>OX375883.1:12734453-13334453 GCA_947359465.1 Metellina segmentata
ATCAATCCCTTAAGGGAAAGATCAGAGTACACCACTTAATTTAAAGCAAATTTTCGAAATAGGTTCATTTCACTCAAAATGAGCAATTCGCTGTGGCCGACACATCACCAAAATTAATGAAAATTATTTCTTTGATAGATCAAATATAGTAAGGAGGAACTGCCAAATATTAGATTTCCAAGATGTATATTTTAATTTTTCTTAATTGAATTTTAAAGTTCAAGATCACACTAATGTAGATTTTTTAGCACTAATAGTAGCCTGTTTGAGACCCTATATTTCAATAAGTTATTGGCACAAATTAAAATTTTTTATATCGTTACATTTTTCTGTAAAAGATCTTTTAGGAAATGTTAGAATATAGTTTTATATCCGTCACTACTCACTCTCAGGGAACAGCGAAAATAGAGATTTTGCCTGTTTGATACAAATTTCAAATTGCGCTAGTTCAAATTGCGCTTTAAAAATGGAGAAAAACAGTATCAAAAATTATTATTAACAAAGCACTTCTTCTGTCTAAAAGTTTGGTATCATTTAGTGATTGTGTTTCTATTCCTTAGATAAGAAAAAAAATAGTAAACTAAGTAAAATAATTGAAAACTGCGATTTTTCTATTTTTTTTTAAATACAAATTTAATTGAGAAGGCCAACTCCGAAAACCTCAAAAATTTTCAGGATTATGTGTCAAGATGTATAATATCTGTCCCGAAATTTCCATCATTGTAATTTGCTTATTATCGTCCCAGGAATATTTTTATCTAGATGGAAATTATCGTTTTATTTTATCGCAGTTGTGAGATCGCTTAATGTTGCATGTTTGAAGCACAGTTTCTCAAAAAGTACTTAACGTATACAAACATATTTTACATCTTTATAATCGGTACAAAATTGTCTTTTTTTCACTTTGGCAACAGCAATTTAAACGTCATATTTAAGCTAAAATTTAGTTGCAAAAATGGAAAATTGTCATTTTTGACAGAATTAAAAACATTTCTATGGGCTAAAGGAATTTTACGACGTACTTTAAATTCATGCCTGTTACAGTGCTAAGTATGATAATATTACTGATAAAGTTTGGAAGTCGCATTTTAATTCTTTCATCTTCAAAACACACACACAGCTAACGAAAATAGCAATTTTCTACTCTAAATAGGCCCAAGTATTCAAATCAAGGACATCTCTGGTAAAACCGAAATTTCACAGGATTACAGATTAATATGTTTATTACTTGTAAAAAAAATTTCGGAATTGTAATCTGTGTCGTAAAGCAACAATAATAAAATCGAAATCGTGACATTGAAGGACAACTCCGAAAACCTCAAAAATTTTCAGGATTTTGTGTCAAGATGTATATTATCTGTCCTGAAATTTCCATCATTGTAATTTGTTTATTTTCGTCCTAGGAATATTTTTACCTTGATGGAAATTATCGTTTTATTTTATTGCTTGATGAATCAAAAAAGGCGGGAACACGCCAGTGAGATTCACTTCCGCCTTTGAAAGAGATGCTATTACATTCAAGGGCAGATAACCGAATAATTAAACACTATTAAATGAATTATGGTTATAAATGTGCTTGGTTTGCTAAACCAAAAGCTTTCGAACACCGGCGAATGTTCGATGGCAATCCAGAAGTATTCCATCAGTAACCGTAGCCATTACGGGAACGCGTAACTATTATTGCTACATTCATATTCCCATTTGTACGACACAAAATTCTTGTTTCATATTTATCACAATCACCAACAAAAGAAGCAAATAATTTTAAAAGAATTCAGCAGCAAAATAAAATCAACTTTCATTTATAGAAGATGCAAAATTTAACATGTGAGATTAACCACAAAGTGAACTTGAAAAGGTAATTAGTTAAAAGTCAGTAACTTTGTTCCGTTTCTTTAGGCCATAGAAATGTTTTTAATTCTGTCAATAATGACAATTTTCCATTTTTTGCAACTAAATTTTAGTTTAAATATGATGTTTAAAATTGTTGTTGCCCAAGTGAAAAAAAGACAATTTTGTACCGATTATAAAGATGTAAAATATGCTTGTATACGTTAAGTACTTTTTGAGAAACAGTACTTCAAACATGCAACATTAAGCGATCTCACAACTGCGATAAAATAAAACGATAATTTCCATCTAGATAAAAATATTACTGGGACCATAATAAGCAAATTACAATGATGGAAATTTCAGGACAGATATTATACATCTTGACACATAATCCTGAAAAATTTTGAGGTTTTCGGAGTGGGCCTTCTCAATTAAATTTGTATTTAAAAAAAAATAGAAAAATCGCAGTTTTCAATTATTTTACTTAGTTTACTATTTTTTTTTCTTATCTAAGGAATAGAAACACAATCACTAAATGATACCAAACTTTTAGACAGAAGAAGTGCTTTGTTAATAATAATTTTTGATACTGTTTTTCTTCATTTTTAAATTGCAATTTGAACTAGCGCAATTTCAAATTTGTATCAAACAGGCAAAATCTCTATTTTCGCTGATCGCTGAGAGTGAGCAGTGACGGATATAAAACTATATTCTGAGATTTCCTAAAAGACCTTTTACAGAAGAATGTAACAATATAAAAAATTTTAATTTGTGCCAATAACTTATTGAAATATAGGGTCTCAAACAGGCTACAATTAGTGCTAAAAAATCTACATTAGTGTGACCTTGAACTTTAAAATTCAATACAAAAATAAAACATACATCTTGGAAATCTAATATTTGGCAGTTCCTCCTTACTATATGTGATCAATCTAAGAAATAATTTTCATTAATTTTGGTGATGTGTCGGCCACAGCGATTTGCTCATTTTGCGTGGAATGACCCAATAGCATTTTCGAAAAGAAATAACTAAAATGCTTTTCTCGTATCACAATGTAAACAGAAATATGAAATGTTAGGTAGGTATACTCTGTTTCACCTTAACTTGTCAGTAGAGTAAAGGCTACGTTGACCGCATCACAGCCGTTGTCGTAGAAACTAGGGTTACAATGTCAGAAGAAGTCAGCTATAAGCGAGGAAATTCGCCCTTTTTGGCAAGGAGAGATAAAATGCACGTGGAAATTCTATACGTTTCACAGATCTTTAATTTCTAATGGCTCTTGCATTACATTTGTTAATTAAACAAAAAGCTACTCTATGTTAATATAAATGCGTTTTGATTTTTCTAAATGAGTATTATTTTTAGTTATTTAAAAATATATATATTTAAAATTTTTTTACAATAAATGTTGTCTAAAAAAACAGTCTATTTAAAGATGTGATGAACCATAAAATTCATTTTTTGAATTTACTTACCTGAAAGCTAAACACCTTGATTAATACTTCTTTTTTCAATTTTAATAATTTTATTAAAGGAAATTAATCTAATTTAATTACTCCTTTGGTCTTACATTTGGTTGGACAAGGTAGGGGAGAGTGCGTCGTCTGCTAAAATATGTGTTTTTCTTAACAGCAAAATATAGTCTCCAAATTAAATCAAATTTATTCTGATATTAAAGAAAGTAAATAACAAATAAAAATACATATAACATAGAGGATATAAAATACATTCACAATAAATAAATAGAATATAAAAAATACAAATATAGTGAATACACATACAATAATAAAAAAAATGAAACCATTTTAAAAATTAGAGTTAAAAAAAATAAACCTTATATGTGTGAAACATATTCTGAAACTCGCGGAACGGTGTCGGGTTGATTAGTAGTAAATTATTAATTTTATGTGAATAATTTAAAATAGTTTACAAGAAAGTGTACAGAAGAAACCAATCTCTTTCATGAATAGTAGTTACAATGAGAAAACTATATTTACGTTTTACTTATTCATCACATGCATTTATACATCATCAATATATGTAAAACATAGCAAACATCATAACAAATCTATTTACATTATAATATACTTATTCATCACATGAATTTACACATCATCATCACTTAACATTTCCGAATCGCTATCAGACTCACTATTAAAAGAAATTACCAAGTTCTTACTTTCCCAAATATCATCCACAAGTCCATCTACTTCCCACATGTATTTCTCTTTTTCAGTAACATGGTTTATGCAGTTTTTCCAATTTTGTACAGAGACCTTTTCAATCCCTTGGATGACTAAATCCTTCACATCGTTCAGTTTAAAAGTCTTGTTTTCCCTGGCAACGTGTCCTTTTACTTGACTCCATATCATTTCAATGGGATTAAGCTCACAGTGATACGGGGGAAGTCTCAAAACCTTATGTCCAAATTTTTCGGCAATTTCTTCAACTCTGTATTTATCAAACATATGTTTGATTTCGCTAACTTTTTTCAACAGTTCAATCTTGATCATGTCCTGGTTCCACGTAATGTTTTTCAACGATAGCCATTCTTGAATTGCACTTTTTTTCCAAGATGTCGTCGGAATTTTTTCTTTCTTCACCGAGTGATAGGGGGCATTGTCCATCACTACAAAGCTGTTTCGTTTCAATTTAGGCATGATATCTTCAAACCACTTCTCAAAATGGTTACCATCCATTTCTTCGTGGTAGTCACCGGATTTTTTTCCTACAAAAATGTCAGCCGCATCAGGTACAAATCCTTCATCACTTCCGATATGGGTAATGATGAGTCTTCTTCCTTTTCCTTTTGGTGCAGCCAAGCCTGTTGTCAAACTTGAAGAGGAAGCTTCATTGGTGCTTTTGATGTTTTTGTCTTGCCATACTCGACTTTGTGAGTGTCCTTCATTCACCCATGTTTCATCTAAATAATAGATTGAAGCATTTTCATTCTTCAGTTCTCTAATTTTTCGTAAATAATTTCTTCGCCATAAAATTATGTCGTGTCTTTCTAAAAGCATAGCCTGCCTTTTTCGCTTTTCAAAGGAAAATCCCAAATCTTTCAGTATCCTGTACAGTGTACTTCGGCTAATGTTTGTCGAAAAAATATCCTTATCATTGTTAATTTCATTTAGAACTTTGTCCAATGTAGGAATTTCATTTCGACGAAAACAATCATGAATTTTTCGTCGGATGCACGATAAAGTAAAGTTGTCATATTTCATCATTCTTGTTCTTTTTCCAACGGCATAAGGTCGTTTTTTTCCTGGAGTACTCAAAGGACTTGTCGTCTTCTTTTCTTTTTTCAAACGAAAAACAGTTCTTTTGGAAACACCAGTTAGTTGAGACACCTTTCCGACGATTTGGTTAATGGAATCACTATGGTTTTCTTCTCGAAGTCTAGAATAAACATTCAATATGTTCCTGCGAGCTCCACTACCAATTGATTTTCCTTGCTTTGATGGCGTATACAGCTTGGATGGTGACGTTCCTTTTTCAGCCATGTTCAGAGTATCAAACACACTCCAATAAAATAGCACAAGAGAGATATGAACGTAAATACACACGCTAGCAAAGACGCAGAGCGAAATGGCGCAGACTTGGCCGGAAAGCGTATTTAGCTCGCCAGAAATGTTACCATGGAAACCGGTTTAGAATTCCGTTTCGGATATATTCATTCGCTTCGGTCAAAAAAAAATGCCTTTTACAAATAAATAACCGATTATAAAGGTTCAAAAATCACTCCTTCATTGTAGGACAATTTTTACACGTTTATATGCATTTTCTTTATTTTAAATTCCAAATCAAGTTGGAATTATTTTTCATGCGGATGAACATCATTTCTGCCTTTCCCAATACTGACAAGTTAAGGTGAAACAGAGTATAGTTAATTAACATCTCACTGCAACAACACAACTTCTGTGTCACTTCTTTCGCTCTATTAGAAAAGCAATATTGAAAAATAATTATATTTCCTGCGGCGAGCTAAAACTGCCAATTTTTACCTAAATTTCCAACATCCAAGTGTAATGCGGGGACAGAAGAAATCATGCAATCAAAAAAATATTTTACACTTTGTTTACTGAACCCAGAGAGAACCCTTTCCGCATTATTAGAATAGCGCTTTCGGTATAAAGTGTTTTTCGGCTCACCCTAGTGTACACCTGTAAAAAAAAAACGCCTCACACGACCGCAATTCATATTTCAGAACAAAACGGAAGGTAGCAATCGATAGGAATGATTGTTTTCTACAAATAGCAATATGTAAAAATTGTCTAAGGGGCCGTATTCATATTAAATTGGGTGCTTGCTCCGATAATTTCAGTACGATCCCCCAACTTTTATCACATATTTGGATTCAACGCACAATTTCGGGCGAAATTAAAAAAGTTTTGTCACGGATTCATAAGTGTTTGAAAATTAGATCGCCTAATGTTCAATTGGTGGTTCCCGTTTTTTGTTAACTTTGCTAAAAACTTTAATTTTTCTTGGAAACTGTTTTTTAATCCTTTGCTACCAAAATCCCCTACACAATTTATAAACTTTTTAACAATCAAACTAAATGTTACTGTTTTTTTAATTATGAAATTAACATTCATAAAAATTATGAATAGAAACATGGGTAAATTTTGACTCCATGCGATTTAACTGTTTCTGAAGCATCGGAATTCCAAATCGCTCTCTCTCTCTCTTTCTCTCTCAGTTCATTACGTGGTCAATTAGTAGCGCAGTGAGACTGTTTGGAAAATTCGATGATTATTGTAGTTATTGGGGATTTTTCACAAAGTGAGTAAACAACAATTTTTCTGCCAACAGATCCTGGGATGCAATCAGAATGGGTTCTGACGATGTCGCCAGATTAATGGACTTTGTCGCCAGCTTATTGCCACGGCGCCTACAACAGGTCATTGACTACACATTACATTAAAATTTATAATGTGATTGTTTAATGTTATTAAATATTTTATTATAAAGCTTTGGTCTGAAAAGGGGTGATTAAAGGATTATTAAAAGATTTATTATAAAGCTTTTGTGTATTTTATCACTCGTTGGTAGGCATAATTTAAATTCATAATTCAGATATTTCTGAAACATATATATATATAACAATCTACTAAGAGTACTGTAGGTTAGGATTGTAACAATCCACTTCTTGGACACAACTCTCTACACTATCTGTCACGCTCTAAGAAACCTTCCTCAAGAAAGGGACCCATACTTCCGGAATCGGACTTTCTGATCGGTATCCGCCCTTTCTACTGGGAAGTTTAATTCTTACACGCTCCCTAAATGGTTTTTATGGATTTTCTCGGTCAATTTAAAGCCGTTTCTCATTATTTTTTCATCAGATCCGCCTTAAATTGTGATTGTATTGAAATTATCGGAGCAAGCACCCGGTTTAATATGAAGACGGCCACTTAGACAAAACTTAAGTATCAATATTTGGGAAGAAAACATTCATACCTATCGATTGCTACCTTCTGTTTTATTTTGCGATGTTAACTATGCAATTGCGATTGGGTGAGTATTTTTTTTTCTTAAAGAGTATGCATCGGTTGGTGAGAAAACATTTCTATGTATGTTCAAAATAATTTATCTACTGCTTCCTTCAATACATTTAAAATTTTACCATAGGTGACAAATATACGTATATCGCGAGAACTCAGAAACATAATGTTTCATCTACTCCACCACTATATCTAGATTTATATGCATGTAACTCCTCAAAAGCTTTGTTTTCATCGAATGGACATGTGAAATTTTGAAACAGTATTGAATACTCATCAAGTCAAGACTGTGTGAGAAACCGCAAATGATTCGTCTGTAAAATTTCTATCTCAAATTTGAAAATCAACATGCCCTCCATGGTAAAAGTGATTTAAATCTAAGTATTGATTAATTCAGTTTTCAAAACGTTGCCAATTGATGGAAGTTTTTCTGTTCTTATTACACAAGGATAATAATCAATGAATAACGTAAAACTGTTTTAAGTTAGTGTTACAAGTTGTTATATAAAACGTACTCCTCCCCCACCCCAGTTTGATCAAGTTTCTTTTTGAGTTTTTCAGAAAGACAATAATTAACTTAGTGTGATTTCATGTTTAATACCATCAATACCAAAAAGTTTATATCCATAAGATGAATTTCATGACCAGTGATTATATCATCTGTATTTTGTTTACTTAATTTTATATTTCAGACTTTATTCTCTTCAGAAGAGAAAGGAGCTAACTTCTGGAAGAGATCAGTTGCCCTGTCAATGGTGGAAGAATACCCTCGAGCCACGTGAATTTTTTCAGTACTAATTTAATGGTAAAATGTGCATGAAAATTTCAAAATAAGATTGTATTTAATATAATTTAGAGTCAAATGGCAAAAAAAAAAAAAGTGAAAGAATATTTTGAAACAATTATATTAAATAAAGTTATTTTATACTGCCTAGCTAATTATCTCTTAATATCTCAGATAAATACTTAATTGAAAAACAAATCTTTGCATCATTTTAGTGTCTCTATTATCTTGTATATTTAATTTATATTTACTTTAAATTATATTAGTTTAATGCTTATAAGATAATTAAATATGTAAGGTACACAAATCATAAAATAAAGGACTATGTTTTGCGAAAACTAAATCTAAAGGAATAAGCGATAAAATAAAAAGGATATGGTTACCAAATGCTCGTGCAGTACATAAATGAATTTCTCTAAAAGTGAGAGATACTCAGCCATTTTCCCAGTGTAGTGAGTTTACACAACAAACAGTTATTCCCAATTAGATGTGTAGTTAAAACCCTTAGAACAAAATAACATTTCAACTGAAAATAAATTAACTATGTAATATGCCATTGGAAAATTACTTGTAACAAATGTTTTGCTGATAAAAATTCAATAATTTCCAATGATCTAGGTGTGTTTTTGTTAATTGATAAAATTTAATCATTCGAAAGATGGAACAGAATATGTTGACGGAATTAAAAATTCAAAGATGAAAATTTCGTTGGAACAAAAGAAAAATAATCACTCGAATTTTAAAAAAATCAGTCAGAAATGGAATGGCAAGTTGAATTTATTGCACAAATCAAATGATAAAATATGCAGATTTAAATTTAAAATAAAAAAATAAAAAATTGTGATAGATTTAATAAAGGTTGGTTTTAAGGGTTATATTCGGAGTTGAAAGTTTCTTTAGTTATTTTATTTTCCTTACGTGCACAAGTACACAAATGTCTGTTCAGTGGAAAAAGAAAAAAAAAACACTCATTCTCAAAATCAATTAATGGAAACATAAATTCGTAGCGACATCTGGTGTGCGTGATAAATGGCTGGTTTTTGCGTTCCGACGCAACAAATATGCCTTGGAAAATAAAATTACATTTATTATGAATTTTGACAACTTAAACTCGACAAATAAAAACTGATCTACAAAACTTTTATATAGATCATCAAGTAGCAAGAAGTTTTGTGAAGTCACCAGTACATTGTTTTGAAATTAAAGTAGAAATTAAATTTTTTAGTTTAGGTTTATTATCACGACGTTGGTATTAATTCATGATTACGGATGAGATCTGAGATCCCATCTGGTATAATATAGGAATGTATTTCTGGTCTAAGTAAGACATTAACTCGAATTTATTCTCAAGTGCGCGCATCGCTTTTTGTTGGTTTGATTTCGCACTTACTGTGGTTTGTCTATCCGCTTTTTATTTCGTAGGGCTGTAGGATATCGACGGTCAATCTTGATCCGTAACCGTATGAGAGATTTTTTATGCGCGTGGAATGATCCTTTGTCTTGGAAGCGTTATTTTGAAGGGGTGTTCAGGGAAGCAGACCGATCCCTAACTAAATGCGCAGAACGCCTTTTTGAAGCATCCCCAACCGTCGAAGGGTTTGTGGACGGAAAGTTCGAAGAGTTCCATTTTGATCTACCATGCATCATCTCAAAATCTAGAATTCTGAAGTGTTAATGAAAGCGATTGATGTTTTTTAATTTTGTTGTCATCGAACAGCGGCGTAGCAAAGGTCAAGTTGTACCTGGTGCGGAAATTTTTTTGTCGCCCCCATTGAAAGTATTAAAAGAAAAATTAAAATGCAATTACAAATGTTATTTCCTGGTTTATTTACTTAGCATTGCGAAATAAGCACTTAAAAACGTATTTTCCTAACTTTATTCTCTGCAAATTTTGAAACCACATCATCAAAATCGATTCCTTTCGCTACTTTATTTTCAATTGACAAGATAGCTAATGCAGAGAGCCGAGCTCGACTCATAGAAAACCTAAGATAACTCTTGATTAACTGTAGTTTTGAAAAACTCTTCTCACATGATGCTACTGGAACACATAACGTTAACAAGATTCTTAAGGCTAAAGTTACATTTGGCAATTATTTAACGTCCTTCTAAGGCAAAACAATGAGCTATTGACGACGGTCAGAGATCAATCCCCTAAGGGAAATCCAAGGACAACACCCCGTTATTTTGAACCACGGTCAGATGACGAAAAATTAGACTTGGTACAGAATCTGAAAGTTCCTAATCAACAACAAACTCTAAAAATCTTAACGAAGATCATTCCAGAGAATCTTCTTTTGAAACTTTGACAACTTGTAGAAGTCTTCTTAGTCGTTGAATCTCTGTAAGGATAACATCTTCAAAAAGTTCATCATAGCTCACGACTGAGTTTCGTATTAACTATTGCAGTTCGTCTTCAGAAGTTATAATCAGATTCTTGCGCTCCAAAACTGCAGATCGAGCTGTTATATTTTCCATGTCTTTACAGCGAGAGCCTATTTCTAGATAAAAACCTGTCAATGCACTCCAACGTTGATCTTTTCAATTCTTTATTTAATGTCAGTGGTTTATTTTGAACTTTTTCTCCAGCCATCATTTTTTTTCTTTCTGACGATTCTTCTATCCACAAAAGGAATATCCATCTCTTCATTAGTGTTCGTTGCAAACTGCAGTGCTTTCTCTACAATCTCATTTCTTTTGTCTTTTAAAAATATCTTTCGACTTCCCATTTTTAGAGTTGACATCCAGGGCCGGTCAGAGGCCCCTGCGACAATTGCGGCCGCATCGGGTGTCAAGATGCGGGAGCAGGCCAGTGCCGTAAAAGGACTTGGCGGGTACCCACCAAGGGCGCCCGTAATAAAAGGGCGCCCGTAATAAAAAGGCGCCTCAGTAAAACCTCATTAAAAAACACCGTCCACACAGAGGCGGCATAATATGACAGAAGAATTTAAAAATCCAGCCGGAAGTAGGGGGGGGGATATTGAGTTTCAGTATTCGAAGCATCATAATATTTAAAACTTATATAATGAAACTCAATGCTTCAAAACTCAAGTCGTGGAACTCATTGAGGATATAGTCAACTACCCAACTTTGAATTGTTAAAGTGTATATGCAAATATGATCACATAGATCCATACCTTAAAAAGAAATTGCACTCAGTACTTTTTTTACCTTATCGGTTACAGAGCTCTCCTGCGACCGGAGTTTCATAGTAGAAGTATTAAAAACTGCCTACGGTCTAGCATGGGGAAAAAACCGTTTGACCATAATTACATTTTCATCCATTTTAGAAAAGGTGATAGAAAGTATGAAATTTATTACGATATAATCACATAATTTGTCTTACCAAAAGCAAGAAAATTAGGTTTCGTAATTTTCCATGTATTTTATTTTATGAATTTTTAAGAATTATAAATGAAGTAGTATATCCATATTTTATTTTTTGCCCTAGTTTTGCCTGTATACATTTTGACTGGGAGGTCCGCAAGTCCTACCTTGGCTAAGGACGCTAGAACCCTATATTCTATACCCCTTGTTCTTTAATATTAAAATTAGAAGTCACCCCAGTTTTTGGATCATTTTCTTCTTCAATGGTAGACGTATCAGTAGAAGTACTTGGCCTTCCTTTTGTTGAAGTTCCTGATTTCAACCCTTAAATCCATGGGTAGTTTTTGAATAATATTTAAATTCTGTAATAAGAACAAAATTTTTTGTCAAAATGGACAAAATTCGACATTTTAACAATCAGACTAGTTTAGTATACAATAAAATCGTTAAATTTTTTTTTATGTAAATTTAATTCATTTATATTTTTGAAAAGTATACCCCAATCCTGTTTTAACGCAATACATTGGTTTTCCGGAAATGATGCGTAGAATAAAAAAGCATAAAAAAATAAAAAACTTATTGTAGATTTGACAGATTGATTCCCAACATTGAAAAATCGTGAAAAAAAAAGTATCAAAAATGTACCAGAAAACTGAAATGGTTCTTTATTCCGGTCCTTTATTTCGGTCCCCCTACCTGCCATTTCATTTGGACATTTTTTTTTCGAAACACCTATAGATATTCACCTATTCAATGATAGGCTGTCATTTAGAAAATATTTCAAGTAATAGTTGAAAGAAAAAGAAAAATTAATAACTGATCAAAAATAATAACAGCTACCTAACAATACGTCATTCTCCTTTGCTGTTCAAATCTTCTGCCATCTGTTGGTGAAAACATACACTAAATTGTTTATTCCCTCCCACCAAAAAGTACTCAACCGTCTATAATTTCTTTTGAAGATAACCTACACTAAATTATTATATAAAAAAAATTACTTGTGTTTGTTTCGATTTCGAGAGCAGTAGGCTTGTAAGAATGGTAAAGTGGAGGAGTTTAAATATGCACTACTTCTGTAGCTACCACTGCCTGTAAAACGTTATAGTATTTATAATAATTTCGAGTTTGCTTATAAAGTATTAATCATTTCTTGATTCATTTTAAATTTAATAACAGTTTCTTAACTGTTATTAATAATATGTTATTATTAAATAGTGTTTGAGTCCTTAACTCTTACATTTATTCTTTCATAGCAAATGTAGTATCTGTTAAAAAGAAATTTCCGTAACTGACGGTTCACAAAACTAGCATTTGTATGACTTACTTAGTAGCCAATTTATTAATGCTACTGTCAATTCCTTACAAGAGCTAGAAAAAGCAAATCGAAAAAAAAAAAAAAAAAAAACAGATTTCTTGAAACAATGAATTACTGTAAAGAAAGAAATAAAAAGGTATGTTACTTAAATTAGTCTTTATTTCGCGCTCTATTTGTTTTTCCCCGAGCCCCATTTAATATTTTCCCGCATATAACGTTATTTTTTTCCGTTTTCTTAAATGTTAAATCGGTTTCACTGTATTTAAATAATTTTCAATTACCTTATTTCAGCAGAAAAAGCAATGAAAATTAACCATTAAATTGAGATGTTAACTTAAACATTTAAGTATTCTTCACGAAAATCAAATCACTTGACAAGCGGATGGAAGAATCCTAATATTAAAACTTAGACGAAATGCCGCTAGATGGCGTACACTTTTTTAGTTCTGTCGGCGGTAGGGAAAATTTTGAACTGGTTTGAAAAATCCCTGTTTTGATGTTGAATGTATTATTCTGTTTTGTATATGCTTGTGAGGTGAGGAGCTGATGGATTGCAATTGCAACGGACTTTCTATTGAAAGCGGAATAATTTAATTCGGAAAAGTTAATTTGTGTTTAGGCGTATTCTTGATTGAAGAAAGATTGTATTTACTTTTCAGTTACACATCCAATCTCCTTCAAATTTGAAATGTGTCTTTCGATGCGTTGGATACATGCAAGGAAATTTGTTTCAGCTTCGATTTTGAATTGTTTTACGCTGTTGCGTTTAATTAAATTTGTGAAGTGTTATCTTAGTATTTTAGTAATAATATTTAGATAAAATAATTTTGAATAGCCCTTTTGAAAAATAAATTAAACCAGCATCATGCTAATTTACCAGATGCCATGATGGGAAGAGCAACCAGAGGGTTGGGAGTTCGAATCCAGCCAAATACTGTCATGTAAAAGGGGGCTGGTGTATGTTAAATCTGTTGTGTGGAAGTTTGGAGTGTTAACTCGGGTGTTGCCTTGTTAAATAACCATGATTCAATATTGTGTCTTAATCTTTCCCTTTGGGGTTGATCCAGGACCGTCACAAATAGCCCATTGTGTTGTTCCAGTACAACGTTAATTAAAAAATACCATCACTAATGTCTGTTGCTCCAGTGGGAGAGACGTTAATTAAAAATACCGTTAGATATACAACATTTCATCAAAATCTTGGCTTTAGACTAATCAGTAACATGGTATAACTCCTTAAAGGTCTTGTGAATAAATTATTGCACACTTAGTAATTAAACAAATAATATTACTCAGATAAATATTGTCATTTTATTTTTAAAAAAAATTTCTTCTGTTCATAATAAGAAAAATTATATGAGGTATCTTACCTTATAGCAGTGAAAAATGATATATTTAATGATCATGTATTTTTTAACATACAAAACTGACATCTGATGTAGCTCCTAAAAAAATACAACAGGTGCCACGGTTGGAAGAGCAATGGACTAGCAACCGGAGGATTTGGAGTTCGAATCCAGTCAAAGACCGTCATATAGCAAAGGGGCTAGTGCATGTTAAATATGTTATGTTCTTACATTAGTGTGGTGTGCAAGTTTGGATGTTGCCTCGTTATTTAAAAATGATTCAAAATTATGCTGTGTCCTAATTTTTCCCTTTGGAGTTGATCCTGGACTGTAACAAATAGCCCATTGTGTTCTCCAGTTCAACGTTAATAAAAAATACCATCACCAATGCCTGTTGTTGCTCCAGTGGGATGTTAAATAAAAATACCATTAGATATACCACATTTCAACAAAATCTTTGAGGTCTTGGACTAATCAGTAACATGGTATGACTCGTTAAAGGTCTTGTGAATAAATTATTGCACAGTTAGTAATTAAATGAATAATATTACTCAGATTAATATTGACCTTTTTTTACAAAACAAATATAACTTTTCTTCTGTTCATAAGAAAAATTACATCATAGCAGTGAAAAATGATATATTTAATCATTAATTATTACCTATTTTTTGTCATACATAACTGACACCTGATATAACTCCTAAAAAACTACACCTTTTTTGTACATTTAATAAAATCTCAATTTGCTTATCTCTTGGCTAGCATAAGATAAATAACTATTTTGTTTTTGTGAATACATTGAGACAATTGGAAACCAATACAGTTTTGTCACTAAAAGTTAAGAGATGAATGTGTTTTAAACGAGCACTAATATAATCAAGAATTGGGATGGGTATCTATTTGCCCAGCTACAAAGCAATTCCTACTTGCCAATTTTCATTCTACCCAAGTTATGATCAACATTGATTTTTATGTACAAACACCATTAATTTGTGAATTTCATCATAGGATACGTATAACTATTTTGTTAGAACCTATCCACTCAATACTTCTCTTTTCCTTGCTCTAGAAAATCAACCATGATAATTCTAAAAAATGGTTCAGATCCAACTGCCTACAAAATCGAAACGAATCACTCAATACTCCCTTAATGAACAAACAATACTCCTTAATTTATGTCAAGTAATGCTTCCCCCAAATCAAAATGAATAAAATAAAACTCCTTAAATTTATCTGATAGAAGTACAAGAAAGGTTAGTTGTAAAATACAATATAATCAACCCAATTAATTATCAGATTGTTAACTCAGCAAAAAATTAATTGAACTATTTTTTAATTAAAACAAGTTTTACGAAATTATATCGAATTATGAATTGCTTTAAATATAAATTTGAACACAATTAAATAATCAAACGCAATGAGCGAAATTTTGTAAGAAGATAAACATTTAAATAATTACATTTAGGATTTTAGTTTGCAAACCATAAAATATATGGCAGATCACGAAATACAATCGCAATGTTTAAAAATCAAGTTAACGACAAAATACAAAAGAAATGACTTCTGAAATGTTGCAAAATTAGAAGCCAAAGCATGCTAAAATACTCGAATCAAGGTGATGAAAAATAAACTAATGCCGAGAGATTAGCCAAGCAGGAATCATAATGTAATGAAACAGCAGAAAAGAAGATAATTTAAAACGGATCATACACCCAAATAAAACTATAAGAAAAATATGTCGTTTATATCTCCTAGAAATGGAACGTAACGCCGAAAAAATAATGGATTATGCAACCAAGATTTGACAGAGGAAGAATCCTAATGTTAAAGTCACCCACGCCCAGATTTTCCCCATTTGCATGAATATCCTTCCCTAAAGTATTTTCCCCTATACGAAATCATCGCTAATGCGCATGCGCCAACCTCCGAAAATTCGTCTAAGTTTTAACATTAGGATTCTTCCTCTGTCCATCCGCTTGTACTTTTCAAATGGTTGGGATTTTTTGGGAAAAACAAGCGATAAACAAACTAATGTATATTTGCACTGATAGAGGGCAGCAGGTATGAAACGCCATATCAAAAACTGACGGTGAATGCCATTCTTGTAATTTGTCGATTTCACCCTTTTGTCTCTTTTTAATGCGGTCATATCTTTTGAATGAAGGATATGTGGTGGTTCTTATCAGAAATAGTGATATTTCTAGTAATGAGCAAAACTGTTATTAATGATAAAGATGGTATAAATTGACAACACACAAATTAGTTTATGCTACTTCATTTCTGAAAATTTTAGTTTTTTATATTTGAAATTATATTTGAGAAAAAACATCCCTTCTTTTTATATACCTTATAAGTAATTATTAATATTTTTGATAACAGTTACTAAATGGAAATTTACTTTACACTGTTATTTCAACTGCTATCTAAATGACAATTTATCGCTAGATAAACACAACATGAATTCTTAGTAACAGTTTTGAGAATGCAATTAGTGA
This sequence comes from Metellina segmentata, assembly GCA_947359465.1. Classification (NCBI taxonomy): domain Eukaryota; kingdom Metazoa; phylum Arthropoda; class Arachnida; order Araneae; family Tetragnathidae; genus Metellina; species Metellina segmentata. The sequence goes on from OX375883.1 coordinate 12,751,062, forward strand.
TGATGTTGCATCAATCATTGCTGTTGCTTAAGATTTAAAATTTTTATGCGTGTATTGAAATCTCAACAAAAGTAATTTTTTATTGGTGGGTGGAAATTTTCTTGTGAGACAGTGTGTTTTTGAAAAATAAATTAGTATTTAAGAAAATTTGTATCGTTTAGGAATGAAACTGAAACAGAATATGAAAAAGACAGATAATGTAGAAAAATATATCAACGCCTCCACCATAACTCGAACAAAAAGTGCATAAAACGTCCCGTAATGGGATCTGGCACCCCTCCCTGAACTTCGTAAGTCATTAGAAGAAAACTGTCCAGATCTTGTTCTTGTGATCATAAACGAAATAAGTATTATCCTGATAACGAGATAACGAGATAAAATTGATGATGAGAGTATCGATTAACTTCATCTCTCGATACCTGATACTTTGGATCGATCCGCCAACAGTGGATGGATGCATTTTGATAAATATCGTTTCAGACACCGGTGTAATTTTTTTGTGGACGAGGGATAGTACTGCAATGAGACAAAACTAGATGATTTGAAACCAAAAACCTTTTTTTGGTATGAAAATTTATCTTCACCGGATCGATTCTTTTTGTACGAAACTTTAGGTGTATCGATACTATGTGCATCGAATAATGATATGGATGCTTAGACCTAAGTGTCTATCTTTACTTTCCTTATTAGGAGGCCGCGGTAGCTTAGTTGGAAGATATTTTTCATTTAACATCACACTGGAGCAACACAATGGGGTGCCTGCCCAGTTATTAACTTTAATCCGCATTTATTAACTTTAATCTCTCTTGAATTATGGTATTTCAAAGCTTTTATGTAGAAAGTGGTTGCATTCCGATTTGTAACGTAACTAGATCACGAGTTCATTCTTAACTGAACAGGAACACGAATGTCTTGTTGGCGCACGTGAAAACGAAAAGTGAAATGTGAAAATGGCGCAGCCCCTAACACAGCGCTCAAATGGCATGCTAGTGATAAGTGTTGGATACCAACATAGCCGTCTGTGCAACGAGAGTTTGGTAGTGACTAATAGATGGCTACTACAAAATCCACCAGTCGTGTACACAGTAAGCTGGTGCACGTTAAATCTGTCGTGGCCTCAAATGTTCACACGTTGGCGTGGCGTGGAAGTTTGAAGAGTGGGGAGCGCGATCAGGTGTGAATTCGTCATCTCGCCTCGGTTCAAAATGTCGTGGTGTTGTTCTCGGTTCTATCCCTTGGTGATGGATCCCGTACCGTCGCCAATAGCCCGCTGCGTTGCTTCAGTGCGACGTTAATTATAATACCTACCTGCTTACACTATCTAGGCCTACCTCCGCCATCTGACTAAGCCATCGAGTGTCTTGCAGGGAAAACGAGCCCGAGGATGAAGAATCGATCTTCACCGAAAATTCGCTGAAATGTCAACAGTCTTCATATGGTCTTTACTGCATTCCCGCCAGTCTTGGATTTGGATCATTTATGCAAACTTAGAACATTTCTTCTATGTAGTTCTACTCTCACTGGATGATGATGCGCTCTTCGAATTTCAACATTTTACTAAGAAGCAAAGACTTGTTCCATGAATTTATTGTTTGTAGACATTTATTCCAAGATTGAATCGGAAAGGGTGTTGTACATATGACTGATTCAGAGGACTCTGAGCGTGGAACAGTATGGACATTTGAAGGATGCGTTGATGAAGGATGGAAATGTTGCTATACGAAACTAAAGTACGCAGAAATCGTTAAACTTTAAAAAAGATATCCAAACCGAAAGTAAAACCTTATGGTTTTATAAGTTTATACGTTGCATAAATTATCATAATTAAAATTGATATACTTGTTTCAGCAGCACATCGATGCACGTTCAGCAAACGTATCCGGGAAGCTTGCAACCTCTGAAACCTGGCCACCCCTGGATGATCTTGCATAGCTGAGCGCACGGGCATGCCGTGCAATTAACGTCTCGGTGGCCGTGAATTTGCCGGGACCTAGATATGACGTTCTGCGATAGATAAGGAGGTAGTTGATTGACGACGCACTGGAGCAAGGCAACGGGCTAATTGTGACCGTCTGGTATCAATCCCTCAAGGTAATTGGTAATTTTTTTTTGTTAACGTCGTACTGGAGCAACACAAAGGGCTATGGACGACGGTCCGGGATCAATCCCTTAAGGGAAAGATCAGAGTACACCACTTAATTTAAAGCAAATTTTCGAAATAGGTTCATTTCACTCAAAATGAGCAATTCGCTGTGGCCGACACATCACCAAAATTAATGAAAATTATTTCTTTGATAGATCAAATATAGTAAGGAGGAACTGCCAAATATTAGATTTCCAAGATGTATATTTTAATTTTTCTTAATTGAATTTTAAAGTTCAAGATCACACTAATGTAGATTTTTTAGCACTAATAGTAGCCTGTTTGAGACCCTATATTTCAATAAGTTATTGGCACAAATTAAAATTTTTTATATCGTTACATTTTTCTGTAAAAGATCTTTTAGGAAATGTTAGAATATAGTTTTATATCCGTCACTACTCACTCTCAGGGAACAGCGAAAATAGAGATTTTGCCTGTTTGATACAAATTTCAAATTGCGCTAGTTCAAATTGCGCTTTAAAAATGGAGAAAAACAGTATCAAAAATTATTATTAACAAAGCACTTCTTCTGTCTAAAAGTTTGGTATCATTTAGTGATTGTGTTTCTATTCCTTAGATAAGAAAAAAAATAGTAAACTAAGTAAAATAATTGAAAACTGCGATTTTTCTATTTTTTTTTAAATACAAATTTAATTGAGAAGGCCAACTCCGAAAACCTCAAAAATTTTCAGGATTATGTGTCAAGATGTATAATATCTGTCCCGAAATTTCCATCATTGTAATTTGCTTATTATCGTCCCAGGAATATTTTTATCTAGATGGAAATTATCGTTTTATTTTATCGCAGTTGTGAGATCGCTTAATGTTGCATGTTTGAAGCACAGTTTCTCAAAAAGTACTTAACGTATACAAACATATTTTACATCTTTATAATCGGTACAAAATTGTCTTTTTTTCACTTTGGCAACAGCAATTTAAACGTCATATTTAAGCTAAAATTTAGTTGCAAAAATGGAAAATTGTCATTTTTGACAGAATTAAAAACATTTCTATGGGCTAAAGGAATTTTACGACGTACTTTAAATTCATGCCTGTTACAGTGCTAAGTATGATAATATTACTGATAAAGTTTGGAAGTCGCATTTTAATTCTTTCATCTTCAAAACACACACACAGCTAACGAAAATAGCAATTTTCTACTCTAAATAGGCCCAAGTATTCAAATCAAGGACATCTCTGGTAAAACCGAAATTTCACAGGATTACAGATTAATATGTTTATTACTTGTAAAAAAAATTTCGGAATTGTAATCTGTGTCGTAAAGCAACAATAATAAAATCGAAATCGTGACATTGAAGGACAACTCCGAAAACCTCAAAAATTTTCAGGATTTTGTGTCAAGATGTATATTATCTGTCCTGAAATTTCCATCATTGTAATTTGTTTATTTTCGTCCTAGGAATATTTTTACCTTGATGGAAATTATCGTTTTATTTTATTGCTTGATGAATCAAAAAAGGCGGGAACACGCCAGTGAGATTCACTTCCGCCTTTGAAAGAGATGCTATTACATTCAAGGGCAGATAACCGAATAATTAAACACTATTAAATGAATTATGGTTATAAATGTGCTTGGTTTGCTAAACCAAAAGCTTTCGAACACCGGCGAATGTTCGATGGCAATCCAGAAGTATTCCATCAGTAACCGTAGCCATTACGGGAACGCGTAACTATTATTGCTACATTCATATTCCCATTTGTACGACACAAAATTCTTGTTTCATATTTATCACAATCACCAACAAAAGAAGCAAATAATTTTAAAAGAATTCAGCAGCAAAATAAAATCAACTTTCATTTATAGAAGATGCAAAATTTAACATGTGAGATTAACCACAAAGTGAACTTGAAAAGGTAATTAGTTAAAAGTCAGTAACTTTGTTCCGTTTCTTTAGGCCATAGAAATGTTTTTAATTCTGTCAATAATGACAATTTTCCATTTTTTGCAACTAAATTTTAGTTTAAATATGATGTTTAAAATTGTTGTTGCCCAAGTGAAAAAAAGACAATTTTGTACCGATTATAAAGATGTAAAATATGCTTGTATACGTTAAGTACTTTTTGAGAAACAGTACTTCAAACATGCAACATTAAGCGATCTCACAACTGCGATAAAATAAAACGCGATAATTTCCATCTAGATAAAAATATTACTGGGACCATAATAAGCAAATTACAATGATGGAAATTTCAGGACAGATATTATACATCTTGACACATAATCCTGAAAAATTTTGAGGTTTTCGGAGTGGGCCTTCTCAATTAAATTTGTATTTAAAAAAAAATAGAAAAATCGCAGTTTTCAATTATTTTACTTAGTTTACTATTTTTTTTTTCTTATCTAAGGAATAGAAACACAATCACTAAATGATACCAAACTTTTAGACAGAAGAAGTGCTTTGTTAATAATAATTTTTGATACTGTTTTTCTTCATTTTTAAATTGCAATTTGAACTAGCGCAATTTCAAATTTGTATCAAACAGGCAAAATCTCTATTTTCGCTGATCGCTGAGAGTGAGCAGTGACGGATATAAAACTATATTCTGAGATTTCCTAAAAGACCTTTTACAGAAGAATGTAACAATATAAAAAATTTTAATTTGTGCCAATAACTTATTGAAATATAGGGTCTCAAACAGGCTACAATTAGTGCTAAAAAATCTACATTAGTGTGACCTTGAACTTTAAAATTCAATACAAAAATAAAACATACATCTTGGAAATCTAATATTTGGCAGTTCCTCCTTACTATATGTGATCAATCTAAGAAATAATTTTCATTAATTTTGGTGATGTGTCGGCCACAGCGATTTGCTCATTTTGCGTGGAATGACCCAATAGCATTTTCGAAAAGAAATAACTAAAATGCTTTTCTCGTATCACAATGTAAACAGAAATATGAAATGTTAGGTAGGTATACTCTGTTTCACCTTAACTTGTCAGTAGAGTAAAGGCTACGTTGACCGCATCACAGCCGTTGTCGTAGAAACTAGGGTTACAATGTCAGAAGAAGTCAGCTATAAGCGAGGAAATTCGCCCTTTTTGGCAAGGAGAGATAAAATGCACGTGGAAATTCTATACGTTTCACAGATCTTTAATTTCTAATGGCTCTTGCATTACATTTGTTAATTAAACAAAAAGCTACTCTATGTTAATATAAATGCGTTTTGATTTTTCTAAATGAGTATTATTTTTAGTTATTTAAAAATATATATATTTAAAATTTTTTTACAATAAATGTTGTCTAAAAAAACAGTCTATTTAAAGATGTGATGAACCATAAAATTCATTTTTTGAATTTACTTACCTGAAAGCTAAACACCTTGATTAATACTTCTTTTTTCAATTTTAATAATTTTATTAAAGGAAATTAATCTAATTTAATTACTCCTTTGGTCTTACATTTGGTTGGACAAGGTAGGGGAGAGTGCGTCGTCTGCTAAAATATGTGTTTTTCTTAACAGCAAAATATAGTCTCCAAATTAAATCAAATTTATTCTGATATTAAAGAAAGTAAATAACAAATAAAAATACATATAACATAGAGGATATAAAATACATTCACAATAAATAAATAGAATATAAAAAATACAAATATAGTGAATACACATACAATAATAAAAAAAATGAAACCATTTTAAAAATTAGAGTTAAAAAAAATAAACCTTATATGTGTGAAACATATTCTGAAACTCGCGGAACGGTGTCGGGTTGATTAGTAGTAAATTATTAATTTTATGTGAATAATTTAAAATAGTTTACAAGAAAGTGTACAGAAGAAACCAATCTCTTTCATGAATAGTAGTTACAATGAGAAAACTATATTTACGTTTTACTTATTCATCACATGCATTTATACATCATCAATATATGTAAAACATAGCAAACATCATAACAAATCTATTTACATTATAATATACTTATTCATCACATGAATTTACACATCATCATCACTTAACATTTCCGAATCGCTATCAGACTCACTATTAAAAGAAATTACCAAGTTCTTACTTTCCCAAATATCATCCACAAGTCCATCTACTTCCCACATGTATTTCTCTTTTTCAGTAACATGGTTTATGCAGTTTTTCCAATTTTGTACAGAGACCTTTTCAATCCCTTGGATGACTAAATCCTTCACATCGTTCAGTTTAAAAGTCTTGTTTTCCCTGGCAACGTGTCCTTTTACTTGACTCCATATCATTTCAATGGGATTAAGCTCACAGTGATACGGGGGAAGTCTCAAAACCTTATGTCCAAATTTTTCGGCAATTTCTTCAACTCTGTATTTATCAAACATATGTTTGATTTCGCTAACTTTTTTCAACAGTTCAATCTTGATCATGTCCTGGTTCCACGTAATGTTTTTCAACGATAGCCATTCTTGAATTGCACTTTTTTTCCAAGATGTCGTCGGAATTTTTTCTTTCTTCACCGAGTGATAGGGGGCATTGTCCATCACTACAAAGCTGTTTCGTTTCAATTTAGGCATGATATCTTCAAACCACTTCTCAAAATGGTTACCATCCATTTCTTCGTGGTAGTCACCGGATTTTTTTCCTACAAAAATGTCAGCCGCATCAGGTACAAATCCTTCATCACTTCCGATATGGGTAATGATGAGTCTTCTTCCTTTTCCTTTTGGTGCAGCCAAGCCTGTTGTCAAACTTGAAGAGGAAGCTTCATTGGTGCTTTTGATGTTTTTGTCTTGCCATACTCGACTTTGTGAGTGTCCTTCATTCACCCATGTTTCATCTAAATAATAGATTGAAGCATTTTCATTCTTCAGTTCTCTAATTTTTCGTAAATAATTTCTTCGCCATAAAATTATGTCGTGTCTTTCTAAAAGCATAGCCTGCCTTTTTCGCTTTTCAAAGGAAAATCCCAAATCTTTCAGTATCCTGTACAGTGTACTTCGGCTAATGTTTGTCGAAAAAATATCCTTATCATTGTTAATTTCATTTAGAACTTTGTCCAATGTAGGAATTTCATTTCGACGAAAACAATCATGAATTTTTCGTCGGATGCACGATAAAGTAAAGTTGTCATATTTCATCATTCTTGTTCTTTTTCCAACGGCATAAGGTCGTTTTTTTCCTGGAGTACTCAAAGGACTTGTCGTCTTCTTTTCTTTTTTCAAACGAAAAACAGTTCTTTTGGAAACACCAGTTAGTTGAGACACCTTTCCGACGATTTGGTTAATGGAATCACTATGGTTTTCTTCTCGAAGTCTAGAATAAACATTCAATATGTTCCTGCGAGCTCCACTACCAATTGATTTTCCTTGCTTTGATGGCGTATACAGCTTGGATGGTGACGTTCCTTTTTCAGCCATGTTCAGAGTATCAAACACACTCCAATAAAATAGCACAAGAGAGATATGAACGTAAATACACACGCTAGCAAAGACGCAGAGCGAAATGGCGCAGACTTGGCCGGAAAGCGTATTTAGCTCGCCAGAAATGTTACCATGGAAACCGGTTTAGAATTCCGTTTCGGATATATTCATTCGCTTCGGTCAAAAAAAAATGCCTTTTACAAATAAATAACCGATTATAAAGGTTCAAAAATCACTCCTTCATTGTAGGACAATTTTTACACGTTTATATGCATTTTCTTTATTTTAAATTCCAAATCAAGTTGGAATTATTTTTCATGCGGATGAACATCATTTCTGCCTTTCCCAATACTGACAAGTTAAGGTGAAACAGAGTATAGTTAATTAACATCTCACTGCAACAACACAACTTCTGTGTCACTTCTTTCGCTCTATTAGAAAAGCAATATTGAAAAATAATTATATTTCCTGCGGCGAGCTAAAACTGCCAATTTTTACCTAAATTTCCAACATCCAAGTGTAATGCGGGGACAGAAGAAATCATGCAATCAAAAAAATATTTTACACTTTGTTTACTGAACCCAGAGAGAACCCTTTCCGCATTATTAGAATAGCGCTTTCGGTATAAAGTGTTTTTCGGCTCACCCTAGTGTACACCTGTAAAAAAAAAACGCCTCACACGACCGCAATTCATATTTCAGAACAAAACGGAAGGTAGCAATCGATAGGAATGATTGTTTTCTACAAATAGCAATATGTAAAAATTGTCTAAGGGGCCGTATTCATATTAAATTGGGTGCTTGCTCCGATAATTTCAGTACGATCCCCCAACTTTTATCACATATTTGGATTCAACGCACAATTTCGGGCGAAATTAAAAAAGTTTTGTCACGGATTCATAAGTGTTTGAAAATTAGATCGCCTAATGTTCAATTGGTGGTTCCCGTTTTTTGTTAACTTTGCTAAAAACTTTAATTTTTCTTGGAAACTGTTTTTTAATCCTTTGCTACCAAAATCCCCTACACAATTTATAAACTTTTTAACAATCAAACTAAATGTTACTGTTTTTTTAATTATGAAATTAACATTCATAAAAATTATGAATAGAAACATGGGTAAATTTTGACTCCATGCGATTTAACTGTTTCTGAAGCATCGGAATTCCAAATCGCTCTCTCTCTCTCTTTCTCTCTCAGTTCATTACGTGGTCAATTAGTAGCGCAGTGAGACTGTTTGGAAAATTCGATGATTATTGTAGTTATTGGGGATTTTTCACAAAGTGAGTAAACAACAATTTTTCTGCCAACAGATCCTGGGATGCAATCAGAATGGGTTCTGACGATGTCGCCAGATTAATGGACTTTGTCGCCAGCTTATTGCCACGGCGCCTACAACAGGTCATTGACTACACATTACATTAAAATTTATAATGTGATTGTTTAATGTTATTAAATATTTTATTATAAAGCTTTGGTCTGAAAAGGGGTGATTAAAGGATTATTAAAAGATTTATTATAAAGCTTTTGTGTATTTTATCACTCGTTGGTAGGCATAATTTAAATTCATAATTCAGATATTTCTGAAACATATATATATATAACAATCTACTAAGAGTACTGTAGGTTAGGATTGTAACAATCCACTTCTTGGACACAACTCTCTACACTATCTGTCACGCTCTAAGAAACCTTCCTCAAGAAAGGGACCCATACTTCCGGAATCGGACTTTCTGATCGGTATCCGCCCTTTCTACTGGGAAGTTTAATTCTTACACGCTCCCTAAATGGTTTTTATGGATTTTCTCGGTCAATTTAAAGCCGTTTCTCATTATTTTTTCATCAGATCCGCCTTAAATTGTGATTGTATTGAAATTATCGGAGCAAGCACCCGGTTTAATATGAAGACGGCCACTTAGACAAAACTTAAGTATCAATATTTGGGAAGAAAACATTCATACCTATCGATTGCTACCTTCTGTTTTATTTTGCGATGTTAACTATGCAATTGCGATTGGGTGAGTATTTTTTTTTCTTAAAGAGTATGCATCGGTTGGTGAGAAAACATTTCTATGTATGTTCAAAATAATTTATCTACTGCTTCCTTCAATACATTTAAAATTTTACCATAGGTGACAAATATACGTATATCGCGAGAACTCAGAAACATAATGTTTCATCTACTCCACCACTATATCTAGATTTATATGCATGTAACTCCTCAAAAGCTTTGTTTTCATCGAATGGACATGTGAAATTTTGAAACAGTATTGAATACTCATCAAGTCAAGACTGTGTGAGAAACCGCAAATGATTCGTCTGTAAAATTTCTATCTCAAATTTGAAAATCAACATGCCCTCCATGGTAAAAGTGATTTAAATCTAAGTATTGATTAATTCAGTTTTCAAAACGTTGCCAATTGATGGAAGTTTTTCTGTTCTTATTACACAAGGATAATAATCAATGAATAACGTAAAACTGTTTTAAGTTAGTGTTACAAGTTGTTATATAAAACGTACTCCTCCCCCACCCCAGTTTGATCAAGTTTCTTTTTGAGTTTTTCAGAAAGACAATAATTAACTTAGTGTGATTTCATGTTTAATACCATCAATACCAAAAAGTTTATATCCATAAGATGAATTTCATGACCAGTGATTATATCATCTGTATTTTGTTTACTTAATTTTATATTTCAGACTTTATTCTCTTCAGAAGAGAAAGGAGCTAACTTCTGGAAGAGATCAGTTGCCCTGTCAATGGTGGAAGAATACCCTCGAGCCACGTGAATTTTTTCAGTACTAATTTAATGGTAAAATGTGCATGAAAATTTCAAAATAAGATTGTATTTAATATAATTTAGAGTCAAATGGCAAAAAAAAAAAAAGTGAAAGAATATTTTGAAACAATTATATTAAATAAAGTTATTTTATACTGCCTAGCTAATTATCTCTTAATATCTCAGATAAATACTTAATTGAAAAACAAATCTTTGCATCATTTTAGTGTCTCTATTATCTTGTATATTTAATTTATATTTACTTTAAATTATATTAGTTTAATGCTTATAAGATAATTAAATATGTAAGGTACACAAATCATAAAATAAAGGACTATGTTTTGCGAAAACTAAATCTAAAGGAATAAGCGATAAAATAAAAAGGATATGGTTACCAAATGCTCGTGCAGTACATAAATGAATTTCTCTAAAAGTGAGAGATACTCAGCCATTTTCCCAGTGTAGTGAGTTTACACAACAAACAGTTATTCCCAATTAGATGTGTAGTTAAAACCCTTAGAACAAAATAACATTTCAACTGAAAATAAATTAACTATGTAATATGCCATTGGAAAATTACTTGTAACAAATGTTTTGCTGATAAAAATTCAATAATTTCCAATGATCTAGGTGTGTTTTTGTTAATTGATAAAATTTAATCATTCGAAAGATGGAACAGAATATGTTGACGGAATTAAAAATTCAAAGATGAAAATTTCGTTGGAACAAAAGAAAAATAATCACTCGAATTTTAAAAAAATCAGTCAGAAATGGAATGGCAAGTTGAATTTATTGCACAAATCAAATGATAAAATATGCAGATTTAAATTTAAAATAAAAAAATAAAAAATTGTGATAGATTTAATAAAGGTTGGTTTTAAGGGTTATATTCGGAGTTGAAAGTTTCTTTAGTTATTTTATTTTCCTTACGTGCACAAGTACACAAATGTCTGTTCAGTGGAAAAAGAAAAAAAAAACACTCATTCTCAAAATCAATTAATGGAAACATAAATTCGTAGCGACATCTGGTGTGCGTGATAAATGGCTGGTTTTTGCGTTCCGACGCAACAAATATGCCTTGGAAAATAAAATTACATTTATTATGAATTTTGACAACTTAAACTCGACAAATAAAAACTGATCTACAAAACTTTTATATAGATCATCAAGTAGCAAGAAGTTTTGTGAAGTCACCAGTACATTGTTTTGAAATTAAAGTAGAAATTAAATTTTTTAGTTTAGGTTTATTATCACGACGTTGGTATTAATTCATGATTACGGATGAGATCTGAGATCCCATCTGGTATAATATAGGAATGTATTTCTGGTCTAAGTAAGACATTAACTCGAATTTATTCTCAAGTGCGCGCATCGCTTTTTGTTGGTTTGATTTCGCACTTACTGTGGTTTGTCTATCCGCTTTTTATTTCGTAGGGCTGTAGGATATCGACGGTCAATCTTGATCCGTAACCGTATGAGAGATTTTTTATGCGCGTGGAATGATCCTTTGTCTTGGAAGCGTTATTTTGAAGGGGTGTTCAGGGAAGCAGACCGATCCCTAACTAAATGCGCAGAACGCCTTTTTGAAGCATCCCCAACCGTCGAAGGGTTTGTGGACGGAAAGTTCGAAGAGTTCCATTTTGATCTACCATGCATCATCTCAAAATCTAGAATTCTGAAGTGTTAATGAAAGCGATTGATGTTTTTTAATTTTGTTGTCATCGAACAGCGGCGTAGCAAAGGTCAAGTTGTACCTGGTGCGGAAATTTTTTTGTCGCCCCCATTGAAAGTATTAAAAGAAAAATTAAAATGCAATTACAAATGTTATTTCCTGGTTTATTTACTTAGCATTGCGAAATAAGCACTTAAAAACGTATTTTCCTAACTTTATTCTCTGCAAATTTTGAAACCACATCATCAAAATCGATTCCTTTCGCTACTTTATTTTCAATTGACAAGATAGCTAATGCAGAGAGCCGAGCTCGACTCATAGAAAACCTAAGATAACTCTTGATTAACTGTAGTTTTGAAAAACTCTTCTCACATGATGCTACTGGAACACATAACGTTAACAAGATTCTTAAGGCTAAAGTTACATTTGGCAATTATTTAACGTCCTTCTAAGGCAAAACAATGAGCTATTGACGACGGTCAGAGATCAATCCCCTAAGGGAAATCCAAGGACAACACCCCGTTATTTTGAACCACGGTCAGATGACGAAAAATTAGACTTGGTACAGAATCTGAAAGTTCCTAATCAACAACAAACTCTAAAAATCTTAACGAAGATCATTCCAGAGAATCTTCTTTTGAAACTTTGACAACTTGTAGAAGTCTTCTTAGTCGTTGAATCTCTGTAAGGATAACATCTTCAAAAAGTTCATCATAGCTCACGACTGAGTTTCGTATTAACTATTGCAGTTCGTCTTCAGAAGTTATAATCAGATTCTTGCGCTCCAAAACTGCAGATCGAGCTGTTATATTTTCCATGTCTTTACAGCGAGAGCCTATTTCTAGATAAAAACCTGTCAATGCACTCCAACGTTGATCTTTTCAATTCTTTATTTAATGTCAGTGGTTTATTTTGAACTTTTTCTCCAGCCATCATTTTTTTTCTTTCTGACGATTCTTCTATCCACAAAAGGAATATCCATCTCTTCATTAGTGTTCGTTGCAAACTGCAGTGCTTTCTCTACAATCTCATTTCTTTTGTCTTTTAAAAATATCTTTCGACTTCCCATTTTTAGAGTTGACATCCAGGGCCGGTCAGAGGCCCCTGCGACAATTGCGGCCGCATCGGGTGTCAAGATGCGGGAGCAGGCCAGTGCCGTAAAAGGACTTGGCGGGTACCCACCAAGGGCGCCCGTAATAAAAGGGCGCCCGTAATAAAAAGGCGCCTCAGTAAAACCTCATTAAAAAACACCGTCCACACAGAGGCGGCATAATATGACAGAAGAATTTAAAAATCCAGCCGGAAGTAGGGGGGGGGATATTGAGTTTCAGTATTCGAAGCATCATAATATTTAAAACTTATATAATGAAACTCAATGCTTCAAAACTCAAGTCGTGGAACTCATTGAGGATATAGTCAACTACCCAACTTTGAATTGTTAAAGTGTATATGCAAATATGATCACATAGATCCATACCTTAAAAAGAAATTGCACTCAGTACTTTTTTTACCTTATCGGTTACAGAGCTCTCCTGCGACCGGAGTTTCATAGTAGAAGTATTAAAAACTGCCTACGGTCTAGCATGGGGAAAAAACCGTTTGACCATAATTACATTTTCATCCATTTTAGAAAAGGTGATAGAAAGTATGAAATTTATTACGATATAATCACATAATTTGTCTTACCAAAAGCAAGAAAATTAGGTTTCGTAATTTTCCATGTATTTTATTTTATGAATTTTTAAGAATTATAAATGAAGTAGTATATCCATATTTTATTTTTTGCCCTAGTTTTGCCTGTATACATTTTGACTGGGAGGTCCGCAAGTCCTACCTTGGCTAAGGACGCTAGAACCCTATATTCTATACCCCTTGTTCTTTAATATTAAAATTAGAAGTCACCCCAGTTTTTGGATCATTTTCTTCTTCAATGGTAGACGTATCAGTAGAAGTACTTGGCCTTCCTTTTGTTGAAGTTCCTGATTTCAACCCTTAAATCCATGGGTAGTTTTTGAATAATATTTAAATTCTGTAATAAGAACAAAATTTTTTGTCAAAATGGACAAAATTCGACATTTTAACAATCAGACTAGTTTAGTATACAATAAAATCGTTAAATTTTTTTTTATGTAAATTTAATTCATTTATATTTTTGAAAAGTATACCCCAATCCTGTTTTAACGCAATACATTGGTTTTCCGGAAATGATGCGTAGAATAAAAAAGCATAAAAAAATAAAAAACTTATTGTAGATTTGACAGATTGATTCCCAACATTGAAAAATCGTGAAAAAAAAAGTATCAAAAATGTACCAGAAAACTGAAATGGTTCTTTATTCCGGTCCTTTATTTCGGTCCCCCTACCTGCCATTTCATTTGGACATTTTTTTTTCGAAACACCTATAGATATTCACCTATTCAATGATAGGCTGTCATTTAGAAAATATTTCAAGTAATAGTTGAAAGAAAAAGAAAAATTAATAACTGATCAAAAATAATAACAGCTACCTAACAATACGTCATTCTCCTTTGCTGTTCAAATCTTCTGCCATCTGTTGGTGAAAACATACACTAAATTGTTTATTCCCTCCCACCAAAAAGTACTCAACCGTCTATAATTTCTTTTGAAGATAACCTACACTAAATTATTATATAAAAAAAATTACTTGTGTTTGTTTCGATTTCGAGAGCAGTAGGCTTGTAAGAATGGTAAAGTGGAGGAGTTTAAATATGCACTACTTCTGTAGCTACCACTGCCTGTAAAACGTTATAGTATTTATAATAATTTCGAGTTTGCTTATAAAGTGTTAATCAGTTCTTGATTCATTTTAAATTTAATAACAGTTTCTTAACTGTTATTAATATGTTATTATTAAATAGTGTTTGAGTCCTTAACTCTTACATTTATTCTTTCATAGCAAATGTAGTATCTGTTAAAAAGAAATTTCCGTAACTGACGGTTCACAAAACTAGCATTTGTATGACTTACTTAGTAGCCAATTTATTAATGCTACTGTCAATTCCTTACAAGAGCTAGAAAAAGCAAATCGAAAAAAAAAAAAAAAAAAAAACAGATTTCTTGAAACAATGAATTACTGTAAAGAAAGAAATAAAAAGGTATGTTACTTAAATTAGTCTTTATTTCGCGCTCTATTTGTTTTTCCCCGAGCCCCATTTAATATTTTCCCGCATATAACGTTATTTTTTTCCGTTTTCTTAAATGTTAAATCGGTTTCACTGTATTTAAATAATTTTCAATTACCTTATTTCAGCAGAAAAAGCAATGAAAATTAACCATTAAATTGAGATGTTAACTTAAACATTTAAGTATTCTTCACGAAAATCAAATCACTTGACAAGCGGATGGAAGAATCCTAATATTAAAACTTAGACGAAATGCCGCTAGATGGCGTACACTTTTTTAGTTCTGTCGGCGGTAGGGAAAATTTTGAACTGGTTTGAAAAATCCCTGTTTTGATGTTGAATGTATTATTCTGTTTTGTATATGCTTGTGAGGTGAGGAGCTGATGGATTGCAATTGCAACGGACTTTCTATTGAAAGCGGAATAATTTAATTCGGAAAAGTTAATTTGTGTTTAGGCGTATTCTTGATTGAAGAAAGATTGTATTTACTTTTCAGTTACACATCCAATCTCCTTCAAATTTGAAATGTGTCTTTCGATGCGTTGGATACATGCAAGGAAATTTGTTTCAGCTTCGATTTTGAATTGTTTTACGCTGTTGCGTTTAATTAAATTTGTGAAGTGTTATCTTAGTATTTTAGTAATAATATTTAGATAAAATAATTTTGAATAGCCCTTTTGAAAAATAAATTAAACCAGCATCATGCTAATTTACCAGATGCCATGATGGGAAGAGCAACCAGAGGGTTGGGAGTTCGAATCCAGCCAAATACTGTCATGTAAAAGGGGGCTGGTGTATGTTAAATCTGTTGTGTGGAAGTTTGGAGTGTTAACTCGGGTGTTGCCTTGTTAAATAACCATGATTCAATATTGTGTCTTAATCTTTCCCTTTGGGGTTGATCCAGGACCGTCACAAATAGCCCATTGTGTTGTTCCAGTACAACGTTAATTAAAAAATACCATCACTAATGTCTGTTGCTCCAGTGGGAGAGACGTTAATTAAAAATACCGTTAGATATACAACATTTCATCAAAATCTTGGCTTTAGACTAATCAGTAACATGGTATAACTCCTTAAAGGTCTTGTGAATAAATTATTGCACACTTAGTAATTAAACAAATAATATTACTCAGATAAATATTGTCATTTTATTTTTTAAAAAAATTTCTTCTGTTCATAATAAGAAAAATTATATGAGGTATCTTACCTTATAGCAGTGAAAAATGATATATTTAATGATCATGTATTTTTTAGCATACAAAACTGACATCTGATGTAGCTCCTAAAAAAATACAACAGGTGCCACGGTTGGAAGAGCAATGGACTAGCAACCGGAGGATTTGGAGTTCGAATCCAGTCAAAGACCGTCATATAGCAAAGGGGCTAGTGCATGTTAAATATGTTATGTTCTTACATTAGTGTGGTGTGCAAGTTTGGATGTTGCCTCGTTATTTAAAAATGATTCAAAATTATGCTGTGTCCTAATTTTTCCCTTTGGAGTTGATCCTGGACTGTAACAAATAGCCCATTGTGTTCTCCAGTTCAACGTTAATAAAAAATACCATCACCAATGCCTGTTGTTGCTCCAGTGGGATGTTAAATAAAAATACCATTAGATATACCACATTTCAACAAAATCTTTGAGGTCTTGGACTAATCAGTAACATGGTATGACTCGTTAAAGGTCTTGTGAATAAATTATTGCACAGTTAGTAATTAAATGAATAATATTACTCAGATTAATATTGACCTTTTTTTACAAAACAAATATAACTTTTCTTCTGTTCATAAGAAAAATTACATCATAGCAGTGAAAAATGATATATTTAATCATTAATTATTACCTATTTTTTGTCATACATAACTGACACCTGATATAACTCCTAAAAAACTACACCTTTTTTGTACATTTAATAAAATCTCAATTTGCTTATCTCTTGGCTAGCATAAGATAAATAACTATTTTGTTTTTGTGAATACATTGAGACAATTGGAAACCAATACAGTTTTGTCACTAAAAGTTAAGAGATGAATGTGTTTTAAACGAGCACTAATATAATCAAGAATTGGGATGGGTATCTATTTGCCCAGCTACAAAGCAATTCCTACTTGCCAATTTTCATTCTACCCAAGTTATGATCAACATTGATTTTTATGTACAAACACCATTAATTTGTGAATTTCATCATAGGATACGTATAACTATTTTGTTAGAACCTATCCACTCAATACTTCTCTTTTCCTTGCTCTAGAAAATCAACCATGATAATTCTAAAAAATGGTTCAGATCCAACTGCCTACAAAATCGAAACGAATCACTCAATACTCCCTTAATGAACAAACAATACTCCTTAATTTATGTCAAGTAATGCTTCCCCCAAATCAAAATGAATAAAATAAAACTCCTTAAATTTATCTGATAGAAGTACAAGAAAGGTTAGTTGTAAAATACAATATAATCAACCCAATTAATTATCAGATTGTTAACTCAGCAAAAAATTAATTGAACTATTTTTTAATTAAAACAAGTTTTACGAAATTATATCGAATTATGAATTGCTTTAAATATAAATTTGAACACAATTAAATAATCAAACGCAATGAGCGAAATTTTGTAAGAAGATAAACATTTAAATAATTACATTTAGGATTTTAGTTTGCAAACCATAAAATATATGGCAGATCACGAAATACAATCGCAATGTTTAAAAATCAAGTTAACGACAAAATACAAAAGAAATGACTTCTGAAATGTTGCAAAATTAGAAGCCAAAGCATGCTAAAATACTCGAATCAAGGTGATGAAAAATAAACTAATGCCGAGAGATTAGCCAAGCAGGAATCATAATGTAATGAAACAGCAGAAAAGAAGATAATTTAAAACGGATCATACACCCAAATAAAACTATAAGAAAAATATGTCGTTTATATCTCCTAGAAATGGAACGTAACGCCGAAAAAATAATGGATTATGCAACCAAGATTTGACAGAGGAAGAATCCTAATGTTAAAGTCACCCACGCCCAGATTTTCCCCATTTGCATGAATATCCTTCCCTAAAGTATTTTCCCCTATACGAAATCATCGCTAATGCGCATGCGCCAACCTCCGAAAATTCGTCTAAGTTTTAACATTAGGATTCTTCCTCTGTCCATCCGCTTGTACTTTTCAAATGGTTGGGATTTTTTGGGAAAAACAAGCGATAAACAAACTAATGTATATTTGCACTGATAGAGGGCAGCAGGTATGAAACGCCATATCAAAAACTGACGGTGAATGCCATTCTTGTAATTTGTCGATTTCACCCTTTTGTCTCTTTTTAATGCGGTCATATCTTTTGAATGAAGGATATGTGGTGGTTCTTATCAGAAATAGTGATATTTCTAGTAATGAGCAAAACTGTTATTAATGATAAAGATGGTATAAATTGACAACACACAAATTAGTTTATGCTACTTCATTTCTGAAAATTTTAGTTTTTTATATTTGAAATTATATTTGAGAAAAAACATCCCTTCTTTTTATATACCTTATAAGTAATTATTAATATTTTTGATAACAGTTACTAAATGGAAATTTACTTTACACTGTTATTTCAACTGCTATCTAAATGACAATTTATCGCTAGATAAACACAACATGAATTCTTAGTAACAGTTTTGAGAATGCAATTAGTGATGATGTTGCATCAATCATTGCTGTTGCTTAAGATTTAAAATTTTTATGCGTGTATTGAAATCTCAACAAAAGTAATTTTTTATTGGTGGGTGGAAATTTTCTTGTGAGACAGTGTGTTTTTGAAAAATAAATTAGTATTTAAGAAAATTTGTATCGTTTAGGAATGAAACTGAAACAGAATATGAAAAAGACAGATAATGTAGAAAAATATATCAACGCCTCCACCATAACTCGAACAAAAAGTGCATAAAACGTCCCGTAATGGGATCTGGCACCCCTCCCTGAACTTCGTAAGTCATTAGAAGAAAACTGTCCAGATCTTGTTCTTGTGATCATAAACGAAATAAGTATTATCCTGATAACGAGATAACGAGTTAAAATTGATGATGAGAGTATCGATTAACTTCATCTCTCGATACCTGATACTTTGGATCGATCCGCCAACAGTGGATGGATGCATTTTGATAAATATCGTTTCAGACACCGGTGTAATTTTTTTGTGGACGAGGGATAGTACTGCAATGAGACAAAACTAGATGATTTGAAACCAAAAACCTTTTTTTGGTATGAAAATTTATCTTCACCGGATCGATTCTTTTTGTACGAAACTTTAGGTGTATCGATACTATGTGCATCGAATAATGATATGGATGCTTAGACCTAAGTGTCTATCTTTACTTTCCTTATTAGGAGGCCGCGGTAGCTTAGTTGGAAGATATTTTTCATTTAACATCACACTGGAGCAACACAATGGGGTGCCTGCCCAGTTATTAACTTTAATCCGCAATTATTAACTTTAATCTCTCTTGAATTATGGTATTTCAAAGCTTTTATGTAGAAAGTGGTTGCATTCCGATTTGTAACGTAACTAGATCACGAGTTCATTCTTAACTGAACAGGAACACGAATGTCTTGTTGGCGCACGTGAAAACGAAAAGTGAAATGTGAAAATGGCGCAGCCCCTAACACAGCGCTCAAATGGCATGCTAGTGATAAGTGTTGGATACCAACATAGCCGTCTGTGCAACGAGAGTTTGGTAGTGACTAATAGATGGCTACTACAAAATCCACCAGTCGTGTACACAGTAAGCTGGTGCACGTTAAATCTGTCGTGGCCTCAAATGTTCACACGTTGGCGTGGCGTGGAAGTTTGAAGAGTGGGGAGCGCGATCAGGTGTGAATTCGTCATCTCGCCTCGGTTCAAAATGTCGTGGTGTTGTTCTCGGTTCTATCCCTTGGTGATGGATCCCGTACCGTCGCCAATAGCCCGCTGCGTTGCTTCAGTGCGACGTTAATTATAATACCTACCTGCTTACACTATCTAGGCCTACCTCCGCCATCTGACTAAGCCATCGAGTGTCTTGCAGGGAAAACGAGCCCGAGGATGAAGAATCGATCTTCACCGAAAATTCGCTGAAATGTCAACAGTCTTCATATGGTCTTTACTGCATTCCCGCCAGTCTTGGATTTGGATCATTTATGCAAACTTAGAACATTTCTTCTATGTAGTTCTACTCTCACTGGATGATGATGCGCTCTTCGAATTTCAACATTTTACTAAGAAGCAAAGACTTGTTCCATGAATTTATTGTTTGTAGACATTTATTCCAAGATTGAATCGGAAAGGGTGTTGTACATATGACTGATTCAGAGGACTCTGAGCGTGGAACAGTATGGACATTTGAAGGATGCGTTGATGAAGGATGGAAATGTTGCTATACGAAACTAAAGTACGCAGAAATCGTTAAACTTTAAAAAAGATATCCAAACCGAAAGTAAAACCTTATGGTTTTATAAGTTTATACGTTGCATAAATTATCATAATTAAAATTGATATACTTGTTTCAGCAGCACATCGATGCACGTTCAGCAAACGTATCCGGGAAGCTTGCAACCTCTGAAACCTGGCCACCCCTGGATGATCTTGCATAGCTGAGCGCACGGGCATGCCGTGCAATTAACGTCTCGGTGGCCGTGAATTTGCCGGGACCTAGATATGACGTTCTGCGATAGATAAGGAGGTAGTTGATTGACGACGCACTGGAGCAAGGCAACGGGCTAATTGTGACCGTCTGGTATCAATCCCTCAAGGTAATTGGTAATTTTTTTTTGTTAACGTCGTACTGGAGCAACACAAAGGGCTATGGACGACGGTCCGGGATCAATCCCTTAAGGGAAAGATCAGAGTACACCACTTAATTTAAAGCAAATTTTCGAAATAGGTTCATTTCACTCAAAATGAGCAATTCGCTGTGGCCGACACATCACCAAAATTAATGAAAATTATTTCTTTGATAGATCAAATATAGTAAGGAGGAACTGCCAAATATTAGATTTCCAAGATGTATATTTTAATTTTTCTTAATTGAATTTTAAAGTTCAAGATCACACTAATGTAGATTTTTTAGCACTAATAGTAGCCTGTTTGAGACCCTATATTTCAATAAGTTATTGGCACAAATTAAAATTTTTTATATCGTTACATTTTTCTGTAAAAGATCTTTTAGGAAATGTTAGAATATAGTTTTATATCCGTCACTACTCACTCTCAGGGAACAGCGAAAATAGAGATTTTGCCTGTTTGATACAAATTTCAAATTGCGCTAGTTCAAATTGCGCTTTAAAAATGGAGAAAAACAGTATCAAAAATTATTATTAACAAAGCACTTCTTCTGTCTAAAAGTTTGGTATCATTTAGTGATTGTGTTTCTATTCCTTAGATAAGAAAAAAAATAGTAAACTAAGTAAAATAATTGAAAACTGCGATTTTTCTATTTTTTTTTAAATACAAATTTAATTGAGAAGGCCAACTCCGAAAACCTCAAAAATTTTCAGGATTATGTGTCAAGATGTATAATATCTGTCCCGAAATTTCCATCATTGTAATTTGCTTATTATCGTCCCAGGAATATTTTTATCTAGATGGAAATTATCGTTTTATTTTATCGCAGTTGTGAGATCGCTTAATGTTGCATGTTTGAAGCACAGTTTCTCAAAAAGTACTTAACGTATACAAACATATTTTACATCTTTATAATCGGTACAAAATTGTCTTTTTTTCACTTTGGCAACAGCAATTTAAACGTCATATTTAAGCTAAAATTTAGTTGCAAAAATGGAAAATTGTCATTTTTGACAGAATTAAAAACATTTCTATGGGCTAAAGGAATTTTACGACGTACTTTAAATTCATGCCTGTTACAGTGCTAAGTATGATAATATTACTGATAAAGTTTTGAAGTCGCATTTTAATTCTTTCATCTTCAAAACACACACACAGCTAACGAAAATAGCAATTTTCTACTCTAAATAGGCCCAAGTATTCAAATGAAGGACATCTCTGGTAAAACCGAAATTTCACAGGATTACAGATTAATATGTTTATTACTTGTAAAAAAAATTTCGGAATTCTAATCTGTGTCGTAAAGCAACAATAATAAAATCGAAATCGTGACATTGAAGGACAACTCCGAAAACCTCAAAAATTTTCAGGATTTTGTGTCAAGATGTATATTATCTGTCCTGAAATTTCCATCATTGTAATTTGTTTATTTTCGTCCTAGGAATATTTTTACCTTGATGGAAATTATCGTTTTATTTTATTGCTTGATGAATCAAAAAAGGCGGGAACACGCCAGTGAGATTCACTTCCGCCTTTGAAAGAGATGCTATTACATTCAAGGGCATATAACCGAATAATTAAACACTATTAAATGAATTATGGTTATAAATGTGCTTGGTTTGCTAAACCAAAAGCTTTCGAACACCGGCGAATGTTCGATGGCAATCCAGAAGTATTCCATCAGTAACCGTAGCCATTACGGGAACGCGTAACTATTATTGCTACATTCATATTCCCATTTGTACGACACAAAATTCTTGTTTCATATTTATCACAATCACCAACAAAAGAAGCAAATAATTTTAAAAGAATTCAGCAGCAAAATAAAATCAACTTTCATTTAGAGAAGATGCAAAATTTAACATGGGAGATTAACCACAAAGTGAACTTGAAAAGGTAATTAGTTAAAAGTTAGTAACTATGTTCAGTTTCTTTAGGCCATAGAAATGTTTTTAATTCTGTCAAAAATGACAATTTTCCATTTTTTGCAACTAAATTTTAGTTTAAATATGATTTTTAAAATTGTTGTTGCCCAAGTGAAAAAAAGACAATTTTGTACCGATTATAAAGATGTAAAATATGCTTGTATACGTTAAGTACTTTTTGAGAAACAGTACTTCAAACATGCAACATTAAGCGATCTCACAACTGCGATAAAATAAAACGCGATAATTTCCATCTAGATAAAAATATTACTGGGACCATAATAAGCAAATTACAATGATGGAAATTTCGGGACAGATATTATACATCTTGACACATAATCCTGAAAATTTTTGAGGTTTTCGGAGGTGTCCTTCTCAATTAAATTTGTATTTAAAAAAATAGAAAAATCGCTGTTTTCAATTATTTTACTTTGTTTACTATTTTTTTTCTTATCTAAGGAATAGAAACACAATCACTAAATGATACCAAACTTTTAGACAGAAGAACTGCTTGATTATTAATAATTTTGATACTGTTTTTCTTCATTTTTAAATTGCAATTTGAACTAGCGCAATTTCAAATTTGTATCAAACAGGCAAAATCTCTATTTTCGCTGATCCCTGAGAGTAAGCAGTGACGGATATAAAACTATATTCTGAGATTTCCGAAAAGACCTTTTACAGAAGAATGTAACAATATAAAAAATTTTAATTTGTGCCAATAACTTATTGAAATATAGGGTCTCAAACAGGTTACAATTAGTGCTAAAAAATCTACATTAGTGTGACCTTGAACTTTAAAATTCAATACAAAAATAAAACATACATCTTGGAAATCTAATATTTGGCAGTTCCTCCTTACTATATGTGATCAATCTAAGAAATAATTTTCATTAATTTTGGTGATGTGTCGGCCACAGCGATTTGCTCATTTTGCGTGGAATGACCCAATAGCATTTTCGAAAAGAAATAACTAAAATGCTTTTCTCGTATCACAATGTAAACAGAAATATGAAATGTTAGGTAGGTAGTTAATTAACATCTCACTGCAACAACACAACTTCTGTGTCACTTCTTTCGCTCTATTAGAAAAGCAATATTGAAAAATAATTATATTTCCTGCGCCGAGCTAAAATTGCCAATTTTTACCTAAATTTCCAACATCCAAGTGTAATGCGGGGACAGAAGAAATTATGCAATCAAAAAAATATTTTACACTTTGTTTACTGAACCCAGAGAGAACCCTTTCCGCATTATTAGAATAGCGCTTTCGGTATAAAGTGTTTTTCGGCTCACCCTAGTGTACACCTGTAAAAAAAAACCGCCTCACACGACCGCAATTCATATTTCAGAACAAAACGGAAGGTAGCAATCGATAGGAATGATTGTTTTCTACAAATAGCAATATGTAAAAATTGTCTAAGGGGCCGTATTCATATTAAATTGGGTGCTTGCTCCGATAATTTCAGTACGATCCCCCAACTTTTATCACATATTTGGATTCAACGCACAATTTCAGGCGAAATTAAAAAAGTTTTGCCACGGATTCATAAGTGTTTGAAAATTAGATCGCCTAATGTTCAATTGGTGGTTCCCGTTTTTTGTTAACTTTGCTAAAAACTTTAATTTTTCTTGGAAACTGTTTTTTAATCCTTTGCTACCAAAATCCCCTACACAATTTATAAACTTTTTAACAATCAAACTAAATTTTTTTTTTTAATTATGAAATTAACATTCATAAAAATTATGAATAGAAACATGGGTAAATTTTGACTCCATGCGATTTAACTGTTTCTGAAGCATCGGAATTCCAAATCGCTCTCTCTCTCTCTTTCTCTCTCAGTTCATTACGTGGTCAATTAGTAGCGCAGTGAGACTGTTTGGAAAATTCGATGATTATTGTAGTTATTGGGGATTGTTCACAAAGTGAGTAAACAACAATTTTTCTGCCAACAGATCCTGGGATGCAATCAGAATGGGTTCTGACGATGTCGCCAGATTAATGGACTTTGTCGCCAGCTTATTGCCACGGCGCCTACAAAACGTCATTGACTACACATTACATTAACATTTATAATGTGATTGTTTAATGTTATTAAATATTTTATTATAAAGCTTTGGTCTGAAAAGGGGTGATTAAAGGATTATTAAAAGATTTATTATAAAGCTTTTGTGTATTTTATCACTCGTTGGTAGGCATAATTTAAATTCATAATTCAGATATTTCTGAAACATATATATATATATATATAACAATCTACTAAGAGTACTGTAGGTTAGGATTGTAACAATCCACTTCTTGGACACAACTCTCTACACTATAAGTCACGCTCTAAGAAACCTTCCTCAAGAAAGGGACCCATACTTCCGGAATCGGACTTTCTGATCGGTATCCGCCCTTTCTACTGGGAAGTTTAATTCTTACACGCTCCCTGAATGGTTTTTATGGATTTTCTCGGTCAATTTAAAGCCGTTTCTCATTATTTTTTCATCAGATCCGCCTGAAATTGTGATTGTATTGAAATTATCGGAGCAAGCACCCGGTTTAATATGAAGACGGCCACTTAGACAAAACTTAAGTATCAATATTTGGGAAGAAAACATTCATACCTATCGATTGCTACCTTCTGTTTTATTTTGCGATGTTAACTATGCAATTGCGATTGGGTGAGTATTTTTTTTTCTTAAAGAGTATGCATCGGTTGGTGAGAAAACATTTCTATGTATGTTCAAAATAATTTATCTACTGCTTCCTTCAATACATTTAAAATTTTACCATAGGTGACAAATATACGTATATCGCGAGAACTCAGAAACATAATGTTTCATCTACTCCGCCACTATATCTAGATTTATATGCATGTAACTCCTCAAAAGCTTTGCTTTCAGCGAATGATCATGTGAAATTTTGAAACATAATTGAATACTCATCAAGTCAAGACTGTGTGAGAAACCGCAAATGATTCGTCTGTAAAATTTCTATCTCAAATTTGAAAATCAACATGCCCTCCATGGTAAAAGTGATTTAAATCTAAGTATTGATTAATTCAGTTTTCAAAACGTTGCCAATTGATGGAAGTTTTTCTGTTCTTATTACACAAGGATAATAATCCATGAATAACGTAAAACTGTTTTAAGTTAGTGTTACAAGTTGTTATATAAAACGTACTCCTCCCCCACCCCAGTTTGATCAAGTTTCTTTTTGAGTTTTTCAGAAAGACAATAATTAACTTAGTGTGATTTCATGTTTAATACCATCAATACCAAAAAGTTTATATCCATAAGATGAATTTCATGACCAGTGATTATATCATCTGTATTTTGTTTACTTAATTTTATATTTCAGACTTTATTCTCTTCAGAAGAGAAAGGAGCTAACTTCTGGAAGAGATCAGTTGCCCTGTCAATGGTGGAAGAATACCCTCGAGCCACGTGAATTTTTTCAGTACTAATTTAATGGTAAAATGTGCATGAAAATTTCAAAATAAGATTGTATTTAATATAATTTAGAGTCAAATGGCAAAAAAAAAAAAAAAAAAGTGAAAGAATTTTTTGAAACAATTATATTAAATAAAGTTATTTTATACTGCCTAGCTAATTATCTCTTAATATCTCAGGTAAATACTTAATTGAAAAACAAATCTTTGCATCATTTTAGTGTCTCTATTATCTTGTATATTTAATTTATATTTACTTTAAATTATATTAGTTTAATGCTTATAAGATAATTAAATATGTAAGGTACACAAATCATAAAATAAAGGACTATGTTTTGCGAAAACTAAATCTAAAGGAATAAGCGATAAAATAAAAAGGATATGGTTACCAAATGCTCGTGCAGTACATAAATGAATTTCTCTAAAAGTGAGAAATACTCAGCCATTTTCCCAGTGTAGTGAGTTGACACAACAAACAGTTATTCCCAATTACATGTGTAGTTAAAACCCTTAGAACAAAATAACATTTCAACTGAAAATAAATTAACTATGTAATATGCCATTGGAAAATTACTTGTAACAAATGTTTTGCTGATAAAAATTCAATAATTTCCAATGATCTAGGTGTGTTTTTGTTAATTGATAAAATTTAATCCTTCGAAAGATGGAACAGAATATGTTGACGGAATTAAAAATTCAAAGATGAAAATTTCGTTGGAACAAAAGAAAAATAATCACTCGAGTTTTAAAAAAATCAGTCAGAAATGGAATGGCAAGTTGAATTTATTGCACAAATCAAATGATAAAATATGCAGATTTAAATTTAAAATAAAAAATAAAAAATTGTGATAGATTTAATAAAGGTTGGTTTTAAGGGTTGTATTCGGAGTTGAAAGTTTCTTTAGTTATTTTATTTTCCTTACGTGCACAAGTACACAAATGTCTGTTCAGTGGAAAAAGAAAAAAAAAACACTCATTCTCAAAATCAATTAATGGAAACATAAATTCGTAGCGACATCTGGTGTGCGTGATAAATGGCTGGTTTTTGCGTTCCGACGCAACAAATATGCCTTGGAAAATAAAATTACATTTATTATGAATTTTGACAACTTAAACTCGACAAATAAAAACTGATCTACAAAACTTTTATATAGATCATCAAGTAGCAAGAAGTTTTGTGAAGTCACCAGTACATTGTTTTGAAATTAAAGTAGAAATTAAATTTTTTAGTTTAGGTTTCTTATCACGACGTTGGTATTAATTCATGATTACGGATGAGATCTGAGATCCCATCTGGTATAATATAGGAATGTATTTCTGATTTAAGCAAGTCATTAACTCGAATTTATTCTCAAGTGCGCGCATCGCTTTTTGTTGGTTTGATTTCGCACTTACTGTGGTTTGTCTATCCGCTTTTTTTTTCGTAGGGCTGTAGGATATCGACGGTCAATCTTGATCCGTAACCGTATGAGAGATTTTTATGCGCGTGGAATGATCCTTTGTCTTGGAAGCATTATTTTGAAGGGGTGTTCAGGGAAGCAGACCGATCCCTAACTAAATGCGCAGAACGCCTTTTTGAAGCATCCCCAACCGTCGAAGGGTTTGTGGACGGAAAGTTCGAAGAGTTCCATTTTGATCTACCATGCATCATCTCAAAATCTAGAATTCTGAAGTGTTAATGAAAGCGATTGATGTTTTTTAATTTTGTTGTCATCGAACAGGGGCGTAGCAAAGGTCAAGTTGTACCTGGTGCGGAAATTTTTTTGTCGCCCCCATTGAAAGTATTAAAAGAAAAATTAAAATGCAATTACAAATGTTATTTCCTGGTTTATTTACTTAGCATTGCGAAATAAGCACTTAAAAACGTATTTTCCTAACTTTATTCTCTGCAAATTTTGAAAGCACATCATCAAAATCAATTCCTTTCGCTACTTTATTTTCAATTGACAAGATAGCTAATGCAGAGAGCCGAGCTCGACTCATAGAAAACCTAAGATAACTCTTGATTAACTGTAGTTTTGAAAAACTCTTCTCACATGATGCTACTGGAACACATAACGTTAACAAGATTCTTAAGGCTAAAGTTAGATTTGGCAATTATTTAACGTCCTTCTAAGGCAAAACAATGAGCTATTGACGACGGTCAGAGATCAATCCCCTAAGGGAAATCCAAGGACAACACCTCGTTATTTTGAACCACGGTCAGATGACGAAAAATTAGACTTGGTAGAGAATCTGAAAGTTCCTATTCAACAACAAACTCTAAAAATCTTAACGAAGACCATTCCAGAGAATCTTCTTTTGAAACTTTGACAACTTGTAGATGTCTTCTTAGTCGTTGAATCTCTGTAAGGATAACATCTTCAAAAAGTTCATCATAGCTCACGACTGAGTTTCGTATTAACTATTGCAGTTCGTCTTCAGAAGTTATAATCAGATTCTTTCGCTCCAAAACTGCAGATCGAGCTGTTATATTTTCCATGTCTTTACAGCGAGAGCCTATTTCTAGATAAAAACCTGTCAATGCACTCCAACGTTGATCTTTTCAATTCTTTATTCAATGTCAGTGGTTTATTTTGAACTTTTTCTCCAGCCATCATTTTTTTTCTTTCTGACGATTCTTCTTTCCACAAAAGGAATATCCATCTCTTCATTAGTGTTCGTTGCAAACTGCAGTGCTTTCTCTACAATCTCATTTCTTTTGTCTTTTAAAAATATCTTTCGACTTCCCATTTTTAGAGTTGACATCCAGGGCCGGTCAGAGGCCCCTGCGACAATTGCGGCCGCATCGGGAGTCAAGATGCGGGAGCAGGCCAGTGCCGTAAAAGGACTTGGCGGGTACCCACCAAGGGCGCCCGTAATAAAAAGGCGCCTCAGTAAAACCTCATTAAAAAACACCGTCCACACAGAGGCGGCATAATATGACAGAAGAATTTAAAAATCCAGTCGGAAGTAGGGGGGGGATATTGAGTTTCAGTATTCGAAGCATCATAATATTTAAAACTTATATAATGAAACTCAATGCTTCAAAACTCAAGTCGTGGAACTCATTGAGGATATAGTCAACTACCCAACTTTGAATTGTTAAAGTGTATATGCAAATATGATCACATAGATCCATACCTTAAAAAGAAATTGCACTCAGTACTTTTTTTACCTTACCGGTTACAGAGCTCTCCTGCGCCCGGAGTTTCACAGTAGAAGTATTAAAAACTGCCTACGGTCTAGCATGGGGAAAAAACCGTTTGACCATAATTACATTTTCATCCATTTTAGAAAAGGTGATAGAAAGTATGAAATTTATTACGATATAATCACATAATTTGTCTTACCAAAAGCAAGAAAATTAGGTTTCGTAATTTTCCATGTATTTTATTTTATGAATTGTTAAAAATTATAAATGAAGTAGTATATCCATATTTTATTTTTTGCCCTAGTTTTGCCTGTATACATTTTGACTGGGAGGTCCGCAAGTCCTACCTTGGCTAAGGACGCTAGAACCCTATATTCTATACCCCTTGTTCTTTAATATTAAAATTTGAAGTCACCCCAGCTTTTGGATCATTTTCTTCTTCAATGGTAGACGTATCAGTAGAAGTACTTGGCCTTCCTTTTGTTGAAGTTCCTGATTTCAACCCTTAAATCCATGGGTAGTTTTTGAATAATATTTAAATTCTGTAATAAGAACAAAATTTTTTGTCAAAATGGACAAAATTCGACATTTTAACAATCAGACTAGATTAGTATACAATAAAATCGTTAAATTTTTTTTATGTAAATTTAATTCATTTATATTTTTGAAAAGTATACCCCAATCCTGTTTTAACGCAATACATTGGTTTTCCGAAAATGATGCGTAGAATAAAAACGCATAAAAAAAATAAAAAACCTATTGTAGATTTGACAGATTGGTTCCCAACATTGAGAAATCGTGAAAAAAAAGTATCACAAATGTACCAGAAAACTGAAATGGTTCTTTATTCCCCCCAAAAATTGTGCACATCTAAGCGAATTTGCGGGAATAAATCGGGCCAAAAGTGAAAGGCCACCCAAGAAAATGCGTAAAAGTGAAAAATCATGTCAATATAATTCCTATAAGAGGACTGGGTGTAGACGTAAAAACGTGTGGTTGATTAACAAAAAATTTCAGTTCACAGTCCCGATTCAATTTAAGGTTAGAAAAACAACAACACGGACTTACTTATGAAACTTCCCGCAGAATTTTCTCTCCAGAATTTATGTACTGATATTTAACACGTATTTTCAAGCTGTTTTTTATTTAATCACATTTATTAGCAGATCGGTGTCACAGCGCTCTGCTTCCATCTTGAATGTCTCTAATCCCTCTTTCCGGTGTCAGTAGAACACTGATAAAGAATTTGCTTATATTAAAGGGTAGAGAAAGATCATTTAAGGCGCCAAATCTTACAGATGAGTGATATGTAGCACTTGTGACTGTGATAGGACTAGAAGGAAACCGGGCCAGAAACATATACAGGGTGTTTCAGAACTACTCTGCTTGACAATTGCTAAGGAACAAGCGATTAACGCAAAACTGCGATAAGGACAGCGGCGCAATCGCAGAAAATGTAAGTGGCAAAGGTGCTTTAGAGGAAGGTCTCTTATCTGTATAAAAGACAGCGCACACGAGTTGTTTATTCAATTAAAATTTAAAACAATGAAGTATGAGCAAAAAAAATCACGATATAAGTTTTTTAAAGATAAATAAGATAAGTTTTAGATACATTCCGTCTTGGTGGGGTAAGTATCAGGTGGAAAATGTCCGTACGGCATCATTTGAGTGAATTTGATCGTGGGCGAACAGTTGGGGCTGCTTAAAGTTGGGCAAAGTGTCACCCAAGTTGCCACAGGAATGATTCGCGATTAAAAATCGCCGTCTAAGGTGGAAGTGCTTTAATAAAACGTGTTGGTGGTCGTGAGAGGAGAACCACACCCCGAGAGGTTCCATATATATCCCTAACAGCAAAAAGGAACAGGCATCTCACTCCGAGATAGATTGGTTACGAGCTTGCAACCGCTATCGGCACTCGTGTCACTGCCAAAACAATTTCTCGGCGATTAAATGAAGTTCGCTTGTATGCACGACAACCTGTTTGTGCGTTCTGCTGCATTCCCGCCATCGTCAGAAAAAGTTACGCTGGTTTAAAGAACATATTCGTTGTAATCACCAACAGTGGTCCAGAGTCACGTTCTCCGACAAATCCCGACTCACCATGAAGAAGGATTCTGTAGATTCTGTACACCAACTACTGTGGAGAGAGGAGGCAACCCGTTACATACCACAGAATGTTCGTGAGGTTGTTCGTTATGGCCGAGGGGGTCATGGTGTAGACATGCATTACGCATAATGGCAGAACACAGCTACACATCTTTGACGCAGTTGCCTTGACATCACAGCGGGTATTGCACCGAGATTCTCCTGGGCCATGTTCGTTTATTGTGGGGTTCAATGGGTCCAAACTTTCAGTTCAAGGATGACAATGCATGCCCACACAGGACAGTTGATGTCTCTGAGACACTAGAGAGCGAAGATATTGAGCGCATGCAATGGCCTGCGTATTCACCGGACTTAAATCCCATTAAACATGCTTGGGATACTCTTTGTAGACGTGTTTCACAAAGGAATTACCCACCCCAGACTGTGCAGGAGATCAAAACTGCTTTGAGAGAGTAATGGAACAATGTCCCCTAAGCACTCATCGGCAGTTTAGTGGAGAGCATGCGTAGCAGATGCCAAATGTGCATTAGTGTGCAAGGAGGCCACACTTTTTAACAAGTGGCTATATCTGTCATGACTCCGTCTAAAAAGAACATTTTTCGAGACTTTGGAAATTGCTCCAAGGGGCAGATTTTTTTCTTTTTATTATCTTGCTTTTTCATGTGCCGAAATCTGTAAATTTTGCATTATACTGTACTTAAAGCACAGTATCTTATTTAACTATATACTACGTTTCGTTTCTTTAATGAATAAATATTATGTTATTTTAAAAATTGTGTTTGTTCCTTAGCAATTGTCGAGCAGTGTATATGTCAGAAATGTAAAGGCAGGTAGAGGGGACCTAAATAAGCATATTTCGAATAGGAATGTAGGTGCGGAAATGCAGCGTTTAAATGCTAGCACGTAAGGTAGAATTAAAAACAGGTAAGTGAAAAGACAAGTAAAGGCAAAGGAAAGTAACAATTCATTTATCAAACAGGTGTACAATAGCTGCTCGAATGAGCGACCACCAACAGCGATGCAACATTCACTGCGGCGGTGCATAGATTGGCGTACAATAGTCAAAACGTCAGGCAGCTCACGCACATTTCAAGCAGCAGCAGACAATTGGGCAACCAGATCTTCATACGAACACCATGCTCTTAATGTGTCCCCAAAGAAAGAAATCCAAGTACTTTAATTGTGGGGAGCGCGGTGTCCAAGGAACAGGTCCGCCCCGTCCTATCCAATGCTGGCCGTAGACAGCATCCAGGTGATTCTTGACGTTCCTGTTGAAGTGAGCTGGGCCTCCATCGTGCTGGGAACATCGACCAGAAGTTCAGGTAAGACCTCTTGTAAGAAGATGCTGTAAGTGTGGCCGGTTAAACGACTAGGTAGAATGTAAGGTCCAACTAAGTTATTGAACACAATGCCTGTCCAAACATTAATGGAAAACCTTTCTTGGTAGCCATGTGTTCTTGTGCCATGAGGGTTACCGTGAGCCCAAAGGTGGGAATTAGGGGTATGAAAGATACCGGAACGAGATAAGGTAGCCCCATCAGTGAATAAAACACCCGCAGGGAAGGTGGGATTGGCTGTAGCCTGCTGTAGGTACCAGGGGGCAAAGTTAACGTGCAGAGGATAATCGGCAGGGTTCAATGCTTTCACTCTGCAAATGATACGCGTGCATTCCGTTTTTATGTTAAGTCCTCCAAACAGTTGCCTGGCTCGCACCTCCAACACCTCTCGATCTTATCAAAGGACTATCCTCTACTGTGCTTTCTACTGCGTAACATTGCTGCTTCCACTGCAGGAAATCTGCGATATTTTTCACTGCTTGTATCACGCCTGGAAGTAGGGGAGAAGGGGGATGGCGTGGACAATTTTTATAAATTTGTCAAAAAAAAATTGTACTAAATATCGTTTTTGACACATCAACTATATTTTTTTAACAATATTGTGCTATTTTACTTTTATTTTGGTTGATATATAAAAGTATTTAGCAATATTGTTTTTTAGTAATTTTTTTATTTAAAAAAAAAGTTCTTTTTGTCCACGCGTGCCCCATGTCATAGGGCTCGTGTGGATAAGTTTGAATACTGATTATACAATGTAAATACAACTCATGAAAGTATGTAAAGCAATACTGAAATAAATGTTAACCTTAAAGCACATTTAATTAATTTTAAGCCCAGTATATTTTAAAAAAAGGATCTGCACTATATTATAGAATCTACTTCAAAGACAAATCAATAGGAAGCTATTTGAAGTTTTATTTAGTGAGAAAATAATTTTAATGAAGAAATGGAAACATCCTTCTATTTTTCAATGTAGTTAGATAAATCAACATTAAATGTCATCTGAGATGCAATGTGAATTGTGCTACCAGCAACATCAGGTGATGGCAATTTAGCTACAATTTCATTTCTTGAAATTTGTGATACGTCCTTTACATCTGAGAAAAAGAAAGATTCCCTCTGTTTATTCCAAGAGTTGCTTTGTGTGTAAAAACTACTATTCCTTGTAAATTAATTTACCATTTCACAAAAACTGCAAACCACTGCAAACTAAATGCGGCAAGTGTGGACATGTACACAGTAGCCCCACCACCATGTGTCCACACTAGCCCTATGGAGCCATTTGTTTATTTTGGACTACACCTGGTTAATTCAAACCATGTAGAGCAAAAGTGAATATCAAAATAGCTTTTGAACATATTCATTTATAACATACTGTCACTTTAAAAAATAATTTTAATCTAATAGTCTAATCTAGTACAGTAGATTCTCGATTTTCCTAGTTAAGGTGGACCAAGATTAACTCGTATAATCAAAAACTCGGTTAAAGCGAAAATAGTAAATAAAATAAATCGTGTATGTTTAAATGTATATTTTAACAAATACAGAAATTATACAGATACACCACATGCAATTCATATTGTTACCATAATTAAAGGGTTCTTACTTAATAAAGTCCTCAATAGTTTTTTGTTTTATGTTAATTTGGCGTATTTCTGCAGCAATGTTTTGTCATTTTTTAAGGATAACAGGATTGCTGGTGTTGCTTCTTCTTGTTGCTCTAGATATTCAATAGCACTTTCGTTAGCTTTTAGCCCAACTGTATGGGAGATTTTCATGTCGATTTTCATCGTCACCGTTTTCATCATCATCGTTAGATTCATTTTCCTTATCGACGATATTAACGATCATTTTATCTGTTATCTTTTGTTTGTCAGAGTTTATTCAGTCATGGATTTCGTTTTCATGAGTGTGTGTGAGATCAAGTTTAGAATTTTTTTGGTAGGTATTAAAAATGAAGAATGTATACCCCCCCCCCAAAAAAAAAATCCAAGTAATAATTGATAGCTTGGTTAAAGCGGAAACTCGGATAATCGGGGTTTTACTGTAGTTAAAAAACAAATCAGGAACTTACTTTTCCATCATGAAAACCTTGTTTTATAAACTGCTACTCAACTATGTAGTGTATTGTCATGCAATTGCACATGAAAGTTTATATCAGAATTACTATTCTCCGAAATCTTGCAGAGAGATTTTGACTGATAAATAGCAGAACTATTCAAGTTGTCCACACTAGCCCCCTTCTCCCCTATATAAAACGATCCACTCGCTCACAGCTCCCAATAAAGACGCTCGAATGATCGGCGATCCGGTAGATTCCAACCCGGGAATCGCTCCTTGTTCATTCTTTGAGCAACCGCCCTCCGTTTCCTTTCGCAGCACCATATACACAAGCGGATGGAGATAGAACGATTAGCAATGTTAAAAACTTAGAAAATTTCAGCGGCTCCGGTGAAGCAAATGGCATGACTAGTCGATAACGAGAGAGGAATCATACGTGTTAAATTGGCGTTTTTTTAAAAATAGCTGTTCTTTTTGTGGTAATGGTTTTCTATACAAAATAACATCTTTATTCACATGTAAACAATACAATAGCATTCATGATCGTTCTGTCCTGTTTTCTTTTCCATTTGTTAACAAGCATTGTGGATTATCTTGGAATTTCTAAGAAAGTCTGATATATTTGCAAAATTTTCTGAACGCTCTCGAGATAATTCCTAGATTTGAAACACCAATTTGTTTTTGCTGTGATGGATCTCTCGCATCTTTTAATACCTAAGCATATACAGGGTTTTGTATGTTTAAATTGAGAAAAATTTTCATTTTTGTTTTTGTTTTATTTGAAACGATTATTCTCAACTGTTTTCACTGCACTCTTATCTGAAACTAAGTTTGAGTTAATTTTCGGCGTTTGTTGTCGTTCAATTTTTATCTGAACTTTAACTTAAAAACAAAACTTGAGTTAATTTTGTGTGCATTTTTTTAAAATAAAATTATTATCGGTGATTAACATAAAATGTCAATGACTTGTGTTGTAATATGATGAATGTATACCATATAATTCAGGAACACTTTATTTTAGTTGTATGAAATGTTCTTTCCTTATTATAACCTGCTGATATCCAACACGATTCACATTTTTAAACAATTTAATTGTGCTTGGCCATGATTGATTTCTTTGGAATCCACTCACGAAAAAAGAATCTGACTATGCTTAATCACCTCTAGAAAATACAAGACATCTAAATTAATTTACTTATTGATGCAAAGATGATTTAATGCATTAAATCGAGGTTTTTTAAAATGTGAAACGCAGTAAGTTATAATTAACATTTTTTTTTTAAACTTAGGGTTCAGTAATACATTTATGTTTCTGAAAAGTATTGGGTTTATTTGCAGATGTCTTTTTCATCAAATCCTAATCATGGGCACCCATGCAGGGGTGCACAAGGCCCTCTCTAGTCATTAGTATTGCCAAATTTGATAAATTTATTCCAATAAAATTTATTGAGCCTTTTTTTAAGTATAAAACATAGATGATACAATTGCCTTTATCAAATTTCTTTCCATTTAAAAAATTAATATTAAACAAATCAGAAAATTTTAATTATGTTATTCCAGTGCAACTTCTGCGTTGAAAAAATTGCTAAAATTATTCTTTTTATGGATTTAGAGATAGATTTGAGTTGAAATTTCTTTTGCCCGTAGTGTAGGCTTTAGTGACAATGATCATATCAGATTATTATAGGAGAAAATTTTGTATCAAACTTAAAATTTTCAACAAACTGAAGGTCATTATTAAAAACAGGTTTCTTTTGTCTACAAAATTGATTAAAAACCAGTTTGTATCTTAACACTAGCTGAGTCCTATATTTGTTAGCATTTATCATGAACATTAAGTAACTTCTGATTTATTTATTCCTTGTATAAAATGGACTAGATGATTTCAGTTTGGCTGTCAGTTGGAACACCAGCATATGAATGACATGTGTGTATTATGAAGGAAGGCAGCACACACGAATAATTAAAATATGAATTTATTAATTTAATTTTATTATTCTATTTTAACAATATTTTATTTGTAGTAAAATTATTTGAGGCATGTTCTCAACAATTGAAGTCTTGGAAAAAGTCTAAATTATGTGGCTTTTCACAAAATTTATTTACATGAAATAAAACATCAAATCCATTATTTCAATAAATTTTGTTGGTAAAATTACTGAAACCTAATTTCCTTTACTTTAACTTATTAAGTAGCTATGCAAAATTTATTAGCCTATAATTCTGATTTAAAAAAAGTAAATTTTAGTTATTTTTATAAAATTAAACAATATATATGTAGAAATTATCTTTATTAACACAGAATTTTACATGTTGCAGATAGAGAAACATTTTTTCAATTGACAATTAATCATACGTAATTGAAGTAAAAAAATAGGTCTAGTTTTACTCTCTATGTAACCTTTCACAACCAAACATATAAAAAGTGTTTAAAATAAGTTTTTTTGCTGTTAAATATTATGAAATACTTCAAAGTTCCGAAGCAAATTTCTCTTTTAAATGGTGGTTTTATAGGTAGCTAAACATTTAAGTACACATATGAGTACCTCGGGTCTTAATTATGCTCAAAGCCTAATGATTTTCAAATGATTAGTTATTGCTTAAGATACTCAAGTTTTTGTACAGTTGTGTATTATTATCACTTTAAAAGCCCAATAAAAATATTAGAAGATTAGAACAACTAAATTTTTTTTTTCATGTGATATTGTATCTTAGGGAGTGCTTTTTCACATACATTAATGGCAAATGCTAAATATGGTGCAAAACATAGTGGACAGAAATGGAAGAAGGGTGGGAAAAGGCCCCAGATAGTGAGTGTCGTGCACGGTTATTTTCTTAAGGATCCAGTACACGAAAATACTTTCGTAGGTATTCTTTGTCAAATTGTATTTCATGTACATCCAATAAATGACTTTCCGGCTGCTTCTTGGAAGCTTGTGTCAGATTGCAAATTGGGCACGCCAGGTTATTTTTACCAGCATTAGTGACTGCAGATGATACAACGTGAATTTTCCGTTGATGCTGAAACTTTCCAGAACTTATCTTGAAAGACT
This sequence comes from Metellina segmentata, assembly GCA_947359465.1. Classification (NCBI taxonomy): domain Eukaryota; kingdom Metazoa; phylum Arthropoda; class Arachnida; order Araneae; family Tetragnathidae; genus Metellina; species Metellina segmentata. The sequence goes on from OX375883.1 coordinate 12,789,005, forward strand.
TGCAAAAAATATAATAGCTAATATATAAAGCCAATCGTGTCGAACTAGGAAAACTCCAGCTATTGCGTGTTACTGAAATGATTCATGAGGGCTATCGCAAAAAACAACACACTGGTGTGTTATTTCTAGATGTTGCCAAGGCTTTCGACAGAGTCTGGCACGACGGACTTATAACCAAGCTCATGCGACTTGGATTCTCGGCCCATTTTATCTCAATTATTTACGATTACTTAAGCAATCGTTCTTTCTGTGTCCGTGTCAACGGAGACAGTTTGTCCATCCACCGCCCCATCTGTGCCGGAGTTCCCCAGGGATCCCTTCTGGGACCCCGTCCTTTTAATTTATTTGTTAATGACATGCCGAAAAACCAGCATACAGATCTGGCCATTTATGCCGACGATACAGCTGTTGTCTTTCAATCGAACAACATCCTTGGACGAATGAGAAAGTACGTACCAGACCTTCAGCTCTGGCTCTCTGATTGGCGCATTAAAGTTAACGCTTCGAAGTGCGCTTGTATGATGTTTTTGTTGGATTTATACTCTACCCTGATTATTATCTTTGTTTTGATATATTTGTTAAGTTGCGAATGGCAACAGTCTAGTTTTTGTGATATACGCAGAGAATGGCTTTTGAGTTGATTTTAGAATTTTGCTAGAGAAAATTGTGTATTATTTTTACGCCATAAATGCTGCTGAGTGTTATTTTGTGATTTAAAGCAGAGTGTACGTATGAGAACTGTAAATAAACTGTTTGAGTACTTGTGATATAAGACGTTTTTATGGAACAGTTTACTACACTCTGGATTACTTCTGATTCCGATATCCAAAACGGAACAGTTTTCTCGGAGATATTTCAAGTTTGATTACGGATTTAATATCGACCTTGGCAATCCAGATTACCTTCCAACCCCCCCCCCTCCATCTCTCTTTTTGGCACTCCTGTGTATTGGGTCCGAAATTACAAGTACCTTGGTCTCATTTTAGACCCGAAAATGCTTTGGAACGACCACGTCAAGCATTCCATCCGTAAGGGAAATATAGCCAGATCCCAACTCTACTCACTCATTACTCGTAAGAGCAGACTATCCCTCACAAACAAACTACTTTTATACAAATCCATAATCAGACACACACTCACTTATGGCTCACAAATCTGGGGATCAACTAATTCCACTAATCTCAAGAAACTGCAGACATTCCAAAACAAAGTTTTGCGAATGATCGTGGATGCCCCGTTCTATGTCCGCAACGAAGTTATACATTCGGACCTAAATATTAAACCCATCGCTGAACATTTGCAGCAACTCTCTTCCAAATTTTTCCTCAAAATTCCACAGGTTCCAAACGAAGCTCTTCAGTCTCTTTGACCGTACGATGCGGTGGAGTGGTCGCAAACGGGACTGTAGCGCCAAGGCGTTTGTTTTGGTCGCCAAACCAAGATGGCGGAGATCGCCATAACAAGATGGCGCGGTGTTCATGTAGCAAAATTCACACTGTGAACCTTTGCATAAATGGATTTGATAGCAATTTCTATGCATTTGATAGTAATTTTTTGCGAAATGGTATAGAAAAATGAAACTTACCCTCATTTTGTCGCCACATTATAAATCGCTAGAAAATTCGCTGCACGAAAGAATATTCGTCTTTTATCGGAGGAAGATGCCCGGATAATCTCTCAATGTCACCGTGTTTTAGCGGCAGCAAGTACATCTGCAAATTTGCTACTGCCTACATTAGTTGCGGGAAGAGTACCAAACTCCTCGAATATACCATCCTTTCGGCAATATGCTGCACATTCCGCTGGTGATCCACGAACAGCCTCAAAATGCGAATCATTGTCAAGCTTCTTGATCTCGGATATTCTACGCCGTTGTTTAAAATAAATATAGCCCTGACAATGGACGCGTTTAGTCTTCGGACAGATCTCCCTACCGAAGCAAATATATTCATGGCAATCCGAGTTCGCGAACGGCTCATTCTCAACTTGAAAAGAAGAAACACCAACCTTTACACAAAAAAAAACACGGTAATTAACTGGTAATTTTTAGTTAATGTCGTACTAGAGTAACACAACGGGCTTCAAAAAAAAAGACGGAGTAGTTAAACAAGAAAAAAATGCACGAGGAACGATAAAACACAGACCACGGTGAAACGATAAAAAACAGTGGCGGATTAAGCGTCGTTATCTCTTATCGTTAAACGAGAAAAAAAAAATCTAAACCAATCAGAGCACGTTTAATTTCACTTCAAAACACGGTTTAATTCCAATCAGATAGCGTCTTGAATCCTAATCTTCTTGATAGGGTTGCCATAACATATCCAAAAGGGAAGGTTACCACTTTGGCGAGAAAAAAGGACTGTCCCGTTTGCTACCATTCCACCAGGCCGAAGCGCCTATGTGGAGTCTTTCGTTTGGATCCAGCAAATTTTATATAACTTTGTACCATATTAGCTTTCCCCCATTTTGATTCCCTTTCTTTGCTAATTCTGTACACCAGCAGCAAAGGGCTTCTGAAGACTCGACTGGATCACTAATTTATCACTTCTTAAAGTTAAATTTTAAACGGTAATTTCTCTACTTAAGAGTAATTACTCATTTCCTTTTCTTTCAAGTTAACGCTCTTCTGTTCGACCGGATAGCAGTCCAGTGGATTAGTTCCCTAGTCAAACTGGACCAAAAACTTAAGCACTCATGGTCGCGGTCAGTAGATGGGAGGGTGATCTCCTTTCTCGTTTTGCGGCCTGAGTGTCACGGTTCTTCTAGCTTTTGTTTTTCTGCACCCTTGATTTACTTTTTATTTAAATAAACCCACCCTTATGTTTAATAGTCTTTATTTTAATTTATTCTTTTTATGATGTGGAGATGAGCTGCATTGCAGCGGGTGCTCCGAAAGTGATATTCCAGTCCAGTCCAACGAGGAAAACTTTCAAACAAAGTGATATACATATAATAAATAACAGTTTGACTTAACCATATAAGTATGTATTATCGGTTAACTATGTCAGTCCTTTTGCACATGCGCAGAAGGATTTCGAAAAAAAAGGTCTGAAAACGACGTTTTAACATTGCTGAATGCTGATCATTCTCTCTCTATCCGCTTGTCCATACACGAAATGCAACTCGGCAAGCTCTAGAGTGCCTATATAGTAAGAGTGGCGACAAGGGACCAAATTTGGCCCACTGCACATGCGCGGCAGCCATTTTTCTACCAGAATCGGTTGCTGGGCGAATATGTTTCTTCCATCGGTTTCCCACATTTCCTCCTCTCTCTTTCTTTTGGCGATAGTGTTTATGTCCCGTTTTATGCTCACGACTTATTGAACTTGTTTTCGTGAATATTAACAAGAAAATGAATAAAGTTAAGCTTATAACTTCAGTGTTAAATAAAATAAGATCTGATGTGTTGTTTCTCTCAGGCACAAGTTTTTTCTTTAAATTCTTTCCATGCTGTGTGATAGAAGTTTACGCATTAATTTTATAACATTAAATAAAAAATAGATTTGAAATGTCCTACTATTAATGGATAGTTCCTTAAAATAAAACTTTCTTTCAACCAACTGTTCAACACATGTAGCTTTTTTTAGTGTGATTAATCCTGTCCTTACATTAACCGAACCAGAAAAGATACTGAACATTTTTATTTGACTTATTTAATGCATAACACAAAATTTTAACCCACTTAAATTTAATTTTAAGTTTCATCCATTTATACAAGTCAAAAGACATGTAATTTCAAAAATAATCAACACCATCAGTACACATTTGTTAAAAAATCTACCACATTTTCATATGAAAAATAGAATTAACAGATTGAAACTAAATAATGAGCAAATATTGGCCTAAACATACAAGAATAATCTCAAGATAGAAAATAGTTAACAGCATTTGTACGCATTTATATCCAAATTCACAGATAAATGTTGATGTGGTGGTTTTGTTCCGAGATCTAGCAGCAAAATAAAGATGAAAGTTTGCATCAAAAATAACACTTTTATATAAACATTTCTTTTATTCTTTTTATATAAAGCATTGCTACAATTTACTCTCTGCTTTTCTGATGATTCAATTCGGCTTAGGTTATTGAAAACCTATAATAAGGAAACAGCTAAAAAAACAACGCATTATCAAAAGTTTAAAACTTGCTAACTGCCTTTGGCGCGATGTTTACATCGCCAAAGTAGCTGGAAACAGCATGTTGTTCAAAAAAAGCTATTTACTTAAAAAGTCTTCAAATTTACACTGACAAAACACTAAAATAATTATAAATAAACATTCTAGGACACGAAATGGAACACGAATAAGCTATATTTTCTATTTAATTTAATATACACACGTTTTTCTCGAGCACACAAAAAGTTCCCATGTTAAGTCTACGGGAGCTGGGAAAATACCGCTTCGGGCGGTAGAAAAGGTCTCTAAGCCAATCAGAAAGTGTTTCCCGTATGTCGCCACTCTTATTATATAGGCACTCTAGCAAGCTCCGCCTTGGAGTAACGATGCATGTTGCTCGAAATCCATGCGGGGAATGATGACTCAAGCCTACGAAGGACTTTCATCCACCGAACTCAACAGCGTCCTCTTCTGCCTCAACGCGGCATTTCCGCACACACATTCCAAAACGAAATCTGTTTATTTCGGTCCCCTTACCAGCCTTTTCATTTCTGATAAAAAGTTTAGAAACACCTATAGATATTCACCAATTCAATGATAGGCTGCTATTTAAAGAGTAATAGTTGAAAGAGAGAGAGAACAATAAAAATAACTTATCAAAATAATAACAGCTCCCTAACAACACGTCATTTTCATTTGGCGTTCGTATCTTCTGCCATCTATTGGTGAAAACATACACTAAACTGTTTATTCCCTTCTGAAAAAAGTAGTCAACCGTCTATAATTTCTTATTGAGATCAACTACACTATAGTATTATATAAAAAATGTTTTATCTGCTTAAATTTCCAGAGCATTATGCTTGTCAGAATGTTAAAGTGGATGAGTTTAAATATGCGTTTACCTTGGTAATGCTTTTATATCTACCACTTTTTCTAATACTTTATAGATTTTGTAGTAATTTCGAGTTACTCTCTAATGAGTCATATATTCCGTAAAATTCTAAAATATAACAGTGGTTACCTAACTGTTATTATTAGTTTATCATATTTAAAGAGTACATGACTTTTTTAAACTCAAATGTGCGATCTGTTAAAATAAAAAAGCTCAAATTTCTGCAAACTGCCATTCACAAAATTAGAATTTGTATGATTTGCTTAGTAGCCAATTTAAGCAATGTTATTGTCAATTCCTTACAAAAGCATATCGAAAACCAAAACAACAGATTTCTTGAAACAATGAACTATTGTAAAGAAAGAAATAAAAGGTTTGTTACTTCAAATAGTCTTTATTTCGTGCTCTATTTGTGTTTCCCCGACCCCGATTTAACGTTTTCCCGCATATAACGTTATTTCTTTCCGTTTTCTTAAATGTTAAATCGGTTTCACTGTATTTAAATAATTTCCAATTACCATATTTCAGCAGTAAAAAGCAATGAAAATTAACCATTAAATTGAGATGTTAACTCAAACATTTAAGTATTCTTCACGAAAATCAAATCAAATGACAATGGTTGTGGGATTTTTTGGGAAAAACAAGCGATAAACAAACTAATGTACATTTGCACTGATAAGAGGGCAGCAGGTATGAAACGCCATATCAAAAAATGACGCTGAATGCCATTCTTGTCGTGATTTTATGGATTTTCTCGGTCAATTTTAAGCCGTTTCTCATTATTTTTTCATCAGATCCGCCTGAAATTGTGTGTGGAATCTAAACGTGTGTGTGTGTGAGGGGGTTCGTATTGAAATCCAACGGCAGTTCGTATATCGGAGCAAGCACCCGATTTAATATGGAGACGGCCACTCAGACGCAATTTAAATATTGATATTTGGGTAGGAAACATTCATGCCTATCGATTGCTACCTTCCGTTTTATTTTGCGATGTAAATTGTGCAATTGCGATTGGGTGAGTTTTTTTTTGTTGTTGAAGAGTGTGCATCGGTTGGTGAGAAAACTTTTCTATATATGTTCAAAAGATTAATTTATCTACTGCTTCCTTCAATACATTAAATATTTTACTATAGATGACAAATATACGTATACCGCGAGAACTTAGAAACATAATGTTTCATCTACTCCGCCACTATATCTAGATTTATATGCATGTAGCTCCTCAAAAGCTTTGTTTTCAGCGAATGATAATTTCAAATTTTGAAACATAATTGAATATTTATCAAACCAAGACTGAGAAACCGCAAATGATTCTTCTGTAAAATTTCTATCTCAAATTTGAAAATCAACGTGCCCTCCATGTCAAAAGTGATATAAATCTAAATAATGATTAATTCAGTTTTCAAAATGTTGCCAATTGATGGAAGTTTTTCTATTCTTATTACACCAGGATAATAATCATTGAATAACGTAAAACTGTTTTAAGTTAGCGTTACAAGTTGTTATATAAAACGTACTCCTCCCCCACCCCTTCCCCATCCCAGTTTGATCAAGTTTCTCTTTGAGTTATTCCGAAAGACAATTATTAACTTAGTGCGATTTCATGTTTAATACCATAAATATATACCAAAAAGTTTATATCCATAAGATGAATTTCATGACCAGCGATTATATCATCTGCATTTTGTTTACTTAATTTTATATTTCAGACTTTATTCTCTTTAGAAGAGAAATAAGCGAACTTCTTGAAGAGATGAGTTGCCCTGTCAATGGTGAAAGAATACCCTTGAGCCACGTGATAGTTTTGTAAACTGCAAAACTATACAAGTGCACCCTTCCTAATATTCATAGATTGATAATTAAATAAATTTAATGCAAATAATTTCTTGTATGTGCATTTTATTGTTCATAATTTTTTTAGTACTAATTTAATGACAAAATTTGGATGAAAATTTCAAAATAAGATTGTAATTAATATCATTTAGAATTAAAAAATGAAAGAATTTTTTGAAACACCAACATTAAATAAAGTGAATTTATACTGCCTAACTAATTATCTCTTAATATCTCTTGTAAATATTTAATTGAAAAACAAATCTTTGCATCGTTCTTGAGTGTCTATTATCTTGTATATTCAATTTAAATTTACTTTAAAATACATTAGTTTAATGCTTATAAGGTAATTAAATATGTAAGGTACACAAATCATAAAATAAAGGACTATGTTTTGCGAAAACTAAATCTAAAGGAATAAGCGATAAAATAAAAAGGATATGGTTACCTAATGCTCGTGCAGTACATAAATGAATTTTTCTAAAAGTGAGAAATATTCAGCCATTTTCCCAGTGTAGTGAGTTGACCCAAGAAACAGTTATTCTCAATTCCCTCAGAACAAAATAACATTTCGACTGAAAATAAATTAACTATGTAATATGCCATTGGAAAATTACTTGTAACAAATGTTTCGCTGATAAAAATTCCATACTTTCCAATGATCAAGGTGTGTTTTTGTTCATTGATAAAATTGAATCCTTCGAAAGATGCAACAGAATATGTTGACAATAAGGAATTAAAAATTCAAAGATAAAAATTTGGTTGGAACAAAAGAAAAAAAATTTTATAGTTTCAAAAAATTCAGTCAGAAATGGAATAACAAGTTGAATTTATTACACAAATCAAATGAATAAAATATGCAGATTTCTATTTATTAAAGCTTTATTCTGTTTAATGTGAAAATAAATGAAAAATCAAAAACAAATTTGTGATAGATTTAAAAAGGTTGGTTTTGGGGGTTATATTCTGAGTTGAAAGAGTTTCTTTAGTAATTTTATTTTCCTTACGTGCTCAAGTACACAGATGTCTGTTCAGTGGAAAAAGGAAAAAAAAAACACTCATTCTCAAAATCAATTAATGGACACAAAATACGTAGCGACATCTGGTGTGCGTCATAAATGGCTGGTTTTAGCGTTCCGACGCAACAAATATGACTTGCAAAATAAAATTACATTTATTATGGATTTCGACAAATAAATGAACTTAAACTCGAAAAATGAAAACTGATTGACCAAACTTTTATATAGTACATCAAATAGGAAGAAAACATATGCAGATCTGGGCTTTGATATCTTAGGACCTTGTTATAGTCACCAGTACATCATTTCAAAATTGAAGTATTTAAAAAAAAATTATTACAACTCTTTAACTGTTTAATCGTAGTTTTGAAAAAAGTTTCAAAGCACCAGAGAAGATCTTCGATTGTCTCTGGTAGAATGTAGAAATTTGTTGTCACCTTTCGAGGTTGCGCCCCCCCCTCTGTTGGTTTACCCCCGCATTATCTTCTACGTGTCTGTTACGGCCATATTCACAAGTCTCAAGTAGGTATCAAAAACAGTATTCTCAAACGGCGTGTTAAGTGATCCGGGGATTAAAATGACACGCTCGCTTTGATTGGCTCCTCACGATCACATGATATTTTTTACATTGTTTACGACGCCCGACTATGCATTCATACTGATAAAGCACGTACTTCGTCGTAGAATTGATTCCAAATTGTGAATAAATAGGACTCGCACAGCATTTTAATATGGGTTTGGGAAAAGAAATGCAAAGGTATTTAATTTCAAATTGGATTTTTATGGAAACCTAAATTTGGCAAGAAAGAATTGTACACACAATGTCTTGACAAATGTATGTAATCTGATTATCTTTGTACTTGTCAGTATGGGTGTGTATTTGTGTCGTGAAAAGTAACTTGCATTGTCAATTTTCTTTCATTCGTAATAAATCAAGAGAATAATTTTTATTCTACGACGAATTTGTATCTGCCATGGTCGTTTTCTACCGTTCAAATCTATCTTTTCGCTAAGCTGCTTGTTTAAGATTTATGCAGCTACCTCTATTTTCTTTTGAATTTCTATAAAATTATGTTTTAAATTTTCCATTTAAGCAATATTATGATGATGAGATGAGCTGCTATGTTGCAGGTACTCCGTAATGACAGATGTAGTCCAGTCGTCGAAAGAATACTGTAACTGAGCACAGAACGAAATGTGTCCTCCATTTTGTTTTTCCAAAAAGATGGTACTGCGCATGCGTTAAATGTAACTCGCGAGTTAACTCGCCGATTTCGGAGGATTAAAATGTAACACCGAAACAGCAGTTTAAACGACGGATCAGGACTTGTGAATACGGTTTTTTCGATAACTCGCGGATTATCGTTGATCCTCGAGTTAACTCGGACTTGTGAATACGGCCGTCATTTTGTGTGCGTGTGTGTGTGTGTGGTGGGGGGTATCGACAGTCAAATTTGATTCGTAACCCTATGAAAGATTTTTATGCGCGTGGAATGATCCATTAGTCTTGAAAGCACTATTTTGAAGGGGTGTTCAGGCAAGCACACCGATCACTAACTAAATGCGCAGAGTGACTTTTTGAAGCAGCCCGAACCGTCGAAGGGTTTTGTCGACGGAAAGTTCAAAGAGTCATTTTGATCTACCATGCAGCATCTCAAAATCTAGAATTCTGAAGTGTTAATGAAAGCGATTGATGTTTTTTAATTTTGTTGTCATGGAACAGTGGCGTAGCAAGGTCAAGTTGTACCTGGTGCAGAATTTTTTTTCACTCCTATTGAAAGTATTAAAATAAAAAATAAAATGGAATTACAAATGTTATTTCCTGGTTTATTTACTTACCATTGCGAAATAGGCACTTAAAGACGTATTTTCCTAACTTTGTTCTCTGCAAATTTCGAAACTACATCATCAAAATCAATTCCTTTCGCTACTTTATTTTCAATCGACAAGATAGCTAATGCAGAGAGCCGAGCTCGATTCATAGAAAACCTAAGATAACTCTTGATTAATAGTAGTTTTTAAAAACTCTTCTCACATGATGCTACTGGAACACATAACGTTAATAAGATTCTTAAGGCTAAAGTTAGATCTGGTAATTATTTAACGTCCTTCTAAGGCTAAACAATGAGCTATTGACGACGGTCAGAGATCAATCCCCAGATCCAGAGATCAAGATGTCTGTATCTTGACATTAAGTTTCTATAGACAATTCGCTACGTCACACCTCTAACGAACAGGTGTCTCGAAGCCTGAGAACGTTTCGAGTTCCAGAAAGGGCGGTGCATAGACTTGTTGACGAGAGCGAGCTAGAAATGTAGCTATCGAAATTAGCGCTCGCCTGCCGTCACAGCCAATCAAGGAGTATAAACGCAGCATAACGTCAAGGACCCCCAAATTTCGGGCCAGCAACGAGAAAGAAGTTTTTCGGCAGACGACGTTCGCGCCTTGAAAATAGACGATGCTTCCACCCGTGGAGCGAAAAGTATCGCCTCGGACCTATGGATCTAAAACATATCGCATCTGGACCTGTTAGATCTCCGGATCAGATAACTTTGGAAACTACATCTAGGTAACCGTTGCTGAAAGACCCCGTGGTCTGCTGAAGAAATTCAATTATTCTTGCCTGCTGCGAGAATTAAAAGAAATCCTGTCCGTTCGCCGGGAACTGTAGTAATTTCATTGTAGGAGGGCATCTCCTGTATGTTCATCGTGAACTCTTGTTTTAATTTTCTCGGAGGCCATTTCCTGTGACATGCTGTATAAAATCCGTTTTGTACATCTATTTTAATCAAGCAACCCTGAATAAATCTAACCTTATTCCTGGCTGAATCAGTAGTGCTGTTCCCTGCATATTTTATATGACCGCTACCCAGGGTTAGGCGAGTACGCCACGCTATGCAGTTGGGAAGCTTGGCTCAAAATTCTAGATCTGATATCCAATTAGTTTTAAAGATATTTGAAGTTTTCTAGGTGTTGTCAGTGTCAAAATTTGATAGCAGAGGGGCGTGGTTTCGTTTTTGTTTTGATGCATTCTAACATTCGTAATATCAATTAAAAATATATTTGAATAAAATCAATTTCTAAGGTGAAATGGTCATTATCTTCAACTTTCATTTTTAAAATCGCATCTGTTTGTTTATGTACAGCGTTCTCTTTTGAGTCTTATTACTAGCTAACTAATATCGATAAAAAGATATTTTTCAAGACCAATATTTGGTTTTACTCAAAGTTTTTATTACTTAGAAGATTTGCAATTGAATATTTTGTTGTTTTTTATTCATTTTTCTCTGTCGAGAAAATGCCACGAACGAAACGTTCACCAGTTACTAAGAGACATATTATTTTGAAGTGATGACAGAGTAGTGAAAACAATAATTCTGAAAATCGGCCTTTTGTATATACTAGCTTGAGACTTCAGAATACAAGTCTTTTCAATTTCGGAATTGCTGATAAAGTTAAAGATTTCTCTGATGCATCAAACTATATCATTGTGGATAGTGAAAATTTAAACAGTTGGTTTACAAATTTGCTATGCAGTTCTTGTAATAGTTAGTGCATGTTGAAAACTTGTTCTGGTCAAAGAAATGGATTTGCATATCAGCTGAATGTTGTGTTTGCTACTTTTGACCAAGCAAAAAGTGAAACATGCTCCTCAAAACAGATGGTTAATTCCAAACTGTATCAAGTGATGTTAGCCAACATAAAGTTTCTAATACACCTTTTGATGTAAACATGCGATGACTGCAAAGGTTGTTGAGTTTGGGACTAGGTTACTCAGCGTTGGAGATATTCTGTATGCATAAGAATATACATGTCTTGTCTTGTTAACAAAACAATGTCTCTGCAACAAATCAAATGTTACTTGATGTTCGTAAAGATGTCAAATTGGCATATGGTTAAAGAAATGATATGATATTATATAAATGATATGATATTAAGAAATGATATTATCGACATAGGTGAGTCATACAATGGAAGTTGGATGACAAGAGGACATGTGTCAAACATTGGAATTGGATGCGTTATCGACTTGCTGACTGACTTTGTGATAGACTATGAAGTAATGTCAAACCGGTGTGCAGAATGTCAACAAGCTAAACTTGCTCTTGGAAAAGACAGTGCTGAACTCAATTTTTGGTATGAAGGCCATCGAGATGTTTGTAATGTGACATATATCGAGGCATCCGGTTCAATGGAGACAAAGGCAGCTGTAAAATTGTGGCATCTGATCCTAATCCATACTAATTGTAGCAGATCTGAGAGCATTGGTTTCAAATATACATCCTTGCTTTCCGACGGTGATTCGAAATCGTTCTTGGAATTAAAAGTAAAGAAAAGTCTATGGAAGGGATATTGAAATTAAAAAAGAAGATTGCATTAACCATATCAGTAAATTGTTAGGAACAGCTTTGAGGCAGTCTGTGAAAGATTGGCGAAAAAAATTGGTAACTTTGGGAGGAAAAAAGGACGGTAGCTTGAGAGACAATAAAGAAACTAATTTTTTTTTATCCTACGCCCAGCTCAAGGCCTTTCGGCCATACGCTGTCTTGCCGTCCAATATAGCGAATAAAGTCCTTGGGGAGAAGTATCCCTGGTGTCAATGTCCTGTAAACTAGAGCACTCCGCAAGGTGTTGTCTGTTCATAAAACCATCGCTACAAAGCGGACAGATCGGGGAGGTAGCCACCCCAATCTTATGTATGTGTTGTTGGAGATAGTCATGTCCGGTTAATAAGCGGAAACAGGCCACTCCAATCCCTCTTGGTAGATCAGTAGGGATTCTTCCCTTGTTAATCAATAGGCAATCCCAACTCCTTCCCTGTATATCCCTATGATACTGCAGTTTTCTTTGTTTCTTAAACTGAGAATTTATGTAAGTCCTGCAGTTCCGCAAAGGGAGAGGTGGAGAAGGTTGGGGCAGGGAGAGGGCCGATTTAGCCAATCTGTCAGCTTCCTCGTTACCCTTTATCCCACAGTGACCTGGAATCCACTGGAGAACAATCTCACCACCACCCTCAATGAGGCGACTGATAGTTTCTTTCCATTGTGCCTCTGCCATTGAATACACATGGTTTCTATCAGTAAGAGCCTGAATTGCTGCGATTGAGTCGATAAATAAAACAATTTTCTTATCCCTTCTAGTGGCAAGGGCCTCAACAGCCATAAGAACAGCATAAATCTCACCATCAAAGTTGTCACAGAAATTTCCAACCGCCTTACTCAGCTGGAAGTATTGGCAAAAGACCCCAGCACCAGCCCTATTAGATTCAGGGTCGGCAGAGCCATCAGTATAGACATGGAGCCAGTCAGGGAGCGGATATCTCTCGTAGATGGTAGCCATCGCGAACGATCTCAACTCAGCATCAGTATAGTCTGTCTTGCTGCAAGGAAGAACCAACTGGAAGTCCGCCTTGGCAATGTATGTGCAGTCCATCTCAAGGGCATCCATACAAGGCTGTCTACAGATGTCAGGCATGTCAATTCTGTTGCCGATCTCCCTTACACGGTTTAGAAAAGTAATTTGCGTTTTTAGTCTGCTTATTGCGGGATTATACCCCCGCCAGTAGCTGTTGCCATTTCTAAGCAATTTCTCGCTGAGAACAAGGGCAGCCCTGTCTCGGCGATCAGACAGTGGTTCTAAAGAAACTAATTAGGTATTATTCTAATGCGGTACGAAAAAATAAAGGTGACATTGAAACAATGAAAACAGCAATTTATGCTACTCTGTTTCATAGCATATCGCTGACCAGAAGCCACAACATAAAAATTGCCCTCCCGGTAAAGATTTCTGTTGTTTCTATCAGTCAGCATTGGCTCGTAGAAAGAAACCTGGTCCACATAAAGATTGGGTGAAAACTCCAATCAATGAAGTACATCTCTCTAAAATCTTGCCAACTTATCAACGGCTAGCATCTACAGAGCTATTGGACAAATGTGTAAGAGGTTTGACCCAAAATTCCAATGAAGCTTTGCACTCGATGACTTGTTTGGAAAAGAAAAAAATGTATCTAGGAATCGAGTATTGATTACTGTGTCAAATGTAGTTTCCGAGTAGAACGTTGGAACATTACAAACACTAAAATAATTTCGGAACATACATTTTCTTCCAACTAGTGCAACTTTGAAGGACTTTGCAAATTTCACTCATTATTAGAGAACATATTTCCGTAATAAAATAAAATCTTTGAAGCATAAAGTCGTGCAACAAAAAATCAAACTGGCTAAATTGCAGCGACTTAAAGAAAAGAAATTAGAAGGAGTTATGTACAAAGAGCTGGTTATTTCTAACCTTAATTTGTATTATTACTATTATTTTGTATAAGTGTATTGTGTTACACACTTTTTTGAAAATATTAAGTTAGGATTAAGGAAAATATAATTTGTCACTGCCGTAACAAATGTTATTCATCACATGTAAACATAATATTTTGAATTTAAAAAAATTTATCCAATCACATTGAGTGAATTAAGTTTTTTAGTGCATTTTGTAAGTTGGTTAATAACATATAAAAAAATTAGAGCTCTACAAGCATTATTAGTTTTTGTTTTACGACTTCACAAAAACTTTTATGCATTTTTCTCAGACCTATTATTTTTGTGGGTGCAAGTGTTTTCAATTCCCTAAAGCCTTTTTTTCTATACAAGATAGTCTAGAAATGTTTTGTAGATACTTTCATATATTTGTACTATAAAAGTTAGCATGGATTTAGATATAAGAATTCTAGTACTTCTTTCTAAAAATATCAAATTTAATAATTTTAGAATTTTTTTTTTAGGTTTAGCCACACACACACACACACACACACACACACACACACACACACACACACACACACACACACACACACACACACACACACACACACACACACAAAAAAAAATTATTAAAATTCAACAATGAGACTGATGGTCAAATCCGTACTAACTTTTGTTCCCAATCAACCAAGAAATATAAATCACTTGAAATAACTAAAAAATATTAAGGAAAATATAATTTGTCACTGCCGTAACAAATGTTATTCATCACATTTAAACATAATATTTTGAATTTAAAAAAATGTATCCAATCACATTGAGTGAATTAAGTTTTTTAGTGCATTTTGTAAGTTGGTTAATAACATATAAAAAAATTAGAGCTCTACAAGCATTATTAGTTTTTGTTTTACGACTTCAGAAACTTTTATGCATTTTTCTCAGACTTTTATTTTTGTGGGTGCAAGTGTTTTCAATTCCCTAAAGGCTTTTTTTTCTATACAAGATAGTCTAGAAATGTTTTGTAGATACTTTCATATATTTGTACTATAAAAGTTAGCATGGATTTAGATATAAGAATTCTAGTACTTCTTTCTATAAATGTCAAATTTAATAATTTTAGAATTTTTTTTTTTTTTAGGTTTAGAGAGAGAGAGAGAGAGAGAGAGAGAGAGAGAGAGAGAGAGAGAGAGAGAGAGAGAGAGAGAGAGAGCCACAAAAATAATTATTAAAATTCAACAATGAGACTGATGGTCAAATCCATACTAACTTTTGTTCCCACAATCAACCAAGAAATATAAATCACTTGGAATAACTAAAAAATATTAAATTGAATATTTTATAAAAGTTAAAAAAAACTTTAAAATTTTCATTTTTTTTAATTTTAAAATAACGGTTGTTGCCAAACTGACTTTTTTTTATTGGTATGAACTTAACAATACAAGTTGAAAAAAAGTCATTAGTTATTTTTAATATTTTTCTGTCTGTAAAAAAAAATTTCTTTAAAAGGACTTTAAATTCCTTTCTAAGCAATTCATTTAAGTTAAAATGTTACAAACCGTTCTTGAGAATCCCATTTTCAAATTATTACTCTTATTTATAAATTATCATTTAAAGTAGAGTTAAAAGCTCTTGTAATGATTTTAATACTATGTCTGATGTCTTAAATAAAACATTTATGTGCATCGTTGAGACACATTGATTTTTCTTAAACCGCGTTTCCACCTGATTTGCACAATTCTTTCCCTCCAACATCGAAGCTATTCCGAGAAACGGCATTCATTTATCGTCAAGATCTCAGTTCGGGGTTGCGATCTGGACAGTTTGCAGAGCCCAAATTGTTTTCCACCATGAGTCGGTGAAGACCCAAGGGTCGCAAATTTTAGGGATTTCTTCGAGACGATTGCACGACAATAACACTCGTTCGCTTCCCTTGACCACAGCTCCCGCCAAACTGCCAGTGAGTGACCCATTCGATTAAAATGGCGTGAATGAAAGGATGCGCTCGGATGGTTGCCGATGAAGTCCAGAAAGCGTGAACACCGGAGTCGGTCTAAAAAAGAGACGAAAAGAAGTCGGCGTAGGGGAATATAAGACGCACTCGCCACAAAAAGGGAGATAAATGTACACTCTAAAACAAAAAATCGACGCACCAAGAAGGAGTTGTCCGATGGAGACAAAAATTGGTGGATAGGAAAATTATGCACAGAATAGAAAGTGATTAAAATTTCAGAACAATTGAATGATTTATTTCAGAGTTACAGTAACGAGCTCAATAAAGTGTTGACCCGCCTCTAGCCTGGATGCAAGCTGCCGCACGGTGTGGCATAGACCGATAAAGCTCGCGGATGGTCTCCTGCGGTATTTCTTGCCAAATTTGCTCCAATTGTCGGACTACGTCATCAACATTCCCTACCGGATGCAGTCGCCTTCCCATCGTATCCCAGACATGTTCGATGGGAGAGAGATCTGGTGATCTGGCTGGCCAAGGAAGTGTTTGACAAGCTTGAAGACAGTTCATAGCAATACGTGCCGTATGTGGTCTGGCATTGTCTTGCTGAAAAAAAAAAGCCTGCGAAAGGAACGGTAGCAAAACAGGTCTCAGAATGTCGTCAACGTACCGCTGTGCAGTAATTGTACCTCTAATGAAGACTAAAAGAGTCCGGCTATGAAGTGAAATGGCACCCCAGACCATAACTCCTTGTTGAGGACCCGTGTGGCGTGCAATAGTGAAAGCATGATCGGCACGCTGCCCAGTGCGTCTCCAGAAACGTCTTCGATGATCGTCAGGACACAGTTGGAAGCGGGATTCGTCGCTAAAGACTATACGTCCCCAGTCAGCATCATTCCAACCTGATCTAGCCACCAAACACCACTGTAATCTGGCTCGACAGTGTGCAGGCGTGAGTGGCAGGTGGCGTAACGGTCGGTACGAGCATAGATTTTGCTCTCTCAACCGTCTGTGAATGGTCATGGTAGACACTCGTGTGTGGGTCGCACGACTGATGGTTGATAGCTGATAGCGATGAATCAGGCGCTGTGACAGCTGATCTGACAATCACTCTGTCCTCGCGATCTGTCACGCCCTACGTCGACCGCTACCTATCATGACGCTGAAATCTGCCATTGTCCACCCACTCTTGCCAGCATCTTCTAATCGCCGCATCGCTTCGACTCACATGACGAGCGATTCTCCGATTTACCCAACCTGCCTCTTTCAATCCAATGATACGACCTCATTCAATCCAATGATACGACCTCTTTCAATCCAATGATACGACCTCTTTCAAACTCTGAAAGTTGCTCGTAATGAGCTCGAATCCTACGGCGAGGCATTTTTTCAGTCGTTGAAAGGTATCCTAAATCGTAATGCAGCAGAAATTTTTAACAGCAGTTCAAGAACAACTCCTTCTATACATCTGCTGGATGCGCAGTTCCGATGCTCTGGAGATCGCACTATTCATTCATTGGACACCAAATTTTAAACATTTGCATATTTGGTCAAAACATTTTTGCATACGAAATTTCAAATCAATCTGATGATTCCTTTTTGGTGCGTCAATTTTTTTGTTATAGAGTGTATATGCAACTTCGGTGTAAAGGCGGCGTGTTTTTAATCGATAAAACAGAACGGGTTCCAAATCTACCCCACTTGATGGGGTAAGATTGGGACAACGATGGAGGACGTTTATTAGCATTCCGTTTTACGTTGAATGAAATCCTTTTTGTATTTGGCAAGATGTAATATCATATGTAATACCATATCATGTGTAATCTTCATGTAATACCATATCATGTGTAATCTTCATGTAATACCATATCATGTGTAATCTTCATGTAATACCATATCATTTGCCGACCAACCGGTATAGTGGTTAAGGTGTTAGCCTCTAGATCGGAAGGTTCCTGGTTCGAATCCGGGCCCGGGCATGGATGTTTGTAAACGTATGGTGTAGAGGCGGCTGGTGCACCTTAAATCTGTCGTGGCCGAAAGTCCTCACGTTGGGTTGGCGTGGAAGTTTGGAGAGTCGGGTGCCAGCTCAGGTGTTGCTTCGTCATCTGACCGTGGTTCAAAATTACGAGTTGTTGTCCTCGGATCTTTCCCTTAAGGGACTGATCCCGGACCGTCGTCAATAGCCCGTTGTGTTGCTCTAGTACGACGTTAACTAAAATTACCATTACCATATCATTTGTAATCTTCATGTAATACCACAGTCAGCAATCTAGCTTTATACATGTTGACAGGAGAAATAAAAAAAAATAGGATAAAGTGTCCCAAACCCGAAAGTTAACAAGGGAAATTTCCCAGAACTTTCTCTTTTCAAATTAATTGCACTTTAATAATGCAAAGATTTTCTGGTACGAAGATTCAAAAATGCAATTAAAAGGTAATTGTCATTTGAATATGTGAATAAGCGTGAATACAGTTCTTCACCAATTCAGTGACTGGTAGGGGAAAAGGGTTCTAGGTTTATAAATCTGGTAAAAAAAGTGTTCTAAATATCATTTTTGACATATCAACTATTTTTTTTTACAATAATGTACTCTTTTACCTTTATTTTGGTTGAGATATCAAAGTATTTGGCTATATAGTTTTTTAATAATCTTTTGTTAAAAAAAGTTATTTTTGTCCACACTAGCCCCATGACATGGGGCTAGTGTGGACAAGTTAGAATACTGATTATACAATGTAATAAAACCCATGAAAGTGTGTAAAACCATAATGAAATCAATTTTAACCTAACAGTATAATTCCATATAAATTTTAGTCTTAAAACATATTCAATTTTTTTAAAGCCAAGTATATTTGTAATTAGGAACTGCACTATATTATAGTATCTACTTCGAAGAAAAATTAAACCAATCGAAAGCTATTTTTAAGTTTTATTTAGTGGGAAAAGGATTTTAATGTAAAATGGAATTATTCTTCTATATCGCAATATGCATTCATTGCCTTAAAAATTTGCGCACCAAGAAATAATTGTGGGATCGTAACGAAACTTGGCATGAAGGTACATGTCGGCCAGATATGCAAATGATTAGAAATGCAGCGTGATTGCGCATTGCGTAATGCCACTAGAGGGCGTTGAACATCGTTCTCCTTGGAGTATAAAACAGGTAAGCAGAGCTTGTTTGAGTGTACTTAATCTTTTGCAAAGGAAACGCTGAAGTAGACATGCCGTTACGCCGCCATCGAAGACAATATGAGCAGCTGTCAGAGTTCGAGAGGGGAAGAATTATAGGGATGATGGAAGCTGGGTGGTCAGCTCGGCGAGTAGCTCGTGAAGTAGGCCGTTCCGATTTTACTGTGAGGAGGTGTTGGAACCAGTGGACAGAATAGACGTCATTTACACGGCGACCAGTCTCAGGACGCCCTCGACAGACCAGTCGTCGAGAAGACCGTCACATCATACGAAACGCACGCGTATAGCCAACTGCCTCATTGGCCGCTATCCAGACACAGGCAGCACCGTCACTACGGGCCCCTGTGTCTTCCCGAAACATCGAAGGCGCCTGGCTGAAGGACATCTGGTATCGCGGCGCTCATTACGTGTGCTGCCAATGACACCCACCCACCGACGCCTGCTTTCGGAGTGGTGTCGCGCACGACGGGATTGGACTGCAACGGAATGGAACCAGGTCGTCTTCAGCGACGAATCTAGATTCAATTTGAGCAGTGATGACAATCCTGTTCGTATGTGGAGGCCACGTGAAGAATGCCTCAATCCTGCCTTCGCTTTACAGCGACACACCGCTCCCACTGCTGGTGTGGTGGTATGGGGAGCCATTATTTACGATACACGGTCACCCCTAATATTGATTCATGGCACAATGACAGCCCAGCGGAACGTCCATGACATCCTTCAGCCACATGTGATGCCACTCATGGCAGGGCTACCAGGAGCCATTTTTCAACAAGAGAATGCTCGGCCACACACAGCAAGGATGTCGCAAGACTGCCTCCGCCACATTACCAACCTTCCCTGGCCTCCTCGATCCCCAGATTTATCACCAATCGAGTATATCTGGGATCATTTGGGACGGCAAGTTGGACACCCTACGAGTTTGGTCGAAATAGAGGCGCGTTTGCAGCAACTGTGGAACGAGATGTCTCGGGACATCATACGCACTTGTATGCCTCAATGCCCGCTCGTATCGCATCGTGTATTCGCGCTAGAGGGGGTCCAACAGAGTAGTAAAACTTCCGTTCATTTGTACTTTTTTTCTACAGTAAAAAAGATATTTTTTCTTTGATTTTGTAATCACTTACTTATATCAAAGTAGTACTTACACGTGTAAAATTTCGTTTCATTTTGATGTCTTTTTCTTGGTGTACAAATTTTTATGGCAATGAGTGTAGTTAGATATATCAACATTAAATGCCAACTGAGATGCAGTGCGAATTGTATGATACCATCACCAGATGTTCTGGTAATTTAGCTATAATTTCATTTCGATTTGTGATACGTCCTTCACATCTGGGAAAAAGAAAGATTCAATCTGCTTATTAGAACAGTTACTTTGTGTGTAAAAACAATACAATTCCTAGTAAATTAATTTACCATTTCACAAAAATTAATTTAATTTAATACATAAAATCCTACAAAATAGAATTATTTGTGAATAAATTTTTCATATAAACAATCCTATTTCATAAATAAATACCCTAAAATGTAATATTTAATCCATGTTTTTACCACTGAAAGCTAAATGGTGCTAGGTTGAACATGTCCACAGTAGCCCCACCACAATGCGTCCACACAAGCCCCATGGAGCCATTTGTTTATATAGGCCTACTCCTGGTTAATTTGAACCATATAGAGCAAAACTGAATATGGAAATAGCTATTGAATATATTCTTTTATAAATATATTCTTTTATAACTTACTGTCACCTTTAAAAAAAAGTTTGAATTAAATAGTCTAATCTAGTAATTAAAAAACAAATCAGGAACTTACTTTTTCACCACGAAAACCTTGTTTTCTAAATAGCTACTGAACTAATATGTGTACTGTCATGCAACTGCTCATGTTAGTTCATATCAGTGTTGCTATTTTGCAAAAAACATGCTGAGATAATTTGACTGATAAATAGCAGAATTATTCAAATTGTCCACACAAGCCCCATTCTCCCCAACTTCAAATAAGTGTGGGGAAATAACAATAGCAGTTAACACTTGTGATCGAAAATAATAACAGTTACCTTACATTACGTCATTCTGAATTGGCATTTATAGCTGCTGCCATCTATTGGTGCAATCGTACACTAAAATGTTTGCCTCCCTTTATGATTTCTTTTTGAGATAAACTCCACAAAAAAATGTTTGAAATGTTTGAATTTTTATAACTGTGGACTTGTAAGAATGATAAAGCGGATTGATTAAAATATGCAATTACCTTGGTACTATTTTTGTCTCTACTATTATATAAAGTGTTTGTTTCGCGACTGCAAATCCTGACGATCTAAGGCAGTTACAGCAATGAGATTTGGCACACAGGTAGTCCAAATTGTTTGCAATTTTTGGGTCGAGGCGAAATTTTAAAATTCAATCTAGAAGATTTTTAAATGAATTTAATAGTTTTGTTCTCCAACGGGTTCTTCAAACGCAGAAGACTTTTCCTACCCACGTTGGCCTTGGAACTATTCCAAGTTTTTTATATTTTCACAAGGGGGGGGGGAGAGATTGTGACATCACGAGAACTTTCTCTTTCCAAAAACAAACAAACAGATTGCATCTTCTGCCCTTGGCGTTAAAAAAAAGAAACATAATTCATTTGCTGTCCCATTTCATTTCCGCTTCCCTCCTCATTTTCAATGACAGCAAGAAATTAAAAAAAAACATTGACTGGGATTAAGTTTTTCAGTTTATAATGATACTTAAAAATACGATTTTCTTTTAATTAATAATTTTTAAATTGAATATATCTTCAACGGATTTGAAATCTGCGTAAAATTGTACACCAGATTAATACCTTACACCATGGGCACGGGCAACGCCGGGCTAGCCAAGCAGTGGCTAGTAGTATTTATAAAAATGTCGAGTTTCTAAGTTGTTTATGGCTGTAAATATGTTGCTCTGGAAATTAATAACAGTTACTTAACTGTTATTATTACTATCTATATATATAAAACACTGACGTACGTGGACCCGAAATCGACGTTATTTGTGTATCGTCGAATGGCAACAATCAACGTAAATAAAATAACTCATATATTTTGAATTCTTGCTGTTTTCAAATAGCCGAGGTCAATTTCTATGCAAAATAAGGAATTAAATGGTAATATTTATGTTTGAACTTTTTATTTCTTCCTTTGATGTAAAAGTAATTTAAACGTAATTTTGCTACCCGGTATCTGGCCACGTCAGAATTAATGTTTACTTTTTTAATTAGATTTAGAACACACTGTTTGGGTATTTGAGTTGATTGCGAGATGTTGCGGACATATTTGAGGATTCCCAAGTATTAAATTCCCAAGTAAATAAATCATTATTGTCTTTGTCAATATCGTTGAAAAGTCTTTCGTCGCATTATTCTATTTCACAATATATTCAGGTAGTCAAAATTCAACACGTTTGAATAGATACGTATTTTTTGTTCAGAATTTTGCATTTTTTCAAGGATTGGAATTTTATTTTTGTTTGCATTATGGTGTTCCGGTATATTACCTATTGCAGAAATATTATTTAGGAGTTGGATTTTAATGATATGTCTATTTCCTGCAAACTATCACTAGCCATGGGTAATTTTGTAGCGGTATATGTATATTTCGACCCACTTTCCTTAAATATTTGATTGAATACTCAATAATTAAAGAATTGTTTCACAAAATAAATAAAATATACAAATTAAAACATGTTTAATTACGGTGTGGAAAAAAGTTAAAAAAAAAAACACTATTACACACCGCCGAGCGCTAGCCGGCACAGCCCGTCTAGTCTATAGTAAAAAAGCTACCACCACCACAGTCGCTGCCGCAGGATTGAAAACTGTGTTTAGCTTGATTATTAGACGGTTTCCCGAGAAAGTACGGATGAGAAAAGGACTAAATTATCATGGTTTGTTCAAAATTGACCAGTCAACAAATTTTTTTCTGATGTGGCTCTTTGTTTAAAGTTTAAGTGTCAAAGTTGAAAGGCCGAAATTTCTTCCGGCGAGTGAGAAAAACACATACAAATTTTCAGTCTTAAGTCGTGAGTTTTTTTTTAAGAGTTCGTCAGTTCGTCGAGTGTTTTTAGAAATTTCAATTTCGTTTCTGACAATATTATTTTGAAATTTGGGAAGAATCGGGACATTTTCGTTACTTTTTTTAAAGCTGTCATATCTCTATCTTATTGCTATCAGTTTTTCAATGTGAAAACATTGCAGTATACCTTAGAATGTACTCTTTGTTACGGTACGATTATTTTTGAAATTGGTTAATGAATAAAGTCGATGGAATTAAAAGTTTGTCATACAATTTTCGGAACTTTGAGATCGTAATTTCCAATACAAAACTAAAACTGCCACATCAATATCTTAATACTATTAGTTTTAAAATTTGAAAATACCACTTGAAAGATTAGAAAGTAATTTTAATTAAAGTCGTACTAAAGCAGCACAACGGGTTATTGTAAAAGTAATGGCAATTTTAGTTAACGTCGTACTAGAGCAACACAAGGGACTATTGACGACGGTCTGCGATCAGTACAGGAAAGATCCGAGGACATCACACCGGTATAGTGGTTACGGTGTTAACCTCTAGATCAGAAGGTTCCTGGTTCGAATCCAGGTCCGGGCATGGATGTTTGTAAACGTATGGCGTAGAGGCGGCTGGTGCACCTTAAATCTGTCGTGGCCGAAAGTCCTCACGTAGGGTTGGCGTGGAAGTTTGGAGAGTGGGGTGCCAGCTCAGGTGTTGCTTCGTCATCTGACCGTGGTTCAAAATTACGAAGTGTTGTCCTCAGATCTTTCCCTTAAGGGACTGATCCCGGACCGTCGTCAATAGCCCGTTGTGTTGCTCCAGTACGACGTTAACTAAAATTACCAATTACCGAGGACATCACCTCGTCATTTTGAACGACGGTCAGATGACGAGGCAACACCTGAGCTGGCACCGCACTCTCCAAATTTCCAAACCAACCCAACGTGAGGACTTTCGGCCAAGACATATTTCATGCGCACCAGCCGCCTCTACACCATACGCTTACAAGCATCCATCCACTGACCTGGATTCGAACCAGAAACCTTCCGATCTAGAGGCTAACACCTTAACCACTATATCGGTTGGTTGGCTATCCCCAAAGTGTAATAGTTTAGTAATTTGTAATTAACGTCGTACTAGATCAGCACAACCGGCTATTGACGACGGTCAGGGATCAATCCCCTAAGTTAAAGATACGAGGACAGCATCGCGTAATTTTGAATTACGGTCAGAAAAAAACGAGAAAACGGCCCTTAGCAGGCACTTTACTCTTCAAACTGCCACAGCACACCAACGTGAGGACATCTGGGGCCACGACAGACGTAACCTGCACCAGCCCTCGTGTCCGACGGTCATTGATTGAACCTAGTTTCGAACTCGCAACCCTCCAATTTCTAATCCTGAGCTCCTCGAACAGGGCTACCACGACCCCTCTTCTTAAAAGGAAATTCTGACACAAAATATTCAGTAAACTAAAACAGAAAAATATTTAACCTTAAAGCAAGCATTCCACGGTTTCAAAATGACAATATTGTATTCAGTATCCATTTATTCTGAGATAAATTTGAAGTATACAAGTGGCAATATTTTTGCTGCGAAATGGTGCACTTAGTAGAATAAACACGTATGAACAAGTAAAGTTGATATCAAGAAAAGGTTTTTTATAAGATTCTGAGTGATAAGGGGAAGATAGAATAATTTCAAAAAACTACCTAGTAAATTATAGTTGCTGTCTAAATTATTGTTAGTCACCATAAACACCTTATTTTCGCCATTTTTTTTGGCCTTCATCGAATCATTCCCCCGAGGGCGGGCAAGGAAGAAGAATCTTGCTGTTCTCGAAAAGTCGTAAGGTATTCCGCGCGACTCAAAAGATAACGATCTTTAGGAAGAAACCTTAAAGAATGCTCAGATGGACAACAGATGGCGCCATCACTGAAACTCGCTTGACGAATGGATGTAAATATGAGTGATGGTAATGGTAATTCTTAACGAACGTCGTACTTGAGCAACACAACGGGATATTGACGACGTTCCGGGATCAATCTCCTCAGGAAAAGATCGAGGACCTTACTCTTCAAATACGCAAAAAGTGGACATTTGAGGATAGATTTTATGTGCACCAGCTCCCTTTGTACACGATGGTCTTTGGTAGGATTCGAACTTGCAACACTACGGTTGTTAATTCGTTGCTCTTCCAACCAGGCTACAGCGGTCCTTTATTCGAAAGGATGGTAATGGTAATTTTAGTTAACGTCGTACAAGAGCAACACAACGGGCTATTGACGACGGTCTGGAACTTATTCGAAAGGAATAACTGTGAAAATTGGCAGATATGTATGCAAATAATTCTTCTGGGTAGGCAATTGAATTTCCGTCACACTGGAGTCACACTACGGGCTACTATCAAACATTCCAAAGGTAATAATAATTTGGTAATTTTTAGTTAACGTCGTACTAGAGCAACACAACGGGCTATTGACGACGGTCCGGGATCAGTCCCTTAAGGGAAAGATCCGAGGACAACACCTCGTAATTTTGAACCACGGTCAGATGACGAAGTAACACCTGAGCTGGCACCCCACTCACCAAACTTCCACACTCACCCAACGTGAGGACTTTCGGCCTCGACAGATGTAAGGTGCACCAGCCGCCTCTACACCATACGTTTACAAATATCCATGCCCGGACCCAGATTCGAACAAGGAACCTTCCGATCTAGAGGCTAATACCTTAACCACTATACCAGTTGGTCGTCGGATCAATCCCTAAAGGGAAAGATCCGAGGACTAATTGTAATTTTAGTTAACGTCGTACTAGAGCAACACAACGGGCTATTGACGACGATCTGGGATCAGTCCCTTACGGGAAAGATCCGAGGACAAGACTTCGTAATTTTGAACCACGGTCAGATGACGAGGCAAAACCTGAGCTGGCACCCCACTCTCCAAACTTCCACGCCAACCCAACGTGAGGACTTTCGGCCGCGACAGATTTAAGGTACACCAGCCGCCTCTACACCATACGTTTACAAATATCCATGCCTGGACCCGGATTCGAACCAGGAACCTTCCGATCTAGATGCTAACACCTTAATCACTATGCCGGTTGGTCGGCCAGGGAAGGGAGGATGAACATAAAATAGACCAGATGTTGATCACGTCATCTGACCGTAGTTCAAAATGACGTGGTGTTATCTTCGAACCTCTCCCTTAAGGGACTGATCCCGGACCGTCGTCAATAGCACGTTGTGTTGCTCTAGTACGACGTTAATTGACTACCCACCGATACGAGAGTATCCGCATCCACTTCGAGATTGACATCCCGGAAAAAAGGTATCTTAATTAACGTCGCACTGGAGCAACACAATGGGCTATTGGTGAGGTGGTGGGCAGAGTAGTATACTCGTGCCCTTGTGAAGAATCTAAGGCTCTTTGTTCCCAGTGGGTAATTGGTAATTGGTAATTTTTAGTTAACGTCGTACTAGAGCAACACAACGGGCTATTGACGACGGTCTGGGATCAGTCCCTTAAGGGAAAGAACCGTAATGGTAATTTTAGTTAACGTCGTACTAGAGCAACACAACGGGCTATTGACGACGGTCCGGGATCAGTCCCTTAAGGGAAAGATCCGAGGACAACACCTCGTGATTTTGAACCACGGTCAGATGACGAAGCAACACCTGAGCTATCACCCCACTCTCCAAACTTCCACGCAAACCCAACTTGAGGACTTTCGACCACGACAGATTTAAGGTGCACCAGCCGCCTCTACACCATACGTTTACAAATATCCATGCCCGGACCCAGATTCGAACAAGGAACCTTCCGATCTAGAGGCTAACACCTTAACCACTATACCGGTTGGTCGGCTTGTTTCCAGTGGGAAAAGTAAGAGAATTTAGCTGGCATATATATATATATATATATATATATATATATATATATATATATATATATATATATATATATATATATATATATATATATATATATAGAGAGAGAGAGAGAGAGAGAGAGAGAGAGAGAGAGAGCTCCGCCTCAACATTTATTATCCGCTTCAATTGGTATTGCATGTTAGGTGTTGTTGTTGTCGTGCGGACCATATATGGCCTAATTGGGAGTTCCATTGCCCCGGAAGGTTGGACTTCTTCATACATGACACATCCGTTTTACAGGAAAGTCCCTTTCACACATCCATTCACTCATACATACCGTAATTTAGATCCCAATCAGAGGCCGATAAGCCCCTGATCAGGTACCCCCAGAGGTACTGATTTGGTATGGGAACATGGGGGACTTTGTGATCACGACCAATTTAACGTGCCCCAGCCACCATTAGCGAACACGACGGTCTTTAGCCAGGTCGAAGCGCCGATCTCGCAACCATCAGAATTGTAGGCTCCGCCGAGGACAGAACCCACAACCCTTCCGATGCGAGCCCGACGCTCTACTGACTGAGCTACCGCGGTTACTGTTAGGTATTGGCGAGGATTTCCAAAGGTTAGAAGCTAGTAGTAAAGTTATGTGGTTTCGAATTTATAGCATTAGTAGTTATTAAAAAAAAATTCTTGTAATATGAGTTGTCGAGATGATATTTCTGCAGGGCCTTCACGCCCCAAGAGAAAAATGCAATCTAATAAACCTCTAACAGATGATGAAATCGCAAATATGTTGGCTGAAATGTCGCCAATTTATTATGGTATTGGCTTCTGGGAAAAACCCATTTCTACGGCGGGACAATAACTATCTTCGCACCATATCAGCTTTGGCAGCGAACGTGTTAATGGCATCACCGAGGCCCACTACACTTGTAACCTGCGAGTTATTAACGTCTCACGAGTGATTTCTCTCCTCTGTGTCTGCAAAACTTTCCTTGTGCATGTATGTCCATTTACTCGACGTTGATTGGTGCAGCTTGGCCAAGAAGGGTCATTGCGTCATAAAACCCCATCCAACTCTTATGCTCCTTTCGTTAACGTCCAAGTAGATTCGAGGAAATATCTAGACCGTCATGATCTTACTAATATTACTAATGACGACGAGCCGCGGTAGCTCAGTCAGTAGAGCGTCGGGCTCGCATCGGAAGGGTTGTGGGTTCTGTCCTCGGCGGATCCTGTAATTCTGATGGTTGCGAGATCGGCGCTTCGACCTGGCTAAAGACCTTCGTGTTCGCTAATGGTGGCTGGGGCACGCTAAATAGGTCGTGGTCACAAAGTCCTCCATGCTTCCATACCAAATCAATACCTCTGGGGGTACCTGATCAGGGGGTTATCGGTCTCTCATTGGGATCTAAATTACGATATGTGTGAGTGAATAGATGTATGAAAGGGACCATCCTGTAAAACGGATGTGTCATGTATGTCGAACTAAGTCGGACTTCCTCCCAAAGGGGGCTCATTTACATGGAAGGCGCACCCTCTTGCCGTCTTCTATGGGCCTGACACTCCTTTGGTCTGCCAGTGTAGGCATGAGAAACAACAACACCAATGACGACATATCTCGTTCATAACGATAGTGCGATATTTTCAGATGACGAGAAGATCAGGACGTGGTTGGTTTTCGTGCAATGACGAGATATCTCGTCCAACAAAGTTTGCTAGACACCTACACGAGACAAAGGAAATGAAGTTGAAAAAAGGAAAAACAAATTGTCCTTTACCCGGAAATTTTGACAGTTGAGAACTGCCATCAGAAGCTGACCGCTATATGAAAGTTTTGGACGCGAAGGGTTAAAATTTAAAAATGAAATAAAAATTACTACATCAGCTTCACCAATAAGTTGCAAAATGGACAATAACCCTTTTCCCATCATGGTAGAGAAGTCTTCGGTTCGCGAACTTGTACTGCAAACGAAGTAGTGAAGTATTACCTTCCCCCACAATACGCTTAAGGACTCAATACAACCACATTAGATGGTGGATCGATTCCATGGATCGATTCCATGGATACTTCCCACCAACCTTTAGAAGGAGCCTGCTTCTTATCTTTTCCGCTATAATCCTTTCTTTAATAATTAATAGCATTTTTTTGAACAATTCTAATGGTCCTTGTAATATTATTCTATGGAAAGATTCTATTGTTAATTTCCTTCGAATTTAATCATTTGGAAAGGCATTTCCAATTGTTCTTTTCCATGGAATATAGTCCCTTGGAAATTCCATCGTTTCGCACGTACTGTAAAATAGAATCATGGAAATATTCTGAATCCTTTCAATCGTATTGTGAAACATATGTCAGATTATACTAATTTAGGCTGCGGCGTTCTTCATTGGCACCTGACCCACCACGTTACAGTACCATCGGTAGGGCAATTCTGCTGACTCGCTGTCTTCCATCAGTTCACGTCTCGCACAGATTCACGTTCGTAAAGTCCGACGAGAATGCCTGAAGGAATCGATTCCGGGTTCGAAGACGGAGCATCTGTCGACGTGTCTTGTGACATTCCGATTCGAGAAGAGAGGTGTCGCTAAGACACACGCCCGAACAGCTGAGCAAATATCGAAACCGCTGAGAGGGTGAGGAATTTCGAACACCACCCACACTCGAGCGTGATCAGTGGCTTTGGAATTCGAGCAAAACTGGGTTCATTCGAAGCAAGGGGTACGAATTCTGTTTTTTTTTGTCACGAGCTTTACTTCCGGTGATTGTCTCGATGATGCACCTCGTCATTAGTAAAACTGACCAGATCTTGATGGGAAGGAAACTGACCAGATTTGGTCGGACCATGTATCTCGTCATAAGAAGAAAGCTTACCAGATTTGGTTCGACCATGTATCTCGTCATAAGAAAGCTGACCATTTTTGGTTGGACCATGTATCTCGTCAAAAGAAAACTGACCAGATTTGGTTGAACCATCTATCTCGTCATAAGAAAGCTGACCAGATTTGGTTGGACCATGTATCTCGTTAGAAGAAAAAATCTGACCATATTTGGTTGGGCGAGGTATCTCGTCATAAGAAGAAAGCTGACCAGATTTAGTTGACCGTCATGAACATGGGGGCTGATGCACGTTAAATCTGTCGTGAACTCAAATGTCCTCATTTTGGAATATTGCGGACGTTTGAAGAATGGGGTTCATCAATTCCTCTCAAAGATATGCTTAAATGGAATACTATTAAGCATTTAACTAAAAAGAACAAAAGCTATTGAAAAGAAAGTACAAGGATGGACATGGCTTTTCAGTTGCTGAGATATATCCTGACAGTTCCTCGAAACGATTCGTAACTGTCTGCCTTGATATAGCAATTTCGTCTGCTTTCCTTTCAATACCTTTATTACCAAGATGGCGTTAAAAGTTGAAATTTGTTGTTGAAAAGTTGTGTTGAAAATGTTGAAAAGTTGTGTTGAAAAATGTTGAAAAGTTGAAAAGATATCCTGACAGTTCCTCGAAACGATTCGTAACTGTCTGCCTTGATATAGCAATTTCGTCTGCTTTCCTTTCAATACCTTTATTACCAAGATGGCGTTAAAAGTATTAGGAGACAAGGCTTAACAATTTTTTCTCCGTCAGAAAAAGGTTATTTTTCGCCAATACTAAACCAAAAATAGTAACACACTTCTGTCGTCGCCACGTTTTCGCAACTTACTTTAGCAAAAATATTTTGTCTTCTGTGATTTCCTCCTTTCTCATAGTCACATACACTACCCTACAATAATGGACCGGACAGCAAGATGTGATGGTATGAGGGAAATAACACATGCTTTAATAGGGGGATGGTCCCCCATGTGCTGCAATTACACTAACAACTCTTGGCACACTTTCAACAAGATTTTGATACAGAGTTGAGTGTATTTGTGTCCATTCCTGTGCACCAAAATATCGCCAAGGCCGTTGCCACAGCTCATAAACTTAAGCTTTGGTTTCCTAAGAAAGAGGAGCCGTTATCTAACAGCCGTGATACGTCATGATTCCGCGGGCATAACTAGACGGCCGTCTAAACAAAAATCCCGACGTGTCAACTTAAGCTTCGGTTTCCTAAGAAACGGTAGCCGTGATCTAGCGGCCGTGATGTATCGGTGGGTGACGTCACTAAAACGTTGCTTATACTGACACATGGTGTTGGTTTCCTAGAGAGCGTTGTTTGTGAGCGTAACAAAAATGATCGGAGCCGCCATTTCCATGACTGGCGTCATAGCGGTCTCAAACAGATGGGGAACGTTTTTTCTCTTGTAGCGGCCAGATTTCATTTCCTGCTCCAAACGATTCGAACGGAGAGGAGCGAAATAAATAAACATTTTTGACTGCCATTGATCAATTCGGTTTTGTAAAATCGGGATCGTTAAACACAGAATGAAAATTTCAACGGATTTGAAAGCTGCGGAAAATTTGACCCCAAATCGATACCTTAAATGTGATTTTCTTTAAATAAATAAATAATTATTTAAAAAATAATTAAATAATCAAATGGTAAATAATTGAATAATAAAACTGTTTTTGATATCGATCTGGCGTAGAAATTTACGCTGATTTGAAATCTGTTGAAATTTTCACTCTACCTTCAACGATCCCGAAGTTAGAATCTTTAAACTAGAGAATAAAAAAACACTTTGTTTTGTTTCTCGAATAAAACAAACCACGACAGCCGTCTGTGTTGCCCATTGTCCAACGTATTCTGTCCGTCTAAGTTGACACGTCGGGATTTTTGTTTAGACGGCCGTCTAGTTATGCCCGCGGAATCATGACGTATCACGGCTGTTAGATAACGGCTCCACTTTCTTAGGAAACCAAAGCTTTAGACGGACAGAATACGTTGGAGAATGGGCAACACAGACCGGCTGTCGTGGTTTGTTTTATTCGAGAAACAAAACAAAGTGTTTTTTTTATTCTCTAGTTTAAAGATTCTAACTTCGGGATCGTTGAAGGTAGAGTGAAAATTTCAACAGATTTCAAATCAGCGTAAATTTCTACGCCAGATCGATATCAAAAACAGTTTTATTATTCAATTATTTACCATTTGATTATTTAATTATTTTTTAAATAATTATTTATTTATTTAAAGAAAATCACATTTAAGGTATCGATTTGGTGTCAAATTTTCCGCAGCTTTCAAATCCGTTGAAATTTTCATTCTGTGTTTAACGATCCCGATTTTACAAAACCGAATTGATCAATGGCAGTCAAAAATGTTTATTTATTTCGCTCCTCTCCGTTCGAATCGTTTGGAGCAGGAAATGAAATCTGGCCGCTACAAGAGAAAAAACGTTCCCCATCTGTTTGAGACCGCTATGACGCCAGTCATGGAAATGGCGGCTCCGATCATTTTTGTTACGCTCACAAACAACGCTCTCTAGGAAACCAACACCATGTGTCAGTATAAGCAACGTTTTAGTGACGTCACCCACCGATACATCACGGCCGCTAGATCACGGCTACCGTTTCTTAGGAAACCGAAGCTTTAGAGTGTAATTGTACAAGGAGAAATGTCGACCTCTTATGCTTTTTTAAAAGCAAAAATTGGGGCTTCGCAAAAGATAAGTGCTTTTTCGAGGTGAGGGTGCGTCGACGATTCCTCGTGCCGTAAGTGGTTCGGAAAGTTTTGTCCCCAGGATATGTTCTTTAGTCACAAACCTCAGCACTTATATGAGCGAGGGATGATGCAGCCACCGCACAGATGGAGAAAAATCATTGGAAAAAACGGCACGTACTATACTGATTAAAAGTAATTTTTAGTAAATGTAATAATTTTTTTTTCTAAAGTAAGGGGCTCCGCTTGCCAAATCCCAGGGATTGGCTACGCGATCCCATTAGGTTTGCGTCGCAAACCAACACTCCTACCGCAGAGTCAAACTCCTGCGACGCCGAAACTTCCGCCCCCTGCTCGCCTCCGTTCCATGACGACACAGCGAGTTTCATCAAGGCCGTTTGACGTTTGATCTTCGCGATCAACAATTTGTACACTATCGCGAAATTATACTTTTCATCGCATCAAATTTATTTATGAACCAATTTTAAAAATAATTATACCATAAAAAGAGTGCATTCTAAGCTTTCACGAGGTATTTTGAAATTTTAAAACTAATAGCATTAAGCTATAGATGTGACAGTTTTAGTTTTGTATCTCAAATTGTGCAATCTAAAAAACACAAAAATTGTATGACCAACTTTTGACCGCATCGAATTTATTTTTTATCCAATTTCAAAAATAATTGTACCATAAGAAAAGTGCATTCTTTGGTTTCACGTGATGTTTTCAAATTAAAAAACTAATAGTAATAAGCTATAGATATGATAGTTTTTATAAACAAAAAAGTAACGAAAATATCCCGAATTTCAAAAACATTTTACCAGGAACCAAATTGAAATTTCTAAAAAAACTCGACGCGGTGCAAAAATTGACTTTTATAGGTACTCTAAGAAAATTAAGGCTGAAGACTAAAAATTTGTACGTCTCACTCGCGTTAGAATTTTTTTTAGACTTTGGCACTTAATGCATCCTAAACTAATAGCCGCATCGGAAAAAAATCTAATTCATTTTGTTTCAAGTACAATTTAGAACAAACCATATTAGTTTCGTAATTTTATGATACGTATTATCTCGGGAAACCACCTAAAAATCGAGCGAAAAAAGCGAGTTTTCTTTCCTAAGGCGGCAGCAGCTGTGACTGTAACTTTTTTTAATATAGAGAAATTTTAGTCAAAAAAACTTGACGTATCCACCCAATACAACCTACAGTGAACCAGGACTTTTTATTTCTGCTGGAAATCCTTCTTTTGTAAGCTCTATGCAAAAATGGCGGAAGCTTGGCACTGTTTCGAAGCTTTTTGACCTAGAACTACGTCTTTCTCTCCTCAATTTCGGGAAAACAACTTTGGAATTGAGAGTAACGAAAAAGTGCAACTCATTCTTCTCGGAACTCCTCGCAAATAAATAGCGTAAATGTACACTACCCTGCAATATTTGACCAGACGCCAGCGGATTTGCATAAAATTCGACAACTTGTTTGTGGGTGTTTTTCGTGGTATGGCCTGGGACCTTTGCATGTTGTTCCTGGTCAATTGAACGCCGACGCTTGCATGAATATTTTGGACAATCACGTTCTTCCTACGCTCTGGCAATTACATGTAATGGACGAATGTTACTTCCAGGACGACAGCGCTCCGTGTAACGTTGTGGCCTCTGTCAAGCAGTGGTATCAAGATACGGAAGCAATACGTCTTCCCTGGCCTGCTCAGAGTCCCGACCTAAGCTCCATAGAACATTTGTGAAACGAGTTAGAGCGACGCTTAAGGACCAGGGAACCACGTCTGAAATCTACAGCTGAGCTGGTAACATACGTGTAGCAGGAATGAACACAAACACCCGTAGCTGTGTATCAAAACCTTGTTGAAAGTATGCCCAGAAGGGTTGCTAGTGTCATTACAGCACGTGGGGGACCATCCCCCTATTAAAGCATGTATTCTTCCCCTTATGCCATCACATCATGCTGTCCGGTCCATTATTGCAAGGTAGTGTATGCAACAGTTATTAGGTATGCAATTTTGAGTGGAATAATTTTTAATTGTTTCCCTCTCCTGACAATTTAAGGCCGACCAACCGGTTTGGTGGTTAAGGTATTACCTCTATATCGGAAGGTTCCTGGTTCGAATCCGGGTCGGTGCATGGATATATTTAAGCGTATGGAGTAGAGGCGGCCGGAGTATCTTAAATCTGTCGTGGCCGAAAGTCCTCGCGTGGGGTTGATGTGGAAGTTTGGATTGTGGGGTTCCAGCGCAGGTATTGCCTCGTTCTCTGACCGTGGTTCAAAATGACGTGGTGTTGTCCTAGGATCTATCTCTTAGGGGATTGATCCCGTACCATCGTCAATAGTCTACCAAAACTACCAAATTATGGTAGATTTAAGTATACTTACTCAGGTGTTTTAGCATGGAACGCATCTAAATATAACAATAAAATAAATGTTTTTAATATTGCATTCACTAAACTCATAGATAATGTTTAAAATAAAACACATTGCAATCAAATATCTGGAACAAAATTCATATGATGTTTGCACAAACACACAAACACAAAATCGAACATAGAACAGAAAGACGGACAGATAGACTTTCACAACCAATTTCACTCACTTAATGAAGATAAGTACTCATTGTATGCAAATTTCCATGAAAATATATTAAACCGTGTGGGTGTGTATAGGGTACATACATACAGACAGACAGAAACCAAATGCTCGACATGCGGATTTAGCATCAGAATGGTCCAAAATGGATAGAAAACTTGAAATGGGTCGAAAATATTCAATGTTCAAACAAACACTCCATTCTTAAATATAAATAGATATATCATGTGTGCACATTTAGGTCCGAAGTAAATTGTAAAAGCTATGAAAAAGTTGAAACAGCGTTAAATAATTATTTTCTGTACACTTAAATGATGCCTTCATTCTTTTCTGAAATAGAAGTAATTCGGTCTAACCACTTTTCAATCAACACTTTATTAATACAACCCGAGTATCGCCGGATTATATTCTGTTACCTATATATTTAAAAACGATGCGTGTATGTGTATATTCTCTATACAAATCTAATCCGTTTGACCAATCCAAACCAAATTTTGTATACTTATACAATAGACCGCAGAGCGGAAAACTTAGGCTATTACTTTCCTGTCTTCAGACTCATCCGTAACACTTACAACCACGAAAATTGGCACACAGGTAGTTCTAAAAGTGCCCCTCGAAGCCCCAATTTTAAAATCTTAAGTTTGCTTTCTTGCAATACATGAATATTGACAAGGAAACACATTCTACAGGAAACTTAACGCAGGGAAATGTCGTGGTCATATTTGAGCATGACTAAATTTCTTAAATCATTGTCGTATTTATCAATATTTTTCTGTCTTTTTTTCTAATTCTCTCAGGAAGTCGAAATTCGATACTTAGCACATCTTTCGTTTTTCAGAATTCTGCATTTTTTTTATCCGAATTTCGTTTTTGTTTGCGTATGTCTTAGTCTTTTCCATTTTGCAATGTATTATTCAGGATATAAATGTATATAAACTCGATAACAAAAAAATCGACGCACCAAGAAGAAATCATCCGATTGCTTTGAAATTTCGTATGCAAAAATGTTTTGACCAAATATGCAAAAATGTTTTGACCAAATATGCAAATGATAAAAATTTGGTGTCCAATGAATGAATAGTGCGATCTCCAGCGCATTGGAACTGCGCATCCAGCAAATGTATATAAGGAGTTGTTCTTGAACTGTTGTTAAAAATTTCTGCTGCATTGCGATTTAGGATACCTTTCAACGACTGAAAAAATGCCTCGCCGCAGGATTCGAGCTCATTACGAGCAATTTTCAGAGTTTGAAAGAGGTCGTAGCATTGGATTGAAAGAGGCAGGTTGGGCAAATCGGAGAATCGCTCGTCATGTGAGTCGAAGCGATGCGGCGATTAGAAGATGCTGGCAAGAGTGGGTGGACAATGGCAGATTTCAGCGTCATGATGGTAGCGGTCGACGTAGGGCCACAACAGATCGCGAGCACAGAGTGATTGTCAGATCAGCTGTCACAGCGCCTGATTCATCGCTATCAACCATCAGTCGTGCGACCCACATACGAGTGTCCACCATGACCATTCACAGAGCGAATTCAGAGAGCGAAATCTACGCTCGTACCGACCGTTACGCCACCTGCCACTCACGTCTGCACACTGTCCAGCCAGATTACAGTGGTGCTTGGCTCGATTAGGCTGGAATGATGCTGACTGGGGACGTATAGTCTTTAGCGACAAATCCCGCTTCCAACTGTGTCCTGACGAACATCGAAGACGTGACTGGAGACGCCTAGGGCAGCGTGCCGATCCTGCTTTCACTATTGCACGCCACACGGGCCCTCAACAAGGAGTTATGGTCTGGGATGCCATTTCCCTTGATAGCCGGACCCCTTTGGTCGTCATTAGAGGTACACTTACTGCACAGCGGTACGTTGACGACATTCTGAGACATGTTTTGCTACCGTTCCTTTCGCAATACCCTGGGTTTATTTTTCAGCAAGACAATGCCAGACCACATACGGCACGTGTTGCTATGAACTGTCTTCAAGCTTGTCAAACACTTCCTTGGCCAGCCAGATCACCAGATCTCTCTCCCATCGAGCATGTCTGGGATATGATGGGAAGGCGACTGCATCCGGTAGGGAATGTTGGTGACGTAGTCCGACAATTGGAGCAAATTTGGCAAGAAATACCGCAGGAGACCATCCGCGAGCTTTATCGGTCTATGCCACGCCGTGTGGCAGCTTGCATCCAGGCTAGAGGCGGGTCAACACCTTATCGAGCTCGTTACTGTAACTCTGAAATAAATCATTCAATTGTTCTGAAATTTTAATAATTTTCTATTCTGTACATAATTTTCCTATCCACTAATTTTTGTCTCCATCGGATAACTCCTTCTTGGTGCGTCGATTTTTTTTTCTTATAGAGTGTATTAGCATCCGAAGTAAATTGTAGAAACTAATGAGAAAGTTAAAATGTAGTTAAAAAGTATTTTCCGTACAACTTAAATGATTGCATTTTTCTATGAAAGAAAAGTGATTATTCGATTTCACTTTTCAATCAACATTGAACCATTTCAACCAGAGCAACGCTGGGTTATTCAGCTAGGCTCTAAAATCATAAAAGGAAGTGTTTGTCTGTTTTCCTTCTGCTCGCAAAGTCCTTACGAATTTACAGTAATGGGATTTGGAACATAGGTAGTCCAAATTTTTTGCAATTTTTGGGTCACGGTGAATTTCAAAATTCAATCTAGAGCATTTTGAAATAAATTTAATCAAATTTTAATTTTTATGAATGCAACAGCATAGAAGATCACAGAATCTAAATTTTTTTTTAGTTTCCGTTCTCATTTTGCGCGGAGGAATGAGCCGACGATAAGAAACAAATAAACTTATAGCTGTAGTTACTTAGTTCTTTTTTCTATCTACCAGACCGTTAAAGATAGAGTAACATTTTCAACGGATTTGAAATCTGCGGAAAATTTCTCATTAGACCGAAATATAAAAATATATTTTACTTTAAATAAATCAAATTTTTGAATTGAATATCTTACATTTTCGCAATCGATTGTGACGTCACGTCAAACTTCGCGTTATAAATATAAACAGATTACATTTCTTGTCCTCTTAGTCCCCGTACACATGAGGAGCGTAAAACGCGCGTTTGTCGAGTCTATCAGGATCCCGCTCTTCAAAGTCGCGAAGAAACTTGAACTAGAGGAATAAAAAACATAATTTAATGGAGTGACCTCGATAGCCTCGCCATACGAGCGTTGAACAAAACCGTACAATTTCAGCAAAAAATATTTTTTTATAAAATTATTTTTTGGCTGGCATTGTTTAGTTCTTTTTTTTTTTTTTTGTAAAACCGCGATCGTTAAAGATAGATTCAAGATTTCAACGGATTTGAAATCTGCGTAAAATTTGACACCATATCGATCAGGGCTCGAAATACATGGGTGCACAGGTGCACTGAGCACATGAAAATAAAATTGTGCACCTAATTTTTCCCGCTAGATGCGCGCATTGCAACTAACGTTAATAAAAGGGGGAGGTAAAACGTGTTTTATTTTGATGTTTGAACAAAATATTAGTATCAACCTCTCTCGCTCTAAATGTACTTAATTAAAATTCCTAAATACACACTATGCGAAAACAAATTCGCTGGGCCGTAACGGGCTTATACAGGAGTAAGGTTTACTTTTACCACTAACACCAGAACTTTCCGATGATCAAAGCATTTTCCAGATGTCTCTGTTGAAGCGACAGCCGTGCGCCGGATACCTTGAATAAACGAAAGTTTTGAACGAAACACGACACATAATCCAACTATGCAGTTCGCCGATTGAAGACAGATTTAAGTCCATTGTTAAGGATCCACTGTTGTCTGCTTTTGCTGTCTTCGAGCCATGTTATTGGCCAAACAATGAAGAAATTGAGAGCTATAGGAACGAAGAAATTGAGAATTTATGGTTGCATTTTCAAATTCCATTAGAAGTAATAATTTCGAAGATTAAAAAATTGTTTAAAATTTTTTATTTACTACCTATTACTAACCTATATAAACATACCCAACTAATAAAGTAGTTTACATTACATTAATGCTCTTGCATAGCGTTTTTTTTTTAAATGCGCACCTGATGTATAATCTGTGCTCTTAAGGTATCCGACTAAGTTTAAAACGTAATTTTGACCAAAATTCTCAAATTTGTTTCTTAAGTTTCAGAACCTTTAATTGTTTGAAGTGTACGATAAATAGTAATAAAATTATAGCAATTTTAGTATTACTGAACGACAGAAATCGAAACCGGAAGTACGATTGAAATGACCGGAAATTGAGAGGTTTTCCGCTCAAAAATAAAAATAATCTTAAACATAAATATGTTAAAATTATTTTTTACAATCAAGCCTCAACATTTTACATCAGGTTTCGATGAATTTGTGCGAAGAATTTGGCAATGGCAAAAAACACAAGGTAAACTTTAAATGCTTTTTCTGGAAAACACAATTTTAAGCAAATATTGTACACGCGTAACATGATTTCTCAAAAAGTTGCAAAGATATCTCTACAAAATTAAACAATATTAATCATTAACATGTTATAATGACAATATACTATAGGTTTAGTTGTACAATGTATACTTTTTAATTTATAGCTGTTTAACTTAAACGACAAGTAAACATTTTGTAAAATTAAAATTTTAGCTATATATAACGAGTGATACTTCTTAACATTTCAATATATCTCTTTGATTGTAGTATATTGTCGACACTAATAACATAGATATATGGTGCTGCAAGGAAATTAAAATTAATTTAATAAAAATTTATACAGAGCGTTAGCCATATTGTAGTCATTTTGATTGAATTTTACCTTAATTTGCCCAATTGATAATAAAATAATGAGTCGGTGCATTATTTTTTGCTTTATTTCATGATTTCAATACATTATCTAGTATGAAAAATGTTTAAAATGTGATTTAAGAGTCGTTTTCAAAAAAATTGTTCCGAACCTAGTCGGATACCTTAATATGAAAACTTAGGTGCACAAAGTGCACCTGCATTAAAAAATCTATTTCGAGACCTGATATAGATTACCTTATACGTTTGATTTAATAAATAATTTCTCAATGAAATATTTATATTTTGTGACATTACACCGAATTCCTATTTGGTTTGCGAAGCAAACCAACACCACGGCTAACTCCGTTATGGCTGTTATCCAATAGGCTACGAATTCCCATTGGGTCCACGGAGGTTAGCGAGCAGTGGTCACACCTGACCCCAAGAAAATAACTGTCATGGGCAACGCAGTGGCTAGTATGAAAAAAGCAACATATGACAGGTTTTCCAGTGCAAGCCAACAAACCAGACGGCCTACGAAGATTTCACTGTTGATGTTCACATAAATGCTCTCGCATCATACACAGAGATGCGGACCTGGGATGGAAGATTTCAGAAGCACCATAGGAAAAAAACCCGTAGTTTAAAAAAAAATTTCAGAATCAGTTGTAAAAATTGAAGAAATCTGTTTTAATAACACGTATATATCATTAATTCGTACGTTTAACTACAAATTTGAAACATATATGCAACACATTATATTATATATAATTAGTAAAGTATATCTGACATGAAAACACACATATAGAACCAATAATTGTGCATTAAAGAATTATATATGTAAAAAACATTTAATAATTAAATTTAAGCACTCTACCATTTACCAAAAAAATATAATAATAATGAAAAAAAAATACAGAAATAAGTAAACTAATTGATGCGTTGAAAAATAAATGAAATTGAATTTTTCCGTATAAAAAATCATCTATTCCGTAATCCGTAGTACCCGATTCACATCCATAGAATCTACAGAAAATCCGCAGTAGTTGCATCTCTGGATACACATCGTGGTTAGCTACAGTTAGTTCATAGCCGTAATTTAATTAGTCCTGACCAATTTAATAATACGCATAAAATTTTTATTTTTTTATTCTTTTGAATTTTTATTGGCTGAGATCATGTACAAAACCAAGTCAACTGACGTCACGCTCGAAATACTTCAGGAACCACGTATCGTGTCAAAAACACTACTGCCATCTATATTTGACTTGACAGGTCGGTAGTTGAATTAAGTCCCACTGCACCAACACAATGGTCTATTTGAGACGGTTCGGTATCCACTTCCTGGGGAATATCTGAGGACAACAACTCGTAATTTTCGGTCAGACGACGAAACGAACACCTCAGGTGGCACCCTACTCTCCAAACTTCCACACTCAGCCACAGAAAGCACATTTGACGCTACAGCAGAATTAACGCACGCAGACCCCCTGCATACGATGGTATTTGGTTATGTCGAATTTTTGCTGCTCTTCGAATCGTGTCACCGCGGTCGAAAGGAAATGTGAAATAGAATCTTTCCAAATGAGACTA
The DNA here is from genome assembly GCA_947359465.1 of Metellina segmentata. Lineage (NCBI taxonomy): Eukaryota > Metazoa > Arthropoda > Arachnida > Araneae > Tetragnathidae > Metellina > Metellina segmentata. The sequence goes on from OX375883.1 coordinate 12,830,731, forward strand.
TGTTCTAAGGAAATGTGAAATAAAATCTTTCCAAATGACTATATTATAAGGAAATCTGAAATAGAATCCTTCCATATGATTCTATTCTAAGGGAATGTGAAATATAATTCTTCCAAATGGTTCTATTCTAAGGGAATGGGAAATAGAATCTTTCCAAATGATTCTATTCTAAGGGAATGAGAAATAGAATTCTTCCAAATGATTATACAGGGTGGTCCCGAATTCATGGTACAAACTTTAATGGTAGGTACAGGACATTGTAACAATGATTTATTGTATAGGAATGTATAGTCGCAAGTGACGCGGTGAGGCGAAAACAGGGGAAATAACGGCCGAAAGGAAAAACAAATATTTTATTGAAAGCGTTGTTGACAAGTGTCATGTTTACAGTAATTGTTCAAAATTGCGTCCACCAGTATCGATACATGCTTGACAGCGTCGGTGGAGCGATTGGCGTACACGTTCAAAGATGCCTGGTATTTCACGCACACCTGCAGCAGCTACAGATAAGCGAGCGACGAGATCCTCATCTGAGTCAACTGGAGTCTCATAAACAAGATGCTTTAGATGTCCCCATAAAAAGTAATCGAGGCTCGATAAATCGGGAGATCGGGGTGGCCAAGGGACTGGTCCACCACGCCCAATCCATCGAGTACCAAACGTGGCATTCAGGTAATTCCGTACATCAATGCTGAAGTGTGCTGGCGCCCCATCGTGCTGAAACCACATGCGGTTACGAATGGCGATCGGAACATCATGCAGCAGTTGTGGTAACACTTCTTTCAGAAAAATAAGATAGCTTCCGCCAGTGAGCCGCGTGGGTAGTAAGTATGGGCCAATCAAAAAGTCGTTCACAATACCAGCCCACACATTAATACTGAAACGTTGTTGAAACGCATGTCGACGCGTTGCATGTGGATTATCGGTTGCCCACACATGGGAATTGTGCGCATTAAAGACACCCTCGCGTGAAAATGTCGCTTCATCTGTAAATAGCACATAATCTACGAAATCCGGCTGCAACGCACATTGCTGCATCACCCACAGGCAGAAGTTCACGCGGCGAGGATAATCTGCCGGATTCAATGCTTGTACTTTCTGAAAATGGAAGGGGTGTAAGCGATTTTCGTTTAACACTCTGCATACAGTCTGATGACTCACACCTACGTCACGCGCAACAGTTCTTGTGCTTGACTCGGGTCTATCAGCCACAATGTTCAAGATGCTTTCTTCCAGCCTTGGAGTGCGTACAGCTCTTACTCGACCAGCGCCATGTCTGTTGACGTCGAACGCACCTGTTTCACAAAGTTGACGATGTAACCGTTGAAAAATTCTATGATCCGGCATTCGTCGATCAGGATACTCCGCGCGATACATTCGTAACGCAGCTCTGCCGTTACCATTTGCACGGCCGTACATGTAATGCATGTCTGCTTTTTCTGCATACGTAAAGTCACCCATCGTCTACGGCAACACAATTGTGAATGGCACTTTTCCCTACTGCGATGCATCATGTTCAACAGCGGCTAGACATCTACTGCCCTCTACCGGCAATGATACCAACCGATCACTCCATTTCTCTTTCCTTTTATTTCCCCTGTTTACGCCTCACCGCGTCACTTGCGACTATACATTCCTATACAATAAATCATTGTTACAATGTCCTGTACCTACCATTAAAGTTTGTACCATGAATTCGGGACCACCCTGTATTATAAGGAAATCTGAAATAGAATCCTTCCATATGATTATATTCTAATGGAATGTGAAATAGAATTCTTCCAAACGATTCTATTCTAAGGGAATCTGAAATAGAATCCTTCCATATGATTCTATTCTAAGGGAATGGGAAAAATGAATCTTTCCAAATGATTCTATTCTAAGGGAATGTGAAATAGAATCCTTCCAAATGATTCTATTTTAAGGGAATGGGAAACAGAATCTTTCCAAATGATTCTATTCTAAGGGAATGTGAAATAGAATTTTTCCAAATGATTCTATTCTAAGGGAATCTGAAATAGAATCCTTCCATATGATTCTATTCTAAGGGAATGTGAAATATAATTCTTCCAAGTGGTTCTATTCTAAGGGAATGGGAAATAGAATCTTTCCAAATGATTCTATTCTAAGGGAATGTGAAATAGAATTCTTCCAAATGATTATATTATAAGGAAATCTGAAATAGAATCCTTCCATATGATTATATTCTAATGGAATGTGAAATAGAATTCTTCCAAACGATTCTTTTCTAAGGGAATCTGAAATAGAATCCTTCCATATGATTCTATTCTAAGGGAATGGGAAATAGAATCTTTCCAACTGTTTCTATTTTAAGGGAATGTGAAATAGAATCTTTCCAAATGATTATATTCTAAGGGAATGTGAAAAAGAATTCTTCCAAATGATTATATTATAAGGGAATCTGAAATAGAATCCTTCCATATGATTCTATTCTAAGGGAATGGGAAATAGAATCATTTCAAATGATTATATTCTAAGGGAATGTGAAATAGAATCTTTCCAAATGATTCTATTCTAAGGGAATGTGAAATAGAATCTTTGCAACTGTTTCTTTTCTAAGGTTGTTTTTGTATGGTGCAAGAGCCATATTCTTCATTCACTATCTAGTAACTAGACATTCAACACTATCTAGACATTCACATCTAGTAAAAGACATACAAACGCAGTGAAAGCTTATCGGCCATATTCACAAGTCTCAAGTTAACTCGAGGATCAGTTGATTCTAGGCAACCGGAGTGAAGAGTGGTCTAGGCAACCGGATGAGGATGATCCATTGGAGGGGAGTGTAGTGCTGGTTCCATAAAAAGAGATATATTCTTTAACAAAATCTTTATTCAATAACGAACTGATAAAATCATAACTGACGTGAAGGCTATTGAGGGGACGGAGCCTTGAACGGTTCTGTGGTTTACTATTCTAAGGGGCTCATGAAAAATTGTACAGTACACAATGAATTCACCAGAGGGATAAGAATTAAAAGAAAGGCTATTGGACAGGGAATCTAGCAAGAAACTTCATTGGTAGAGGTCGGGAGTTGAGCGAAGAGGTAATTTTATCTTACAGGTGAATTGAGAGGGAAAATGGTCTTGAGTGGTCAGTCAGACTAGGAGGTCCGGAGGTCAAAGGTGAAAGGGGATGGCAAGATATATGACCTATTGGACAAACAAGACGAAAGACTGAAAGGGAAGTGGGGTGATTAAGGGACTGGTCTCTGGTGAGATTTGGACTTGTATTAGGGGGTTATTTTTAGGAATAATTTCACATATATATATATGTGTGTGTGTGTATGTGTGTGTGTGTCGCACAGGAGCAACACAACGTGTTGTTGACACGGTCCGGGATCAATTCCGAAAGGAAATATTCGAGGACAGCATCATGTCATTATGAACCACGGTCAGAGGACGAGCTTCTTTAATAATAGCTCACTCGAGAACAACTCAACTCTTTGTTGGAAGTCAACATATTAAGTTATGATACGGAAGTATTGTAATAAAACTATTTATGAACAAACCATTAGAGCGAAATCGCAGCCACACACGAAAAACTAAATTACCTCTTGCCAAATTCCAACACTTATCGAATCGATCATATTTCCTTCGCATATTCCTTCACGGCCATTAAAACACAAACACATCCAAATGACAGTGAAAATTTATTCGACATCCGTCGACCTTCGACCACAAGCGAAAGTCGAAGTCGAAACTCGACCTTCGGGGGTCACCCTATCCCCGGCACGCGCCGCTATTCTCCAAAAAGAACGGAGCTGAGGAACAATGCAAGCGATCACATCTCCCGAACGATTTCAACGGAAATTACCATTGGCCAAGATCAGGCATATCGTCGGATTGCGCGTCCGGTTTTCGTTCGTTCGAAAACGGAAGGAGAACGACCGTAAAAACATTCCACGTAGGGAAGGTGGAATTAAAAACAAAAAGGACCGCCGCCCTTTTTTTTCCATAATTTCTTAATGTCCTCTGCGCGGATGTGTCGTAACTGCGACCGCACGTTTTCCTGGTTATGTTCCGAAAAGGCGAAAACGGAAGAGCACCACGTTTTCGACCTTCGCGATGTAAACAAACGACGGGTTGCCAGGATTGGCTGCGAATCGCTCTCTACCGAAATCGCGTCGCAATGAGTAATTTTCCGTGTTTAATTTTTCAAGGATCCTCTTAAGAATATTAAGTTTTGTAGTTTTTTAGTCTTGCATCAGAGATTAATCTCTAGGCGCTGCTCTTTTTTGTCGGTCCAGAAATTTCAAAACTGAACAGCGAATGTCGAAAAGTGAGGTCATGAAATTCTATTCGCAGGTAAGATTTTTTAAATTTTTAAAAAGAATTCGTATTCTGATTAATCTAAATCTATACGAGGAACAGAAACACGTAATCTGAAGCTGGGGTGTTCGTTTTTATTTTCTTAATCTTTTCAAAAACATGCTAGCAGGAAATGGAACACAGAGCTTGAATTGTCTTTAATGTTTTTAATACAGATATACCAGAAAAGAAGCAGAATCTACAACTAGAATTGCGTTTCTTATACGAACTTAATCATTACAAAGACATGCCAGAGAGACACATAGAGCAATAACTGCGTTTCTATTGTTCTTAATCGTCACAAAAGCATCCCAGAAAGACAGCAGAACACAGAACATTTCACTTATCAAATGCCAACTCCCGAAATTTTTGCGTGTGTTTACATCTCCAAATTCTAATAACCGTTAAGAATGTTTAATAAATGAAAAACCCATGAATTCACTAAACAAGTTATAAGTTGCCCAATATCTGGTCAAAAGTACATAATTGAATTGTTACGATTTATGTCTTTTTATTCTCAAAGTATCAAGGTGAAAATAATTTCAAGATGGTCTCAAAATGACAGGAAATGGTATCCGAGAAGACCCAATTATCTTTCAGTTTTCGATTAAAATGAAAAGGCAGTAACGATAAATAAACTCTATTGGTTTAATGAGTTTTGGCTGTTCTCAGACATTTACTGTGTATTTTACACAAACTAAACTTCGATTGTCACTAAAGCTTGCTTCCTTGTGCTTTTTTGATTTTTTAACTTTTAAAATTATTATATTATTTTAAATTATTTTGTGTGTATGTGTGTGTGTGTGGGGGGGGGTTGTCATGCCCCGTGGACCGCTTCATTACGAAAAATTTCGATTGAATTATGGACCGTATTTCTATAAGCTCCTCTATATAAAAAGTCTATAGAAATATCTATCGATACAGTCGCGAAACCTCTATAGACGACTCATCTCTTTTGTTTCACATCTATGCTTTCCTATAGAATTCAACAGAAATATTCAATTGAACTTCTCTACAGAAATTTATACAGAGCGAAATATAATGTTATAGAATTCCTCAAACGCTCATTTGTTGCTTCATGACTTTACTCGTTTATAGAACTTCTCTCTAGAATTCTATAGAGATACATTGCGATAGAATCAGAACTCTATAAAAAATTACATCGCTTTCGTATCAGAACTCAACAGAAAAAAAACCATTGCTATAGAATCAGAACTCTATAGAATTCTATGCAAATACATTGTTTTAGAATCAGAACTCTATAGAAATGCATTGCTATAGAATCAACTCTATAGAATTGTATACACGCTCATTTCTTGTTTTACGACTTTACTTGTCTACTGACTTCTCTGTAGAATTCTATAGAAATACATTGCTATAGAATTAGAGCTCGTTTTCACAATAGAATTGTTTCTATAGAAACGAAATTTCGTATACAAATTCCTGTAGAATTCTAGGGTTCAATGACACTCTATATAAAATGTTTTCGTAAGAGCTTTCTCAAAGTAATTGGTTTCTTGTGCCGTAGAATAGACCAGTGGTTTGTTACTTTTTAGTGATCAGCACTCCTTGGAATCTAAAAATAATTTCCAGCACCCATCTAAAAATTTGCTTCTATTTCTTTATTTAGGAAATTGTATCTATTTTGAGATAATTTATTTATAAAAAATAAACGCATGCATTTACATATACATGCAAAACAATGTCTCAAAATTTAATGGCTACTTTGTTGTTTATCTATGTAATATACACTACCTTACAATATTGGACCGGACACCAGCGGATTTGCAAAAAAATCCAACTACTTGTTTGGGGGTGTTTTTCGTGGCATGGCCTGGGACCTTTGCATGTTGTTCCTGGTCAATTGAACGCCGACGCCTACGTGAACATTTTGGACCATCAGGTTCTTCCTACGCTCTGGCAATTTTATGGAATGGACGAATGTTACTTCCAGGACGACAACGCTCCGTGTCATGTTACAGCCTCTGTCGAGCAGTGGTATCGAGATATGGATGTAAAACGTCTTCCCTGGCCTGCTCAGTCCCAAACTAAACCCCATAGAACATTGGTGGGACGCGTTAGAGCGACGATTACGAACCAGGGAACCCCGTTCGAAATCTACAGCTGAGCTGACGAGATTCTTGCAGCGGGCATGGACACAAACACCCATGGCTGTGTATCAAAACCTTGTCGAAAGTATGCCCAGAAGGGTTACTAGTGTCATTGCAGCACGTGGGACACCACCCCCCAATTAAAGCATGTATTATTTCCCTTATACCGTCACATATTGCTGTCCGGTCCATTATTGTAGGGTAGTGTATATATAGAAAAAGGATATGTATGTATTATCTGTACAAATCTACACCAAAAAAGACCCATTCACACCAAATTTGGTACACTTAAGGGTACAGGGATTCCCAACCGGTGGTACGTGGCAACGTTTCAGGTGGTACGCAAGGATGATACGATCGACCCAAATATTCTACGAATTTTGTTCGATTTTTTAGTATGCACAACCACGTTATAGGAAAAATGGGATTATATGAAATCAATTTGGGATTAACGTTTTTATTATATTGTAATAAATAACGCTAAGAGTAGCACATTATTTAAAGAGAAATTTTGTTGCTGATTATCTATTTCTATTCAATGACTATCTCGTCGAAATTAAGTTGATATCTCTCCCTGTCTTATGCCATTTCTTACTAGTTACTTGTGTGAGAGTGGTTCTTCTGAACTTTTGTATATAAAAAATAAATATAAAAAAAGAGTAGGTGTTGAAGGGGACTTAAGAGTGAAGTTAAGCTGATTGCACCTGATATTGATATTTTAATAAAGGACAAACAACTATTTTCGCACTAAAAATTGATTTTTGATTATGCTAATCTTTGTATGCTTAGTTTGTACTAATTATTTAAAATGATTTATGTTTAGACCTGTGAGTAAAAATTAAAACTGTAATTTTCAATAATCGTTTTATTTTTTCCTTTATTAAAACATCCTTAATACGAAATACAAGTGCATTAATCATAAAGTATGAAGCTTTCTTAGTATTTTAATTAAAATAGAACAAACCATTGGGCACTTTTCTGATATTAGATATATGTTCCCAAAAAAATATAGGACTGGTGGTACGCCAAAAATTTCTATAAATTTAAAGTGGTACGTAGTTACTAAAAGGTTAGGAACCCCTGCTTTAGAACACTGCGGAAAACACAGGCTATTTCTTTCATGTCTTCAGACCTATCTGTAGCATGAAAATTGGCACACAGGTACTCCTAAAAGTGCCCCTCGAAGTCCCAATTTTAAAATCTAAAGTTTGTTTTTCCGCAATAAATGGACATGGACAAGGAAACACGTTCTACAGGGTTTGTGTATTAGAGTTAACACAGGGAACTGTCGCGGTCCTATTTGAAACCGGGTTATTCAGCTCGTTTATAATAACACATTTATGAAATGAGGATCCTTTTGCGAAAGAGCCCCATGCATTAGTCATCACTTATATTTTAGTGATTTCTGATTACGTGCAAAAGTGACGAAAATCCTATTTTAACACAGTGAGGTTACGGAAAATGGTAAAAATGCGTGCAACGCTGCTTTTGCCGACCGTGGAAGGTTCTGACAGTATACATCAGAATCTTTCCAGTTTTTCAAATTCATTTGAATTGTCCTTACGCTCCCTGGCTTGTATTTCAATACGATCGTCTTTTATAAAAGCGCTGTCGTTCGTCGAATCATCTATGTCAAATACAAATGGATCCAGTATCTATGTATGAACTTTATATGTATGTTTGTGTCGATGCTATTAGCAACATCGACTATGGATACATACACTATAAGGTAAGTGAGGAAAAGGTGGCCATAGTTAAGCTTTGAGGATTTGTCATAATTTTCTGGTTAGGTTTTTTGGTAAACTTTTACACTTATCTCTAACACATATCAAGTATAGGGGAATGCGGGGTACAGTGTTTAGGAAAAGACCTTACTTCTTGAGGATAAATTATTTTTTCGACTTCTGAATGTTTTAAATACAAATACAAATACAAATATTGACGACCAGCACAGTTTCAAGCCCAACAAGGCTGGTCCTTTGTTTATGTATTCCCTGATTTCCACTGACTATCCAATTGTATCTTAAATTCGTACACTCCCTTTGAAGTGTTTCCTTGAAGTTTCGAATGATTTAACCAAAGAAAACTGCTAGTCATGTAAAGAAAGATTGTAAACATCACATAAAAAGATATGCAAACCCATAAGGAGGAAATGTTTTAGGAAAAATTACCAATTTATTTATGTTATCATTCATATAGTTATAATTATAAATTTTAAAATGAAAAAGTCGGAGCTATAAGAGCAATACAATTTACATTGTGAAACATATACTTGGTTAAATGTGTTAATTGGACAAATTATGTATGTAACAGTGCCTTCAAACAAACCTTCCGATCTAGAGGCTAATACCCTAACCACTATACCGGTTGGTCGGCTCGTCCAAAGTGATCTCTTACTGAAATGAAACTGAAATTCCCATTCATGTCGAGGCCTAAGGCTCAATTGTTTTTAAGGTTATATCGAGTATTAGTTCGTATGCGGATTTTCGTATAGGTGGGTAGACAGTTAAAGTCGCACTGGAGTAACACGACGGGCTATTGGTGACGATCCGGGATTCATCCCGAAGTAAAAGACGCGAGAACAACTACTTGTCATTTTGAGCCACTGTCAGATGACGATGTCAACTCGTGAGCTAGTACAATACACCAAACTGCTACACCACGCCAACGCGAGGATATTTGAGGCCACGACAGATTTAATGTACACCAGCCTCCCATGGACACGATGGTCTTACTCGGGCAGGATGTTAAACTGAGGAATGATGACGCAGACATAGGTAATTGGTAATTTAACATCGTACTAGAGCAACACAACGGGCTATTGACCGGAGCAATTAATCCGGGATCAATGCCTTAAAGGAAAGATCCGAAGACAGCACCTCGTAATTTTGAAACACGGTCATATGACGAAGCAACACCTCAGCTGGCACCCCACTCTCCAAACTTCCACGCCAACCCAACGTGAGGACTTTCGGCCCCGACAGATTTAAGTTGCACCAGCCGCCTCTACACCATACGCTTACAAACATCCATGCCCGGATACCGGATTCGGACCAGGAACCTTCCTATCTGGAGGCTAACAACTTTACCCCCAGAGCAGTTGTTCGACCGCAGACATAAGAAGTTTGAACGATTGTTTGTGGAAACATTAAACAATTTACAGTATGAACGATTAAAGTGCAGTGTGTCTTTGGCATTAATATTGAAGGATAATTTTGCTGATTAAATTGTAGCGCAATTCTGTAGCTTTCGAATGACGTCACTTATACTTCCTGTCACTCCACGTATTTTAAAGTGTCACTGGCTCAGAGCTAGCCCAACACCGTAGAATCTCGACCATCGAGAGGATCCCTCATCTCGATCAGTTCACCTGTATCTTCCTTTTTCTTTGTCTACATGAAGCTATATTTTGTTCTGGCGTATCTTCTAATTCTGGTCGACCAACCGTAAGGTGTTGGCCTCGATCAGAAGGTTCCTGATTCGAATCCGGGGTCAGGGCATGGATGTAAATTGTACTGTCCTTTGTTAGGGGCAATTATGGCCCTCCCACTGGGTGCTCCTTCACAAGTGGCCATCACTTCTGGCCTTGTAGTGGCCAATGATTACGTCCATATGTGCCCGCCATGGGGATAAAAATCTTCTTATTCTGAAAGGGCCGGTTGCCAGGTTGGAAGAGTTACAGATTAGCAACCGGTGGGTGTCGAGGTCAAATCCAACCAAATACCGTCGTGTGCAAAGGGGGTTAGTGCACGTTAAATCTATCATGACCTCAAATGTTCTGTCGTTGGCATGGTGTGGATGTTTACGGAGGGGGTGCCAGCTCATGTATTATATCGTCATCTGACCGTGGTTCAAAATTACGTGGTATTGTCCTCGGATCTTTCCCTAGGGGTATTACTCCCAGACCATCATCAACTGCCCGTTGTGTTGCTCTAGTACGACGTTAATTAAAAATACTTACCGTACATACCTCGAATTCTGAAAACACGAGATAATAGTTGTACCGCTTGACTTTTCATACATGCCTCAGTACTGTTCTGATTTGAAAAGACCTATTCACGTCCAACATTTACAAAGGTTTACTTGCATGTTTTGTTACGCTAATTTTACAACACAGTGCAATAAATTTCAACACAATACAATTTATGTTTTCTCCCAAGTTAAAAAATGAGCCCAAAAGACTTTTTTTTTCCTACCAACGTAATCTTTCCTGAGAGTTCTATTAAGGAAAAATAGAAAATAGGATCTTTCCAAAAGGTTCTATGCTTAGGAAATGACAGAACTTTCACAAAGGATTCCGTTTTAAGATAATATAATATCGAATTTTCCCAAATTATTTTATTCTAAGGAAATGGGGGAAATACAGTCTTTGTAAATGTTTCTAGTCTAAGTAAATAGGATATAACGATCTTTCGAATGGATTCATTGTAAGGAAATGCGAAATAGAATTTTCCCAAATGATTTTATTCTAGGGAAATGGGAAATACAAATCTAACCCTTTGTAAATGATTCTAATATAAGGAAATGGAATATAACGATCTTTCCAAAGGATTACATTGTAAGGAAATGGGATATAACGATATTTCCAAAGGATTACATTGTAAGGAAATGGGATATAACGATATTTCCGCATTGTCCGCATTATACATTTCCGCATTATACATTGTAAGGAAATACGAAATAGAATTTTCCCAAATAATTTTATTCTAGGGAAATTGGAAATACAATTTTTGTAAATGATTCTAGTCTAAGGAAATGGAATATAGAATCTTTCCAAATTATTCTATTCAAAGGAAATCGGAAGTATAACTTTTCCAAATGATAATATTCTAATTAAATAGGAAATGAATATTTCCAAACGTTCATATTCTAAGAAAAAATACTCGGGTTGAAGGAATGCAGGCATTTTTCTGAAAGATCTGGTTACTTGGCCGTAAAGATGTTTTGGAAAATGGTACTATTTACGACGCTCAGAGTTAAAAGACAAACTTTAAAATTGTCTCTGTTTTAACTTCTCGCTTGACTAATAATGCAGATCATCCACCTCAAGTATCTTATTCACTTTTTTCTGTTCTGGGCACTATTGAGTTCGAGATCCAGTTCTAAAGGAAACAAAATCTACACTATCCCCTTTATAAAGTGACCTCTAAGGTCAAGGTGAGTGATCAGACAGAGGCTGTTCTGATATTTTTTGAACGATTTGGATGAGCTGTAAAAAAAAATCGTATGCAACAAACGAATTTATTTTCGCGTCAGTTAAGCCCCGGTGCACACATCCGATTTTTCAACGTGCGGCTCTGCTGCGGCACCGAAGTCCAGCTATGCACACATAACCGTGAAATGCCGCAAGTACTCATTTCGCGCCATTTGCGATAAATATTCTATCGAAGAAAACGTAATTATATCTTCTACTTGGTGTAAAAAAAAAGTATATTTTGAAACACAAAATAGACGCTACTGGATACAACCTTTTATTAATTATTATTTATATTCCATTTATTTATGAAAACAAGGTACTTGAGACCGGAGAAGCGTGTGCGGCGAGCTGCTGCGCCGTGGGAACTGCTGTACAAATTGCACGCAAGTTGGGCGTGCGCCCAGCGGCACCGGAGGTATATGTGCACTACTTAATTGGATCTAATGTATCTCAGACCGCACTTGCGCTGTCGCAGCGGCGCCGCACGTTTAAAAACCGGATGTGTTCACCGGGCCTAAATAGTCACAAGTATAAATGGATGGAAGACTATGTTTTCGTTTTTTCCGATGAGAATTGGGCCCAGTTCACACATCCGGTTTTTCAACATGCGGCGCCGCTGCCGCAACGCAAGTGCGGTCTGAAATACATTAGATTCAATGGAGTAGTGCTCACATGCCTCCGGCGCCGCTGCGGCGACACACGTACAACTTGCGTACAATTTGTGCCGCAGCTCCCCACGGCGCCGCAGCTCGCCGCACACGCGTCTCCGATCTGAATTACCTTGTTTTCATAAATAAATGGAATATAAATAATAATTAATAAATGTTTGTATCCAGTAGCGTCTATTTTGTGTTTCAAAATATACTTTTTTTACACCAAGTAAGCGAAATATAAACACGTTTTCATCGATAGAATATTTATCGCAAATGGCGCTAAATGGGAACATGCGTCATTTCACGGTTATGTGTGCATATTGGGGCTTCGATGCCGCAGCGGTGCCGCAAGTTGAAAAACCGAATGTTTGCACCGGGCTTTATTCTTATTCAATTATTCTAAAACGCAGTAAGAGCATGGGTTTTTGATACCTAAAGGAACGATAAGTAATCTATATAAATAAGAATGGAGTGTTTGTTTGTACATTCAATATTTTCGACCCATTTCTATCCGTTTTGGACCCTTCTGAAGCCAAATTCGCCATTTTCGCGTTTGGTGTCTGTCTGTCTGTCTGTTTGTCCATCTGTCTGTCTGTCCATCTGTTTGTCTGTATGTTGTGCACTATACACGTCCACACGGTTTAATATATTTTCATGGAAATTTGCATACAGTGAGTACTTATCTTCATTTAGTGAGTGGAATTGGTTGCGAAAGTCTGTCTGTCCGTCTTTCTGTTCTATGTTCGATTTTGTGTTTGTGTGTTTGTAGACGCATCACATGAATTTGATTCCAGATATTTGATTTCAATGTGTTTCATTTTATACATTATTTATTAGTTTAGTGAATGCAATATTAAACGTTTCTTTATTGTTAGATTTAGTTGAGTTTCATGCTAAAACACCTGAGTAAGTATACTGAAATCAACCATAATTTTGTAGTTTTGGAAAAATTGGAATGTATATTGAATGTTACGATTACTTCGATTGCTTTGCCAGTATTGCTGAAAAAGTAATTCTTCTTCAAAGAATTATTTTTTTATGGAATTTCAGCTATAATATGTCATTTATTTCGAGTCTTATTTTTGTTCTTTGCGCAATGAAAACGATTTCCGAATATTTGGGACAGACGATATTTTTCAACAAACGGGAATGAACAAGATTCGTGCGAGAAGTGATATTTTCTGTTTCTTTCGCTCTGAATTAATTTCACATTTCTAAATTTTGTGCACTTTTAGTTGTAAGCTTTGGCAACTGTGCGAGATCAAGAGATAAAAATGAATCACAAATTAGTATCTTTAGAACATTTTTTTCCGACATCTTTTATTTTGTTTTATTTCGCTGTTTTCTGTTTTAAATATTTATTATTTTAATAAATGTGTTTTCCTTCTCATCACACGCAACACCACCACAAAGTATTCGATTTAAAATTAGCAGGTAAGTCAGAATAAATTTTCAGTAAATTTTACGTGTAGTTATGCCATTATTGAAAGAATAATGCCGTTATTGAAAGAATAATGCCGTCATTGAAAGAATAATGCCGTTATTTAAAGAATAATCCCGTTATTGAAAGAATATGCCGTTATTAAAAGAATAATAATCTCTCTATATTAAAAAAATGTTACCGCCGCCGCCGCAGAATTTAAAACTGTGTTGTTTAGCTCGATTCTTAGACGATTTCCCGAGAAAGTACTGATCGGAAAAAAACAAAATTAACATGGTTTGTTCTTCATCGTATTCCCTAGACAATTATTAAGATTTTTTCCCGATGCGGCTATTAGTTTAGGGTTTATTAAGTGTCAAAATTTAAGAAGCGAAATTTCTTCCGCGAGTGAGCAAAACACATTCAAATTTTCAGTCTTCAGCGGTGAGTTTTTTTTTATGAGTACTTCTCAACGTAAATTTTTGCAGCTCGTCGAGCTTTTTTTTAAATTTCAATTTGGTTCTTGATAATATTTTTTTGAAATTCTAGAAAAATCGGGACATTTTTGTTACTTTTTTTTTAAACTGCCGTATCTATATCTTATTACTATTAGTTTTTAACAACGAATTCCATTCGGTTTGCGAAGCAAACCAATAACCCCACAAAAGTAACTGGCACGGGCAATCGTGCAAGCCACGCAGTGAATGGTTTATAATATTAGAGATATAACAGGTCCCTCGGTTCCTTCCCTTATTCTCTACTATTATAAAAGGAAGTGTTTGTCCCTCGCTACGCAGTGTCCTGACGAATCTATGGCACTTAGAATAGTGAAATTTGGCACACAGGTAGTCCGATTTGCAATTTATGAGTCCAGCTCGAATTTTAAAATTTAATCTTGAACATTTTAGAATTAATTTATTATTTTTTCCCACCATTCTTTCTTTTTCCAGAATGTGACGTCAGCAAACCTCGAATGAAGAAGGAACGAATTTTGCTCTTTTCGACAGCAAACTTCAGTTTTTGGAACCCTGCCAAGTTTTCCGATTCTAGTGTGTTTTGATTTACGTTGTTGATAGTAGCCACTTCGATGCCATCACGGCGTTGCGTGTGGAGTTCGTTTACGAAGCAAACCGAATGGGAATACGTAACAATCACCAGGGGTTGGCGAGCGTCATCGAGCAGTGGTCACACGAAAATAATTGTCACGGGCAACTCCGTGCTGGCCTCGTAGTGACTAATAATATCTATAGTGCTAAGTTGAAATTTTAAAGCTTGTTTTGACACTGCTTTTTTCTGTTTTTATAATTTACCTTTTAAGTTAAAAACTGATTTGGTATTTATTTGTTGATTTAGGGTTTCATTATCTGTATTTAATTTCGCTGTTATCATTGAAGTTCTTGTAATATGCATAGGCTGGAAAGAGCAAAAGTTGTGATTTTGATTTTATTATTGTTGCTTTAGGACTCAGATTACAATCCCGAAATTTTTTTCAAGTAACAAACATATTAAGTTGTATGCCTGTGAAATGTCGGTTTTTATCAGAGCTGTCCTTCATTTGATTTCTTATGCTTATTTAGAGCAGAAAATTGTAATTTTGTTTTTTCGTTAGCTATTTTGAATTTTTGTGAAAGAATTAAAATGCGACTTCCAAACTCTATCAGTAATATCATACCTAGCACTGTAAAACTGGGATGAATTTCAACGATGTCTTAAATTTTTTTAGCCCATAAAAATGTTTTTAATTGTCAAAAATGACAATTTTCCATATTTTTTTGCAATTAAATTTTAGATTAAATATGTTTAAAGTTATTATTGCCAAAGTGAAAAAAATAAAATTTTGAACAGATTATAAAATGTTAAACATGTTTGTCTACCGTTAAGTAGTTTTAAGAAACAGAACTTAAAACATGCAACATTAAGCGGTCCTTAAATGCCTCAAGCTTCGAAAATATTTAATTTTAAACCTAAATGTTTTGGATATCGTTATTTATGCAAACCCCTGTACCAAATTTCATGAAAATCTATTACCATACGGCCATAGGTTTATCCTAATTTTTGCTCATTTCACGTGGAATGACCCAAACGTATTGTTAAAGTGATCACCATCTGTTTTATTTAAATATGTTGATAAAATTCTTTAAAAGATAATGATGTGTATTCATCCCCCTCAAAGAGCTTATTGCTGCGATATTCTAAACATATATATATATTTTGGGATAAAGTAAATACTGCATATTTAATATAATAACATTTTCGAACGAATGTAATTTATCCCAGTATCTATTTCGAATTCTAAGAACGCTGTATAGTGACGGCATTAAAAGAAAAAAAAATGTTCTACGTAAAAGAACTTATTATGATGAATTGTAAGTAACTACCCAATTATTTCAGAAAAATTTTGAAAACATAAACGAGAATCTGTTTATTCTCTCAAATCTGTTCTAAGCTTTGTTTACTGAACGAAAAGGGCGTCCATTTTGAAACGGATGAAGCAAACGAATTCTGAACAATTGCCACCGCCAAAAAGGAAAGCAAAAGTGAACATTAATACCGGTCATTATATCGAACACAAAAAGCGAATCTGGTTATTTATTCCGGAGGTCAGCGTAGATTTAGAAAGTTTTTTTCCAATCCGAAGTTTATGAGGTTCTCGCCGCTAATCCCGGAAGATTATTTCGAATCTATTGTGTGGAATGTGAAACTGGCTTCTTAGATCGTGGAAAGAGGTTTTAGATAGGATTTCGACCTTTCGTAGCCGTGAGAGTGCTGCTGATCCATCGCGTGGGCACGCGTTCCCATGCTGTCATGAGAACAAAAAGTTTGGTCTTCGAAAGAATTCTCAATCCGAACAGCCTGTCTGGATCGAGAGTATTAGTTCGGCGCACAGCTTCCACCAATGAAACTACGTTCACATTCGTTACTGAAAATATATTCGTGGTAGGTGGTCTTTTTTCTGAAATGAAACTGAAATTTCAATTCAAGTCCATTGTGCTGCTCTAGTATGATGTTAATTAAATATTACCATAACCAGTTTATTTCCAGGCTTGAGCCGCATTGTTTTTTAAAGATTACATTGAGGATTAATTTTAATGCGGTAATGGTAATGGTAATTTTAGTTAACGTCGTAATAGAGCAACACAACAGAATATTGACGACGGTCCGGAATCAGTCCCTTAAGGGAAAGATTCGAGGACAACACCTCGTCATTTTGAACCACGGTCAGATGACGAAGCAACACCTGACCTGGCACCCCACTCTCCAAACTTCCACCCCAACCCAACAATTTTAATGCGGATACTGAATCGGTTGGTAAGCAATTAATGTAGCACTGGAGCAACACAACTGGCAATTGACGACGGTCCGAGATTCATTCCGAAGGGAAAGATGCGACAACACGTGAGCTAGTACAGTACTCCAAATTTCCACACCATGAAAACGCGAGGCCAGCTCAGGTGTTGACCTCGTGTTCTGAAAGTGGTTGAAAGTAAAGAGTTGTTATCCTCGGATCTTTCCCTTCGGGTTGGATCAATGACCGTTGCCAATAGCCCATCGTGTTAAAACAGTGCGACGATAATTCAACAATCTACCTTAATTTTTGCAAATATTAAATTATTTTTTTCGAAATTAACATTAAGGTGGACAACTAGGGTAGGTTGGAAAATATTTTAATAAACACCGTGCTGGAGCAATACAACGGGCTATTGACGACGGTCCCGTAAGGGAAAGATCCCAGGACTACATCCGACCAACTGGTATAGTGGGTAAGGTGTTAGCCTCTAGATCGGAAGGTTCCTGGTTCGAATCCAGGTCCGGGTATGGATGTTTGTAAGCGTATGGTGAAGAGGAGGCTGGTGCACCTTAAATAGGTCGTGGCCGAAAGTCCTCACGTTGGGTTGCTGTGGAAGTTTGGAGAGTAGGGTGCCAGCTCAGGTGTTGCCTCGTCATCTGACCTTGGTTCAAAATTACGAGGTGTTGTCTCCTCGGATCTTTCCGTTAAAGGATTGATCCCGGACCGTCGTAAATAGCCCGTTGTGTTGCTCTAGTACGACGTTAAGTAATAATTACCAATTACTCAATGCCGACTAGGACCGCGCTAACCCGGTTGGAAATGGTAACCTTAGTTAACGTCGTACTAGAGCAACACAACGGGCTATTGACGACGGTCTGGGTAGTGGTAATGGTAATTTTAGTTAACGTCGTACTAGAGCAACACAACGGGCTATTGACGACGGTCCGGAATCAGTCCCTTAAGGGAAAGATTCGAGGACAACACCTCGTGATTTTGAACCACGGTCAGATGACGAAGCAACACCTGAGCTGGCACCCCACTCTCCAAACTTCCACGCCAACCCAACGTGAGGACTTTCGGCCACGACAGATTTAAGGTGCACCAGCCGCCTCTACACCATACGTTTACAAACATCCATGCCCGGACCCGGATTCGAACCAGGAACCTTCCGATCTAGAGGCTAACACCTTAACCACTATACCGGTTGGTCGGCGACGACGGTCTGGGATCAGTACCTTAAGGCAGGGATTCCCAACCAGTGGTACGCGGCAACGTTTCAGGTGGTACGCAAGGACGATACGAGCGACCCAACTATTCAACGATGTTTGTTCGATTGTTTAGTACGTACAACCACGTTATAGGAAAAATGGGATTGTATGAAAACTATTTTGTGATAAACGTTTTTATTACATTGTAATAAATGACGCTAACAGTAGCACATTATTGAAAGATAAACTTTGTCGCTGACTATCTATATCTATTCAATGGCTATCTCGGCGAAATTAAGTTGATATCTCTCCCTGTCAAATCGTTTACGAAGAATTCGTTTACCTTTATGTATGAGAAATACGCACGAGATAATTATTTGTTTTTAGACATGTGAGTAAAAAATAAAACTTTAATTTTCAATAATCGTTTAATTTTTTCCTTTATTAAAACATCATTAATACGAAATACAAGTGCATTAATCACAAAATATGAAGCTTTCTTAGTATTTTAATTAAAATAAAATAAGCCATTGGGCACTTTTCTGACATTAGATATATGTTTCTAAAAAAAATATAAGACTGGGGTGGTACGCCAAAAATTTCTAAAAATTTTAAGTGGTACGCAGTTACTAAAAGGTTGGGAACTCCTGCCTTAAGGGAAAGATCCGACGACAACAACTCGTAATTTTGAACCACGGTCAGATGACGAAGCAACACCTGATCTGGCACCCCAATCTCCAAGCTTCCACACCAACCGGTTGGAAAAGAAGCCGATTTGCAACTGGAGGGTTGCTGATAAACTTTCGAACAAAAGGAAAATTATCGCAATTCCTAGAAATCATTAAGGGTCTTTGGGCTACCCAGCTACTTTTCAGAACAATAGTCCAAGTTTTAAGAAACACAAAATTACAATGTCTAATCTAATATCCAAGATTATGCCTGTAATCATATAGTTTTAAGTATTAAGCATTTATTCACACACAACCAGATATTCTTTGATCCTTTTAAACATCTTGTTTTTAATACGGAACATTTTTTCTAAGCTTTTCATTGCCCAGAACCTTTCAATTATAAAACATATTCATGGAAAGTATCTCTGTTTAGGGAATTATGTTTGGTCTTGTTCCTAAAATATCTTTTGTTATGGCTTTTGGCGCTACGAAAAATGGTATCAGAAATCCTTAATCGGTAAATATAGGGATTGGTAATCTCTTCTCCCACAACCAGATCGTTAATGAGGTTAAGGAAAAACTGCTGGAAACCACTGAAATACCCCAAATTAACATCTCATGGGTTAAAGCACACGCTGGCATCGAGGGAAATGAACAAGCAGACCTACTTGCGAAATCTGCAGCAAATGGGATCTCTCACCAAACAACCAGTCTAAAGTGGCCTAGGTGCAAATTATCAAGTTCTATTGATGCACTGATCTCGAATCAATGGCAAGCAGAATGGGATACTTCTACCAAAGGAAGATACACCTATCAATTCTTCCCTAAGATCTCAACACACCTAAAATACCAGAACCCAAAGCTGGTACAATTCTTCGCAGGTCATGGACCATTTCCGGCATATCTAGAGCGTTTTCATCTTCGATCTAGTGCGCTGTGTATATGCGGCCGAGAAGGTGATCCCATCCACTACCTTTTTGACTGTGATCTCACAAGTCAGTGGCATTTGTTGAAACCTTCTCTTCAACACTACTCTCATTGGTGCCAAAATACTGCCAAGAACATACACTGCCAACACAAAATCATTAAAGTGATGGAATTTCTCAGCTCCAACATTGATTATATCTGTGAGAGCTGAGAAGTTTAAGTCGAAAGTTCTCAAAATAACTTTGCTTTCCTTTCGAAACTTTTATAGGTCATTTCGGCTGTCTGACATCTGTATTTAACGTTCTGACTTTTGTATAATTCAATATTGTTATTATTATTATTATTTTTTTTTCCCTTCTGGAAATGATTTTTTTTTTGTTCTTTTCTCATTTTGTTCTGTGTTAATTTTTCAAACTTTGTCATCCTCTTCTTTTGTCATTTTGTATTTTTGTGCCTTCATGTTTTACCCTTCAATTGACTTTCCCCTTCTGTGTACTTAAATGTGTATGTATATATTGTGGATTGCTTAGCTCTCCCTTATCCCAGAATCTCCTCCGTAAGGCGGACTATACAGCTGAAAGCCGCACAGGTGAAACAGTGTCCGCCTACGGCGTCCAATCCAATCCAATCATAAGATAGATATTTCTATTAACGTCCCACTCTCTGAAGCTGGGCTTTTGGTGACCGTCCGTGATCGTCCCCCGAAGGGAAAGATCCGATCACCACGCCATTTTGAACCACGGTCCGATGACAAGGCAACACCCTAGCTGGCACCCCACTCTCCAAACTCCCACACACCAACCCGGTCAGATGACTTTCGGCCACCAGCTTGTTAAAGTCCTGGTGGTTTTCTAGACGATGTATCTCTTGTCATTACCAAAACTGATTAGATCTCTATAAACGAGGCATCTTATCATAAGGGATCTCACCTGATCTTGATTTGATATGATTATCCGCAAAAAAAATAAAAAAATCTCACAATATTTTGACGTATCTCGTCATTGTTAAAGTTGATTCGATTGCTTTGGACGGGATTTCTCGTCAGAGTCATTTGCAGGGTTAACTTTCATCCTAAAGAACCTTTATTAATGATTTGAGTGGAATACGAAATCAGTTATTATTACTCCTTAAGGAGTTGAGGCAATCAAAAGGTAATCCAGATTGCAACAATATAATTTTTGAGAGAGAGAGAGAGAGAGACATCTTTTGCCACTATTAATCTCTACTATTATAAAATGAAGTTTTTTGAAGTTTGTAACGTCTCTGTGTTGTATGTCCTGACGAATCTAAGGCACTTACAATAATTAAATTTGGCACTCAGGTAGTCCGATTTTTCGGAAATTTTTTACTCCAGTCCGAATTTTAAAATTTAACGTAGCAAATTTTAAATTTTATTTGTTAAAATTTTTAATTATTATTGTTTTTTTCCGAATGCCAACAGTCTCCAATCGATTCGGTACTGAGTGACTAAATTCGTTTTTTCTGTGCGCTTGAAGCTCGCCGATTGCTGGATATCTTCTACATAAATAAGAATGGAGTGTTTGTTTGTACATTGAATATTTTCGACCCATTTCAAGTTCCTATCCGTTTAGGACCCTTCTGATGCCAAATCCGCCTCTTTCGCGTCTGTGTCTGTCTGTCCATCTGTCTGTCGGTAGGTCTGAATGTATGTATGTCCCTATATATGTCCACACGGTTTAATATATTTTCATGAAAATTTGCATACAGTGAGTAATTATCTTCATTTAAGTGAATCATTGAGTGACATCGGTTGCGAAAGTCTGTCTGCCCGTCATTCTGTTCTATGTTCGATTTTGTGTTGTATGTTTGTGCAAGCATCACATGAATTTTATTCCAGAAAAATTTGATTGAAATGTGCTTTATTGTGAATGCAATATTAAATTTTTCTTTGTTTTTATATTTAAATGAGTTTCATGCTAAAACACCTGAGTAAGTATACTTAAATCAACCATAATTTGGTAGTTTTGGAAATATTGGAATGTATATTGAATATTACGATTACTTTGATTGCTTTACCAGTACTGCTAAAAAAGCAATCAGTTTTCAAAACAATCTTTTTTTTTTTTTTTTTTTTAATGGAATTTCAGCTTTGTTTCATTTATTTCGAGTTTTATTTTTGTTCTTTGCGCAATGAAAACGATTTCCGAATATTTGGGACAGACGATATTTTTCAACGAACGGGAATGAACGAGATCGCGAGCAGTGATACTTTCTGTTTCTTTCGCTCTGAATTAATTTCACATTTCTAAATTTTGTGCACTTTTAGCTGTAAGTTGTGGCAACTGTGCGAGATCAAGAGATAAAAATGAATCACAAATTAATATCTTTAGAACAGTTTTTTCCGACATCTTTTATTTTGTTTTATTTCGCTGTTTTCTATTTTAAATTGTATTTTCCTTCTCATCACACGCAACAAAACCACAAAGTATTTGACTTAAAAGTAGCGGGTAAGTCAGAATAAATTTTCAATAAATTTTAAGTGTAGTTATGCCATTATTGAAAGAATAATGCGTTATTGAAAGAATAATGCCGTTATTGAAATAATAATAATGTTTAAAAATCCGAACTAGAACTTTTCAAACATTAAAATTTTCGTTGTCATAATGACATAAGAAGATTAAAAATTTTCACAATGTCGTATACCGGTTGCAAGAGTGCCACAAGTAAAAAAATATTGTTTAGTTGACTATGAGTGCGAGATCACTCGCCGTAAATCGTAATTTTTATTTATTGAGTTGAACATGAAAAGAACTTCAGAAAGGGAATTCGAAATCTCCCTCAAAATCGTCTTTTATTGTAGTAACTTTAGTGTCGCCTTTTTCGTCATTTTGTAGCTTTGTCATACAGCAAGGGTGCGATGTAGGTAAAATGTATTACATGAATGGATATGCATGTGTAGGGTTTGTGTCCAAAGTAAATTGTAGAAATTATAGATGGCGAAAGGTGTAAAATAAATTTTTATTCTACAAAAAACGTGAGTCAGTATATATTTTGATTATGTCTTCAATCTAGAGTAAACCAGTTCAAATCGAGTAAGGTCGGGTATTTTGATAGTCCTTTATAAAACTTTATTGCTTTTTTAAAAGCACATTAACTTTTAGTTAGCGTTAACTTTTAGTTTGTTTGTCATAATCTATTTTATAAGTATCTTTTAATTGAGTTTCCTCCATTTTTGGAACAGGATCACGGTTGTGCAATATGTTTGTTATGGTTTCTCTTTTGTGTACAATAGTTTGGAAAATCTTTTTTTTAGGAAATTAACTTTTAGTTTGTATTATTTGGATATCTTTTTCAAAGTTAAGCGATATTTAATTTTAATGTTTTATGCAATTTTTGGTTTGTTTCATTTATGCAATCTTTTGTTTGTTTATGTATAGTAGATACTTCGGTTTTCGTATAGTTAATTTTTATCTAATTGGTTTGGATGTCTTATCGAAAGTATATCGATATTTAATCCCAATTTTAAATTTAATGTTTAACATTTTAAAATAAATTTATTACATATTTGTATTATTTGCTTTCCTAAAAATGTCAACAGTCTTCAAATGGTCTTTACTGCACTAACGCCAATCTTGGATTTGGATAATTTATGCAAATTAAAAACATTTCTTCTGTGTGAATTTTCTTCTACGCTCACAAGATAATGATGCGCTCTTCGAATTTCAACAATTTTGGAAATACCTATTCCATTAATTTATTGTCAACATGTATTCCAAGATTGAATCGGAAAGGGTGTTGTACATACGACTTAATCAGAGGACAGAGTGGAACAGTATGCACATTTGAGAGGGTGGAGTTGATGAATGATGGAAATGTTGCTATACGAAAACTAAAGTACACAGAAGTCGCCAAACTTTCAAAAAGATATCCCAACCAAAAGTTAAAGTTTATGTTTTTGTAAATTTATACGTTGCATAAATTATCAAAATTAAATATGCTATGCTTTCCAAAAGACACACACACAGAAAAACAAAACAAAAATTGCATAAAAGATCAACAAACTTACGGCTTTTCGCTATAACAGCCTTTTTAAATTACTGCCCACAATGTTTCGTTACACGACCAAAAATAATGATGTTTCATGCTTCTGTTTAGTTTCAGCTTCTCCCTTTAGGCGGCACTGCTACGAAAATATGAGGAACATTTGACACAACATTGTCATCATTTTACTGTGTTGTCGCTTTTGCGTAGTTAGACAAACACCGACTTGATACAAAGCCCACCATAACTACTGAAAGTCCTATCGCGAGGCTATTTTTACGCGCTATGATACGAACTGCAGGCAGTTCTGACTAATGCAATTTGAGAGGCTGCAATTTGCTGCAGAGGAAAGTGGAAGTATGCAAATGTGTTATGTAACAGCCAATCACGGTTTCGTTTAGAGAAATATGTAAAAAAGAGGCAGTCTTGGATTTAAACATCAGTTTGTTAATGACTCCATTGCTCTAATCCTTCACAATGCTGGATTCTAATAAGACTGCCTTATTTGTATATTGGGAGCTATAAATTAAAATAGACCGTTATAGCGAAATGCTGTTATTTTGTTGATATTTTATACAATTTTTTGTTTGTTTCTGTGTTTGGGTGTCTTTTGGAAAGCAAAGCACTATTTAATTTGGATAATTTATGCAACGTATAAATTTACAAAAGCATAAACTTTAACTTTTGGTTTCGATATCTTTTTGGAAGTTTAACGATTTCTGTGTACTTCAGTTTTCGTATAGTAACATTTCCACTATTCATCAACGCATCCCTCAAATGTGCATACTGTTTCGCTCTCAGAGTTCTCTGATTCAGTCATATGTACAACACTCTTTCCGATTCAATGTTGGAATAAATGTCTACACACAATAAATTGATGGAACAGGTCCATGCTTCTCTGTAAAACGTTGTAATTCGAAGAGCGTATCATCATCCTGTGAGCGTAGAACTACATATAAAAATGTTCCAAGTTTACATAAATGATCCAAATCCTAAACTGGCGGGAGTGCAGTAAAGACCATTTGAATACTGTTGACATTTTTAGGAAATCAAATAATACAAAAATATAATAAATTAATTTTTAAATGTTCAACATTAAATTTAAAATTGGGATTAAATATCGCTATACTTTCCATAAGACATCCAAACCAAAATGATAAAAATGAACTATACGAAAACAGAAGTACTATACAGAAACAAACAAAAGATTGCATGAATTAAACAAACCAAAAATTGCATAAAAGGTTAAAATTAAGTATCGCTTAACTTTTAAAAAGATATGCAAATAATCCAAACTATAAGTTAATATGCTTTTATAAAAGCAAGTAATCGGGCGGCTACACACGCACTGTAAATACGGATTTAGTCAATACCGCGATTGAAGACTGTTGCCATTCGGAGGAAAACAATAATAATTAATATCTCATTAAATTAATTTTAAAATGTTCTAGATTAAATTTTAAAATTCGGGTGGACTGTAAAATTTTAAAATATTCGGACTACCTGTGTGCCAAATTTCATTATTGTAAGTAGTACCATAGATTCGTCAGGACATGACGAACAGACAACACACGAACTTATTTTGTAATAGTCGCGACTCATTGCCACAAGTTGAGTACAGAGCGGAAAATGTTAATTTCCAGAAGCCAAACTGAATTTGAGAGGCTGCAATTTGCTGCAGAGGTAGATGGAACTATGTACATGTGTTATGTAACAGCCAAACATGGTTTTTGTAGAGAAATATGAAAAAAAACCAAGTCGTATATAAGAAGCCAGCACTGTGAAGGGTTAGAGGAGTTGCATGTAAGTGCTGCCAAAAGTGTTTAGAACTTTCGAACGATTACTTTTCAAAATGGACGTGTTTCTGTGGCTTAAAGAAGGCGAATAGCAGATAGTCTGCGCTGGCGTTCTGTGGGACGCCTTGAAGCAGGACAATCAATCACTGATGTTGCTCTTTTCTTTGGTGTTTATTCCGTCATTTCATGATTAGGCAAACAATTCCAAACAAGCCAAACTGTGGCCCGCTGCCCAAAGGTTAAGACCAACAGCGCAAGATCAATATATTGCTGTTGTAGCAAACCAATGATCATGCATGGCTGTGCCAAAGAGCAATTCTTTCCCCAAGAAATGAGGATGTCAATGTCATCAAAAAGCAACTCTTGTGAGAATTGACCGCTAGTGTTCAAATTATAAATCTATCGACATTATGCGTGACACAGACGAGGCCTTAAACTACACGACAGAGTTTTTGAACACATTGGAACCATCTGGAGTACTCTCGCACATATAGGAGCTAAAGATTGGGGCACCGATTATGCTTCTCACAAATCTGAATCCACCTTCACTGTGCAATGGCAAGAGACTCAAGAAACTCTTGCCAAATATTATTGAAGCCACCATCATAACTGGACAGGCCGCAGGCGAACACCCCCGTATTAATTCATAGAATACCAAACATCCCTTATATCCCATTCCAATTTTAAAAAATTCAGTTATCGGTTCATTTTAGTTTCGCTGTGAGCATCAACAAGACACAAGGACAATTGCTGAAAGTCGTAGGACTCGGTCTCATTAAACCGTGTTTCTCCCATGTTTAACTGTATGTGGAGTGTTCGAGAGAGAGTTGGATACTTTTTTACCTTTTTATAAATAGATATCTCTTAAATTTCTTGCCAGATATGGTTATTTTGATAAGTGTAGAGGTACACTTTCTCTGAGGGGAGGGGAAGTAATCAATTACAAAAATGCTCATTTTTTAAATTTGTTTTCTTCTCACACATGGGACAGACTTATTTCATTGAATTTAACTGTTTCTAAAGTAACATTTGACATCTACAAACATTGCTAATTTAAAAAATTCAGATAAGCAGTAAAATTATTTTAATTTGTACTCAAGAAAAAAAAGAAAATTATCTTTAATTTCGGTCTTTTTATCTAATTGATTTATAGTTGAAAATTACCTCAACATTTAAAAATATTTTTAATTTTTCCATCTCCCTATTTGAGTAATTTGGGGTTAAAAGATACTGCATTGCACAAACCAACACATTTCATTGTTGTGTTACAAATAAAGTACACATTTAAGTTGTAAAATTTAAAAAATGCGACTCATTTTTTCTATGTTTTAAGTGAGAAAGCCTTTTTTCTTACTTTTTTTTCACCATTCAATTTTCTCAACTGCCTTTTTCAAAAACTTAAACTCTTAGTTTTTAGAAAATAGAGAATTGTTTGACATTGCAGTAAATGTGTAAAAGATGCAAGTGTATATGATGGATTTTAGAAATAATACAAGAATCAACATAATTTCTACAATTTTTTTAATAAAAATTGCAACGAATTTGAAATCCGCGGAAAATTTAAATTGGTAATTTTTAATAACGTCATACTAGAGCAACATAATGGGCTATGGACGAGCGTTTGGTATCAATTCCCTAATTAAGAGATCCGAGGTAATTTTTAATTAACGTTGTACTAAAGCAACACAGCGGACTACGGTCCGGGATCAATCCACATCATGCTATTCACGACGGTGCGGGTAATTGGTAATTTTTAGTTAACGTCGTACTAGAGGAACACAACGGGCAATTGACGACGGTCCGGGAAGGATCCGAGGTAATTGGTAATTTTTTATTAACGTTGTACTACACTACAGCAACATGACGTGATATTGACGACCGTCCGGGATCAATACCTTAAGAAGGAAATTGGCTATTTTTTAATAAACGTTCTCGTGCAACACAACGACCTGTTGACTACTATCCGGGATCAATCCTCTAAGGGAAAGATTCGGTGACAACACTGCGTAATTTTGAACCATGGTCAGATGATAAATAACACCTGAACTTGCACCTCACTCTCCTAGAGATTGTGACGTCCCACCGATTGGATCTCTTCGCAATTCCAATTTGTTCGTATTTCACAATGACGACGCCATCACGGCGTTGTACGTGGTGTTGGTTTGCGAAGCAACCAAATGCATACCAAATGGGTATGCGTAACTAACACCGGTGGTTGGCAAACGTTCACACCTAACCCCCACAAAGTACAGCACGGGCAACGCCGTGCTAGCCACGCGGTGGCTGGTATTTAATATTTGTGACATCGCGTGAGGAACTCCGCTGTGCTTGACATTGTGGAATTTTTCCGATGACACCACGTAGGACCAGCAGAGCAGCAGAGATACCAAGTACTACGGATTATCCGTAGTTTCTACGGAAGTGAATCGGGAATTACGGAATCGATGATTTTTTCTACGGAAAATTCAATTTAATTTATTTTTCACAACACATGAATTAGTTCTCCTTTTTTCTTTTCATTATATAATATATAATTCATTATATAATATCATATATAATTCTTTCAAACACAATCATTGGTTATATATATATATATATATATATATATATATATATATATATATATATATATATATATATATATATATATATATATATATATATATATATATATATATATATATATATATATATATATATATGTATATATGTGTGTGTGTGTTTTCATGTGTGATATACCTTACTAATTATAATTAATATAATGTGTTGCAAATATGTTTCAAAATTGTTATTAAATATTAGAATTAGTGGTATATGCTTGTTGTTAAAACCAATTTCTTAAATTTTGACGACTACTGAAAAATTCTTAAAACTACGGATTTTTTTCTTTGGTACTACTGAATAGTTCCATGGCAGGTTGACATCTCTGGAGCAGGTGCCTACATTGTGTCATCGGAGTGCTGAATATAATCCGATTTTTTATTTTACAGCCATTTGCTGTTTTTCCGCGTTAGAACGACTTAAGAAGAACAGGTAGAGTTCTTCCAGATAATCTCTGATTGGTTTTTGACTTACCTTTGGGTAAACCTATTACCTAAACCTTTATCTATTTTTAGACAGCGGAGAGACGTTGAGGACGAAGGTTAGGGAGAGAGCGAGGTGCAGCGAGTGAGGTTGGTTCACCGCGCTGGACTGTGATATACATACTTTTATGTATTGGTGTAACTATGATAATGATGTTGTAAATATTGTATATTTTTCTTAATGTTCTTGGAATAATAAGAACATAAATATCTTAGCTGTGATTTTTTTAATGTTCTTGGAATAATAAGAACTTAAATATCTTAGCTGTGATTTGTTTTAATCTTCTTGGAATAATAAGAACTTAAATGTTTTAGCTGTGAATTTTTTAATGTTCTTGGAATTATAAGAACTTAAATGTCTTAGATGTTGACTGTCTTCTCTTTGTGAACGATTCGTACTGTTTTGGGGCAATCGATTAAGCGTATTATAATACCAAGTAATCGATTCTAAAACTTACTAAAATATCAAGTAATCGATTTTCAAGCGTATTAGAATACCAAGTAATTGATTCTTGAAAATTCAGGAATACCAAGCAATCCATGCTAAAACGAACTCGAATACCAAGTAATCAATTCTAAAACGATTTGCATACCAAGAAATCGATTCTAAAACGTACTCGAATATCAAAAAATCGATTCTTAAGCGTATTAGAATACCAAGTAAACGATTCTTGAAGGTACACGAATACCAAGAAATCGATTATAAAACGTACTCTAATATCAAGTAATCGATTCTTAAGCGTATTAGAATACCAAATAAACGATTCTTGTAGGTACGCGAATACCAAGTAATCAATTCTAAAACAATTAGAATACCAAGTACTCGATTCTAAAACGTGCTCGATTCTGTCTACTTCTGACTAAAGTGCAAAAAAAGATTTTGGGAGCTGAATAAGACCTAAGGACACACTAACAGAATTAATAAAAGAACGCGTTAAGTATTCCTTTGTGCGGGCTTTGTGCTTCTGTGAGGCCAAAGTTCACCAACTCGCGCGTGTTCCAGATTCGAATTAATAACTCGCTCTATTCTCTGGTGCATCCTTCTTTCGTTCCATTGTTCGAATGGAAAGTACCTGTGCATGATACGGGCCATCCTATGCAAACGATCCCTCATCGTGTGGAAGTGGAACAGTGCTAACGAAAGGATATCTCTTTCCACGGCATGATAGTGTCACGCTCTCTTTCACCCTACAGCTTTAACCTCGCTCTTACAATTAGAAACACGGCGAAATCCGATTGCTGCGGATTCATATAGAGAATCCATAGAAATGCACGTCCACCGTTTTATGTATGAGAGGTTTTTCTCTCCAATGGCGATAGCCCTGTTAGTAGCGCAGCGGAATAGTTACCGGATAATCGTGAGTTCAAACTCGCTACAACCAAAGACCATCGTGTACAAAGGGGTCTGGAGCTCTTTTAATCTGTCGTGAACTCAATTATCCTCTCGTCATCTGACCGTGGTTCAAAATTATGACGTGTTGTCCTCGGATCTTTCCCTTAAGGGATTGATCCCGGTTCGTCGTCAATAACCCATTGTGTTGCTCTAGTACGATGTTAACTAAAAATTACCAATTACCAATTATCCTCACTTTGGCGTGGTGTGGAAGTTTGAAGTGGGGTGCCAACTGAGGTGTGACTTTTTTATCTGACCGTGGTTCAAAATGACGGTGGTGTCCTCGAATATTTTCATTCGAGTTTGATACCGGACCGCCGTTGTGTTGTTGCTCCAGTGAGTTGTTAATTTAATACCTACCTACCTTCCTACAACGGGCTATTGGCGATGGTGTAAAATCCGTCCCGAAAGGGAAATACCGGAGGACAACGCCACGCCATTTTGAAGCACGGTCAGATGACGAGGTGAACACCTCATCTGACACCCAACACTCCACAATTCACACCACGTCAAAGCGAGGAACATTTGATGACCAACATAGACCCAACACGCAAATCCCCCCCACGACGGTCGACATATTAAAGAGGTAGGTAGGTATTTGAATTAACGTCGTACTGAAACAACACAACGGGCTATTGATGAAGATCCGAAATCAATCCGAACGGGAAAGAGATCAACCGTTCTGGTGGTTAAGATGTTAGCCCCTAGATCGGAAGGTTCCTGGTTCGAATCCGGGGCAGTGCAAGGATGTTTGTAAGCTTATGATGTAGAGGCGGCTGGTGCAACTTAAATCTGTCGTGGCCGAAAGTCGTTGGGTTGGTTTGTGGGAGTTTGGAGAGTGGGGTACCTGCTCGTGTGTTGCCTCGTCATCTGACCGTAGTTCAAAAGGACGTGGTGTTGGCCTCGGATATTTTCCGTAGGGGATTGATCTCAGATCGTCGTCAATAGCCCGTTGTGTTGCTCTAGTACGACGTTGATTAAATTTACCTATCCTTTGTGACGTCTGTAAGAAAGACGATTTCAACACCCGGTTCATCTTGGACCTTCCAGGTGAAGGGAGCAGACGGCCACTCCAAAACAAAGACCACGTGTGCTACAGTGATAACTCAGGCCATAAAGTCATAAAATCTGTCCTAGAGTCGGCCTGTTAGTCCGACTTCTGGTACCTGCCTGTCACACACGTTGTTTTCTAACGATTTTAAGCAGAACTGTGGAGTCTTGACAGCACTTAATGTTGCAGGTGTCATTAAAAAACACCAGAATCAACATTCCAAAAGGGAGGCGTAGTACCCCGGATGAAACGAAAACAGGAAGACGAGAGAAAGGTGCCACTGGGCGAAGTGGCGGAAAGAAGAGCTCTCGGTAGACAGCTATACGGTGAAGTGAAACACCGATGACAAAAATAAAACCAAACAGTTCAAAACTTGATGTTTCCTTATGAATATTCGTTCATTGACTGTTGAATATAATTACTGTAGATAATATTCCTATTGTAAAACGAGACTTTTAAATGGGTAATAAAAAACGTGTATAGTAACCCGCTGAGTCCGACTCCTCACTGAATTACTGTGGTGCCAAAAATGCCACACCTTACCGAACGGGAAGTATCGCGAACGCAGAAAGAGAGAAGTACGCTCAAGGTAAGGAATGTGGGCAAACCCACTGAGCCACGACGACCCCAACGGACCCATTAAGAACCAACTCAATTCAACGAAGAAATAAATTGCAATCAAACCGAATCGCAAGAATTCTGCCGACTCGATAACGTCGCAGGAATATTTCCACCACACAATATCCTCCTGCAACACACAAGTCCTGGCGCGATGCAACAATGCCATATCCCTCGACATGCAGATCGCGTCGGATCCCAGGAGGGCACGGAGTCGAGCAGGCGGTCGAGCGTGACACTCGGTCTTGCGGCAGGAGTCAAGCGGTCGCTTCCGGTGAGGTCGACCTTCTTGGGCAACTTTCACGGCCGCCCATCATCGCCTGCGCGTGCCGTTTGGAATTGTGGTCAAGAACAGGTTGCCGTTGCGGACACGTGACTGTCGAATGTAATAATAATTTCGTTCGAGTGGACGTTAATGTTCTTGCGTAATGGGAAATGAAGGGGGCACTTCCGTACGTGTTGGTGACGAACCTGGCGCGTATAAAGACGGTCGGTTGAGTTATGGCGCAAGTTAAATATGACATGTTTGACTGTGCTGAGCCAAACACAAAGAAAGTTTTAATGACACATAAAGGGTTTTTAATTAACATCACACTGTAGTAGAACAACGGATTATCGGAGTCCGGGATTAAACCCCGAATGGAAAGATCTGTTGACAACACACCGTAATTTTAATCTTTCCACTTCGACCGGTATAGCAGTTGTACCATGATACTGCCAAGAAAGAATTTTGATTGTGGCCAGTGCATCAATTGTGCTGTAAGTAATTGGAAAACCATCTGATTAAAATAAACGAATTTATTTACAAATTATGAGAGCGCCAGGTACAGTTATTGGAGCGCACAGATACAAGGATAAGTAGCTAGCCTTTTAGCATTTTATTGAACTCGCTCGAGCTATGATCGAAAGAGGAGAGTGGCTCTCATTGGTTCTCCGAGGCGCAACAGCTCTCGAGGCGCACTCTAGAGGTCGCCAGGATAACGCGTTTCGTGGAAGTAGTGAGTATGCCACAGTACTATGACAGGTATGAGAATCGCACCAAGAAAGAATACAGACTACGGCCGTTACAGCAGGGGCGTATATAAGGGGAGGGCCGAGGGGGCCCGGGCCCCTCCCGAAATTTTGACTAAGTTCAATCATGATAACTTTTTATTTTGAATTTTTTTAAATCGGATTTGTATTATTGGCGGAAACGATTTTCTTAAAATTTTTTATTATTTGGACACATTTAAAAGCTATTTCTTTTCCTGAGTAAAGTAAACACAGTGGGCTGGACATAGGGATCACCAAAATTTATGATGGTTGATGAAAGATGTGCTGTAACCACGTGGTTGTGAGAGTGCAACTCAACAGTGAACATTTTCTTCCTCCGCTGCCTGCAGAATCCAATGGACACCCCCAACAGTTTTACGACAGTTACAAAAAAAATTAATTTTTATTCGGTGTTCTAGTTCTATCAGTCATAATTAGTAATCTAATATCCAGATACTCATACATTAAACAAAGAAATTTCTATTGAGATGGTAATTAAAAGTAAATTACCTATCCATCAACTTTAAGAGTGGGCCCCCTGTATATAAGAACAAATTATGGAATATTTTAAATAAGTAAACAAGTTACTTTTTTCCAATTAAAGAAGTGTATATATTTCACTATAAAAATAATATTTAAGATTATATTTCCCAATTTCTAAAAATACATTTAAACTTTCCTTTTTTTTACCTATGTCGGACCTTCTATTCCTTTTAATATCCATGCAGGTTTTAAGTCATTATTATATACACTGACATTATTTAAAATGCATTACTACCTATTTTTAGAATTAAATTTTTAACAATTTGAGAATTTCAAATTGTTGGAATTATATTGAATTGTTATTATTTATTCAAATTGATATCCTGAAGTCCTAAATATCTTTCGAATCTTTGTTTACCCCAAAATTAATACATTTGTACGATGTATACTAAATTGCTTTAGAGAATATTTGGCACCCCCCGAAATAAACTCCTATATACGCCACTGCGTTACAGCAATCGTACCATGATTAAGCCAAGAAAGAATTTTGACTATGGCCAGTGCATCAGTTGTACCATGAAAGGTATGAGAATCGCACCAAGAAAGAATATAGACTACGGCCGTTACAGCAATCGTACCATGATACTGACAAGAAAGAATTTAGACTATGGCCAGTGCATCAGTTGTACCATGAAAGGTATGAGAATCGCGCCAAGAAAGAATTTAGACTACGGCCAGTACAGCAGTCGTACCATGATACTGCCAAGAAAGAATTTAGACTATGGACAGTGCATCAGTTGTAAAATGAAAGGTATGAGAATCGCACCAAGAAAGATTTTAGACTACGGCCGGTACAGCAGTCGTACCATGATACTGCCAAGAAAGAATTTA
Source organism: Metellina segmentata (assembly GCA_947359465.1). Lineage (NCBI taxonomy): Eukaryota > Metazoa > Arthropoda > Arachnida > Araneae > Tetragnathidae > Metellina > Metellina segmentata. The sequence goes on from OX375883.1 coordinate 12,864,887, forward strand.
GACTATGGACAGTGCATCAGTTGTAAAATGAAAGGTATGAGAATCGCACCAAGAAAGATTTTAGACTACGGCCGGTACAGCAGTCGTACCATGATACTGCCAAGAAAGAATTTAGACTATGGACAGTGCATCAGTTGTAAAATGAAAGGTATGAGAATCGCACCAAGAAAGATTTTAGACTACGGCCGGTACAGCAGTCGTACCATGATACTGCCAAGAAAGAATTTAGACTATGGACAGTGCATCAGTTGTAAAATGAAAGGTATGAGAATCGCACCAAGAAAGATTTTAGACTACGGCCGGTACAGCAGTCGTACCATGATACTGCCAAGAAAGAATTTAGACTATGGACAGTGCATCAGTTGTAAAATGAAAGGTATGAGAATCGCACCAAGAAAGATTTTAGACTACGGCCGGTACAGCAGTCGTACCATGATACTGCCAAGAAAGAATTTAGACTATGGACAGTGCATCAGTTGTAAAATGAAAGGTATGAGAATCGCACCAAGAAAGATTTTAGACTACGGCCGGTACAGCAGTCGTACCATGATACTGCCAAGAAAGAATTTAGACTATGGACAGTGCATCAGTTGTAAAATGAAAGGTATGAGAATCGCACCAAGAAAGATTTTAGACTACGGCCGGTACAGCAGTCGTACCATGATACTGCCAAGAAAGAATTTAGACTATGGACAGTGCATCAGTTGTAAAATGAAAGGTATGAGAATCGCACCAAGAAAGATTTTAGACTACGGCCGGTACAGCAGTCGTACCATGATACTGCCAAGAAAGAATTTAGACTATGGACAGTGCATCAGTTGTAAAATGAAAGGTATGAGAATCGCACCAAGAAAGATTTTAGACTACGGCCGGTACAGCAGTCGTACCATGATACTGCCAAGAAAGAATTTAGACTATGGACAGTGCATCAGTTGTAAAATGAAAGGTATGAGAATCGCACCGAGAAAGATTTTAGACTACGGCCGGTACAGCAGTCGTACCATGATACTGCCAAGAAAGAATTTAGACTATGGACAGTGCATCAGTTGTAAAATGAAAGGTATCAGAATCGCACCAAGAAAGATTTTAGACTACGGCCGGTACAGCAGTCGTACCATGATACTGCCAAGAAAGAATTTAGACTATGGACAGTGCATCAGTTGTAAAATGAAAGGTATGAGAATCGCACCAAGAAAGATTTTAGACTACGGCCGGTACAGCAGTCGTACCATGATACTGCCAAGAAAGAATTTAGACTATGGACAGTGCATCAGTTGTAAAATGAAAGGTATGAGAATCGCACCAAGAAAGATTTTAGACTACGGCCGGTACAGCAGTCGTACCATGATACTGCCAAGAAAGAATTTAGACTATGGACAGTGCATCAGTTGTAAAATGAAAGGTATGAGAATCGCACCAAGAAAGATTTTAGACTACGGCCGGTACAGCAGTCGTACCATGATACTGCCAAGAAAGAATTTAGACTATGGACAGTGCATCAGTTGTAAAATGAAAGGTATGAGAATCGCACCAAGAAAGATTTTAGACTACGGCCGGTACAGCAGTCGTACCATGATACTGCCAAGAAAGAATTTAGACTATGGACAGTGCATCAGTTGTAAAATGAAAGGTATGAGAATCGCACCAAGAAAGATTTTAGACCACGGCCAGTACAGCAGTCGTACCATGATACTGACAAGAAATAATTTATATTATGGTCGGTGCATCAGTTGTAACATGAAAGGTATGAGAATCGCACCAAGAAAGATTTTAGACTTTGGCCGTTACATCAGTTGTACCTTGACAGATATAAGAATCCCGCCAAGAAAAAAACACGATTGTTATATATATAGCCGTAGTCAAAAGGTAAACCACGATCAGATGACGAGGTCAACCCCTGAGCTTGTACCCCACTCTCCGAATTTTCACACCACGCTTAAGCGAGGACATTTGAGGCGACGACAGATTAAACGTGCACCAAACCCCCTTTGCATACGACGATCTTCGGTTGGGATTGGTACTCTCCCGTTGCAATTCCGTTAACTCTTCCAACCGAGCTACCGCGGCAACTCACAGAGAAGAAAAACACACACAGGGAGAAACCTGCATACAACTTGCAGGTTGCTAGCTTAGTGGGTAAATACACAGAAGTTGGAACAGTCACCTACAGATCCCATGCTAGAGGAGCTTACAGATATATCTGTCTCTCTCCATTCTGGTGTTGGGAAATTCTTCGCGGTGTACTTATCTCTCTTCTATGAATGTGGGGGATGGTGCAAGTTTATGCTCTCCCGAAGGCAAGGCCCATCGTCATTTTTAACCCGATTCAATTTACGAGGCCAACAACTGTGCTGCCACCCCACTCTCTGAACTTCCACACTTTGCCGTGGTGAAGACGTTGTAGCGTCGTAGGGGGTCTCTCTGCTACAGCTTCAAGGTGGTCCTTGTCGAGATTTCCTTTGTTACGTGGATTCGCCGTCGAAAGGAATCGGTTGGCGAATTGATGACCAGATGGGGGTAACCCCTCGTCTTTGAACTGTCGCGCTCTCGGAAGAACGTGAGCGGTCTTCTCTCGAGAAAAGAGACAGTCGTTTAACGCATGAACGTGAAGAGACGAAGGACTAGTCTGCTCGGAGGAAACCGCGGAACTGAAACCTTATTTGTATTTACCATTTGTTTAGCCTTGAATTAGCCTTATGTATATCTTTAGCAACTAATTAAATGTGCTGTATTTCTAAAAGTTGTTTTAATTGCCTTCAAGCCACTCGCCACTTAAATTTTACTCACGACATTATAACGTCTGAGTCCACGACAGAGATTTCACATACATCAGTCCTTTTGTATACGACGGTATTTGATGCTAAACACTACCCTACAATAATTGTCCGGACGCCAGCGGATTTGCATAAAATCCGACTCCTTGTTTGGGGGGAATGGCCTGGGAACTTTGCATGTTGTTCCTGAACGTTTTGGACCATCAGGTTATTCCTACGCTCTGGCAATATTATGGAACGGACGAATGTTACTTCCAGGACGACAACGCTCCGTGTCATGTTGTAGCCTCTGTCGAGCAGTGGTATCGAGATATGGATGTGAAACGTCTTCCTTGACCTGCTCAAACCCCATAGAACATTGGTGGGACGCGTTAGAGCGACGCTTACGGACCAGGGAACCCCGTTCGAAATCTACAGCTGAGCGGACGATATTCTTGCAACGGGAATGGACACACAAATACCCATAGCTGTGTATCAAAACCTTGTTGCCCAGAAGGGTTGCTAGTGTAATTGCAGCACGTGGGGTACCATCCCCCTAATAAAGCATGTATTCTTTCCCTTATACCATCAGATTTTTAGCGAATTAGCAGCCGTAAGGTTGCGAGTTTAAATTAACGAAACACCGTCGTGTACAACAGGTGCTGGTGCACGTTCAATCTGTCTGTCATGGCCTCAAATGTCATCATGAGGGCATGGTATGGAAGTTTGGAGAGTGGAGTGGCAGCTCAAGTATTGCCTCGTCATCTGATCGCGGGTCAAAAAGGACGTGGTGTTGTCCTCGGATCTTTCCCTTAGGGGGTTGATCCCGATCGTCGCCAATACCCCGGTGTTCTAGTATGACGTTAATTAAAAATTACTATTGCCATTACCTCGGATATTTTCCTTAGTGGATTATTACGACGTTAATTAACATACCTAATAACCTCATCATGTTACCGATTTTTATAAGATGAGGTTTACTTTTGACTCTAGGGTTAGTTGAAGGGCTAGTTTTGATTCTAGGGTTAGTTAAAGGGTTAGTTTTGATTCTAGGGTTAGTTGATGGGTTTGTTCTGATTCTAAGTTTAGTTGAAGGTTTAATTTCGATTTTAGGGTTAGTTTTTATTCTTGGGTTATTTGAAGGGTTAGTTTTGATTCTAGGGTTATTTGAAGGGTTAGTTTTGATTCTAAAGACGAGATATCTCGTTCATCAAGATCGGCTTAATTTTACTATAGATGAGATGCCTCGTAAGCACAACCTTCATGGGGTTAAGAATGTTAAACGCAGAAACTTTTTGCGGGTATGCTTTTGAAAAGTGATCTTTTTAAAATAACGCCGGTTTCGAAACTTCTTTCGCTTACTTTTCATCAATGTATTACAGGCGAACGTGAGAAAATTTGCAAGGCCGGTGTTTTTAAAAATAATTTCCCATCACAAACTATAAAACAGAGTATGAGTGTACACGGTTTCGATTAATTTCACGGTCAACGGAATTTTTTTTTTACTTGGGGGAGTAGTTAAGAGATACTGTGGAAAACAACTCAAAAATCACTTTTACTTTCCCGGAACCTTGAAAACTTTCGATTCAATTATTTAATAAATTCCCGACTATTAAGCTAATTCGTTCCACTTGAAAAGCGCAACCCAAAAAGTTTTTCGATGAAGTTATTATTTTGGATTGTTAATTACTCATGCTAGAGTTCATCTTAGTGTGATTTTTCACACTATAACAGCCGACCAATCGTTCTGGTGGCTAAGGTGTTAGCCTCTAGATCGGAAGGTTTCTGGTTCGAATCCGGGTCAGTGGATGGATGCTTGTAAGCGTATAGAGGCGGCTGGTGCATATGAATTTTTTGTTCGCCGAGACTAGAAATCCCAAGTGGAGGCCTAGCCTAAAGGATCTCAACAGCTACCAATTTTTTGATATGTTGGCCCAGGATGCCAATCTGGAGGAAGCTTGATTAGTTTCGTGATTTCTCTACTTAATGAGGGTAGCAATTTGAGATAGTGTTAAAACATCGTGGGCTAAGCAACCATAAATGTATGGGATATATGCTTTATATTTCTTCGAAATTTAAAGAAGTTTCAATGTGCTTCTAGAGCAGGGGTGGCGAACCTTTTTAAGAAGTTGGTCAAAGTTTGTTCATCATTTTTTTAGTACTAGCTCGTGGGTCACATGTAATAAATCTATATTTCAAAATTCGTCAACATTATTGTTTTTGTCATTAAAAAAGCTCAATTTCTTCTAATAATATGACAAACCGATTAAGAACATGACCTCAACTTAGTCATCGAACATTGTTGTGTGTCAAAGTCCCTGAATACTAGTACTCAACTTCCTTTAAAAATTGTGAACATTGTCGTTTATTCCTCTAATTCAAGTTGTTATCTCTGCAGCCTTGAAGAGGGGGACTTCGCTAGCCTCGTCAAACGCGTGATTTACGCGCCTCATGTGAACGGGGCCTGAATAAATATCTTTATAATTAATATTTACTACATCTGTTTATTCTCAAGCGGTATTTTATAAACTAGGGGGCCCGCCCCCTGCTCGCTAACGCTCGCCAACCCCCAGAGGATTGCTTCGCAATCCTCATTGGTTCGCTGCGCGAACCTATGCTCGCTTCGCTCGCATCAATGAAGACATGTGTCCTAGCAGAAGGAATTGTTAACAAAATATGATATTCCAAAAAAATATTTTTCAAATCTAAATTTTATGCTGTTTTTCAGAAAAGGGTGGAGTGGTCGTTCACGGTAAGATGTTTGTCGCCAACTAATTTTTGTCGCCAAATCAAGATGGCGGCCGAATTCCGTAACATCAGATAGGGTTGCCATAACAAAGACGGCAGATGTGAAGAAAATCCGCAAAAGGTGAAAGTTACCATATTTGGCGACTAATCGCCTTCTTACCGTAAACGACCACTCCACCCAGAAAAGATATATACAGTACCTCTGGAATCAGAATTCAAATGGAAACTTTGAGCAAATTTTGACTCGAAATGTGAGCGTTGATTTGGAAATTGAAAACCCAGCATGTTGGTTGTGTGTACATTTACCCAGCACTCGAGCCACCCACGCTTTTTCATTGAGTTTGTTGTCTAAAGTTGTAATGCAAGCGTCTTGTTGAACTATAATAGTTTGCCCCGAAACGGACTTTTTTTTAAAATTACACTGAAAAGATCCTCCGTTTTCTTTGATTTCTATTATTTACTGCAACAGTTCGACTAAAATTCATTGTTTTTCAATAAAATTTCATCCGATAACGCTATAAATTCAATCGAAGCGCGGGGCTTTGGGATAAACAAAGAATCGTACAATGTTGCCAAAACGCGAAAACAAATAACGTCTTTTTTGCGTGCCACGTAAGAGAATTATATATATAGATTTATATATTCTACTCAATTGGCCTTCATATAATTCTTAAAACAGCATTATGTATAAATCTAAAACATTTTACAAAAGTCATTCATGCTTTTTTTTCTTCCCATTTTTAAGTTTTTTATTAACACTTGTATTTTCTTCATATTTTTCAAGAGGGGTTCGAAAAATAATTAAAATTATTTATGTATATGATGAAATGACGATGATAAGTTTATGAAAATCAACGCGTGTGTCATTTAAAAAGCCTGCGTGAGTCAGTGTCTGACCCGCGGGTCATAAAAGATGTATTTGTATGTGTGTGCATTTTCTATACAAATGTACACCGTTTGACCATTCCGCACCCAATTTGGTACACTTATACTTTAGAGCACTGCGGAAAACATAGGCTATTACTTTCCTGTCTTCAGACAGAAAATTGGCACTCAGGTAGTCCTAAAGTGCACTCCGTGAAGCACAATTTTAAAATCTAAAGTTTGTTTTCCTGCAATAAATAGATATGGACCAGGAAACACGTTCTACAGGACACTGATAGGATGCAATGGTTCTTATTTTGGAAGCGCGTTTATCTTTATACGTATAACTTTGTCACTGGAACGCCGTGCGAGTAATAATTAAAATATTTAATTTTTCATAACTTACATTTTGTAGTGGAACTCGAAAAGCTCAAACGAAAAACTCATTGATCATAAAAGCGAAATGTTGCTATTTGAGATCTTTGGCAACCAGAATTATAGTTTTATTTCATAAATTTGATTTAGAATCCCGTGTTTGTGTATTTGAGTCGACACAGGGAAATATCGAGGTCATATTTGAGCATTACTAAATTTCCTTAATCATTATCGTCTTTACACCAATATTTTAGTAAATTGTAAAAGCAATGAAAAAGTTAAAAACGAAGTTAAAAAGTCGTCGCGACTAGAAATTGCAAGTGGAGGCCTGGCCTCACACATTTCTATTCGAGGTAAAACCTATCAATAAACATCTCTCCCTAAACTATTTATTCGCACTTATCTAAAACCTCGAAATCCCTTCCACGCGTTGTGGAAGGAAAAAGTACTAAACACGCCGCCGGTGTCACAAGAACATTCAAACATTTCCGCACCATCAACACAACCTTTTAAATTTAGCCCACCTTCGAAGGACAGCTGAGCCGAAACGAGAACCCAGCCATCCAAACAGAACGTGCACTTGACACAAAACTTCGGTTTCGAAAGCAAGAAAAAGTTTCATTAACAATCGAATCAAGCAACACCGAAAAAGAAACCCGATTACATCACAGTTACTTCACGGCACCGTTCGACGCCAAGTCGCCAACCTGCAGCAACCCTGGCTTCGCGAGTGCGCATGCGTGAGACTCTCGTCGGGAATTTGTCTTCTGGTCTTATGTCGACCGCCGGCTTCGAAATGTTTCAGTTTCCGAATCGCTGTTCGAGTAGCGCACGTGGTAGCATTTTCGATCCCTGAGGGTACTCCTGTACGTGTTCGAGGGTACTGTTTGCGTGGGTACTTTGCTGAGGGGCCGAATGTTCCGAATGTCGCAAATGGAAGTCCTGTCGCTTTGGAATGGAATTCTGATTTTGGTTTTGGCGTTCGGTAAGTGATTTCGAGAATGACAGTTGTCAAATACGATTTTGCTTTTGTTCCTTGGTTTCTACCGAATAGCTTTAAATTTTTATGTATTTTATGTTACGAAAGACCATTGTTTTGAGTGAAGACTAAAAAAACGCCTGCTTAAAGCAGAAACTGGCTCAATAGCTGGTAACAAAAAATAAATTTTACATTTCTACTGTTTTGTAGACTTAACTATATTAATTTTTAGATCAAAATAAAATTGATAACCGTTTGGATGCGTTGTATTTTGTCTGAAACATTACAGCGTGATAAGTACTATTTCACAAAATATACAATGTACAAAAGTACTACATAAAATGAGCATTTAGTTTCTTCAAAAAATTTACCGAATTATTTTTAATTTTAAGCACAACTTTTGTATTACGAAATATTGTTTTGAGTGTAGACAAAAAACGCCTGCTTCAAACAGAAACTCAATAGCTGGCAATAAAATAAATTTTACATTTCTATTGTTTTGTAGACAACTAGAGCAATTAATGGCAACAAAATAAATTTTACATCACAAATGTTTTGTAGACTCTAACTATACTAATTTTTAGATCAAAATAAAATTGATAATCATTGCGTTATATTTTTTTCTGCATCAAATTACAGCCTGAATAAGTATTTCTCAAATTATATTTCAAAATGTAGTATGTGCAAAAGTACTACGTAAAATGAGCACTTAGTTTCTCCGAAAAAGATTGTTAGTTAATGAGTTTCTGTAAAGCCGACGCTCTTTATTTTGAAGTGAAGTCATGGACGTCTCATGACTGTTACTATTACACATAACTGAAATGCTGTTTCAAAGTTATTGTTATTACATACTTTCACTTCGGCATATTTTTGTTAAATTATGAACTAAAAATACATGGTTAATAGAATTAATGGTTTTGAGCTTATTCTTTCTCTATTCTAAGTAATTTTTTAGGCACTGCTGAATTAATTTTTTTAACCCCTTGGGTACAGATTTATTTGACAAAAAGGAGTTCGGATTATCGATTGCAGATTAGTCACTGTTATATTTTCGTATTATCGTCTGTTCACTAATTACTGTTATATTTTCGCATTATCACTTGCACGCTAGTTACTGTTATATTTTCGTATAATTTCGTTTGATAAGAATGGCAACACTATGAGAGAGATCGCACAGAATCTCCGCGTCATTCCAAAAAAGAATGTCTGATAACACAGCCGTGTCAATATTTCTATGTATGCAGTCAGATTTAAATAAAGTGTATTTTTGTAGAGAGCGATGGAATAATTTGACTCAAAGAGAGTCTTGTAGCACCAATCACTCTTGCCACGAACAAGAATGCACTTTTTAAATTTTGTCCTAGTTTGAATGACGAATTAAACTCGTCATCCGTAACTTAGGCGAAACAAGTGCATGACGAGTCTCAGTCGTCAATTGTATCCAAGGGGTTAATAATGTGTCTGAATTGAGATTTTCCTTCTATTGGATTGATAAAAAGTTTGATTCCGGAGGTTTTTTTGACAAAAACTGAAGAAAAACTACTTTATTGACTTAAAATTACCCTACATAACATCAATCTTTTTTACGTCTGCAAAGCATTCTTGCCTTTTCAAGAACAAAAAAAAAGTTTTCATGGGTCGAAAAAGCTTTGTATTTTTATCCCTTTTTTTCTTGACAAAATTTAAAAAACACAACTCAATAACACAATTGAAGGAGTGAGTGGAAGAAAGGGTAGTATGGCACTTGTTTGCATTTTGGGATTATTGCAGTTTTGAGGTTGCCTCGGGGTGAGGTATGTGTAAGAAAAAATACGTGTAAGAACCCCTATGCGGATACTTACACCACCACCACAATCCCAGACTCTTTCCAACTCATTTAGTAAAAGTACTAATGACTTTAAGGCCAAATATTTCGAAACTAAACAAATTTCAAACAACCCCTTCTTCAACTAACCCTTGTGTTTCTTCATTAAAATTTCCTCTTAGAAATATCCAAACTCTTGACACACGCCGACCAACTGGTCTGGTGGTTAAGGTGTTAGAGATGCGACATCAATGTCAATGTTTTCAAAACATCGATGTTTTTTAGAAAAAATCGATGTTTTTAACATTGATGTTTTGGTAACATCGATGTTTATACTTGTCGATGTTTTTACACTGTTTATGTTTTTACACTGTTTATGTTTTTACACTGTCTATGTTTTTACACTGTCGATGTCTTTACATTATCGATGTTTTATTTTTTAATGAAAAAAGTACCGTTTTAAAAATAAAAAAAATAACCAATTAGCATAATTTATATAATCAGCAAATTGATCATACTTTTAGAACAAAGTGGCCAAGGGTGAAGGGTCTGAAAAGTAGGGATGCGATATCGATGTCGATGTTTCAAAACATTGATGTTTTATAAAAACATCGATTATAGGAGCCGATGTCGCATCACTAGTTGCTAAACCAGTTTTAAGGAATGGGGGGGGGAAGTTTAAATACACTGAATTTTAAAAACATCGATGTTTTGAGGGCGATGTATTATCAACATCGTTGTTTTAATTTTGAAAATTGATGTTTTGCTGTCCTTGTCGCATCACTATAAGGTGTTAGTTTCTAGATCGGAAGTTTCCTGGTTCGAATCCGGGTCAGTGCATGTATGTTTGTAAGCGTATGGTGTAAAGGAGGCTGGTGCACCTTAAATTTGTCGTGGCCGAACGTCCGAACGTTGAGTTGGAGTGGGAATTTGGAGAGTGGGGTGCCAGCTCAGATGTTGCCTCGTCATCTGACCGTGGCACAGTGTGCCATTTTTAATTCTAGGATGACAAAATTCAATTTTTTGAGTTTAGCAGAGTGTCAAAAATACATCACATCTTAAAAGTAGTATGCACCCTTAGCAAGACCACGGTTTTATTTTTATTAAGAATTCCTCCTAACAGGAAGTACAGGGGTCGACTTTCTGCGTTGGCTGCAAAACCAATCTGGCGAATATGTATTAGTACTTTTGAGGAAACTGAAAAATATAGGTCCTATATTTTATTTAGCCCTATTTGGTGGATACTATAATTAATTTCTGTTCATCGAAGTATGTTTACGTGCTTTTAGTTTCTGGGGTACTATTTCATTAATTTGCAAGATCGTCTAGAATTTATAACTCATTAGCGTCTTATGCAACTGAGGATTTCGAATTTGAGCTAACTAGACTTTTAACATATTATACCATTGTTTTCCACAAAATCATTACATATGTATTATAGCTTGATTCATTTGATGTGAGCATAACAAAACATTTCTTGTGGAAGTTTGCGGAACTGATACATAGTCCTTAAATTTCAGAATGAGCATGGAGATTTTTCGCTAGTCCAGTTTTGACATATGGGTGATAAATTCGAGGCAAACAGAAATCTATATATATAATTCTCTTACGTGGCACGCAAAAAAGACGTTATTTGTAATCGCGTTTTGGCAATACTGTACGATTGTTTGTTTATCGCGAAGTCTCGCGCATCGATTGAATTTATAGCGTTATCGGATGAAATTTTATTGAAAAAAAAAAGGAAATTTTAATGAGCTGTTGCAGTTAGTTTATAATAGAAATCAAAGAAAGCGGTGGATCTTTTCAGGGCCATTCAGAAAACGGTCCTTTTCAGGGCCAACAATTATAGTTCAACAAGACGCTTGCACTATAACTTTCGGCAACAAACTCAATGAAAGAGTATTACAGAAGTCGTTTGAGTGCTGGGAAAATGTACACACAAACAACATGCTGGGTATTCAATTTCCAAAGCAACGCTCACATTTCGAGTCAAAATTTGCACAAAGTTTTCATTTGAATTCTGATTTTAGAGATACTGTATATATTTTTTCTGTAATACAGCAAATTTAGATTTGAAAAACATGTTTTTGGTAACACATTTTGTAAACAATCCCTTCTGCTAGGACACATGTCTTCATTGAGGCGAGCGAAGCGAGGATAGGTTCGCGCAACGAACCAATGAGGATTGCGAAGCAATCCTCCGGGGGTTGGCGAGCGTTAGCGAGCAGAGGGCAGGCCCCCTAGTCAATGCTATTTTAACTTATATTCCTCAATAAATGGATGAATATTTGTTACGAGATACTGTTTTGATTGTTTAAAATAGTATTAAAGCGAAAATTCTCGATTTATACGCCAAAAAAAGAATTGAGCAAAAGAGGAGTGAAGTGAACGGGCACATAGAACTAACTATTCCTCAGAAATAGTTCTTCTTGACTTCAAGGAAATCTTACCTTTTTTCACACTGATTCAAGATCTACCAAGTAATTCCCAAGGAAGTTTGAAAAATGGGCCTAGAAGGCCTCAAAAAGATTTTTAAGCCTATTGCCACACCTCGCACGCTTGGAGTAGATAACACTTCGGTTTTGCGATGTAATGCCATCGATGGGAATAACTTTTGTATATTCACCCAATAGATATTTCGCTTTTTGAAAACGGTAGGTATTTTAATTAACGTCGTACTTGAGCAACACACAGGGCTATTGACGACGGCTCGGAATGAATCCACCAAGGGAAAGACCCGACGACAACACCACGTCATATTGAACCGTGGACAGAGATGACGAAACAAAGTATAGGAAAACGAACTTTCACATTTTTGGAAGCAATCGGGCTTCAGTGGAAACAGTGATCGCGATTGGGGGAAACATACAATACCCTACAATAAGATTTGCATAACATCCGACTTCTTGTGTTGGGGTGTTTTTCGTGGTGTGGCTTGGGACCTTTGCGTGTTGTTCCTGGTACATTAAACGCCGACGCCTACGTGAACATTTTGGACAACCAGGTTCTTCCAACCCTCTGTAATTTTATGGAATGGACGAAAGTAACTTCCAGGACGACAACGCTCTGTGTCATGTTGCAGCCTCTGTCGAGCAGTGGTATCGAGATGTGAATGTAAAACGTCTTCCCTGGCCTGCTCAAAGTCCCGACCTAAACCCTGTAGAACAGGGGTGGCAAACTTTTTACATACCATGCGCCAATTTTTTTCACGTACTAGTTCAGATGCGCCATAAAACTCAAGCACCTATTCTACCTTCTTGCGTTCATGATTGAGGTTGGAAAATAGAGATATGGGTAGGATCTGCTTCATTTAGGGAAAACTAAGTTAATTAATGTACGCCAGTTGAAAAGACACGCGTTTATTGGAGCACCAACAAACAATAGTGAGAGATGATCTCTTGGACGAGACGGGGATCGCAGTCGTAGAGCCCGCTGATGGTGCTTTTGAGCCTGTTTCGATTTTGCTAAACTTTCAATGTTTGGTGTTGAATTTGTTACCGAGAACAGCATAGAATTCTACAAATTTGAATATTCGCGAAATCGTTTTGCTTTTAATAAATTTCATGAATGAAAATGTTTGTTCATATCTCTATGTCGTTCCGAAACGACATATATAATTTTTTTGCAAATGTTCGTAGTTTTGGGAACTGTTCACAGGGTAAATGAACGCTAGAAATTAATCAGGTCAAAAGCATTTAGATATGAAAAAAGCCAATGAAATTTCATTTTCAATAATGAATTTGCTTTTAAAAATTGCGACGAACTGATAAGTAAGAAATCTGTGTGAATTGTTCTTAGAGCACTCTGGTGTTAGAAATATGAAAATGGATTCAGTTATGGCGCCTATTTTAAAAGATTAAGTAGACAAAAGGATGCAAATGCGCCACTTGTACTCATCCAATGCGCCAAGTTTGGCGCATGCGCCACAGGTTGGCCACCCCTGCCGTAGAACATTGATGGGACGCGTTAGAGCGACGCTTACGGACCAGGGAACCCCGTCCGAAATCTACAACTGAGTTGGCGACATTCTTGCAGCAGGAATGGACACCAATACCCATAGCTGTGTATCGAAACCTCATTGAAAGTATGTCCAGAAGGGTTGCTAGTGTCATTGCAGCACTTGGGGGACCATCCCCTATTAAAGCATGTACTCTTTCCCTTATACCATCACTGTCCGATCCATTATTGTAGGGTAGTGTATAAACACTGGTAGTTCGCCATTCTATTGTATATCTGGAAAAGAATCCATAGAAACGTGTGTGGTCGTCACGGACACTTACAGAATCAAATAGACGAGAAATTAAATGTTTTTTATTCACTTTCGAAGTTTGTTTGAAAGAATCGTTTTCGGACATTTCCACTTGGGGGCACACACGAAAATGTATATCAGAATTCTTCTAAACAGTTTTACTTACGAGATTCGATTGAATGCCCAAGAATTTTCCAAACGCCATTAACTAATGCGACGTTCCAGAACTTCGATAAATTGGCATGTAGTCAGATATACACAAAATGGACAAAAGTATTTAGACGCTGCATGTTTTTCAGAAAAAGTAATTTCTTTATCTATTTAGAAACGGGTTGGGGCTCTCCTTTTGCTTGCATTACAACTGCAACACGTTGAGGCTTATTTTCTACAAGTTCTCTGGATGGGATAGCTCGCTATGATTCTTGTGAGTAGAGATTGTTTTAAAGATGGGATTAGATGGAGGTGTCGTAAGCGTCGCTCCAGTTTGTCACACACACGTGTTCGATCGGATTGAGATCGGGGCACTGAGCAGGCCAGTCAAGCAAATTCACCTCATTTTCAGGACACCAGTCCAAAACACATTTTGCAGTATGACAGAGAAATCGATCCTGTTGGAAGAAACAACCATCATTGCCGTAGTATTGCCATAGTGTAGGCAGGGCCGAACTGTTCAGAACGTCGAGGTACACGTCAGGGTTCATGGTACCAGGTACCAATGGGCCGAGTCCTGACCATGAAAGACGACCCCACACTAAGATGGATTCTCCTCCGAATTTCTGCTTTATCCAAATACTTTTGTCCATTCATTGTATAACTAACGTCGCACTCGAGCGACAATACAGGCTATTGGCGACGCTCCGATATCATCTAGAAGGGCAAGATCCGAGGATCTCGTCTCGTCATTTTGAACCCCGATCAGGTGACCAGGTCAACCCTCGAGCTGTCACCCCACTCTCCAAACTTCCACACCATGCCAACTTGAGGATGTTGGAGGTCACAACCGATTAAACGCTGCACACAAGTCCCGTGTACACGACTTTGACTGGACCAAGTATCGGGGCTTAGGCCTAAGAATTTTCAGAGAAAACTTAAACAAATTCCCCTCATTCTTCAGTTCCACGGATGTTTGTAAGCGTAGTGTAGAGGCGGTTGGTGCACCTTAAATCTGTCTTGGCCGAAAGTCCTACCTTTGGGTTGGTGTGGAAGTTTGGAGAGAGGGGTGCCAGGTGCTGTCTCGTCATCTGACCGTGGCTCAAAATTACGTGGTGTTGTCTTCAGATCTGTCACACTTAAGCTTTGGTTTCCTAAGAAAGCTTAGCCGTGATCTAGCGGCCGTAATGAAGCTGTGGGTGACGTCACTAAAACGTTGTTTATACTAACACATGGTGTTGGTTTCCTAGAGAGCATTGTTTGTGAGCGTAACGAAAATGATCGGAGCCGCCATTTCCATGACTGCCGTCATAGCGGTGTCAAACAGTTGGGGAACGTTTTTTCTCTTGTAGCGGCCACATTTCATTTTCTGTGCCAAACGATTCGAGCCGAAGAGGAGCAAAACAAACAAAAATTTTTGACTGCCATTGATTAGTTCGTTTTTGTAAAATCGGGATCGTTAGACACAGAATGAAAACTTCATCGGATTTGAAATCTGCGGAAAATTTGACACCAGATCGATACCTTAAATCTGATCTTTAAATAAATAATTAAATAATCAAATGGTAAATAATTGAATAATAAAACTGTTTTGATATCGATCTGGCGTAGAATTTTACGCTGATTTGAAATCTGTTGAAATTTTCACTCTATCTTCAACGATCCCGAAGTTAGAAACTTTGAACTAGAGAATAAAAAACCACTTTGTTTTGTTTCTCGAATAAAATAAACCACGACAACCGTCTGTGTTGCCCATTCTCCAACGTATTCTGTCCGTCTAATTTGACACCTCTGTACTCTTGTTTAGACGGCCGTATAGTTATGCCCGCGGCATCATGACGTATCACGGCTGTTAGATAACGGCTCCACTTTCTTAGGAAACCGAAGCTTTAGAGGATTGATCCCGGAACGCCGTCAATAGCCCGTCGCATTGCTCCAGTGCGACAAAAATTAAAAAACCAACTTCTTGTTTTCAATGAGCTGTCAACTCGTTAACCTATTGAGCGATTTCAAAATCAGTTTCTCGAAACGTAAACCTGTCAAGGCTTCAACCTCGTGGGCAATTCAAATGTCTGCCTACGCGCTTCCATCTGTCGGTTCAGTAACCCACATCTTTACAGTGCGAATGGACGAGAACCGAGAATTCTGGTTTTTCGATTCGAGAAGAGTGTTCGGGGCGTGCTTACAGGTGGTCTGTATGTCTATCCTTCCGCAGCTCATGCAAATTGGGAGTGTCGTTAATTATGCGAGCACGAGGCGAGCTCACAGCTGCGTTCCGGAGTTGTCGGGTTTCGCGTGCCTAATATCAAGGCGAGTCGGAATTCCAGCGATTTCGGATAAGTAGGTATTTTTATTAACGTCGCAATGAAGCAGGACAACGGGCGATTGACGACGGTCCGGGATCAAACCCCCTCAGGGAAAAATCATTGGACAACACCACGTAATTCTAAAAATATGTGACTTAACCTCTTCTTTCACTAACCCCTTCGCCAACCAACCGGTATAGTGGTTAAGGTGTTAACCTCTAGATCGGAAGGTTCCTGGTTCGAATCCGGGTTCGGGCATGGATGTTTGTAAGCGTATGGTGTAGAGGCGGCTGGTGCACCTTAAATCTATCGTGGCCGAAAGTCCTCACGTTGGGTTGGCGTGAAAGTTTAGAGAGTGGGGTGCCAGCTCAGGTGCTGCTTCGTCATCTGACCGTGGTTCAAAATTACGAGGTGTTGTCCTCGGATATTTCCCTTAAGGGACTGACCCCGGACCGTCGTCACTAGCCCGTTGTGTTGCTCTAGTACGAGGTTAACTAAAAATTACCATTACCATTACCGGACTGAAAGTGACATTTTACTTCCGGAACCCAACTGCTCTCTCATAATTCAAATCGGGATTACCTTAAGGAAGACCCAACCTTACCTTAAAGAAAATACTTTAGGGGATAAAAGTTTTTATTTTCATTGGATTAAACGATGCACATGAGATATTCAAAAACAAGTGGACGCAATTTCAGATTTGAAGAAAATGGCAAACAGCTGCGTTTTAACTTTTATTTGACCTTTCAACTGCATGATCGACTGCCAACGATTTATCATCTGCATTTTAAATGCCCTAAGGGCGCCTTCACACGAAGGAGATCGATCGCTCAGACCGGTCGCCTGAGATAGTCGTTTAGATTTATTTCCTGCACACATACGATTTGAGCGAAGAGAAGCAAATTAAAATTTTTGATTGGCATTGTTTAGTTCTTTTTTGTAATATCGGCATCGTTAAAGACAGAAAAATTAGTATTAGATTAAAAATGCAATAGAACAATCCCGTTCGGAAAAGGTTCGAAAGGTTCAACACCTCTCATCCATTTGAACCAGAAGAAGAGGTCAGACATGAGCTGGCACCTCACACTCCAAACCTTCACATCACGCCAACGTATGGACATGAGGCCATGACAGATTTACATGCACCAGCCCCCCTTGAACACGACTGTTTTCGGTTGGATTCGAACTAAGCCAGACGACGTTGTCGAATTTTAGTGTCCAATGTTACTAAACAAGCAAATTGCCTTTCTATCCTCTGGCATTGGTATTTTTAATTAACGGCTTAATGGATCAACACAACCTGTTATTAGTAGGGATGCGACACCGCATGTCGATGTTTTCAAAACATTCATGTTTTATAAAAAACATCGATATGTTGGAGCCGATGTCGCATCACTAGATACTAAACCAGTTTTAAGAAATGGGGAAAAAAGTTTAAATACACTGAATTTTAAAAACCTTGATGTTTTTGGGGCGATGTTTTGCTGTCGATGTAGCATCACTAGTTTCTAAACTAATTTTAAGAAATGGGGGTAAGAAGTTTAAATACACTGAATTTTAAAAACATCGATGTTTTAATTTTGAACATCGATGTTTTGCTGTCGATGTCGCATCACTAGATATTAGTGACGGTCCTGGCTCAACCCCAGTAAGTAAAGATCTGAGGACAACACCACGTCATTTAGAACGGTCAGGTGACGATGCAACACCTGAGCTGCCACCCCACTCTCCAAACTTACACGCCACACCAAAGTGAGGGAAAGGACATAGAGAAAGCAGGTGCCCCTCTTATCCCCCGTCCAATAGGACAGGTAAAGGTGGTTTGTGATGGCCACGCTGCGGAAAGAGTGATTTGAGCCCACCATAACGGAACGTGACAGCTTTAGGCAAACCTTTGGCTGTGCGCTTCTGCTCAAGAAGCAACTGCGCCGCTGGTTTTGGACGTATTGGTTTTGCTGCAGTTTGATTGTCAAATTGAGCTTTAGTATATTGTCATGAGGAGTGATGACCAATTGCCGAACGGGGGCAGGTGTAATCACTTGGACAACTTTTTGCAACAAATGCAACTATTTTTCACGCGTTCTAAAAACTACATCTAAAGTACTAAAACCAAAATTCCTCCTTCATGGGGCCGACGAACCGGTATAGTGGTTAAGGTGTTAGCCTCTAGATCGGAAGGTTCCTGGTTCGAATCCGGGCCCGGGCATGGATGTTTGTAAACGTATGGTGTAGAGGCGGCTGGTGCACCTTAAATCTGTCGTGGCCGAAAGTCCTCACGTTGGGTTGGCGTGGAAGTTTGGAGAGTGGGGTGCCAGCTCAGGTGTTGCTTCGTCATCTGACCGTGGTTCAAAATGACGAGGTGTTGTCCTCGGATCTTTCCCTTAAGGGACTGATCCCGGACCGTCGTCAATAGCCCGTTGTGTTGCTCTAGTACGACGTTAACAACAAAATTACCAAAATATCCTCCTTCATGGGGTGTATTGTAAACGAGTTATAACCGCAACATAAATGCAACTTTTTGCATCAATGCAACCTACCTGCAACTTTTTAAAATTTAGCTTAAAATAAATTAAAATGAAATTACTATTTTAATTTTTGCCCTCTGAACCAACCATTTAATCACGTATGTCTGATTTGCGAATGCCGAAGTATGGCGGATCAAACAAGAAGTTCATGGAAAGAAGGTGTTCGTCCTAACAGACGAAAGTGAATTAGATGGCAAGAAGTACTTTTGTTAGTTGTACTTTTGAAGTTGTGCCGACCAACCGGTATAGTGGTTAAGGTGTTAGCCTCTAGATCGGAAGGTCCCGGTTCGAATCCGGGTTCGGGCATGGATGTTTGTAAGCGTATACCAGCTTAGGTGTTGCTTCGTCATCTGAACATGGTTCAAAATTACGATGTAATTGTTAGGGGCAATGATGATCCTCCCACTGGGTGCTACTTCACAAGTGGCCATCACTTCCGGCCTTGTAGTGGCCAATGACTTCGGTCAAAATGTGCCCGCCATTAGAAAAAAAAAAACTTTTGAAGTTGTTTTGTTGTACTTTAACACATTGGTTGGCACTCTTGATTATCCAGAGGAAACTTACAAATTGATTGCAGAGTTTGGGAGGTAAGTGTCGATCATCAGCATGTTGTTCGCCTGGTAGATGACATTTGAAAATCTCTGAATGTTGAGCGAAAGGATTTTGCGCTTCTGCTATCCGATACAGCACATATGACTGCGGCTGTCGCAGTTTTTCAATGTTACAGAAATTACTGGCTAAGGATCGGTCATTCAACGTTCTTCTGTATTTCAGTATGTATTATAACACTGTTGTACACGACTAAAATTGTCAATATATTTTGAATTTTTTCATTATTTACGAATTATTTATTTTAGATTTTGGTGTATCAAAAATAAATGCAACTTTATTTCCATAAATGCAACTTTAGGGAATGATAAACGCGACTTTTCCCATTTTTACTGCAACAAAAAAGTTGCCCTAGTAATCACCCGTTATCTGTGTTCATTGTAGAAGCTCCTCATGATGAGGGTTCCCGTTATACATGCAGTGGTTGGACAAAGTATACATGAGAATAGAAAAAATAATTGGGGGGGGGTTATTGTATAATTATTAACAATGTAAGTACTATTAGCACTGGTAAGATTTGAGCAAGGGTGGAAGTTATGTGTTTAGTTGCAGAGTGATAGCATTTGGCATGTGGCACTATTCTTTGATTGTGTCGATGTTCTCTGTCCGTATTTCATGATTAGCACTATCTTTGCTTGTGCCTTGCTGTTATTTGCTGTGTTTTTGGCCCACTCTCTGAAGTGTTGATATGTTGGCTGTAGCAGGTGGTTTGTGGCTGTAAGTGTTCATTCAAACACGTAATGATTTGGAGTCCCTTCCTGCCCACAAATGCAGTTGCTTGTGGCTGTTACGCGGAATCTGTTGAGGTAGCTGGGGAAAGGGCCGTGTCCTGTGTAAAGAGTCCACGACAGATTTAATGCGAACCAGCCCCCTTCGTACACGGCGGTCTTTGGCTGGATTCGAACTCACAACCCTCCGATTGCAAGTCCGTTGCTCTGCCAACCGCGTCCCCTTGTATCCTCTGAGGAGTGACCAGTGGCTTAGACAGAATCAGGATTCGTAATTCAGTCGTCATTAGCAACAAAACGTTTTCCCATCGTTGTCGAAAGGTTCCACTTGGGTGAGGTAGTTCAACTTTGTTTCCGGGGACGTATTTAGACGGTGTTTTTTTTTTTTTTTTTTGGTTCTGATAGATTGAATGTTCTTCTTGGGCGCGCTTTAAACTGATTTTGTTTTCGCGAACGTATTCTAACATACGTTCGCAAAAAAAATACTACCTGGACATTTGATTTTTTATGGTCCAGACCACCAACGAGGGTTCGAGGTCGTAGTTCACTGGACTCGGCCTCCATTTAAAAGTAATGGTATAAATTATTTTTTAACCCTATTGGTGGTTGCCTCGACGAGGCATCTCGTCATTAATAAAACTGACTGGGTCTTGGTTTACGAGAAATCTCGTCAGTGAAAAAAAACTGACAAGATCGTAGGTCATCATCAAAAATATCGGCAATGTCTTGTTGACGACATACCTCGGTATTGGAAAAAAACTGACCAGATCATAAAACGAAAACGGCAATGTCTTGATTACGAGATATTTGGTTATCAGAGCAGAATTAATCATATCTCAATTGATGAGATACCTCGTCAAAATGACTTTGGGATTAAGGTCAGTTTTCGGGAAACAAGTGAAAATATTCAGGTAAAACTGGTTTAGTAACATCTAACATTAATGTTAGCAGGGGGGGGGGGAGGAAGATTTAATATGTCAATTGTCGTGCTTATTAATTTATAACTGAGATTTTTTTTAACTGTCAAAACAAAGTATAAAAAAATTAATACGAACAATTAACAAAACTTTTCTATCCAAATTGAATAATACAAAAGAAAATAATACTTACAACAATTTGACATAGGTACTACTAACTATAAGTATAAGTAGGTAGGTACATAACTATAATTATTGTTAGTTATTATTAATTATTTATCAACTTATGGTAATTTGGTAATTTTAATTAACGTCGTACTGAGCAACACAACGGGCTATTGACGACGGTCCGGGATCAGTCCCTTAAGGGACTCGTAATTTTGAACCACGGTCAGATGACGAAGCAACACCTGAGCTGGCACCCCACTCTCCAAACTTCCACGCCAACCCAACGTGATTATCAACTTATGGAGGGAAATATAAACTTATTTTTGATGTCCTGCAAATAAAAAAATATTTGGGCCTATAAATCTAATATACCCAATATTTGTTATTTACGGTTTGTAAAAAGAGAAGTTTGCTTACATTCTCCACCTAAAGCCGACTTATTTTTTCTCTAACTGTACCACCTGTTTGGGAAAGAGCTCTTTCTGATGGGACGGATGTCGCATTCACTGAAAAATACTTAGTTCCACGGTTATTTTTAAAATTTTTACTATGGTGCTTTTTAATTCAAAAATAAAACATGTACAATATTAAAACATTGACAATGTAAAAACATCGATGTCAAACACACATCGGTTCCAATAAATCGATCGTAAATAAATCGATGTTTTTTTTATAAAACAGCGATGTTCTGAAAACATCGATATGGATGTCATATCACTCCTAGGTCACACCTGAGCTGGCACCACGCTATCCTATCTTCCACACCACGCCAACAGTAAGATCGCGTGTCTTACGAAATCGGTGAGATGTTCTGAAAAGAGAAAGCTTTCATCTTTCAATTGAAAGATTCCTTTTTGGAATCGACGAATCGAAACTGGCTTCAATCAATGCCACATTCCTTTTTGGGCTCAGAAAGAAGATACGAAACTAAACTCGCTAATGCGAAATCGATTAGCGCAATTCCGTTTTGTTTCTCAGCTTTCGGACTTGAACTTTTGTTTTTCCGTCTCACCCACCATTGTGTCAGAGAAGTTCACGTTCCTTTTTTTGGAGGGGGTTCTTTCTATAGCGCATAATACTTCATTAACCTCTCGTCTGGTGAAGCAAGCAATTATGGGAGCAAAAAGCGGTCGGGCTCGCTCCGTCCGCCAAGCGTGAAGTTGCGGAGAATCTCTCCGAAAACGAATCTTTCAGACACGTGCTGCGAAAGTTAACGCTTCGTGCCAATTGTTTTAAGTGGCGGTGCTCGTTAAATGCGCTATTATCCTCCGGAAAGTGATAGCGCTCGTTCATTAGACTGTATTTTGAGCACTTGTGAAGAGAAAAATCATGATGTCTAGCTTTTAATCCGTTCCGTGTCAACATAACACCATTGGAAGTAGGAAGTGCTCATCTTAGGCCCACTGCGCTAGCAATCGGGGAGTTATGTGTGTTGAAACAGTTTAAATCGGTGGTTTCCAAACCGTGCTGTGACGGTAACCCGGTTGGAAGCGTTTCGGATTAACAACCGATGTTTTATATGCGCCACATCTGTATAATATTCACTTTTTATACCCACAACATTAAATTCATATATCACCACATAACATTCTCATAAAATATTTATTTCACCTACATTTACATCCGATTTATAAACATCAAATCATTATCATCTTTTAAAAATAACAATTTTTTTAATTTAATTCTTGATGCTTGTATTTCTTCTTTTAGTATTGTGATGTCTTCTTGTTTTGTGTTTGTGTTGTGTTTTATGTTTATTTGTGTTCCTTGTTCTGCGTTTAAATTACATTTCCCGGTGTGCCACGGGTGTATTGAATGTAATTTTACCGGTGTGCCACCGGTTTTGCATTCTTGGTTTCCCGGGACTCCCGGATGATTATTGAAATTTTTAACATAAGGCCGGAATGTTACCGAGCCATTATAAATCTCCCTTGGGAACAAAACAACCACAAATGTAATCTTTAAAAAAAAAAGATCGATCGGCCGGCGTGGGTCCTCTTGGGCCTCCTTTGTACTGTAGAAGTCGCTCCCACCCTTTCCCCCTGGACCACTAATACACTCTAAACCTAGAGTGAGTGGGTCCAGGGAGGGTCTAAAAAAAAGGGGGGGGGGGCTGATGCACAGTAAATCTGTCGTGACCTCGAATGTAGTCACGTTGGCGAGTTGTGGAAATTTGAAGAGTTGAGTGCCAGTTCAAGTTTGATCGCGTCATCTGCTCGTTGATTAAAGTGACGCGATGTCATCCTCTGTTCTTTCCCTTCGGGATTGATCCAGGAATGTCACCGGCCGACCAACCGGTATAGTGGTTTAGGTGTTAGCCCAGGCCTCGAAATTTTAATACAGGTAATTTTTTAATACAGGTGCACCCTGTGCACCTCAGTTTTTAAATTAGGTACACCTAACGGGAAAAATTACATACACAATTTTATTTTCATGTGCACAGTGCACCTGGTATTTCGAGCCCTGTATTAGCCTCTAGATCGGAAGGTTCGTGGTTCGAATCCGGGTCCGGGCATGGATATTTGTAAACATATGGTGTAGAGGCGGCTGGTGCACCTTAAATCTGTCGTACCCCAAAGTCCTCACGTTGGGTGGGTGTGGACGTTTGGAGAGTGGAGTGTCAGCTCAGGTGTTGCTTCGTCATCTGACCGTGGTTCAAAATTACGAGTTGTTGTCCTCGTATCTTTCCCTTAAGGGACTGATACTTTCCCGGACCGTCGTCAATAGCCCGTTGTGTTGCTCTAGTACGACATTAACTAAAATTACCATTACCATTACCAGGAATGTGATCTATAGCCCATTTAATTGCTCTAAAGCAACGTTATTAAAATACCTACGTACCTTGAGTCCAAACACACGTAAAGAAGGTGTGCTTTTGGGGTTTTTATTCTTAGGGAAGGAGTATATCATCGTGTTTATCCAGTGTGATGTTAATTTAAAAAATGCCAAATACTCAGATATAAGGAATTTGATAATTTTTTTAAATTAACGTTGTACTAGAGCAAAACAACGGGCCATTGACGATGTTCCGGGATCAATCCCCCAAGGGAAAGTCCCGAAGACAACGCCACGTAATTTTAAACCACGGTCAGATGACGAGGGGATACCTGAACTGGCAGTGCACTCTCCAAACTTCCACACCAACCCAACGTAAGGACTTTCGGCCACTACAGATTTACAGTGCCTAGCCGCCTCTTCACCATACGCTTACAAACATCCATGCCCGGACCGATCTAGATGCTAGCACCTTAACCACCAGATTTGTTGGTTAGCGCTTTGTTGGTGATGAAGCATTCGAACTACATAAACATTTGTTTGAGGCCATATGGGGGTACACACTGTAACATCGTGGGTAAAGTTTGCGTGGCGAGTGGCTTGAAGATAATTAAAACGACATTTAGAATTACAGCACATTTAATTAATTATAGAAGAATACATATAAGTTAAAACTATTTCGAGGCTAATAGATATTGTACAAATTAGGGTTTCAGTCCCGCGGCTTCAATCCGGAGCAGAGTCTTCGTGCGTCCGCTCACGTTTTGGTTTTCCACGATTCTCCCTTTTCCTCGAGAGAAGACCCCACACGTTCTTCCTTAGCCACTATCGCCCAAAGAGAAGAGGATACCCCCATCCGGTCATAAATTCATGGACCACCATGAAAGTTGTGGTCAGAGGGACCCCCTACGGTAACGCTACAACACCTTATGCTAGAGAAAAGGTTCTATTTTTTTTTTAAATTCTTATTTAGTTCACAACAGACATCTTTCCATGCATTTTTGGTAGCATTTCTATCTTTGTACATTCCTAATGTTTTGTCACATAGCATACAGGTTTTATATGTGCCAATGAAATAAGAGGACTTCACTATCAATATTTTCAGCCACACTTAAAACAAAAAGAACACCAATTAATTACCGTATATTGAACTGAAAATACTATTGGAATACACAAGTTGTTGTTGTTGCACATCCCCCTGGTGTAGGAAAGCCTACACCAGGTCCAGAAGGCCCCGTCGTGCCAGATCCCCATATACCTGCAAAAAGTCCTGATCAACCAACAGCTGCTTATACGAAGCGCCAAGACAGAGAAGAAGGTGATCAGGACTGGCAGGTAGGGAACAGGAACAAGGAGGGAAAATTCTCTCCCCGTTCTGAAATTTGATACTTTTAAGATGGCCACTTCGAAATCTGGCCATGGCCGATTGAAAAGGCCGAGGGCCACAGCATGTGATTGAGAGTCCAGGGTGATTGCCAGCATACCAATGGTGGGATGGCGTACGGCGCCACAAGGAAAGCAAACGTTGTTTTCCCAGGGAGTGGACCTCAGTGGGAGTGAGGCGATTCAAACAGTCCATAGGGAGATCACAGCCATTCTTGGCGAGTACATCGGCTGTCTCGTTGCCATACACCCCAATA
This sequence comes from Metellina segmentata, assembly GCA_947359465.1. Lineage (NCBI taxonomy): Eukaryota > Metazoa > Arthropoda > Arachnida > Araneae > Tetragnathidae > Metellina > Metellina segmentata. The sequence continues at coordinate 12,890,477 of OX375883.1, forward strand.
TGCGATGGAATTGTAATTGTTGACAAATAAAATGGAACACACGGGTAGACAACTGAAGACAGGTTATCGTACGAATATAATCATGGAGTGTGCAATGGGTCACGTATGCCACAGAATTCACGGAAATGGCACGGCAACAGTCTGTTGAAGTGGTAGTGGACGGTAGCAACAGTGCCGTGTGTAGTTCGAATTATGTGCAAGCTCCCATGCTCGACGTTCCACTAAAAAATTTGAATGTGATCGTCCGATTTTTACCTACGACCGAAATCGATTTGTGTGTCATCTAGCCTTACATTTATTATTTATAGTCATCTTAACCTTTAGACTACGGCCAGTACCAACAGTTGTATCTTGAAAGTTATAAGAATCGCGACAAGAAATAATTTAAACAATGGTCGCGTTGCAGAAGTTGTATCTTGAACGTTATAAGAATCGCGGCAAGAAATAATTTAGACAATGGTCGTTAAAGCAGTTGAAAGTTACAGTACAAAGTCTTAAATCCGGAATTGTCCAAAATTCGGACGTTTTGCTAGCTGGCGTGTTTTTTGCTTTTGTTTTTTTTTTCATTTTTTACATCTTTGCGACAATTTTTTAAAGGACAAAGAATCGCCCTTGTTATATCTATAGCCATAGTCAAAAGGTAAAAACTACGTTAAATAATCGTGTTTACCAAAGATCAGCAGAGTAACCTCGTGTCCTTGAAACCCGAACGCACTTATTGAGATGTGCACTTGAGGGGGGCTCTAATTGAAGAGGAGTCGATGAGATCGACCCTCTACATACAACCTACGTAGGTCAGGAGTTCCCGATACACATTGCGCAATGGATGACACAACATGGCCCTACCTCTGTTTACTAATCTGCTCTTCGTTCTCCCACGCGAAGCCGAAACGCGGAAGGAAGAAGAAAACGGTCCGAAACGGTTTCAATCTGCGTTTGTGTGTCTCGGTGACCCGGTGGTACTGATGTCGAGTTTCTCGTTTCAGGGTCGTCGAGTTCTCTGGACGAGTGCGAGGTGGCCAAGCAGAGGCGGTGCAGGCAGAGCCTCGTGGCCGAACTGGACGCACAGGGAGACGGCTCGGCGGGGTCGGCCAAGCAGCTGGAGCTGCGGTGCAGGTGAGTGTTTGGCTTATGTTCGATTGGGGATCGCGCGCGGTGAGGTCACAGAGGAGGAGGAGGTCATACTTTTTCAAAACTCTTAGAAAAAAAAATTCAATTTCAGTCTACAGTAGGGGCTACTACTGTAAGGTATGAAAGTACTTAAAGAAAGTTGCATAGGAACAACAGAATGGGTTATTGGCGACGCTCAGGGATCCAAACCGATGGGAAAGATCTCCGCGCCATCTTTAACCACGATCAGGCGAAGACGACCACATCAGAGCTGTCACCCCACTCTCCAAACATCAATATCACGCTCACGTGAGGATGTTTGGTATTTATTAGTTGATGTCGTACTAGAGCAACACAACGGGTTATTGACGACGGTCCGGGATAAATCCCTTAAGGGAAAGATCCGAGGAGAACACCTCGTAATTTTGAGCCACGATCAGATGACGTGGCAATACCTGAGCTGGCACCCCACTCTCCAAAACTCCACACCAACCTAACGTGAGGACTTTCGGCCGTGACAAATAGCCTGTTGTGTTGCTCTAGTACGACGTTAACAAAAAATTACCAATTACCAATTCGGCCCTGACAGATTTAAGGTGCACCGGCCGCCTCTACACCATACGTTTACAAACATCCATGTCCGAACCCGGATTCGAACCAGGAACCTTCCGATCCAGAAGCTAACACCTTAACCATTATACCAGTTCTGTGAGAATGTTTGAGGCCACGACAGATTTAACGTGCACCAGCCTCCTTTATATACGACGGTTTGATTGGATTCGAACTCGCAACCCTCCAGTTCCAGTTCGTTACTCTTCGAACCGAGCAGCCGGATAGCAATAGCGGATTGACAATTGGAGGGTTGCGGGTTCGAATCGAACCAAAGATCATAGTGTGCAAAGGCGCCTGGGGCACGTTGAATCTGTCGAGGCCTCCAATGTACTTACGTTGGCGCCAATTAAGGTATTCCCACGTCTTCTGACCGCGGTTCAAAATTACGTGGTGTTGTCCTCGGATCTTTCCCTTAAGGGACTGATCCCGGACCGTCGTCAATAGCCCGTTGTGTTGCTCTAGTACGACGTAAACAAAAAATTACCAATTACCAATTTTACCCTTCGGGATTTGCCGGGTCAGTGCATGGATGCTTGTAAGCGTATGGTGTAGAGGCGGTTGGTGCACCTTAAATCTGTCGTGGGCGAAAGTCCTCACGTTGGGTTTGTGTGGAAGTTCGGAGAGTGGGGTGCCAGCTCATGTGTTTCCTCGTCATCTGACGGTGGTTCGAAATTCCACGCTGTTGACCTCGATCTTTCCCTTCGGGATTTGTTCCACTGCCAAGACCCCGTTGTTGGCACCCCACTCTCCAAATTTCCGTACCCACCCAACGTGAGGACTTTCGCCCACGACAGATTTAAGGTTCACCAACCGCCTCTACACTACACCATACGCTTACAAACATCCATGCAACTGACGTGGATTCGAACCAGGAACCTTCCCATCTAGAGGATATAACACCTTAACCACTATACCGGTTGGTCGGCCCAAATCTAAGGTAATTGGTAATTATTTGTTAACGTTGTACTAGAGCAACACAACGGGCTATTGACCACGGTCCGGGATCAATCCCTTAAAGGTAATGGTAATTTTAGTTAACGTCGTACTAGAGCAACACAACGGGCTATTGACGACGGTCCGGGATCAGTCCCTTAAGGAAAAGATCCGAGGACAACACCTCGTCATTTTGAACCACGGTCAGATGACGAAGCAACACCTGAGTTGGCACCCCACTCTCCAAACTTCCACGCCAACCCAACGTGAGGAATTTCGGCCACGACAGATTTAAGGTGCACCAGCCGCCTCTACACCATACGTTTACAAACATCCATGCCCGAACCCGGATTCGAACCAGGAACCTTCTGATCTAGAGGCTAACACCTTAACCACTATACCGGTTGGTCGGCTGAATCTTTTAAGAGATTCTATTGTAAAGTTGGTTGTTGGTCAGTGCATATATGTTTGCAAGCGTATGGTGTAGGGACGTCTGGTGCACCTTAAATCTGTCGTGGCCAAAAATCCTCACTGACACGTCATCTGACCGTGGTTCGAAATTCCGCGCTGTTGTCCTCGGATCTTACACTTGGGGAATCGATCCCGGATCATCGTCAATAGCCCGTTGTGTTGCTCCACTGCGACGATAATTAAATACCTACCGATTTCAAAGACTCCTTCACGTCATCACTTCCATCATCCTCCTCTCAATGTCTGAGGCCTGAAACGAATAACGCAAACACGAGACGATGGAGGTAATTTCAAGACAAACATCCGAACACTCGTAGATGTATGCGAATAAAAAACAAACAGAATGCACACAGAAGCATACGTGATGCAACTGTTTGAACAAACAATCGAGAGTGACTTGAACAAAACGTGCCGGTGGTATTTTTTTCTCTGGCGACTACCGTCGAGAATGGAACGATATTTGATTTCGTCTCGAAACTTCGGCAAACATTTCTCATCCGCTCCTTTTTTTCTTTCAAATTTTTGCATCCTTGATGTCTTTAAGTATATTTAGGATCGACAGTTCAAAAAAAAAAAAAAAAAAAAGAGAGCGTTTTCAAGCTAAGAAAAGATCATTGTCCCGAATGAGGAAATTGAAATACATTAAGTTGTCCGGTGTGAGGAAAATTAGACGAAATGTTCCTGAGTTGGTCGAAGTAAAATACTTTTGATTCTCGCATTTATCAACACATTAAAGGTTTCCCCCTCGCAAAGTTGAATGTAAAGGACGTTAGTGTTTCACAGATGTATGAACTTCCTGTTTCATCACGGAAGACAATTCGGTCTATTACGCGAATGCAATTTCAGGTAGGTTAATAGCTGAATTAATGTCCCACTGGAGCTGCACAGCGGGCTTTTGGCGACGGTTTTGGAGGTCCATCCAGATTGAAAAATATCTGAGGAAAACACCGCGTAGTTTTAAACCACGGTTCAGATGACCTGAGCTGGCACCCCACTCTCCAAATTTCCACAACACGCCAACGTGAGGGCATTTGAGGTCAAACAGAGTTAACGTGCACCGTCCCCCACGTTACACTGTCTTTTGTTGGATTGAGTTTCGAACTCGCAACCTTCCGGTTGCTCTTCCAACTGGGCTACCGTGGCCCTTTAGAATCATCTGGAAAGATTTTATTCTAAGAATAGCATACTTTGGAAAGGTTTTATTCCAATAGCATAATTTTTAATGATTTTATTCCAATGATAGCATAATTTTTAATGTTTTTCTGCCAAGGATTTCATACTTTGGAAATATTTTGTTCCAAGAATAGCATACTTTGGAAATATTTTGTTCCAAGAATAGCATACTTTGGAAAGATTTTATTCCAATAATTGCATAATTTGTAATGATTTTATTCCAATAATTGCATAGTTTTTAATGATTTTATTTCAAGGATAGCATACTTTGGAAAGGTTTAGTTCTAAGAATAGCATACGTTGGAAAGGTTTTATTTCAATAAAATCATAATTTGGAAAGATTTTAGAACAAGCATAGCACACTTTGGATATATTTTATTCTGAGAATAGCACACCCTAGAAAAATTTTATTCCAAGAATAGCAACCTGGAAGGATTTTATTCTAAGAACTGCATATTTTGGAAAAGTTTTGTTCTAAGGGCATACTTTGGAAATATTTTATTCTGAGAACCGCAATCTAAGAATAGCATACTTTGGAAAGATTTTATTCTGAGAATCGCAATCTAAGAATAGCATACTTTGTAAAGATTTTATTCTGAGAATCGCAATCTCAGAATAGCATATTTTGGAAAGATTTTATTCTGAGAATCGCAATCTAAGAATAGCATACTTTGGAAAGATTTTATTCTTAGAATCGCAATCTCAGAATAGCATATTTTGGACAGATTTTATTCTGAGAATCGCAATCTAAGAATAGCATAGTTTGGAAAGATTTTATTCTGAGAATCGCAATCTCAGAATAGCATATTTTGGAAATATTTTTTTCTGAGAATCGCAATCTAAGAATAGCATACTTTGGAAATATTTTTCTGTTCAAGAAGATCGAAACTGGTTAAAAGTCACGCAAGGCAGACCTCAGGGAGCAGTTGAAATTAATAATTCGTATGTACCCTTAAAGTAGTAAAAAAACCAACCTTGAAAACGAGAGAAACAACCCGCACTATATTTCAGTAAAGAAAGACGAAACATTCCCTCGGTCGTGACATCCAAACCTGTAATCGTGTTTTTATTTCCACGAGGATCTCTTGGAGTGATTCCTGACCCCCCCCCCCTTCAAAGTGAAAGTGTGGAAAATCGCTATTAAATCGGATGGTTCCGGTCCAAATTACAGCCTCCACCTTCACTGTGTATCTTCGCCTTCCAATCTGCTTCCTCTTGCGCCGCGATTATTGCTCTAGTGCTAGTGCGGTAATGGCCGCCGCCCCAGAGGAAATCAACCCCCAATTGCGGTCTATCGTATGAAGTTGTCGGTAATTCAGTCATTACTAACGCCAAATGGGGATGGAGGATCCAAGTGAATCGCTTGAATTGTAGGTTCGAGGGAAAGTGTATAAGGGGTGGACCGTGCTTGTTGAGAGAACCGAGATTGGTTGTTTTGTGGGTTCGATGGATTGTTGATGGTTTGGGTTGAAATCGGAATACTGACCTTACAATCTGTGATGCGAGAAACTTTTGCTTAAATCTGCAAGATTCACGAGATCTACTAATGTAGTGTTGCTTTTTATACCTCGCAACACCCACATAATGACTCGATGACCACCATCTTTCAAATGAATCCGTGGATCCTTTTAATCTTTAGAAAGATTCTATTCCCTTTTCCTTAGAATAGAAACATTTAGAGTGATTCTATTCCCTTTTCCTTAGAATAGAATCATTTAGAGTGATTCCATTGTTTCTTTACTCTGAATTGAATTCTTTAGAAATATTCTATTTCTTCTTTTCCCTTGGTATAGAAACTTTTGTAATTACTCTACTATTCCTTTTTTTAGAAGCGAGTCCTTCCGAATGACTCTACTATTCCTTTCTTCAAAAGTGAATCCTTTGTAATTACTCTATCCTTCCTTTAGAGGTGAATCATTTGGAATTACTCTACAAATCCTTTCATTGGAAGTGACACATTAGAAATCATTGTACTATTCCTTTCTTTAGAAGCGCATCCTTTCGAATTACTCTACTATTCCTGTCTTCGGAAGCAAATCCCTTGGAAATTCCTCTACTATTCCTTTCTTCAGAAGCGAATCCCTTGGAATTCCTCTACTATTCCTTTCTTCAGAAGCGAATCCCTTGGAATTACTCTATTATTCCTTTCTTTAGAAGATGATCCTTTGGAATTAGTCTCCTATTCCTTTCTTTAGAAGCGAATCCTTTCGAATTCCTCTACTATTCTTCGGAATAGAATCCTTTCGAATTCTTCTACTATTCCTTTCTTTAGAAGGAAATCCTTTGAAATTCCTCTACTCTCTCTCTCTCTCTCTCTCTATCTCTCTCTCTCTCTCTCTCTCTCTCTATCTCTCTCTCTCTATTCCTGTCTTCAAAAAGAATCCTTTTCCTCTATTATTCCTTTCTTTAGAAGTGAATCCACGGGAAAGATTCCATAGGTCCCTTACAAAAAATAACATCTCTTAAAAAATTCTATTTTTCGAGAAAGTCAAAATTTGTTAGAAGTCATGTAGGTGGGTATTTAATTAACGTCGCACTGGAGCAACACAATGGGCTATTGGCGACGGTCTGGGATCAACTCCCGAAGGGAAAGTGATTTTTTGTGCAATTCTGGTTTGTTTCATTTATGCAATCTTTTGTTTGTTTCTGTATAGTACTTCGGTTTTTGTATAGTAAATTTTTATCATTTTTGTTTCGATGTCTTATGGCAGGCCTCGAACCTATTTTTATTTACTGTAAATAAAAAATATTGAAGCCTATAATTATTATTGTAAAAAAAAGAAGGCTGTAAAAAAAGTTGGTTAACTTTCTCCATCTTAAGTCGACTTCTTTTTTCAATAACTATCCCACCAGTTAGAGAAAAAACTCTTTCTAATGGGATGGATGTCGCCATCACTGACACATACTTAGTGTCACGGTTATTTTTCTTAATTTTTACTGTGGTTCTTTTTTTTTATTCAAAAATAAAACATCGACACCGTAAAAACATCGGCAATGTTAAACAAACATCGGCTTCGATAAATCGATGGTAAATACAACGATGTTTTTATATAGCATCGATGTTTTGAAAACATCGACATACATGTCGCAACCCTACCTCCGAGATGAAACGACAGTTACCGATGCTCTCGGGGCCGCCCACGGACCGCGGGTCGCATCCCTTCGGCAAGACGAGGCTAATCGCCAGGTGGAGGTCTAGGCTTTTCCGAAAGCTCCGTGGGTTGTGAACTTCTCCCTCCCACGAACCGGGATCGTTTGCGATCCTCTGGAGATGAGGAGGATCCACTTTTGGAGCTGCGCGCTCATTACCACGCCCGGTTCGTGAATCACAAACTCATTCTCGAACACTTCCGCGATTCCCTTAAACGTTCCTTTCTGTATTCCCTCGGCGTGATGTCCGATTGTCCCACGGGAGGAGGTGCCCTGGAGAACCGATAGATCTCTGCCCTTGCGATGAACTCTTGGGAATAGCTGACCACACAAAATACTTTTGAAAACTGTTGGGTTGCGTCGAGCTTTTTAGGGCGCCGTATCAACAGCTCAGCGCCATACACGGGACAGCAGTGGACATTGACATACATGAAGAAAATTTTACATACACAGAAGAGAGATATTCACACAAGGAGGAATTGTACATAGGAGAATTGTAAGCGTATGGTGTAGAGGCGGCTGGTGCACCTTAAATCTGTCGTGGCCAAAAGTCCTCACGTTGGGTTGGTGTGGAAGTTTGGAGAGTGGTGTGCCAGCTCAGGTGTTGCTTCGTCATCTGACCGTGGTTCAAAATTACAAGGTGTTGTCCTCGGATCTTTCCCTTAAGAGACTGATCCCGGACCGTCGTCAATAGCCTGTTGTGTTGCTCTAGTACGACGTTAACTAAAATTACCATTACCACCTCCTACAACTTGCAGTGTACAAACCAGGGCTCCAATTAAGATTTTAAAGCTGGCAGCAAATATTGCTGTGGGCTGCTTTTATAAGCTGACAGGCCGATTAACCGGTATAGTGGTTAAGGTGTTAGCCGGATCGGAAGGTTCCTGTTTAGATCGGAAGGTTCCTGGTTCGAATCCAGGCCCGGGCATGGATGTTTGTAAGCGTATGGTGTAGATGCGGCTGGTGCACCTTAAATCTGTCGTGGCCGAAAGTCCTCACGTTGGGTTGGTGTGGAAGTTTGGAGAGTGGTGTGCCAGCTCAGGTGTTGCTTCTTCATCTGACCGTGGTTCAAAATTACAAGGTGTTGTCCTCGGATCTTTCCCTCAAGGGACTGATCCCGGACCGTCGTCAATAGCCCGTTGTGTTGCTCTAGTGCGACATTAACTAAAAAATTACCAATTACCAATTATAAGCTGACAGCAAAAACTATTAAGCTCATGGCAAAACTTAAAATTTCCTTCATAACGGTAAATTGCAGTTGTACATTTTTTGCTAAACTTTAAAAGAATTGAACGAATAATGCAATGGGAACAAGAAAATAATACTTCAGTTTTCTTGTAAAATTTCTGCAATTTCGTATGAAACTCTAAAATACATCTGAGATTAAAAAAAAAAGAAAAGAAACACTCGAATAATATAATGTAGACACGTTATTTCCTTATTATCAAGTTTACAAAGGCATCAGTCAATAACTAGGCTAGAGAAAATTGCAGTTGTTTCATAACTACTTAGCTAAAAGCAAGGTCTACGATCACGTGCTCGCAACCATTTCTGAGCTAGGGATGCGACATCGATGTTTTTAAAAAAACATCGATGTATTGGGGTCGATGTTTTGGTAACATCGATGTTTATACTTGTCGATGTTTTTACGTTGTCGATGTTTTATTTTTAAATAAAAAAAGTACCGTTATAAAAATTTAAAAAATAAACAAGTAGCATAATTTTTATAATCAGCAAATTGAAATATACTTTTAGACCGAAGTGACCAAGGATAAATGGTCTGAAAAGTAGGAATGCAACATCGATGTCGATGTTTTCTAAACATTGATGTTTTAGAAAAAAACATCGATGTATTGGAGCCGATGTCGCACCACAAGTTGCTAAAACAGTTTTAAGGAGCGAGAAAAAAAGTTTAAATACACTGAATTATTAAAACATTGATGGTTTGGGGGCAATGTATTATCAACATCGATGTTTTAATTTTGAACATTGATGTTTTGCTGTCGATGTCGTATCAATAGTTACTAAACCAGTTTTAAGAAACGGGAAAAAAAAGTTTAAATACACTCAATTTTAAAAACATCGATGGTTTGGGGGCGATGTATTATCAACATCGATGTTTTAATTTTGAACATCGATGTTTTGCTGTCGATGTAGCACCACAAGTTGCTAAACCAATTTTAAGAAATGGGGGAAAAAGTTTAAATACACTGAATTTTAAAAACATCGATGTTTTAATTTTGAATATCGATGTTTCAAAACATCGATGTTTTGCTATCGATGTTGCATCCCTATTCTGAACTGTTCGATCAACCTTAGAATGTGAAAGCGAAGGACCATCGGCACTTATCCTCATAAAGGCACATTTTGTTTAATAGCTGGTATTTGAAAGAGAAATAGTGAAACATTCGGTTTCAAATACTCGTGGCAAACCTTGCTCTGAGAATCGTTGATCGTTGCGTCGGTTTAATTCAATAGTCACCAATATTGGAATCTGGCTAAGACACAAATTTTAGAGGGAGGAAGGTTCTTTAAATAACGTCGAACTGGAGCAACACATTTGGTGGCGGTCAGGGATCAATCTTGAAGGGAAATATGCGAGGACAACATGACTTCATTTTGAACCAAGGTCAGATGACGTGAACACACCCGAGCTGGCACCCCACTCTCCACACCACGCTAATTTGAGGCCACGACAGATTTAACATGCACCAGCTCCCTTTGCATATGACGGTATTTGATGGATTCGAACACGCTAACTAAAGGTTGCTAATCTGTTACTCGTCCAACCGGTTCACCGTGGCCCGTATCATGTCGAGACAGGTATTTTAATCTCCTGAGAGGCACACACGCATATATACGTTCTGTAAACTGCAGTCCTCCCTGATTCGATTGCTTTTTCGCTTTTCGCTAGAGTTAAACGATTACATAAACAGCGATATGATATATATTTTTTAGTTTTGATGCCCAACCATAGACAAGATAAGTTGCTTTATTTTTTAAATTGCTGTCATGAAACTGAATTTTTCGTAAATGTCGCTTTTAATTCATTATTTATTTCAAGAATTGTTTCCTGGCGTTTTTAATTTTCAACATTTTTCCAGTAGTTTAAATTTTCCAGATTTGTTTTGGTGATTGACATAATATAAAGTTGTGGTATGTGATAGTAAAGTAGTAGGTTGTGATAGTATGAAGTAGAGTTCCGTAAACACACGTCTATATCGTCGGTTTGGAGCTCACTGTCGAAAATAACTCCTCTAAAATTCCTGCCAACGTATGTCGTGCCTTAAATAGACATACACACACATGCAAATAGACATACACACACAAAGATAATTTAACGAATACAGAATAGAAATACCCGTGGAGGCAGGGCCGGATTTAAGAGTTAGCCGCCTATAGGCTAAAGTCCATTTGCCGCCCCCCTCTATAGTTCATATTTTCTTAATACATTTGTTTTATACAATAAAAGGATAGCGTTCATTGGTGTTTTCATCTGTTTTAAACACAAAATTTTGTTTGTTTGTTTCAGAACACATTATTGTTCTTGAAGTTTCAGTTTTGTTCGTTTTTTTTTGTATTCAACGCAGCTGAGTCTCTTCCTTCCGTCATACATAGTAGCTAGTAGGGAGTAGCCGACTTGTTAAAGACTGTACGTTATGTATTGGAATACTCTAAACCAGTGCTCCCCAACCTTTTTATCGCTGCGGACCGGATCAATGTTTGATCATTTTAACGCGGCCCGCTGAGGAGGGGGGGGGGGCGTTGATTGTTTATATTTTAGATTGTTTTGATTTAATAAATTTAATTTAATTGTATTTAAACATGCCTTCAAAAAAATAACCACAAAATTAATATAGAGGGATTTAACATTTTAACTCACTAGAACGCTAAATCAATGAGAACCCTGAGCTTGTTTCTTTGCAACGAGACGCTTTCATTTGGGGGTAATAGGAGACAATGACACCCGAAGTGTGTTGCTTATGTCCAGTTTATTCCGTTGTTTTGTTTTGGTTGCTGTCACTGAGAAAACGCCACTTCACACAGATAGGTTGTCGGAAATGGCAATAGGGATTTAAGTGCTGTGGTGGCAATCTCAGGGTATTCTGCCATGACTTTAATCCAGAACACCGGCAGAGTTGTTGTCTCGAACGTAGTTTTAAGGCCGCCTTCATTTGCAATTTCCAGCTGTTGATCTTCTTCTTGCACATACATGCTAGATTCGCCTGATTTGTTGACAAATGGGTCGCGGATCCATTCCTTACCTTTTCGTGGGTCTTTTGTTGTTGGGAAATAGCGCTCGAACTCTTTTAAAAGCAAAGACAGCTGATCGTGCACCAACTGGGAGAATGAATGTTTAGGCTCAGTCTTGCCTAAAATCCCAGCTAATGTCTGAAACATGTACAAAATGCCTCTGTTCACGCACCGTCCCCATAGCTTCAGTTTGGCTTTAAATGCAGCTACTTTGTCTGCCAACTTGAAAACAGTTGTCACATTTGTCAAAATTAGAAAATAGAGACATACAGAATTCATAAATCATAATTGAAGCTCCAGTAACAGAACAAATTTCAAGTTCTGATTTACCGCCTCCTAATTTGAGTGGACATTTCATAGATAAAAACCGCACAAACCCGAGAACTACACCACAGTAAATAAAATGGAAATAATTTAATGTTCCTTGGGCGGCCCGGTGCCATTTGATCCACGGACCGGTACCGGTCCGCGGCCCGGGGATTGGGGACCACTGCTCTAAACTATAAGGCAAAATTGTAACAAACAACATGAACACGCCTCGCTCAACACAATCACCAACGATCCTGTTGTGCACACCGATAGATATGAATGACAGCGTCAGACTATGACAGATTATACTGACACTACTCAAAATGAATGAGCCCTATTTCTATGGCAACCGCCATCACTCAGACGTAGTGTCGGAAGCAGTTCTTGTGGTAGGCAGAATATCACCTAAGAGACATAAGAAACCCTTCTTGAGGTTTGATTCCCAGACCGTCCAACTAGTCCGTTGTATTTCTCCAGTGCGACGTTAACTAAAATACATACCTTCCCAAAACATTTCCCTTTAAAAAATTCAGCTTTAATGACTTTGTATTGTATTATTTTTGTCTTTTCATTTCCTTTCTCACGCTCCTCTTTAATCTCCTCATTTCAATATCACTCTCTCAGCAATAATTATCACTTCTCCATTCTCATAGAAGACCCGATGTCGTTACAGAATCCATGCAACAAGAACTTTCCCAGGATTTCGCTACCATAACATTCACATCACCGTAGACACAATATCGTGTTATGAAGCTTCATTCCTGTCATGACCGCCTCGTGGGAGCTCAGAGACTATCTGTTTCTGGCAGTACTAACGGGGTAGACCGGTTGGAACTTCGGATGCGACATTGACAACAAAACATCGATGCTCAAAATTAAAACATCGATGTTGACACAACGCCCAAAAACCATCGATGTTTTAAAAAATTTTTAAACCCATTTCTTAAAACTGGTTTAGTAACCTCAAACATTAATGTTCGCCAGGGGGAGATTTAATTTGTCATATGCTGTGTTTATTAATTTATAAATAAGATTTTTTTAACTGTTAAAAAAAGTCTAATAAATTAAAACGAACAACTAACAAATCTTTTATTTCAAATTGAATAATATAAAAGAAAATAATCTTTACGATCATTTGACATAGATTCTACTAAGTATAATAAGGAAGGTACATAACAATAAGTATTGATAATTATTATTAATTATTTATCAACTAATGGAGGGGAGGAAACATAATCTTATACTTTTTATGTCCCGCAAATAAAAAATAGTGGGTCCTATGCTAATAGTGGGTTATATGCCCTAATATTTGTTGTTTACAGTTTGTATAAAAAGAAGTTTAAATTTCTCCCAATTAAACTCCTTTTTTTACCAACTCTCCAACCAGTTAGGGAAAAAGCTCTTTCTGATGGGACTTATGTCGCCATCACTGACAAATACTTTGTTGCATGGTTATGTTTTAAAATTTTACTGTGGTACTTTTTCATTCAAAAATAAAACATCGACAATGTACAAACATTGATGTTAGACAAACAACGATTCGAGCTGAGGGAAGTAAAACAAACTAAACTGTTTGACTGGCATTGTTATTGTAAATCGGGATCGTTAGAGATAGATTAAAAATTTCAACGGATTTGAAATCTGCGCAAAATTTGACACCAGATAGATACCTTAAATGTGATTTTCTTTCAATAATTAATCTTTTAATAAATAATTAAATAATCAAATCTATATATATAATTCTCTTACGTGGCACGCAAAAAAGACGTTATTTGTAATCGCGTTTTGGCAACACTGTACGATTGTTTGTTTATCGCGAAGTCTCGCGCAGCGATTGAATTTATAGCGTTATCGGATGAAATTTTATTGGAAAAAAAAGGAAATTTTAATGAGCTGTTGCAGTTAGTTTATGATAGAAATCAAAGAAAGCGGAGGATCTGTTCAAGGCCATTTAAAAAACGGTCCTTTTCAGGGCCAACAATTATAGTTCAACAAGACGCTTGCACTACAACTTTCGGCAACAAACTCAATGAAAAAGTGTGGGTCGTTTGAGTGCTGGGGAAATGTATACAAATAACATGCTGGGCATTCAATTTCCAAAGCAGCGCTCACATTTGGAGTCAAAATTTGCACAAAGTTTTCATTTGAATTCTGATTTTAGAGATACTGTATATATTTTTTCTGTAATACAGCAAATTTAGATTTGAAAAGCATTTTTTTGTAACATATTTTGTAAACAATCCCTTCTGCTAGGACACATGTCTTCATTGAGGCGAGCGAAGCGAGCATAGGTTCGCGCAGCGAACCAATGAGGATTGCGAAGCAATCCTCCGGGGGTTGGCGAGCGTTAGCGAGCAGGGGGCAGGCCCCCTAGTGGTAAATAATTGAACAATAAATCTGTTTTGGGTATCGATCTGGCATAGAATTTTTACGCTGATTTGAAATCCGTTGAAATTTTCACTCTATCTTCAACGATCCCGAAGTTAGAAGCTTGTACTAGAGAATAAAAAAGCCACTTTGTTTTGTTTCTGGAATAAAATAAACCGCGGCAGCCGTCTGTATTATCCAAATTCTCCACCGTATTCTGTCCGTCTAAGTTGACGCCTCTGGTCTCTGTTAAGACGGACGCCTAGTGATGCCGGCTCAGCTTTCTCATGAAACCCACGTTTTACGCCTTCAAGCGGGCTCCCGGCTCCGATCTCTGTTGGTCTGATTGTCGATTGATGGAATGAGGATAATAAAAAAGAGAGTATTGCAAATAAAGTGTGTTTTGTTGTGGTTTCAGGCGTCTGGAAGAGAACCTGAACTGCCTGGTGCTGCAGGTGACCAAGTGCCCCACCCCCAACAGGAGCGGGGACCTCATCAATAGGGTCTGGAAGTACATGGAGGACAATTGCGACGCTTTCGGAGGTGAGAATTGTTTGTCCATACCATGTGCTGTCTGTCTGTCTCTCTCTCTCTCTCTCTTTCACCTGCTCGCCACACAGATTCTGTATGTGTTGCCATAGAAACTGGCCTAATTCCATTTTTTATGGCTGATACGTGAAGAAATGCGTTCGTTAGTCACATATGCGCATTAACCTCTTCACTGCCAATCATATAAAAATTGTTTACAAATCAGTTTTTTTTTTCTGATAAATATTATGAAATACTTCAGAACTCTCAAGTGAATTCCTCTTTTAGATGATGGCATCATTGGGGATAAACATTTTAGGAACACATATGCGTTCCTCAGGTCTCAATTATACTGAAAGCAAAATATTTTGCAAAAACGATGAGATATCTCTTAAATCAGAAAAACAATATCATCACATATTTAAAAAAATTATCAACTAGATACCACTAAAACACATTAACTAAGGCAGGGATACCCAACCAGTGGTACGCTTGAAACTGTTGGTGCGCGGCAACGTTTCAGATGGTACACAAGGATGATACGAGGGACCCAAATATTCTACGAAGTTTGTTCGATTTTTTTTAGTATGTACAACCACGTTATGCTATTTCTTATGCCATTTGTTACTAATTGTTTGTGTGAGAGTGGTTTTACTGAACTTTTGTACATAAAACAATTAATACAGAAACAGAGTAAGTGTTGTAGAGAACTTAAGAATGAAGTTAAGATCCATTTCTCCTGATATTGATATTTTAATAAAAGACAACAAGTTTCGCACTAAAAATTTATTTTTGATTACGTTAATCTTTGTTTGCTTAGTTTGTACTAATTATTTAAAATTATTTGTTTCTAGAACTGTGAATAATAAATAAAACGGTAATTTTCAATAATCGTTTTAATTTTTTCCTTTATTAAAACATCATTCATACGAAATACAAGTGCATTAATCATAAAATATGAAGCTTTCTTAATATTTTAATTAAAATAAAACAAGCCATTGGGCACTTTTCTGACATTAGATATATGTTTCTAAAAAAATATAAGACTGGTGGTACGCCAAAAATTTCTAAAAATTTCAAGTGGTACGCAGTTGCTAAAAGGTTGGGAACCCCTGAACTAAGGCATTTAAAAACAAGTGAAATTTACTTACTTTTACGAGCCCGTTGAGTTGACGCCATTTCTTCCAAATCGCTTTTGAATAATGAACATTCCATAGCAACCACCGATTGATACAGCCATCCATTGGTGTCATTCGGAAGCTTAAACGTTCACGCACGTGTCACCCCGAGTTCTTAACACCAATTTATCAGAAAGATTCTTTTTAAGGCGAAACAGTTGAACTCCACGTATGTAGACCTACGTAGCGAAAAGGTTAAATAACAAATTGGAAATATATGAGAGTTTTGCTTTGGTGTTTGGGCAGTTATTAATGCTCTCCAAACAATGAAGTTATCAGTAGAGTCGTCAGTAGGTAGTACTCACGACTCTACTGATGTCAGTACAAGAGTGGGTTTTTCAATGGCTCATAGCGTCCTCTGGTGGAAAGTTCTTGGCTTTCCAAGTATCTATATATAATTCTCTTACGTGGCACGCAAAAAAGACGTTATTTGTAATCGCGTTTTGGCAACATTGTATGATTGTTTGTTTATCGCGAAGTCTCGCGCATCGATTAAATTTATAGCGTTATCGGATGAAATTTTATTGAAAAAAAAAAAGGAAATTTTAATGAGTTGTTGCAGTTAGTTTATAATAGAAATCAAAGAAAGCGGAGGATCTTTTCAGGGCCATTTAAAAAACGGTCCTTTTCAGGGCCAACAATTATAGTTCAACAAGACGCTTGCACTGTAACTTTCGGCAACAAACTCAATGAAAAAGTGTGGTTCGTTTGAGTGCTGGGAAAATGTACACACAAACAACATGCTGGGTATTCAATTTCTAAAGCAACGCTCACATTTCGAGTCAAAATTTGCACAAAGTTTTCATTTGAATTCTAATTTTAGAGATATTATATATATTTTTTCTGTAATACAGCAAATTTAGGTTTGAAAAACATTTTTTTTGGTAACATATTTTGTAAACAATCTCTTCTGCTAGGACACATGTCTTCATTGAGGCGAGCGAAGCGAGCATAGGTTCGCGCAGCGAACCAATGAGGATTGCGAAGCAATCCTCCGGGAGTTGGCGGGTGTTAGCGAGAAGGGGGCAGGCCCCCTAGTTCTTATGATTTTACTTGTTTGTCGAGATCTACACTGACCACCTGTTATCGCCACTGAACCTGCCTGTTGCTTGCCTTAGAAACTGCCCTAATCCCATTTTTACAGGTGAATTTGAGTAGGGGTCCCATTTTCTATAAGAGATACTACACTAGTGACTACTGCCTGCTATCACACCTGCTCCCGACACCTAGTCAGGGTAGCAGTAGTCGGTATAGAAGCAGTGTTCGCTCATTTTTTAATAGGGGTGATCCTCGGGGAAGGTTTTAGTTTACGGTGTTTTCCGCGAATGTTGGCGGAAGTGGTTCACAAGAATAGATATTGGCAGTAAATAAGGATTTTAAAATATATTTCCAAATCGTCAATCATAAGTACATTAATGTATCCTCTACTGAAAATAGGATACGGTCTATCTTTCTACGGCTGGCGCAGACTTTGTGTCGGGAATCGTTCTTGTGGTAAACCGACAGTAACAATCTCGTACCACCAAAAGAAAATTAAAAGATGGATATCGAGAGACACCCCTATTCAAAATGAACGAGCCTTGTTTCTATAGCGACCGCCATCATTCAGACATGGTGGCGAGAGGGGTTCTCGTGGTTGACAGAATAGCTACCAAGCATCATTTTTTAAAGTGCAGAGGAATTTGACTTTTTAACAGGTAATGGTAATTTTTAATTGACGGAGTTCCTGGATCAAGACTTTTTAACAGGAAGAACACATTTCAAAAATGCGCCATACTCAAATGTCATTTTTCGCTTCATAAAGCATTCTGTATTATATGAATCTTTGAATATATGCATGTCTGTGAGTTGGAAGTGTGTATTATTTCTACGTGTAATTCTTCATTCGCGAGTATTAGTATGTTTATGTATGTCCTTGTATGTTTGTTTGAGTAGTTTTGAAAACATATGTGTGTAAACAAATAATGAATGTTACGGAACGGAACGGACGTATTAATTACGGAGTACCTTGCAGAAAACTGCCAACCTCCATATCAGAATTAATAAGGAATTAAATGATTGTAGACTAAAAATGGAGGAAGAAAGTTGAAGGTAGTGGCATTGCACTATGATAAAGGTAAATAATTGAGATAGACGATAGAGTTTAATAATTGGTACAATTAGGAGTGGGCTATACGTGAGTTCGCATATGCATATCTTAATACATGTTTTTCCGTGTTTATGCTGGTGGTTTACTACCATTTTACTTCTCAATGAACGGAAAGATTAATCAAAGAAATAAATCCAGTTGCTTTGTCAGTTATATATACTCGTAGTTTATAAATTCAGTTACTTATCATTATTTAAACAGCTGCACGTCCAAGCCCTAGATTCAACTATTTCCATGTCTCAATCACATGTAATATTAACTTGCGGTTTCTGAAGCCAAAATCCATTATGAGTCAAGGAAATTGTTCATTTCTACCTTATTAGGAGTGTTTTTCATGAAACTTTCCGTTCAAACCACAAGGCACTCCTTTGAATTTAATAATTAGTCAACGTATGAAAAGAAAATTTAAGGATAGTACATCTTTGAAGCGAAAGATGGCGCCATAATAGTCTCATTTTTCTATCAAAGCCAAACTGCGTTCAATGTTTATATCGTCGGTTTAGAGCAGAAATTCGTTGACTGGCATTTGTAAGGTTTTGGGTAATTTTTAATTAACGTCATATATTAGAGCAACACAACGGGCTATTGACGACGGTCCAGGATCAATCTCATAAGGGAAAGACCCTAGTACAGCACTTCATTTTGAACCACGGTCAGATGACGAGGCATTTGTTTGGAGACACAAACTTCTTTTTTATGATGATTAGAAATACATTGTCATATTGCAATCTATTTAAAAGCGACATGGGGGCATTCTCAAAACCCTTGTTATTTTTATTTTTTCACTTTTAGGCCAAGAAAAAAATTATAAGGGTTTTGAGAGTATTATCTTAGTCTTAGGCGCGGTGCACACATCCGGTTTTTCAACGTGCGGCGCCCCTGCGACACCGAAGCCCAACTATGCACACATCACCGTGAAATGACGCACGAACTCATTTCGCGCCGTTTGCGAGAAATATTCTATCGAAGAAAACGTGTTTATTTTGCTAACTTGGTGTAAAAAAAAGTATATTTTGAAACAGAATAAGCGTTACTGGATACAACCATTTATTAGTTATTATTTATATTCCATTTGTTTATGAAAACAAGGTACTTCAGAACGGAGACTCACGTGCGGCGACCGTGCGTTGCCGTGGGGAACTGCGGTACTAATTGAACGCAAGATGGACGTGCGTCGCCGGAGACATGTGTGCACTACTCCATTGGATCTAATGTATCTCAGACCGCAGTTGCGTTGCGGCAACGGCCCCGCACGTTGAAAAACCGGATGTGTGCACCGGGCCTTAGTTAGATCGTATAGGTTAGTCTTTAAACGCTTGGCACGGGACAAATTTTGTACTGTCAGTTAATAAGTTCCTGCTCCAAACCGACGTTAAATTGAAGTCTTGCTTGCATCCCTCTTAAGTGGACCCCATTGGACTAGAGTGCCTATATAATAAGAGTGGCGACATACGGGAAACACTTTCTGATTGGCTTAGAGACCTTTTCTACCGCCCGAAGCGGTCTTTTCCCAGCTCCCGTAGACTTAACATGGGAACTTTTTGTGTGTTCGAGAAAAACGTGTGTATATTAAATTTAAAAGAAAATATAGCTTATTCGTGTTCCATTTCGTGTTCTAGAATGTCTATTTATAATTATTTTAGTGTTTTGTCAGTGTAAATTTGAAGACTTTTTAAGTAAATAGCTTTTTTTTGAACAACATGCTGTTTCCCGCTACTTTGGCGATGTAAGCATCGCGCCAAAGGCAGTTAGCAAGTTTTAAACTTTTGATAATGCGTTGTTTTTTTAGCTTTTTCCTTATTAAAGGTTTACAATAACCTATGTCGAATTGAATCATCAGAAAAGCAGAGAGTAAATTGTAGCAATGCTTTATATAAAAAGAAATGTTTACATAAAAGTGTTATTTTTGATGCAAACTTTCATCTTTATTTTGCTGCTAGATCTCGGAACAAAACCACCACATCAACATTTATCTGTGAATTTGGATATAAATGCGTACAAATGATGTTAACTATTTTTTATCTTGAGATTATTCTTGTATGTTTAGGCCAATATTTGCTCATAATTTAGTTTCAATCTGTTAATACTATTTTTCATATGAAAATGTGGTAGATTTTTTAACAAATGTGTACTGATGGTGTTGATTATTTTTGAAATTACATGTCTTTTGACTTGTATAAATGGATGAAACTTAAAATTAAATTTAAGTGGGTTAAAATTTTATGTTATGTATTAAAAAGTTCAAATAAAAATGTTCAGTATCTTTTCTGGTTCGGTTAATGTAAGGAAAGGATTAATCACACTAAAAAAAAACTACATGTGTTGAACAGTTGGTTGAAAGAAAGTTTTATTTTAAGGAACTATCCATTAATAGTAGGACATTTCAAATCTATTTTTTATTTAATGTTATAAAATTAATGCGTAAACTTCTATCACACAGCATGGAAAGAATTTAAAGAAAAAACTTGTGCCTGAGAGAGACAACACATCAGATCTTATTTTATTTAACACTGAAGTTATAAGCTTAACTTTATTCATTTTCTTGTTAATATTCACGAAAACAAGTTCAATAAGTCGTGAGCATAAAAATTACGGGACATAAATACTATCGCCAAAAGAAAGAGAGAGGAGGAAATGTGGGAAACCGATAGAAGAAACATATTCGCCCAGCAACCGATTCTGGTAGAAAAATGGCTGCCGCGCATGTGCATTGGGCCAAATTTGGTCCCTTGTCGCCACTCTTACTATATAGGCACTCTACATTGGACAAGTGGGCGATACGTAATCTGCACCAACACTAAACTATCTTAACTCATGTGAAACATGTGAAAGTTTATCTCACTGCGGACTGGGTGTTCCGAATAATTACATAGCCTTGTCGCAACAAAAAAAGCCGTATTCATATTGAGATATATTGTTGTCTTTTCAGGCTGGTGGAGCTACGATTGCTTTCATCTGGAAGACATGAAGAAGTGCGAGAAGATATTCGCCATCAGGGATTCCAAAACATCGGAGGCCTCGTGCAGGTGAGAATGCATCACGTTAATCGGCATTCTGCTGTGTAGCAAGATGCGACCGCTATATAGGTTGCGATTCAATGGCCAAAGAAATACGTAAATCATGAATAGTGGTTACACAATGCATTGCAGAATTAAAACAATAATCAGGTAAACCTGATACCTGCTGTTGTCTGTGTTGACGAGTAAAAATGAATACCCGAAATCAAAAGATTTTAAAACTAGAAAAATGAAATATTTATTTACGCATAAGGATTTTCCGATTATAAAGATCTTCACAATAATTATATGATCACGAAAATAACCATTTGACAAAAATCAGTAGCGCGACACATAATTAGATCAACCTTTAAATTATAATTTTACATTTTAATGTTCCTATAAGAGGAGGCAGGAACGAAAGAGATTGAAGAAAGAGGTAGAAGGGATATATTTAACACATGCCTATATTTAACACAGACACAAGACTGACAAGATAAATTAATGACATACACACAATGAAAGTTTTATCAACACAGAAGTACACCCACAGAAGATTCGAACCTGCGTCCCCACAGCTCGCCAGTTGCTATTGCAGTGGGCATGCACATTGCACCACGGTGATGCAAGGAAGACTGTAGTTAGTATCGTTTAATCATGCACGTGAATTTCCCAGAGGGTTAATCTAAAGCCTCCTTTACACTTGTGCGTCGGACCGAATCCGTTTATTTGCGTTCTGATGCGTCGAACCAATGAGCAACGAGAACTGTAATAATAGACAGGCTTCATTTCTGTAGTTCTCTTCGTTCATTGGTTGGACGGATCGGAATAAGGAGAGCTTTTTCGGACAGACGCACAAGTGTAAACGAGCCTTAAGTTACCATCCATCGTTCTAACCTCGCATCTTCTGTCCGCAGGGAGTACGACCGCTTCCGCCACTGCATCGGGGACGTGGTGCAAAAACGATGCAACCCCGCGGACGTCCAGTCCATGGGCAACTACCTGTTGGACAGTGCGGGTGACATGATCTGGACCTGTCCCCACGAGACGGGGCCACTCAACTCCCCCATCGTGGACGAAGGCTTCGTGGGGGCCTACAACAAGGACAAGGACCACGTGGGGCTGGACCTCGCCCTGCCTCCGTCCCTTGGAGGGACCAAGAAGCGGCTGACCAATGGCATTGCAGTGGAGGAGTCACACCTGAGGGGGGTGTACAGTTCGGCATTGACGGGGGAGTCGCCTTTTGTCACAGGTGAGACCGGCCGCACACTGAAGCGACATGCGACTAAACACGTGTAAAGTTTCCGCTCTCTATTTAGACACATATCACTGGTTACATTGCAATGAAATTTTTATTTTAAGGGAACCAGTGCACACAAAAATCTTTCAAAATTTCGATTATTTTTTTTATAAATTTAAATAAATGTTTATACTGTTCTGTTTATAATGATATAGGTATTATTTATAGAGATACGTTGAGTAGAAGTATTTTAAATAATTTTTTGAAAAATACCTGTACGTACCTGTAACATGTTTGAAAATATCTGTCCGTACACATTGAAAAGTACTGTATAACATACCCTAGAACTACTCAGAAAAGTTTATTTTAATTGTTAAAAAAGATAAAAATGAGTCCTTTTTCAAAAAAAAAATATATATAAATAAATAAATAAAATAAAGGTGTAAAAGAAAAAAATCTCAAAACTAAAAATTTAAAAATTTTCAAAAATCCCAGTGTTAAAGTGTTTAAAAGTGTTTTCATAGCCCTTTTAAAAGTGTTTTCATAGCCCGTATAAAAAAAAAAATTCAAATCAATGCACATTAAAGAGAAAATGTTCAATTTTAACATTCAGGAGTAAATTCTTAAAGTACTTTAAATACAATTTACAGTTTAGTTTACGGCATTAAAAATTTACAGTAAGTTAAAGTCACTAGAGTACGAGGGCACAGCATATCATTCGCATCTGCCTAGGAGCGAGGTTAGTTGATTTTTGGAGTTTCATGGCACATGGGCCATATATGGCCATGCAGCGCCAGGCACAAGACATACAATATAAAGTAATAGAAATATCAAAGGGGCCCCGAGGTCTTAAAATGTCTTTTCATTAGGGTTCGTGGAAATTTGTGACCTGAAAAAAGGTATTGCGAAAACGTAGAAGATAGATAATTATTGACTCCACTCCCGATGCTTCGCATGTCGATCTACTAACTTTTGTGATACGATGTTTCATCCTGTGGTAATGTAAAGGAAAGATTTGTGGAATTCAATCTCGTAGATAAACACATGTCTTTGGATATACAAACACATATCTAGAACAAGAAGTTTCGCAAACTTTGATAAAATTAGCAGTGGATATTGAAAACAGTTTAGCCTAGGACCATTAGTTGATAATGCTTCGAATATGTCACGTAAGTACTCGGGTTTGCAATGAAGAAAAGTGGTGATTTTGAAGAAAAGAAAATAGGGCATGAATTTACAATAAGAGAATAATTCATAGTCAATTCATTTTATGTCATATGTGATAACACCAAGACAGAATTATCTCAAAGAACTCGGACGGATAAAGCTGAAGTGGAGCCTTTTCGAATACTTTTTATTGGAATTTATCAATAGAAGAAAAGAACACGATAAAAAAGTTGAAGGATATTTACAAAATTGACATTGATGTTTGTACTTTTGAAGATGAATTTGACCATTTTTTTAATATTTCTAAAAGAAAATGAGGACACCATAAGAATCACACCAGACATCTATCGAGACGCCTAAGAAATGTCTTGCACATTTCCGAATGACGAAAGAGTATTGCAAAGTTTTTTAACAATTTCCTTACCTAATATGTCAGGAGAAAGATCGTTTTCTGTTTTAAAACGTAAAAAAATTATTTAAGGATTAATATGGGAGAAGAAAGATTAATTAATGTGGCCATTCTGTATATACAGCAAGAAATTTAAAACCGAATTGACACTACCAAAATAATTGACGAATTTGCAAGAAGTAAACAAGACGGAAATTTATGTAAAAATATGTCTTTGAATAAATTTATTTAATGTGTGGTTATATGACATTTTTGATTACTTTTCTTTTTTGGAAATAACTTAATGAAAGTTTTCTTGAAACTTTTTGCTAACTTGAGTTTGAGGGCCCCGAAATTTTACCGCTTCGAGCCCCCACTTGACTTGATCCGCCACTGGTCTTCCTCTTGGAAGGTTTGCCCAGGTGGTCTCAATGAAACCTGCAACACATAAGGGGATCTGAACTCCACAGCTGCAAGAGCTTTCTTTGGATCCCGGAATCGTTGAAAAAGACGTGTGACAGGCAGAGCAAGATTCCATTACGACCCGAGGACAGACTGAATGTCTTTCTGGCCCAGGTTCCCTCAGAACTGTCAACACGCGTGTTCTTCTGGTGGTGGACCGTCTGCATTTCGTGCATGGAAGGAAGTCGTGTCCAAGATAATTCAGGGGCTGATAACTTGTTTTCGAGTCGAGAGCGATCTGAACCCCAGATGTGGGATCGCGAGACAAATCGATACATGCGCATGCGTGCAAGGTTTCTGTCCTCAAAACGTGTCGGTACGCATGCGTATTTCAGTCAATTTAGTGTCGCACATTTGACGCCGAAGCTCGCATTCTGTTTTCTTTGGAAATGGGCAGAACTGTTATCTCTAGTTTTATAAAAGAAAGTGTTTGTCTGTTTCCTGTGTACTGTCCTGACGAATCTATGACACTTACAATAATGAAATTTGTCACACAAGTGGTCCGAATATTTTGCGATATTTGTATCGCTCCTGAATTTTAAACTTAAGGGACTGATCCCGGACCGTCGTCAATAGCCCGTTGTGTTGCTCTAGTACGACGTTAACTAAAAATTACCAATTACCTGAATTTTAAAATTTAATCTAGAACATTTTGAAATTAATTTATTAGTTTTTTTCACCGTCCGTCCTTTGCTCCGGAACGTGACGTTACCCGTACCTTAGAAAGAAGCGAGCAGATTTTGCTATTTTCGACCACTGACGTCAGCCTTCGGAACCCATCGATGTTGGAACCATGCCAACTTTTCCGATTCCAGCGTGATTTTATTTACGTTGTGGATAAAAACCATTTCGAGGCCTGCCTGTGGAGTTCGTTTGCGAAGTAAACCAAATGGGAATACGTAGCAATCACCGGGGGTTGGCGAACGTCAGCGAGCAGTGGTCACACCTTGACCCCATGACAGGAACTGTCACGGGAAACGCCGTGCTGGTTTTATAGACTGGTTATTAATTAACTAATTCGTAATATCAGTTATTAATAGCAGTTTCGTTAACAGTTAGCAGTTAATTCAATGGATATTATTCAACTGTCAGAAAAAGAGGTTAATGGTTAATTTAGTATCAAATTTACATTTATTTTTTTAAATATATACATAAGAAGGTCGATGCCACAAGGGTTAAAATCCTTTTCTTACATTTTTGATTTCACTGATATTTCCTTAGTAGAAGTAGATCATTTCAAATATGCACATCATCCGACATTGCTGTGTATGAGTTGTTTGATGTCTGTCGCAATTTCTCCGTCTGTTTCTCACGTGTTGTCTTCCATTTTGCAGGCTGCAACGCCAGGGCGACCGAGGAAATGAGAGGATGCCTGGACAGACACCAGTACGAGCGAGACCAGGCGCTGGGCTCTAGGGACGACGAGGACAGGCTCAGGAAGGAATGCTGGTGAGTACTAAACGATCTCTCTTCACCTGATCCTCTACACCCTACTCTTTGTACCCCGTTAAGGCACCACGGACTACCAATGATTTTAACGTTCTCTCGAACCACATCAGACGGCTCTGACAAGACTTTGGTTGGTTCGGTTAGGGATTTTTTTATGGGATAATATCTGGCCAAGCAGCGAAAAACAGTCTAGTAAATGGACATACACACACAAGGACAGTTTTATTGACATAAGAGAGGAATGAATAAAAGGATGAATTGAGCCTGCGCCGCCTACAACTCGAAGGTTGCTAGCGCAGTGGGAAACTCACTGAGCCATAGAGATCTCTCTCAGATCCACTTCGGATCCTCTTGCCATCAGCTTAGAGCGTCTTTTGTGAACCCGGGGGAGGAGGGCCTCGACAGGGGAGAGGCTCTAACCACACATCGTATTTGTTAAAAAAAATTATAAAGACAAGAGGCAACATGCCAGAATCTATATATTTAATTCTCTTACGTGGCACGCAAAAAAGACGTTATTTGTAATCGCGTTTTGGCAACACTGTACGATTGTTTGTTTATCGCGAAGTCTCGCGCATCGATTAAATTTATAGCGTTATCGGATGAAATTTTATTTAAAAAAAAGGAAATTTTAATGAGCTGTTGCAGTTAGTTTATAATAGAAATCAAAGAAAGCGGAGGATCTTTTCAGGGCCAACAGTTATAGTTCAACAAGACGCTTGCACTACAACTTTCGGCAACAAACTCAATGAAAAAGTGTGGGTCGTTTGAGTGGTGGGAAAATGTACACACAAACAACATGCTGGGTATTCAATTTCGAAAGCAACGCTCACACTTCGAGTCAAAATGTGCACAAAGTTTTCATTTGAATTCTGATTTTAGAGATACTGTATATATTTTTTCTGTAATACAGCAAATTTAGATTTGAAAAACATTTTTTTGGTAACATATTTTGTAAACAATCCCTTATGCTAGGACACATGTCTTCATTGAGGCGAGCGAAGCGAGCTTAGGTTCGCGCAGCGAACCAATGAGGATTGCGAAGCAATCCTCCGGGGGTTGACGAGCGTTAGCGAGCAGGGGGTCAGGCCCCCTAGTCTATATATATAATTCTCTTACGTGGCACGCAAAAAGGACGTTATTTGTTATTGCGTTTTGGCAACATTGTGCGATTGTTTGTTTACCATCACGAAGTCTCGCGCCTCAATTGAATTCATAGCGTAATCTGATGAAATTTTATTGAAAAAAAAAAAGAATTTTAGTCGAGCTGTTGCAGTTTATAATAGAAATCAAGGAAAACGGGGTATCTTTTCAGGGCCAACAATTGCAGTTCAACAAGACGCTTGCACTACAACTTTCGACAGCAAACTCAATGGAAAAAGTGTGAGTGGCTCGAGAGCTGGGGAAATGTACACACAAACAACATGCTGGGTATTCAATTTCCAAAGCAGCAATCACATTTCGAGTCAAAATGTGCTCAAAGTTTTCATTTGAATTCTGATTCCTGAGATACTACTATAACTTTTCTGCAAACAGCAAATTTAGATTGGGAAAAAAAAATGAGTTTTTTTTATTTTTTTAAGATGGGAGCATAAATTGCAAATGAAAAATAAAAACGGATTACATTATCGGTCAGATGAGAAAAAAAAAAGTACATGAAAACCCTGGACGAAAAGTACACACTAAAATGAACCTATAAAAGATGGCTTATAAAAGGCGCCAGAATATAATTATTAGCGCGCATCAAGATAGAGCACAAAAGCGTACAGCGGTCCACACTATGCGCCGAATAGTGAATATATACAGTGCATGAATAAGAAGTGGAAATACTGAGAGCAATAAAAGGGTGCAACCCCAAGAAATAAAACGATGAAAGGGATTTAAAAGTTTTAAAAAGAACTGGGCCTGGACATAGTTTGAGGCCCCTACAATAAAAATCAGGCATTAGGGGCATTAGGAGGGGACATGATCACTAGGCAGCGGGAAGGGGTCACCTCTGCAGCCGCCAGCACACACTGTCTTAGTCTATACAAACTCTGTGGGTTGTACAGGACCCTCTGCAGCTGCCAGCACACACTGTCTTAGTCTATACAAACTCTGTGGGTTGTACAGGACCCTCTGCAGTCACCAGCACACACTGTCTTAGTCTATACAAACTCTGTGGGTTGTACAGGACCCTCTGCAGCTGCCAGCACACACTGTCTTAGTCTATACAAACTCTGTGGGTTGTACAGGACCCTCTGCAGTCACCAGCACACACTGTCTTAGTCTATACAAACTCTGTGGGTTGTACAGGACCCTCTGCAGTCACCAGCACACACTGTCTTAGTCTATACAAACTCTGTGGGTTGTACAGGACCCTCTGCAGTCTCCAGCACACACTGTCTTAGTCTATACAAACTCTGTGGGTTGTACAGGACCCTCTGCAGCTGCCAGCACACACTGTCTTAGTCTATACAAACTCTGTGGGTTGTACAGGACCCTCTGCAGTCACCAGCACACACTGTCTTAGTCTATACAAACTATGTGGGTTGTACAGGACTCTCTGCAGTCTCCAGCACACACTGTCTTAGTCTATACAAACTCTGTGGGTTGTACAGGACCCTCTGCAGTCACCAGCACACACTGTCTTAGTCTATACAAACTCTGTGGGTTGTACAGGACCCTCTGCAGTCTCCAGCACACACTGTCTTAGTCTATACAAACTCTGTGGGTTGTACAGGACCCTCTGCAGTCTCCAGCACACACTGTCTTAGTCTATACAAACTCTGTGGGTTGTACAGGACCCTCAACAGTCACCAGCACACACTGTCTTAGTCTATACAAACTCTGTGGGTTGTACAGGACCCTCTGCAGTCTCCAGCACACACTGTCTTAGTCTATACAAACTCTGTGGGTTGTACAGGACTCTCTGCAGTCTCCAGCACACACTGTCTTAGTCTATACAAACTCTGTGGGTTGTACAGGACCCTCTGCAGTCACCAGCACACACTGTCTTAGTCTATACAAACTCTGTGGGTTGTACAGATCCCTATTCAGCCACTCGGACATGTTTAGGTGAGAGGGCCTAGTAATGTGGAAGTCCTTGGTGCGGGGACATCCGAAGAAGTAATGGTTAGTTTAAACCTATAAAGGTAGGCAATAAACAGGCCATACCCCGTCAAGAAGAATATCATGTGCCGGTCGGTGACAAGGACATTCAAATGTATTTCAGGTATACAGTCTTTTAAACGGAGGCCACAGAGACCTCAGAACTTAGGAAACAATACTTGCGCCCGACTTAACAATAAGTAAACAAACAGTATATTTTAACGCATTCACGGGCATTTGCTTTCTTCCAGCGCCACTTGGAACTACCGCCGCTGCCTGCAGAACTCCGTCCGCATCCACTGCTACGACACGCGACAGGTGGACATCCAGCCGGCCGTGGACGCGGCGGTGCCGCACGACCGGGGGTTCCTCTGCAGGAACCACTGGATCTACTCCTGCAACGGAACACCGGGGATCAGACTCTCTCTCGCCGTGCTGGCCGCCGCGGTTGCCATGGTTTCCTACATGTCCCTCCTGCCGACGACCCTCTGACCACGGAACTGGCTTAGCCCCATCGTTATCTTCTGTCCAAAGTGTACATAGTTTTTTTAAATAAAGTTGTTTTTTTATCAGTTACGGAGTAATTTCTGGTTATTTGTTGGGGTAGCATATGGTTGGAGGCAGGATTAACAACAGGAGGGGTGCGAGTTCAAATGCAACCAAAGACCGTGAATAGAGGGAGATGGTGCACGTTAAATATGTTCCCGTCGCTTCAAATGTTCTCACGCCGGCGTGGAAGTTTGGAGAGTGGGATGTCAGCTCAGGTGTGAACCTCATCTTTCTGACCGTGGTTCAAAATAACGTGGTGCTGTCCTCGGATCTTTCTCTTTGGGTTGGATCCCGAACCGTCGTCAATAGACCGTTGTGTAGCTCCAGTACGACGTTAATTATAACCCCTAACTACATAGTTATATTGTTGGGGGTTGTTTGGTTGGAAGAGTCGGATTAACTGCCGAAGAGTTGCGACTCTTCAAAACAAGATCTAACCCAAACACCGATGCGTTCGTTGGGGTTGTATCACGTCAAATCTCAAGTAGACGTGGAAGGTAGTAGAATGCATTGCCAACTCAGGTGCGGACTTCGTCTTCTGCCCGTGGTTTAAAACCACGAGGTGTTGTCCTCTGATCTTTCAATTGAGAATTGATCCCGGACAGTCGCCAATACATCATTGTGTTGCTCCAGTGCAACGTTCATTCAAACTACCTACCGAAAACACGAGGTAGGTTGGTTGGGTTTTTATGGCGCCAGACACAAGACATATGCCACCAATGGACATACAGACACCAAAAAAAGTTTTGCTGCCACAGAAGGGAGAGATACAATCAGGGAGGATTGATATCTGTAACACTAGCAACTCGCGCATAGCTAGCGCAGTGGGCATACCCACTGGTGGACAGTTGTTCACCAAAATCGCGAAGAATCAAACTATAGCTTGTTAGAAGAGTTGCGGATTAGCAACCGGTGGGTTACGAGTTGGAAACTCGATCTAACCAAAGACCGTTACGTATGTGGGAATACGTGTAGAGTTACTTTTCTCTTTCATAAATGAATGCAACTAGAAGTTCCTGGGAAACTCTTCTTTATTAGAGTCCAGTTAAATAGAGAAAATCAGCTTTACCTGGGGAACCGCTGGATCATGGCTAGAGACCGAGACTTTCCGTCAGATGAAGAGGGAATAAATTTGCCGGGAACTTATGGACCTCAGACATAAGAGCTGGGCATCACTGGTGGGTAGCATCTGGAGTTATGGTTCGGGTCGCCCTTGCCTTTTCAGGAACAGCTCATTATGATCCGCTTCCCTTCGTCGTCTCGTGTCGTCGAGTATCGATCTCGTCATCTGACCGTGATTCGAAATGAAGAGGTGTCCTTTGATCTTTGAACTGATGAATCGTCAATAGACCGTTGTGTTGCTAGAGTGCGACGTCGTTTCAATTACCTACTTCCCAAAACCATCAGGAATCTTAAATCCCTTTCTCAATCCCTCAGGGAAAGATCGAGGACAACACCACGGTAATTTTGAACCACGATCAGTTGACGAGGCAACGCTTGAGCTGACACCCCACTCTCCAAACTATTACACCAACCCAACGTGAGGACTTATGGACACGACAGATTTTAAGGTGCACTAGTCGCCTCTACACTATAAGCTTTTACAAATATTCATCCTTCCGATCTAGAGGTCAACAGCTTAACCATTAGACAGAGGCCTTTTGTAATTTGAGTGGCGATATGCATATTGGGCCAGTTTTGCATGTGACGCCTCTATGGTAATGGTAATGGTAATGGTAATTTTAGTTAACGTCGTACTAGAGCAACACAACGGGCTATTGACGACGGTCCGGAATCAGTCCCTTAAGGGAAAGATTCGAGGACAACACCTCGTAATTTTGAACCACGGTCAGATGACGAAGCAACACCTGAGCTGGCACCCCACTCTCCAAACTTCCACGCCAACCCAACGTGAGGACTTTCGGCCACGACAGATTTAAGGTGCACCAGCCGCCTCTACACCATACGTTTACAAACATCCATGCCCGGACCCGGATTCGAACCAGGAACCTTCCGATCTAGAGGCTAACACCTTAACCACTATAACGGTTGGTCGGCGACGCCTCTATGCTCTGAGCACAGAGGCCAATATATGCGCGTTTGATTTAAATCAGGGATTCCCAACCGGTGGTACGCTGCAACGTTTCAGGTGGTACGCAAGGATGATACGAGCGACCCAAATATTCTACGAAGGACTTAAGAGTGAAGTTGAGCTCATCGCTCCTAATATTGATATTTTAATAAAAGACAAACAACAACACGTTTCGCAGTAAAAATTGATTTTTTATTATGCTTTCTTTGTTTAGTTTGTACTGATTATTTAAAATTATTTGTTTTTAGACCTGTGAGTAAAAAATGAAACTAATTTTCAATAATCGTTTCATTTTTTTCCTTTATTAAAACATTATTAATACGAAATACAAGTGCATTAATCATAAAATATGAAGCTTTCTTAGTATTTTAATTAAAATAGAACAAGCCATTGGGCACTTTTCTGTCATTAGATAAATTTTCAAAAAAAAAATATAAGACTGGTGGTACGTCAAAAATTGATAAAAATTTCAAGTGGTAAGCAGTTACTAAAAGGTTGGGAACCCCTGGTTTAAATGATAGTCAGATCCCAGTACTGGTGATCTCTTTATGCTGTCTTTGAGCTGAGCTGACTCGAGTTTTGCATCCAGTATTTTATACATGCTTTTTTTTTATGTTGTTTTTATGTACACTCTATAACAAAAAATCGACGAATCAAGAAGGTGCGGAATCACAGTGGTGCCGGGCTCGATCAGCTTTTAACTGTGCTGACTGGAGACGTAGTCTGTAGGGACGAGTCTCGTCCCTCTTCCCTTACAATCCTCCTGCCCTAACAATCGCACGCCATACATGTCCACAACAGGGCGTTACGGTCTGGGGCGTCATCTCTTTTGATAGCTCTTTGGTAGTCATTGGCACACTTACAGCACAGCGATAGGTAGACGATATTCTACGACCGGTTTTGTTACCGTCACTTTTGAGACGCCCGGGACATACTATTCAACATGATAAAGCCCGGCCGCACACGGCACGTGTTGCTATGAATTGTCTTCAAGCTTTCCCAACACTTCCTTGGCCAGCTAGGTCTCCCGATCTCTTCTATAGAGCAAATTTGGGACGTTATGGGAAGGCGATTGCAACCATCACTGAATGTTGACCCTTTAGCCCTGTTAAGTTGCTTTTCAGTTGAAATGAATGCAACTAGTAGTTCCTGGGAAATTCACCTTTATTGGTGTCCAGTTAAATAGGCAAAGAATCAGCTTTACCTGGGGAACCGCTGGATCATGACAAGAGACCGAGACTTTCCGTCAGATGAAGAGGGAATGGATTCGCCGGGAACCTATGGACATCAGTCGTAAGAGCTGGGCATCACTGGTGTATCGCATCCGGAGATGTCGTTCGGGTCGCCCTTGCTTTTCAGGAATAGCTCAGTACGGTCCGCTTCCCTTCGTCGTCTCGTGTCGTCTCCTCCTTCTTAGGCAAGCCAGAAAGGGGTCGAAGCACCCCCTTCTCGTTAGGACAAGAGATTCGTTTCACCTCGACTCTCGCCAATCCAGCGCGAATCCCCAAGTTCCGCACATACATTGGAGGAAGTGAGGGCCATCGGAAATCGTAACATAACAGCCCGATGGTTGGAGACAATTTGGCAAGAAATTCCGCAGGGCACCATCCGGGAACTTTTTCAGTCTGCCACTCCGGGTGACGCATCCAGGCCAGAGATGACCAGCGCCTTATTGACTTCCTCCCTTTGTAACAATCAAACTGAAATAAATCATTTAATTGTTCCGAAATTTTAATCGTTTGTTTTGCTATGTATGCTCTTCACATTCACCCATTGTTATCACAATTGGATAGCTCCTTTTTGGTGCGACGATTTTTTTTGTTAGTGTATATTCATTCCTATTCATAAATTTTTGTCACTTTCCTGTGTTTGTGTTTAGACTGCTAAATCGAGCATTCTGCACCGCGTTTGTTACTCTGCAAAAATTGTTAGCCCTTTCGTTAGCAATAATGATTTGGAGAATTGAGCTTCATAAAAATGTATAAACTGCACAATACAAAATCTTTGGAAAGACGGTAACGGCTTTAAAAAGAGGGTAACGCTAAAATAAAGTTATCGTTAAAATAAGACGCGTAATTATACGTAATATTTCAACGGTTCTAAGTTTTGACGTAGGATTCCATCCAAGACAATTAACCCACTGGCTGATTATCCCGCGATTTCCACGGGCAACTCAAATGTAGCAAAATTTGCTCATCCCGCGATTTTCGCGGGCAGGTGTGTTTCGATCTTTATTGAGGAGCACGTCCCGCTTTTTCACCGTTTAACTACTTTTAACTTTTGTGTTCTAATGGTTTAAACTTTCAATGTGCGACTAATAGAAAAAAAGTTAGGTCAATTTAAAATTTGAACGAAATCGTTAATTATACCGGAAGTAGCATAACGAAACCGGAACTAATAATAAGAATATTCAATTTTTACCATAATTTCTACCTTTTATCTGTTATAGTAAGTTAAGACATTTTGTTATTATGTTTCGATAAATTGGCCGCTACAATTTTTTTTTAATTCACTTAGTTGTTACAAGAATTTTGCATTATCTTTACTCTCTTGGATTTTGTTTACAAGCATTTTTCTGAAAATTACATTTTAGGCATAACCATTGAATTCCAGAAATGATAACTAAAAAAGTTATTGATGTATATTTATAAAAAATTTTATGCATATTCGAAAAATAGTGTTTGCTATTGCATGCTCTAGAATCAAATTTAAACCTTTTTTTTTCCTATTTATGAACTCGCATTTGAATAGCAATGTTGCAAAATGTTCAAAAATCCTTTAACAATTTTTCAATGAGTCATAAAACCTTTATTTTTTTAAATATCTTTCTACTTATAGAAGAAGCACTAGATAAAAACATGAAGTTTACTCTGATCATCTTATTTTGCTGCTAATTTAAATTGTATGCCCTGTATCATTTTTCAAAATTTCGAAAAAAAAACTTCACACTTACACACAAAATTTTACTTTTTGTTAAATATATTTTTTAGACTTTAATTATCGATAGAGGAAAATTAATTTTGAACACAAATAATTATAAAAATAATATTAAAATGCTTCTGAATAGCATTTGAAAAAAAAGTGCTCCGAACGTATGCAGATACCTTAACGGAGCAAATCAGTTAATTTGCAGATCAGTTTCGTAATGTGCACATTTACGGCTTTCGAGAATCTAGCGGTAAAGCTTTGGTTTCCTAAGAAAGTGTGGAGCCGTTATATAACAGTCGTGATACGTCATGATGCCGCGGGCCGTCTAAACAAAAATCTAGAGTTGTCAACTTAGACGGACAGAATACGTTGGAGAATGAGCAACACAGACGGCTGTCATGGTTTATTTTATTCGAGAAACAAAACAAAGTGGTTTTTTATTTTCTAGTTTAAAGTTTCTAACTTCGGGATCGTTGAAGGTAGAGTAAAAATTTCAACAGATTTCAAATCAGCGTAAATTTCTACGCCAGATCGATATCAAAAACAGTTTTATTATTCAATTATTTGCCATTTGATTATTTAATTATTTATTAAATAATTAATTATTTATTTAAAGAAAATCACATTTAAGTTATCGATCTAGTGTCAAATTTTCGGCAGATTTCAAATCCGTTGAAATTTTCATTCTGTGTTTAACGATTCCGATTTTACAAAAACGAATTAATCAATGGTCAGAAATGTTTATTTATTTCGCTCCTCTTCGTTTGTAGCAGGAAATGAAATCTGGCCGCTACAAGAGAAAAAACGTTCCCCAACTGTTTGAGACCGCTATGACGACAGTCATGGAAATGGTGGCTCCGATCATTTTCGGACGCTCATAAACAACGCTCTCTTGGAAACCAACACCATGTGGTATAAACAACGTTTTAGTGACGTCACCCAACGATACATCACGGCCGCTAGATCACGGCTACGCTTTCTTAGGAAACCGAAGCTTAACATATATAATAAATAATATGAATTTGTAAATAAATCATTATTATCGTAAAAAAGTATGTCAATAAATACTCGGAAGTCCAAAAGATTATTCACTACTTCTTGCGTGTTTAATTTCACGCTTCATCTAATAATTTTTACAATACAAGGTCAAAATGTCTAATAATCTCAGATGTTTACGCATTGACGGCCGTAAAACATTCTTTGTGTGGTGCGATATAATTGTGTCACCACACCATAAATTTCAGAGGACCATAAATGCAGTGTATGAACCGATCAATTAAGCGACATATAGGCAACATTTTGTTAATTTATAGGAACTATGATAAGTGTGTTTTGGTTAAAAAAAAACCTTTATTTGATGAGTAGATGTGTTATTAAATACCAGATTTCAATTAAATAAAAAGAATTCAACGTATTAATGGGCACCTTTTAAGATTTAGTACTGGCAAATTTCTTTGGGTCGGAATAATTTATACTTTTAGAAAAAATAGTTTTCAATGCATATAATTACAAGATCCGAAAGATTTTCCTGTACTTACATAAGTTTTAATGTACTAAAATTCCGTTCACCTCAAAGTGACAGGTAGGGGAAGGTGTCGAAGGGACAGTTTCAAACAAATATTTTTCTTGAGGCTATAATGTAGCTGCAGTTTGTTTTTTCAATCAACTACACTCTATAACCAAAAAATCGACGCACCAAGAAGGAGTTAACCGATGGAGACAAAAATTGGTGGATAGGAAAATTATGTACAGAATAGGGATGCTACATCGACAGCAAAACATCGATGTTTTGAAACATCGATGTTCAAAATTAAAACATCGATGTTGATAATACATCGCCCCCAAACCATCGATGTTTTTAAAATTAGTGTATTCAAACTTTTTTCCCCATTTCTTAAAACTGGTTTAGCAACTAGTGATGCGACATCAGCTCCAATGCATCGATGTTTTTATAAAACAATGTTTTGAAAACATTGACATCGATGTCGCATCCCTACTTTTCAGGCCCTTCACTCTAGCCACTTTGGTCTATAAGTATGTTCAATTTGCTGATTATAAAAATTATCCTACTTTGTTAATTTTAAAACTTTTAAAACAATACTTTTTTCATTTAAAAATAAAACATCGACAACGTAAAAACATCGACACGTATAAACATCGATGTTACAAAAACATCGACACGTATAAACATCGATGTTACAAAAACATCGACACGTATAAACATCGATGTTTTTAAAAAAACATCGATGTCCAGAAAACATCGACATCGATGTCGCATCCCTAGTACAGAATAGAAAATTATTAAAATTTCAGAACAATTGAATGATTTATTTCAGAGTTACAGTAACGAGCTCAATAAGGTATTGACCCACCTCTAGCCTGGATGCAAGCTGCCACACGGCGTGGCATAGACCGATAAGCTCCCGGATGGTCTCCTGCGGTATTTCTTGCCACATTTGCTCCAATTGTCAGACTACGTCATCAACATTCCCTACCGGATGCAGTCGCCTTCCCATCATATCCCAGACATGCTCGATGGGAGAGAGATATGGTGTATGGCTGGCCAAGGAAGTGTTTGACAAGCTTGAAGACAGTTCATAGCAACACGTGCCGTATGTGGTCTGGCATTGTCTTGCTGAAAAATAAGCCCAGGGTACTGCGAAAGGAACGGTAGCAAAACAGGTCTCAGAATGTTGCCAATGTATTGCTGTGCAGTAAGTGTACCTCTAATGACGGCCAAAGGGGTTCGGCTATCAAGGGAAATGGCACCCCAGACCATAACTCCTTGTTGAGGGCCCGTGTGGCGTGCAATAGTGAAAGCAGGATCAGCACGCTGCCCTGGGCGTCTCCAGAAACGTCTTCGATGATCGTCAGGACACAGTTGGAAGCGGGATTCGTCGCTAAATACTATACGTCCCCAGTCAGCATCATTCCAGCCTGATCGAGCCAAGCACCACTGTAATCTGGCTCGACAGTGTGCAGGCGTGAGTGGCAGGTGGCGTAACGGTCGGTACGAGCGTAGATTTCGTTCTCTAAGCCGTCTGTGAATGGTCATAGTGGACACTCGTGTCTGGGTCGCACGACTGATGGTTGATAGCGATGAATCAGGCGCTGTTGCAGCTGATCTGACAATCACTCTGTCCTCGCGATCTGTTGTGACCCTACGTCTACCGCTACCATCATGAAGCTGAAATCTGCTATTGTCCACCCACTCTTGCCAGCATCTTCTAATGGCCGCATCGCTTCGATTCACATGACGAGCGATTCTCCGATTTGCCCAACCTGCCTCTTTCAATCCAATGATACGACCTCTTTCAAACTCTGAAAGTTGCTCGTAATGAGCTCGAATCCTGCGGCGAGGCATTTTTTCAGTCGTTGAAAGGTATCCTAAATCGCAATGCAGTAAAAAAAATTTTAAACAGTTCAAGAACAACTCCTTATATACATCTGCTGGACGCGCAGTTCCGATGCGCTGGAGATCGCACTATTCATTCATTGGACTCCAAATTTTAATCATTTGCATATTTGGTCAAAACATATTTGCATACGATATTTCAAAGCAATCGGATGATTCCTTCTTGGAGCGTCGATTTTTTTGTTATAGAGTCTATTTACATTTATTATACAGCAGTTTGTAAAAAATGCAACACCATGAAGGAGTCAACAGAATTAAATGAAATTTAATACACAAACAGCTTGTATTAGTACAAATAAATGAATAAATTTTCATAACAAAGAAACAATATTAAGTGTCCGAAATCAGTATTTGGTGTAGCCACCACGCGCTGCAATAAGTGCTGCTATACAACGTGGCATGGAGTGAAACAGATGTTGAATGTCTGCTTGTGGAAGAGAATTCTATATTGTTTGTATGCGCACCCAAAGTTCGTCTTTTGAAGCAGTAGGACGCAGATCACGAGCGATACGCCGACCCACCAAATCCCACACGTGCTCAATAGGCGACATACCAGGCGAAGAAGCAGGCCAAGGTAGAAGTTGCATGTGTTGGGCTGAAAAGAAGTCTCGAACATTCCTTGCAACATGTGGGCGTGCATTATCCTGTTGAAGGATGCCTTGAAGGATGAAGATGAGATGCCTTGAAGGAAGGGAACGACTTCGGGCTCTAGCACTTCCCGGACGTACCTCTTGCTATTCATATTACTCTCAATTCGTAGTAGCTGAGATCGTCCATGATACGAAATCGCACCCCAGACCATAACTCGGGGAGTTCGGCCACTATTACGTTCGAAATGGAACTCTGGAAGGCAGCGTTTACTGTCATAGCATCTAACACGAATGCGGCCATCATGGTTTCACAAATTAAAGCGGGATTCGTCAGAAAAGACAACTTGTTGCCAATCAGCCCGCCAGGCTCTGTTCTCATGAGCCCATTGCAGACGCAGCCGTCGATGGTTTGGTGTGAGGGGATCCTATATAAAGGAAACATGTAGCAGACGTCGGCGAATTGACGAAGCCGACATTAGTACACCTGTAGCAGTTGACCAAACTGCTGCCAACTGCCTGGAGGAAGCTGTACGGTCATTCACCGCCATGTGGACCAGGTTTCTATCATCGCACGCTGACGTCACCTTCAGTGAAGACCATCTGCACGGCACGGGAAGATGAAAGGAGCTTAAAATTTTTTGAAAACATAGACTACAACGAAGAACGCGTTTTAGATACAAAGCAAGGAATAAAAAATATATTAGCTTGCTACGAAAAAATTCCGCGTGAAAAAAAAAGATGGCATTGTGTCGTCAGACGAATTTGTTAGATTTTATGAAGCCATCGGCATCGAAATAACTTTTTTACGTAGCACATTAATTTTTTAATATTTTGTTATTTAATGTGTATAAAAAGAGAGAGAGAACTGCAATTTTTTATTAAATATTTTTCTTCTATACTTATGCTTTTGTTAGTCCTGGGTCCCAATTAAATAAAATTTGTTTACGAAGTTGTACCCCGATTTACGCGACTTTCTTTACTTAAAATTAGTTAGCACAAGATAAACTGTTTCAAGGTACAACTGTCCAAAGGTACGACACCTTACCATGTTGTTAGTAATACATGAAATGCTGTCCACACGTTCGGGAAAATATCCAGCCAGCTATTTTGTTTAACCTTTAGACTACGGACGGTACAGCAGTTGTACCATGATAGTGCCAAAAAAGAATTTAGACTACTGTCAGTACTATCAGTTGTACCTTCAAAGTTATAACAATTGCGCCAAGAAAGAATTTAGACGACGACCGTTACAGCACAGCTGTACCTCGAAAGTCAAAAGAATCGCACAAAGAAAGAATCGCGCTTGTTATATCTATAGCCGTAGTCAGAAGGTTAAGTTGAAGTACTTATAAAGGCTCCGCTGATTCAGAATCTCTTAAGAATGGAGTTCAGTTGTACTGATGTATAAAATGATTTTCACATTTCACTTACATTAAGCCTATCGTACGCTTTTTCTGCGATAAATCGTTGGACATGCTACATCTGGTGTTAAAATACAAAAATAAATCTCATATTCACTTAGTAATATGTAATATGTTTAGTAAAAAGTACACCAACAGAATGTTCAAACAGCTATAGTTTGCTCAGTGTATTGTTGGATTTCTACACTCACCCCCCCCCCAAAAAAAAAAGGCAGCGCCCGGTGCGGGCTTACTGCTAAGGCCGCCGCGGTGTTAACGTTTAAACAGGGCTGTATTTCTAAATAGGCTAAGTAGGCTGCAGCCTAGAGCGGCAAATTTTTCAGGGGCGGCAGTTTGGTAATTTATTCAAAAGTTGAAATGAAGTATTTCGGACGTTAATAATATTTTCCATAAGAATTTAAGAATACATGTAACTTAAAAATATGTTTTAGTCCTTCTACATAGCCTACTTTCTAAAATTATAACATAATACAAATTCACAGCACATAATATTGTATTATAACTTTCTTGTAGTGCAATCTAATTTGGTTTGACAACACTTGCACAAGCGCAGCGATTCGATCTGACAACACTGTTGGTGGAAGGCCCAGTGGCTCTGCTATTCTGCTATCAGTAGTGAAGTATCAGTCTAGTCTGACGCTGTCATTCATGTCTATCGGTGTGCACAACGGGATCGTTGATGATTGTGTTGAGCCAGTTCCTGTTTGTTACGATTTTCCCTTATAGTTTAGAGTATTCCAATACATAACGTATAGTCTTTAACAAGTCGGCTACTCCCTACTAGCTACTATGAGTGACTATAGGAAGAGATTCAGTGGCGCTGAATACAAAAAACGAACAAAACTGAAACTTCAAGAACAAGAACGTGTTCTGAAACAAACAAAAAAACTTTATGTTCAAAAAAGATGAAAACACCAATGAACTCTATCATTTTGTTGTATAAAACAAATGTATTAAGCAAATATGAACTATAGAGGGGCGGCAATTGACTTTAGCCTATAGGCGGCATACTCTTAAATCCGGCCCTGCGTTTAAATCGGTCGAAATGCCTTTAATTGAGTAGGGTTAACAGTTAATTCTTATTTCTATTGATAGATGGCGACACCACTCATATTTTGGTGTGAACATGGTGGCAAGTGGACCTTCTGGAACTTCTGCAAGTCAGTCTTTGAAAGGTGAAATTCCGACCAAAGAAAAGAACTTTCGTGGTAAAAATTCCACAGAGAAAAAAAATGCATATACACAAGCGAAAAAATTGAGGAATTGAAAAAAGTTCCTATTTGCTCATTTCCTTAGAATTTTTTCTTTTGGAAAGATTCTATAGGTCAAGAAGTTGAAAATTGGTTCGAAGTAATGCAGTGAAGACTGCAGGTTGCAAGGGGGAATGAATGCGTGTGTACCCCTGGTTGAAAGTCCTCCCGTTGGGTTGGTGTGGAAGTTTGAAGAGTGCGGTGCCAGCTCAGGTGTTGCCTCGTCACCTCACCGTGGTTCATAATGACGTGGTGCTGTCATTGAATCTTAAGACTGTGGTGAGATCCACACCCTTTAAGGGTTAGTGTCGAGGGAAACCGGTGGGAAAGGATTCCATTGAAGCAGGCCGCTTCTTTGTGGACCATCTCTCCCATTCTACGCTATCCACACCGCCGTAGGGAGTTTCTCATGGGAACGGAATGTGTCGGCGAGTCCGGACATTTTTGGACTGACCGACAAACGAGCCAGTCGGTTCCTTTGATCCGTACCCTAACGAGAAGGAATTTGTCCCCAGCTGTAGGGTCGGCTATAAGAAGTTGACTGCAAGAGATTTTCTTCTTCTGAGTCGGAATTCTGAAGAGAGCGCACGGTGTGCCTCTTTCGTATGATCTGTGATTGATCTCTGTGCAAGAAAACGAGTGATGATTTTTCACTCTCCTCAGTTTTAAAACTGCATTCCTTCATGTAAAAAGTGTACATATTTTATCTATCCAAGATAAAATAAAATTATTTTTATTCTAAAAATATTCTATGTTTGGCTGGGTATAACGTCACAGGACCCTTAGGGCAGTGATTGGCAAACTCATCAGTCAAAAGAGCCAAATATCAGCAGTACAACGTTTAAAATTTCTTGTGAGAGCCAGATTTCTTTTCAAGAACCATGTTTTTAGGAGTTGGTTTAAACTAGCTACTAACATTAAACAAAACCAGGTATCATAATAATCTTAATTAAAAAATATTTTTGACATTAAAATAGAAGCATGACAAAACAAGCATTTCATTTAATGTGAACAGTGACCTTGCATTTCCTTCGAAAGTTTGGATGCCAGGTTTGTATGTCATTGTTTTTTAATTTCAAGCAGGATTCCAGGTTATCGTCGCCGACCAACCGGTATAGTGGTTAAGGTGTTAGCCTCTAGGTCGGAAGGTTCCTGGTTCGAATCCGGGTTCGGGCATGGATGTTTGTAAACGTATGGTGTAGAGGCGGCTGGTGCACCTTAAATCTGTCGTGGCCGAAAGTCCTCACGTTGGTTTTGTGGAAGTTTGAAGAGGGGGGTGCCAGCTCAGGTGTTGCTTCGTCATCTGACCGTGGTTCAAAATGACGAGGTGTTGTCCTCGGATCTTTCCCTTAAGGGACTGATCCCGGACCGTCGTCAATAGCCCGTTGTGTTGTTCTAGTACGACGTTAACTAAAAAATTACCAAAAAAAAAATTACCAATCCAGGTTCTCGTCAATAAGATGATTTCTCAATTTCTTTTTGATACTGTTCATGCTTGTGAAGGATTGTTCGCACGAATGTGTAGATCCAAAGAGTGAAAAAACGGCAAATGCTAGTTTTTTAACTGATCCTATGAGTCAGGAATATTATTACACACTAGCCGGGCTGCGCCGGCTAGCGCTCGGCGGTGTGTAATAGAGCTTTTTTTTTTAATTTTTACACACCGTAATTAAACATGTTTTGATTTGTTTATTTTATTTATTTTTATGAAACAATTCTTCAAATCATTGCGTATTCAATCAAATATTTAAGTAAAATTGGTCGAAAAATACATATACCGCTACAAAATTACCCATGTCTAGTGATATTTTGCAGGAAATAGACATATCATTAAAATATAACTCTAAATAATATTTCTGCAATAGGTAATATACCGGAACACATAATGCAAACAAAAACAAAATTCCAATCCTTGGAAAAAAGACAAAATTCTGAAAAAAAAAAAAAAAACTTGTACGTATCTATTCAAACGTGTTGAATTTCGACTTTCTGAATATATTGTGAAATAAAATAATGCGACAAAAGACTTTCAACGATATTGACTAAGACAATAATGATTTATTAACAAAAAGAACACATATTTATAATACTTGGGAATCCTCAAATATGTCCGCAACATCTCGCAGTCAACTCAAATACCCAAACACGGAATTCTAAATCAAATTAAAAAAGTAAGCATTAATTCTGACGTGGCCAGATACCGGGTAGCAAAATTACGTTTAAATTACTTTTACATCAAAGGAAGAAAAAAAAAGTCAGTTCAAACATAAATATTACAATTTAATTCCTTATTTTGCATAGAAATTGACCTCGGCTATTTGAAAACAGCAAGAATTCAAAATAACTGGGTTATTTTAATTACTTTGATTGTTGCCATTCGACGATACACAAATAACGTCGATTTTGGGTCCACGTACGTTAGTGTTTTACATATATAGATGTTGAAAATTATCATGTGTGTGTGTCTTCCTTCTCCAGGTCTTTCAAAGCAGACCACTATTCATGTAAAATAAGATCACATTTATTTTTCTCCAAATTTTCCATATCAGCATTAAATCGTTCAAATTTAAAGCTGCATAATTCTTTGTTTTTTAACTCCAGTAATTGCGCC
Source organism: Metellina segmentata (assembly GCA_947359465.1). Classification (NCBI taxonomy): domain Eukaryota; kingdom Metazoa; phylum Arthropoda; class Arachnida; order Araneae; family Tetragnathidae; genus Metellina; species Metellina segmentata. The sequence continues at coordinate 12,934,359 of OX375883.1, forward strand.
AATGTCAATATAAAAGGTAGAAAAATTCAATTCTGTTACGTCAGCTTTGAGAAGAATTTTATCGAAGACTCACATCTCTATGTTATTTATGAATTCCCGAAACCTCTATAGAAAGCTTCCCTTCTGTTTAAAAGTGTTGTTTTGAAACAATAAATGTCAATTATCGAGTTATTTTCTTGGCGATGTTTCAGCAGGCATGGAAAATGAATTTATATTTTTATTTCAAAATCTTGAGGAAAAAGGGATAATTTGTTGTCGAATGAAACGACTTCTTCCAACATCGAAAAAATTGTGTTTCCTTTCACCTATAGCTTACGATTAAGATTATTTAAATAAGGCGTAACGTCTAACATGAAATAAAACTTTTGGATCCACTAATCGTTTGCTAGTTCAAGATAGTGATGCGACATCGATATCGATGTTTTCAAAACATCGATGTTTTTTTAAAAAAACATCGATGTATTGGAGTCGATGTTTTTGTAACATCGATGTTTTACTTGTCGATGTTTTATTTTTAAATGAATAAAGTACCGTTATAAAAATTTTAAAAATACTTTTAGACATACTTTTAGACCCAAGTGGCCAAGGGTGAAGGGTCTGAAAAGTAGGGATGCTACATCCATGTCGATGTTTTCAAAACATTGATGTTTTATGAAAAACATCGTTGTATTGGAGCCGATATCGCATTACTAGTTGCAAAACAAGTTTTAAGAAATAGTGGAAAAAGTTTGAATACACTGAATTTTAAAAACATCGATAATTTGTGGGCGATGTATTATCAATATCGATGTTTTAATTTTGTACATCGATGTTTTGCTGTCGATGTCATATCACTAGGTGCTAAACCAATTTTAAGAAATGGAGGAAAAGTTTAAATACACTGAATTTTAAAAAACATCGATGGTTTTGGGGCTATGTATTATCAACATCGATGTTTTAATTTTGAACATCGATGTTTTGCTGTCGATGTCACATCACTAGGTGCTAAACCAATTTTAAGAAATGGGGGAAAAGTTTAAATGCACTGAATTTTAAAAAACATCGATGGTTTTGGGGCTATGTATTATCAACATCGATGTTTTAATTTTGAACATCGATGTTTTGCTGTCGATGTCGAATCACTAGGTGCTAAACCAATTTTAAGAAATGGGGGAAAAGTTTAAATACACTGAATTTTAAAAAACATCGATGGTTTTGGGGCTATGTATTATCAACATCGATGTTTTAATTTTGAACATCGATGTTTTGCTGTCGATGTCGAATCACTAGGTGCTAAACCAGTTTTAAGAAATGGGGAAACAAGTTTAAATACACTGAATTTTAAAAACATTGATTGTTTTGGGGCGATGTGTTATCAACATCGATGTTTTAATTTGGAACATCGATGTTTTAATTTTGGACATCAATGTTTCAAAACATCGATGTTTTGCTGTCAATGTCGCATCACTAGTTCAGGATAGTCACCACCCTTCTCAAGGAGAAATGCTTTAATTTAAAATACTAAGGAAGCTAAACGTTGAAAAATGTTTCCTATTGCAATCCAACGTACCTTATTATGCAGAGAAGTTATGTGCATTCACTCTTCGTTTCAATTAAAAATTCTTAAAATTGGCGATGATAAAGAGCTTTAGCTACAATTGTGTTGACAATCTGGATCACCAATTCCATAACATTGCAAATTTCTTCTGGAAATGTCTGCGCACAAAGCGCTTCTTGATGAAGGATGCAATGGTAAGCAAGTATCTCGTGGTTCATTCTTTCTTTCAAAATAGAAACAAAACCTCCGTCTGTTGAAATTGAAACTATTTTATCGAGTGGAATATGTTTCTCCGTGCATTCAATGACAGCTTTTGGAATATATTCGCCACGTGTTTGAGCTTTCAATGGCAATAATCCTAAAAGTTATTTAGGACCCGAAGACGAAATAAATCGAACAAAAAGTCAATTCGTGGCAGAGTTTGCACTCAAGTGGGTAAAGAGCCGCAGTTTGCGGACCACTGCCTTACCAAATTACCGTGAAGCACGTATACATCAAAAGATTTGATCCCAGAGGTAGGAATGTTTTTTAATTAACGTCGTACAGGAGTTACTTTGTTGACTATCTGTTGATACTATCTAACCAGTATGTATTTTTCCAAAATCGGCTGAGTGAAATTACATAAAAAGGATATAATTCCAAATTGACGAATAAAACACTTATTTTAGCATTAGAAAATCAACTTTGTTCATACTTATCCATAGGTAGGAAATCCATCACCAACAATTAATTATAGTAAAAACTAGTACCACTAGTAGTAAGTGTTGATGAATGAAAGACTTACTAGTTTCAACACCAATAAACATCAGTTTGTTTTATACGCAGTACTTTTCTATTTATCTAAAATTAAGTAGTCTATATTAGGGATGCGACATCGACAGCAAAATATCGATGTTTTGAAACATCGATGTTCAAAATTAAAACATCGATGTTGATAATACATCGACCCAAAAACATCGATGTTTTTTAACAACGATGTTTTTAAAATTCAGTGTATTTAAACAATTCCCCCCATTTCTTAAAACTGGTTTAGCAACTTGTGATGCTACAGCGACAGCAAAACATCGATGTTGAAAATTAAAACATCGATGTTGATAATACATCGTCCCCAAACCATCAATGTGTTAAAAATTCAGTGCATTTAAACTAATTTCCCCATTTGTTAAAACTGGTTTAGCAACTAGTGATGCGACATCGACTCCAATACATCGATGTTTTTTTTCTAAAACATCAATGTTTAGAAAACATCGACATCGATGTCGCATCCCTACTTTTCAGACCCTCCACACTTGGCCGCTTTGGTCTAAAAGTATGTTCGATTTGCTAAATTTAAAAATTATGCTACTTGGTTATTTTTTAAATTTTTATAACGGTATATTTTTCAGTCAAAAATAAAACATCGACAAGTATAAACATTGATGTTACAAAAACATCGACTCCAATACATCGATGTTAAATACATCGATGTTTTTTATAAAACATCGATGTTTTGAAAACATCGACATCGATGTCGCATCACTAGTCTATATCTCTAGTGTCGTTGAGCAAATGATGTATAATTGTACCTAACCTTGTCTCATATTAACATAAAATCTAATCTGTGGCAGTTTTTGGTCAACATATCAAACAAGGGAACTCTTAATTCTTCTTAATTGCTTAAATTGAAGTTATATAGTAATGAAAATCACTTTTGAGTTTGAAAGAACGGTCTAAAAAAACAAATCGTATTTAACGTGTCATACCCCAACCTACTTCTTAATGAACTGCAAATATAACCAGCGGTCGAGAAGAAGGCCCTCTCAGCTTCGACGCTAGTTGATTTAACCGTCATAAAGGAGTCGTACATAAGAGATAAATATTTCCCTTTGACTCCATTTCATATATATGAAATCCTTTCTTTCTTCATATATATATGAAAACTTTTCTTCTTTTCAGTGTTTTCTCAAAATCTGTTTCTTTCTAAAGTTTTGTCTTCTTGCAATAGTCTTCAATTTCTTGCAGAATTTGCTTTTCTAATTCCTCATCAAAAGATTTGATCAAAATACTATTGATCATTTAATTTAGTATTTTTGTTAGAATTCTCAAACAGATGATTCAAAAATATAAAATCGATTAATTCACAATAGATTGCTTAAGGGGGTCGGGGACATATTAAAATTTTTTTTTATTAATTAATTTAGAATTTAGAATTTTTTTTAAACTGATTACCCTTCTAACTAATAAACAAAATCACAACACAAAATTTTTCCAAAAGTTTTTTAAAAATTTTAAATTAAAAATTTTTGAAAAAAGAGGAGTCATTTTAGATTGCTAAAACTCAAAATATTCTTGATTAATTTTCAAAATTCTTGCAGTAAATTATTCACAAATTTATAAACTTTAATTTTGAATCAGCAATTTAAAAAATATTAATTTAATAAAAAATAAAAAAATATTTGAATGAAAATTTTTTTAAATTTTAAGGTACTTTTTTTTAAGTCATATTTCTGAAAGTAAATATTTGTTACAAATTTTCTGAATCAAAATTAAAGTATAATGTTTGAAAAAGATATATTCCAAATTTCAACCCTTAAACTTTATCGGTTTTCGACTTATAGCAATTTGAATACAGGAAATCTTAAAAAGAAGTATCATGGAGAAAAACGCATTTAAAGATTGAAAGACCGATGTTGTTGCCATGACAACAACTGTCTAGAGTGTTAGATTTTCAAAACACCGCACCACAAAACTTATTATATCTCTAGTTCTAATTAAGATAGAAACATGATTTAGACGTTATTTTAAGCAGAAAAACACAGAGAATTTCTTAAAATAATAATTTAAAAAAAAAATCGAAAATTTGACGATTTTTGTGTCCCGGACCCCCTTAATAGACAATTTTGAGATTTTAAAGTTGGGTTTGAACAATCGTTATTTAATTTTGAAAAACATTCGGTTTTGTCGGATCCGGACCGGATGTTGCTGGATACGGTAGGTAGCCAAATGATGCCGGATCTGGCGGATTACCGGATCCGCCGGATTGGATTGTGATCCCAAACTGGAGCAACACAAAGGGTTATTCGTGACAAACCGGAATCAATCCCAACGGGAAAGATCATAGGACAACCCAATGCTTCCCTCCCTGGGTGTGTTTTTCTATTCCGTTTCAGTAAAGATTTCAATGTGTGTTTCAATTACTTGGCGACGGTCCGGACACCCCGAACGGAAAGATCCGAGGACAACACCACGCCATTATGACTGGTTAGATGGTCAGGTTAGGTCATCTGGTCAGGTTACGACAAAACAACCAATCCGGCACCCCAATCACCAAATTTCACACCAATCCAAAGCTAAGACGCGACAAATTTAACGTGCATCAACCCCCTTTTCACTTTTCTTTTTAATACTAGTTTTTTTAACTAATTTCTTCTTTCCATCTCAGATTTGCCGACCCACCGGTATAGTGGTTAAGGTGTTAGCCTCTAGATCGGAAGGTTCCTGGTTCGAATCCGGGTCCGGGCATGGATGTTTGTAAAAGCGTATGGTGTTGAGGCGGCTGGTGCACCTTAAATCTGTCGTGGCCGAAAGTCCTCACGTTGGGTGGGTGTGAAAGTTTGGAGAGTGAGGTGCCAGCTCAAGTGTTGCTTCGTCATCTGACCGTGGTTCAAAATTACGAGGTGTTGTTCTCGGATCTTTTCCTTAAGAGACTAGCCGACCAACCGGTATAGTGGTTAAGGTGTTAGCCTCTAGATCGGAAGGTTCCTGGTTCGAATCCGGGTCCGGGCATGGATGTTTGTAAAAGCGTATGGTGTAGAGGCGGCTGGTGCACCTTAAATCTGTCGTGGCCGAAAGTCCTCACGTTGGGTTGGCGTGGAAGTTTGGAGAGTGGGGTGCCAGTTCAGGTGTTGCTTCGTCATCTGACCGTGGTTCAAAATTACGAGGCGTTGTCCTCGGATCTTTCCCTCAAGGGACTGATCCCGGACCGTCGTCAATAGCCCGTTGTGTTGCTCTAGTACGACGTTAACTAAAAATTACCAATTACCGTCTCAGATGGCTTTCTATAGCTATGCTCATTACTCTCCAACCGGTAGCAGACCGGTACAACCGAACGCTCGAGCTCGTTTAATCTGTCGTGGCCACGAATATCCTCATGTTGTCGTGGTGTGGAAGTTTGGAGAGTGGGATGGCCAGCTCAGGCGTGTTAAGTGGTTGAAAATAACGAGGTATTGTTCTCGGATTCTTCTTTCGGGATGAATCCATTACCTTCTCCAAAAGCCCGTTCTGTTGCTACAGTACAGTGTTCATTAAAACACCAACCAATATATCTACCCGGACTGTCGCCGATACTCCGTTGTGTTGCTCTTGTATGGATGCATGTTTTTAATTAACGTCACACTGGAGCAAAACAACGCATTTGTGTTGCTCCAGTAAAACCAACTGTCGAAAACGTTTATAATGGTAGTTGGTAATTTTTAATTAACGTCGTACCAGAAAAACACAACGAGCTATTGACGACGATCAAAGATCAATCCTTTAAGGGAAAGCTACGAGGACAACACCTCGTAATTTTGAACTACGGTCAGATGACGAGGCAACACCTGAGCTGGCACCCCACTCTCCAAACTTCCACACTAACCCAACGTGAGCACTTTCGGCAACGACAGATTTAAGGTGCACCAGCCGCCTCTACACCATACGCTTACAAACATCCATGCCCGGACCCGGATTCGAACCAGGAACCTTCCGATCCAGAGGCTAGCAATTTATCCACTATACCGGTTGGTCGGCAACGACGACGGTCCGGGATCAGTCTCTTAAGGAAAAGTTCCGATAACAACACCTAGTCATTTTGAACCACGGTCAGATGACGAAGCAACACCTGAACTGGCACCCCACTCTCCAAACTTCCACGCCAACCCAACGTGAGGACTTTCGGCCACGACAGATTTAAGGTGCAGCAGCCGCCTCTACACCATACGCTTACAAACATCCATGCCCGGACCCGGATTCGAACCAGGAACCTTCCGATCTAGAGGCTAACACCTTAACCACTATACCGGTTGGTCGGCAACGACGACGGTCCGGGATCAGTCTCTTAAGGAAAAGTTCCGATAACAACACCTAGTCATTTTGAACCACGGTCAGATGACGAAGCAACACCTGAACTGGCACCCCACTCTCCAAACTTCCACGCCAACCCAACGTGAGGACTTTCGGCCACGACAGATTTAAGGTGCACCAGCCGCCTCTACACCATACGCTTACAAACATCCATGCCCGGACCCGGATTCGAACCAGGAACCTTCCGATCTAGAGGCTAACACCTTAACCACTATACCGGTTGGTCGGCAACGACGACGGTCCGGGATCAGTCTCTTAAGGAAAAGTTCCGATAACAACACCTAGTCATTTTGAACCACGGTCAGATGACGAAGCAACACCTGAACTGGCACCCCACTCTCCAAACTTCCACGCCAACCAAACGTGAGGACTTTCGGCCACGACAGATTTAAGGTGCACCAGCCGCCTCTACACCATACGCTTACAAACATCCATGCCCGGACCCGGATTCGAACCAGGAACCTTCCGATCTAGAGGCTAACACCTTAACCACTATACCGGTTGGTCGGCAACGACGACGGTCCGGGATCAGTCTCTTAAGGAAAAGTTCCGATAACAACACCTAGTCATTTTGAACCACGGTCAGATGACGAAGCAACACCTGAACTGGCACCCCACTCTCCAAACTTCCACGCCAACCCAACGTGAGGACTTTCGGCCACGACAGATTTAAGGTGCACCAGCCGCCTCTACACCATACGCTTACAAACATCCATGCCCGGACCCGGATTCGAACCAGGAACCTTCCGATCTAGAGGCTAACACCTTAACCACTATACCGGTTGGTCGGCAACGACGACGGTCCGGGATCAGTCTCTTAAGGAAAAGTTCCGATAACAACACCTAGTCATTTTGAACCACGGTCAGATGACGAAGCAACACCTGAACTGGCACCCCACTCTCCAAACTTCCACGCCAACCCAACGTGAGGACTTTCGGCCACGACAGATTTAAGGTGCACCAGCCGCCTCTACACCATACGCTTACAAACATCCATGCCCGGACCCGGATTCGAACCAGGAACCTTCCGATCTAGAGGCTAACACCTTAACCACTATACCGGTTGGTCGGCAACGACGACGGTCCGGGATCAGTCTCTTAAGGAAAAGTTCCGATAACAACACCTAGTCATTTTGAACCACGGTCAGATGACGAAGCAACACCTGAACTGGCACCCCACTCTCCAAACTTCCACGCCAACCCAACGTGAGGACTTTCGGCCACGACAGATTTAAGGTGCACCAGCCGCCTCTACACCATACGCTTACAAACATCCATGCCCGGACCCGGATTCGAACCAGGAACCTTCCGATCTAGAGGCTAACACCTTAACCACTATACCGGTTGGTCGGCAACGACGACGGTCCGGGATCAGTCTCTTAAGGAAAAGTTCCGATAACAACACCTAGTCATTTTGAACCACGGTCAGATGACGAAGCAACACCTGAACTGGCACCCCACTCTCCAAACTTCCACGCCAACCCAACGTGAGGACTTTCGGCCACGACAGATTTAAGGTGCACCAGCCGCCTCTACACCATACGCTTACAAACATCCATGCCCGGACCCGGATTCGAACCAGGAACCTTCCGATCTAGAGGCTAACACCTTAACCACTATACCGGTTGGTCGGCAACGACGACGGTCCGGGATCAGTCTCTTAAGGAAAAGTTCCGATAACAACACCTAGTCATTTTGAACCACGGTCAGATGACGAAGCAACACCTGAACTGGCACCCCACTCTCCAAACTTCCACGCCAACCCAACGTGAGGAAAACTCTGGGAATTAAATCCTATCCAAGAGCTAGTCAGACCAGCAGTGCCTAGTGTCACAATCTGTGACCGCACCTGTGCAATGTAGACCAAGACAACATACACCGAACAATTTAACCATCACTTCCTCACACCGGAAGTACGAGAAGAAACTGTTAATACAAATTTTTATCGACGCACTCGAAAACGAACAAATATCGAATGCGTTTGTCATAAAATATCTGGATCGATATTATTGTAAAGAAAGAAACTGGAATTTCTTAATTAACGTCATACTAGAGCAACACAGAGGGCTACGGGTGACGATCTGTGATCAATCACGAAGGGTAAGATCCGAGGACAAAGCTATGTAATTTCCAACGATATTGTAAAGGAGCAATACATTCTTTCCAAACAGCTAACCAACCAGTCTGGTGGTTAAGGCGTTAGCCTCTGTATCGGAAGGTTCCTGGTTCGAATCCGGGTCAGTGCATGGATGTTTGCGTATGGTGAAGAAGCGGCTGGTACACCTTAAATCTGTCGTGGCCTTAAATCCTCACGTTGGGTTGGTGTGGACGTTTGGAGAGTGAAGTGCCAGACCAGGTGTTGCTTCGTCATCTGACCATGGTTCAACATTACGAGGTCCTGTCCTCGGATATTTCCCTTAAGGGATGGATCCTGAACCGTCGTCAATAGCCCGTTGTGTTGCTCTTGTTTGACGTTAATTAAAATTACCTTACCGGTACTGTACCGGTCCGTCGTCAATAGCCCTAGTACTACGTTAACTAATAATTAACAATTACCGAGGGTAACACCACGTAATTTTGATCCTCGTTCAAACAACGATATTGTGTAAAGGAGCAATACATTCTTTCCAAATAATGGTAATGGTAATTTTAGTTAACGTCGCACTAGAGCAACACACAACGGGCTATTGATGACGGTCAGGGATCAGTCCCTTAAGGGAAAGATCCGAGGACAACACCTCGTCATTTTGAACCACGGTCAGATGACGAGTCAACACCCGAGTTGGCACTACACTCTTCAAGCTTCCACACCAACCCAACGTGAGGACTCTCGGCCACGACAGATTAAATGTTCAACAGCCGCCTCTACTCCATACGCTTAGAAATATCCATGCACGGACCCGGATTCGAACCAGGAACCTTCCGATCTTGAAGGCTAACACCTTTACCATCAGACCGGTTGGTCGGCTATGAAGTTTTAATAAATTTTTGAGTTGTCACTTTTACGAATATATAACTCTGTTCGTGATATAAAAACTATTAATATTGTACTTTATGAATACTTCAATTGTTTTCTTCGTGTTCTTTAATCAAAAGTTATGAGGTATTGTAAAGTAAGGTAAGGTAATTTTAATTAACGTGGTACTAGAGCTACACCACTACGACTCCCGATAATATTTTATGACCGCCCTGTATACCTTCCATGTCAGAGCTAAAGGGATTAAGTTTGAATTTTGATGGGTGCAATGGTTTTATTATTATAACTTAATGATATAATGAGCCGCGGTGGCTCAGTCAGTAGAGCGTCGGGCTCGCATCATAAGGGTCGTGGGTTCTGTCCTCGGCGGAGCCTGCAATTCTGATGATTGCGATATCGGCGCTTCGACCTGGCTAAAGACCGTCGTGTTCACTAATGGTGACTGGCGCACGTTAAATAGGTCGTGGTCACAAAGTCCCCCATGTTCCCATACCAAATCAATACCTCTGGGGGTACCTGATCAGGGGGTTATCGGCCTCTGATTGGGATCTAAATTACGATATGTGTGAGTGAATGGCTGTATGAAAGGGACCTTCCTGTAAAACGGTTGTGTCATGTATGTGGAGCTAAGTCGGACTTCCTCCCAATGGGGCTCAATAAAATGGAAGGCTCACCCCCTTCGCCTCTTGCTGTCTTTGACGGGCCTGGCACTCCTCTGGTCTGCCAGTGGAGGCATAAGAAACAACAACAATGATATAATATTCTTAAAACAAAACTAAATGAATTTACGAATCAAAATTCCTATTATTTTTACTGTTTCATGCTCCATTTTCTACCTCAATATTTGTGAGCGTGACATATTTTGCTTAAGATTGTGAGACGTAGCCATTTTAACTTAAACCCTTTTGCCCTGACACACGGAAGATAGATAAATTATACATTAAGGAGAAAATCCGTTCGTCTGAAGCAACAAAATCTATCGAACACTGAACTCTGACGGCAACGCGTTTGCACAGCTTATTCTGTCGGGAATATTTAGGTCAACGTAAATGTTAACAGCTCCCTGCGTCGTTTCCTGAGATCCATGGAAGTAAAATTTTGTAAAGAATATCCCACAACACCAATCAACAGAAAACGTCAAAATCTCTCTCGAACCAGGCAATCGGAAGATTCAAAAACACAAGCACATGCATCTGACAAAGCTAAAATCCCTGTTCGACAGAGCAACGAAACTGACGCAGAAACAGGCGTGGATGAATTTGTCACCAGTAGCAAAAACTCTCGGGTCTAACAGGATTGAACACTAGGGTGGGCCGAAAAAATTCAAATTGTTTTTTCAAGACGTAATACCGCGTAAAAGTTGCGAATTTGGGAGACTAATAAGGGGTAAAAAAATAAAATCGGTTTATATCTTCCGGTCACACATGCGCTCTAAAGTTTGCCGAAATTTAGAAAAATTCACATTTTTACGATAATATTTAACATTTTTAAGTTAGCCTCTTCTCGAATGTAATAGCTCAAATTCTTATGTATTAGAACCACAGAAAATATTGCTTAAATATTAATTAAATCCATCAACATCTTCCGGTCGTACGACCAACTGGTTTAGTGGTTAAGGTGTTAGCCTCTAGAACGGAAGGTTCCTGGTTCGAATCCCGGTCAGTGCATGGATGTTTATAAGCGTATGGTATAGAGGCGGCTGGTGCACCTTAAATCTGTCTTGGTCGAAAGTCCTTACGTTGGGTTAGTGTGGAAGTTTGGAGAGTGGGGTGCCAGCTCAGGTGTAGCTTCGTCACCTGACCGTGGTTCAAAATTACGAGGTGTTGTCCTCGGATCTTTCCCTTAAGGGACTGATCCCGGACCGTCGGCGTCGTCTTGGGTTGGCGTGGAAGTTTGGAGAGTGGGGTGCCAGCTCAGGTGTTGCTTCGTCATCTGACCGTGGTTCAAAATTACGAGGTGTTGTCCTCGGATCTTTCCCTTAAGGGACTGATCCCGGACCGTCGTCAATAGCCCGTTGTGTTGCTCTAGTACGACGTTAACTAAAAAATTACCAATTACCCGGACCGCCGTCAATAGCCCGTTGTGTTGCTCTAGTACGACGTTAACTAAAATTACCTTTACCGGTCGCACAATGCCTTCAAAGTTAATGAAATTTTGAAAACAATTTACAAATAAAGGTAGATTGCAGTTCAAGGGGAAAAAAATGCTAACAACTTACAACAACTAGCAATTTACTTTTAGTAAAGATAGCTATACTGATCCAGATTTTAAAGTGCTAAAAAAAAGTTTCCTCTGATAATTGGCAGATGAGAATTCAGCTAAAATCTACTGCATTACTGAGCGATCGTTATGGAGTTTCTGATCGCGCTACCGCTGCAATCGCATCAAGTGTTTTGCACGAAGTTGGATTATTTACCGATTCTAACGTCTCCCATGTTATAGACAAAAATAAAATAAGAAGAAAAAAAAATGTTAGGGCTGAATTTTGTACAGTAAATTAGACGAATTTCCACTACAAGGTCTCTATTTGGATAGGAGGAAGGACGACACGTTAGTGGTAGATCTAGCTCATTCGAAAAAGTTCCGTAGAGTAAAAAAGGAATAGCATTACTCGTTAATTTCAAGAACCTGGTTCAGTCTACATCGGCCATGTTACTCCAACTTCTGGAATTTCTGAAGATATTGTCACTTCTATTATTTTTTATCTGTCTGGTCGTGGTATTTCTCTTGAAAAATTAGTTGTCATAGGATGTGAGGGCACTGCTATCAATACAGGTTGGAAAAACGGTCTGATTCGCCGAATCGAAATACATTAGAGGAAACCGTTACAATGGTCAGTTTGCCTCCTTCTCCATTTCAATGAACTGCCATTTCGGCATTTGCTTCAATACCTAGACGGTAAATCAACGCGTCCGAAATCTTTTACAGGGTCAATCGATGACAAGCTAAGTGGCTGTGAAAAACGTCCAGTGATTGCCTTCAAGAGCATTGGCTGTCAGATCCCCACAATAGACAGAAGTATACTAAGTAAGGATCAGCAATATCTACTCGATATTTCCATGGTAATAAAGTCGGGAAACTGTAAAGAGGATTTGGCTGTATGAGATCCTGGTCACTTGTCGCACTCGAGGTGGATGACGACAACAAATCGAACTCTCAGATTGTACTCAAGTGAAGAAAGTTTCAAGCCTGAACTTCGAGAAATAGTTGTATTCATTTTGATAGTCATACATGCCAATGGGGTTTAGTATTAAAACAAGTAAATGCTTTACAGATGGACCAAAACTTGTGTACCAATCAATACAATCTTCAAGGTACCTGCCTGAACATTTACGTAATATTGTAGACCCTATGATGGAACGTTCATCCAGAATCCAGACACAATAGAATACTTCAATATCTTAAAAAGTGTAATTTTTCCATAAAAGGAACATTTTTCAAAGTCTATTCAAGCAAAGATAAAAAAATTGGTTTACTAGTGTTACATACAATACAACATACTTTAACACAGGCCTTTTTTTTCTATCTGCTCAGAAAAGTTCATTTTGATTGTTGAAATGGATAAAAATCGTAAGTTTTTCAAACACAAATTATGAGTTGAAGAAAAAAATCTCAAAACTTCAAATTTTGAGTTTTTTTTAAATTCCTGGGTTAAAGTGTTTATATATAAAAGTGTTTTCAAAACCTGAATAAAGAAATTCAAATCTCAGCACACAAAAAAGATTCTGAGAAAATGTTCCTTAAAATGTGACCACTTTAACATTACGGAGATAGGTAGGTCTACACTGGTCCCTGTGGTAATTCAAAATCTCTCGATCTACGCTACAATCACATGTCTTAAATCAATACAACTATCTGGCAATATTAATATACAAATTACACTTTGATCGTTCAAGCTGTCAATTATTCAATGTTTATACACAGACTAAACAATCGTTAAAACTTCGTATATCGGCATCATTCATTCCACAATCCAACATCAGGCCTGAGTATTTGCTTCAAAACTGTGATGAACATCCTCGACACAACATATTGAATATTTTTTCTGTGTTTCGCATAGACTACAGGGTATCCATAAAAGAATGTCCCAGTTTCAATGGTATATTATGTAATGATTTCTCTGGGTAGTATGCAGATGAAGAATCTACAGAGAACAGTATAGCTTAATTAACATAACAATTTTTATTTACAGCTGCTCTTGATTAATAGTAAATTATATACAAGGCTCTGAAATTAGAAAAAGGTCTCTAATAATTAGATTGGACAGGTTGTCTCAACTCAATTCTAACAGAAGATTGCAATTCTAATCTAAGAGCAGAAAAGTCTCCAGCGGAAGAACGGTTCTAGAGTAGTTATAACGGCACTACGATCCCATAATTTTATCTTGGGAGGAGATCACTTCGTCGGCGACACAAATCCGCACAGGATTTCACTTGTGACGTCTGGTGACGGTCTACACCAGGAACTCTAGGACATTCCTTCTAAGAAAAGTCTCGGAGACTTGTAGTGTTCAACCTCTCTAGGCTTCTGAGTAGGTGTCCTCTAAGGGCGAGGTCACACCGAACTCTAAAAATAAATTCTCAAAAAGAGAAGAAACTGGTCGACCGTTTCAGGTCTCTGACAGAAGACGCACCTCGGGATGAGATCAAGTCTAAAACGGATTTTTACTTCTTCCGATTCCTCTGCTCGGATTTTGGCTCGCTCCGACCGCTGGGGCGGAGCTGGTCCTCCATTGGTCCTGGTTGGCTCTGATGTCACTCCATTGCGTCTGTCATCGGTCTCATATCTGGAGTCGGGTCGTCTTATCGCTCTCGGCTATTTCTACCCAAGCTGATGATAGTTCATCTATAAAAGCGGAACAGAATGAATTCCCATTGTAGTTTTAGTGTCAATATTCCAGACACACTGGCGACTCTCCATTGTCCGCAGTGACTCGCACCTGTGCCTCTCGGCGAACTCCGTCGGGAGCTTAGATTTCGTATTGGGAGGATCAATGGATGGACATCAGGCCTGAGTATTTGCTTCAAAACTGTGATAAACGTCCTCGACACAACATATTGAATTTTTTTTTGTGTTTCGCATAGACTACAGAGTGTCCATAGAAGGATGTCCCAGTTTCAATGGTATATTATAACATTTTAATTTAGACTATTTACAACAAATCATATATCAAATTGAAGGTAAACTCAAATAGGTTTTCTTACAATTGTTCAATATGCACACCTTTAGTTATACAGCACACATCCAACCTAAAGTCCAATTCTTACCGTAACAGGGGTGGCTTATCTGGATATGTTGAAAGAATGGCTCTTTTCCCAAGTAGTAGAGGGTGAACCTGTAAACTTCATTTGGCAACAGGAGCCCCTCCCCATTGGAATATCTTTGCACGAGAGTGGTTGAACGTCCCTGACCGTTGGATGGGTCGTAAGGGTTGATACGACAGAGCTCTTTTTTGCTGGCCTCCACGTTCACCTGATACAACGCTATGCGATTTTTTCTTTGGGGATTTATAAAAGATCTACGTGTCTACGTTCCGCCGTTACCTAATGATTTGCCAGAGTTGAGATACAGAATTGAAGATGCTATTGCTCCGGACGTGTTAACCAAAGTGTGGGAAGAATTGGACTTTAGGTTGGATGTGTGCCGTATAACTTAAGATGCACATATTGAACATTTGTAAGAAAAACTAGGTGAGTTTACCTTCAATTTGATTTATGATTTGCTGTAAATAGTCTAAATTAAACTGTTATAATATACCATTGAAACTGGGACATTCTTTCATGGACACTCTGTATTTTGCGATACTACATCCGTATTGCTTGAGTTTTTTTTTTATCTGAGATAGCCTCGGTCCATATTAGGTGACCAATTATGAGATACTTGCCTAATATGAGACACTCCTGTTTCTTTATACAAATACAAATATTGACGACCCGCTACAGGCTCAAGCCCAACAAGGCTGGTCTTTTGTTTATGAATTCCCCAATTCCCACTGACTATCCAATTGTGTCTTAAATTCGTACACTCCCTTTGAAGTAACTATATTTTCTGGCAACGCGTTCCAACTGTCTATTACCCTATTAAAATAGTAGTTTTTCCTTAAATCCCGATTAAAATGTGTCTTATTCAATTTATACCCATGACCCCTTGTTCTGTTATCCCTATTGAAATTTAAGCCCTCTGTGTCCCCTTGTTTTACAAACTTGAAAAGCTGAATCAAATCCCCCCTCCTTCTTCTTTCCAGTGTATACATGTTTAGCTTACTTAAACGTTCATTATAGTCGAAATTTGCTAGCCCCTTTATTATTTTTGTAGCTCTGTGCTGAACCCTTTCAATTGATTCTATGTCCTTTCTCATATATGGAGCCCAGAATTGTACAGCATATTCTAGATGTGGTCTTACTAAACCCTTATATAACGGCAAGATTATATTCTTATCCCTTGAAGTTACAGTCTTTTTAATATACCCCAGTAACCTATTAGCCTTTTTACCCGCAGCTGAACATTGGTGACCCATTTTAAAATCCCTGTGAATTATCACCCCAAGATCCTTGACGGTTTCTCCCTCCTTTACCTTTACTCCCTGTAATATACGGTGTCGTTAATTACTGGAAGTTTCTTGAACTATTGTCTAGAGGGAGACTGTAGAAGTCATTGTAAACATAACCTTCCTCATTGCAATCCAACCCATACTTCAGTAACAACCTACTCAAAAAGTGGCACATCGCTTTTAAAATACTTCTTTTGGACTGGACTTAAGACGAAGAAGGTAAGTAGTTAGAGGAGTCCGGCACCTAAAAATTAAAAAAATAATCCTTTTTCAGAAAATCCTGAAAATTTGAATTGTCCTCTTTTATAACGATACCTCATTTGTAAAAATACCGTTGATTGGAAGTATTTTTAAATATTTTTTAAAGTAGATGCACTATTACCGCGACGTACATTTCGGGACATACTTTTTTCATGTTTGGGGGCACATTAATCAAAAGCGACTTGAGATACAGTCTGGAAATGTTTTATGATTGTTTATGAAGCACTTTTAAACACTTTAACTCAAGTAAAAAATTTCACATTTTTTTGTAACTTCTTAAAAAGTTCATAACTTTGTGAATTAAAAAAAATAAAAACTCCGTTTTAAAGTTGTTGAAAGTATTCAAATATTACACTGTAAAAATTCCGGATTGATACAGTAATTTATAAATAAATGAGATGCCCCCCATAGTTTGTGAAAAAGTATAGGGCGAATAGAATCTCTCTCTCTCTCTCTCTCTCTCTTTCAATAAAACGTATAAAACCTTTCAAGGGATATTTTAAAAGAAAGGGTCCATAGTAGCCTTAAAAATCGGAAGGGTCCATAGAAGCTTGTGTCGGAACAAGGTCGCGAAATTTAAGGCGTAGAATATGTCAGTGAGGTGATATGGTGTATGAGTGTGATAGAAATTAGTACAAGACTGCTTTAATTTCACATATCACATGTTCATCGCTCCGCACATATATCACAATGGAATTTTTGATATCACAATGGAATTTTGAAACTCGCTATTGCTGTTGTAGGTTGTGGCTCATTACCGACTCAATGGGTTGGACTCCATCCTTCGAAAATAAATGTTGATTATATTTGTGTCTCGAACTGAGCGGTGGAGGTACTCGGTATCATGCATTTGTTCACCCTGAAGGTGCGACACCTATACTTTCAAGAATTACCTCCGTTGACACTCAGTATCGGATGTCTGGATCTTCGATATTGCTGTTGTAGGTTGTGGCTCATTACCGACTCAATGGGTTGGACTCCATCCTTCGAAAATAAATGTTGATTATATTTGTGTCTCGAACTGAGCGGTGGAGGTACTCGGTATCATGCATTTGTTCACCTTGAAGGTGCGACACCTATACTTTCAAGAATTACCTCCGTTGACACTCAGTATCGGATGTCTGGATCTTCTTGGATTCTCCATCTCTCGATCGTTCTTCCGGTTAACGCTATCTCTAATTCTTCTGGTGTTTAGTATGCATATATTTGGACATTTTGAAATTTTTGCGATGCTCCACACTTTGAAGTCCGATATCTAAACAAGTTTTAACTACTTAGGATTTTTCTATTATTCCTTATCAAGCGCAAAGAGGCGAAACAAATGGTAGCTCAAACGTCGTGCTTGCACACAGGAGGTCGGAGCTAGACTAAATTATAGACTACCCAACAATAATGGACCGGACGCCAGCGGATTTGCATAAAATCCGACTGCATGTGTTGGGGGTGTTTTTCGTGGTATGGCCTGGGACCTTTGCATGTTGTTCATGGTCAATTGAACGTCTACATGAACATTTTTGACAGTCCGGTACTTCCTACGCTCTGGTAATTGTATGGAATGGACGAATGTTACTACCCGGATGACCATGTCATCTTGCAGCCTCTGTTGAGCAGTGGTATTAAGATAGGGACGTAAATCGTTTACCCTGGCCTGCTCAGAGTCCCGACCTAAACCGAGGCCGTGAGCAAAATAAACCAGTTTTAAGTTAACTTTAAAGAGCACACCCCACAATATGTATTATTAGGAAAATTTCAAACAGATAGTCTGGAGGCTAGATTTGGGCAGTATCGACAAATGTCTGGGGGAAATTATAATGTTTCATGCCTACAAATATTCGAATCAGAAAATAAGCTTAAAATTTTAAATTATATAAATTTGCATTCGGAAAAAAAAGGGGAATTTCACAGAATATCTTTAGAAGTCTTTGATACAACTACAGTAACATCAGAAGAATTTGAAATGGATGAATAATTATATAGTGTTTTTGACACAACTACTGATGTGGAAATATCAGCAGAAGAAATGCCAGCATTTATATATGTTTCAGGATATGTTGCTAAGAAAGTTGGCCAGAAACTAGGATGTGATCTTTGTAGATCAAAAATTATTACTGCAAAAGATTTAGAATGTGAAATTGACACTGCTTGTAAATATGTGTCACTTCTGGATCGAAGAGGCTTGAAATGGCCCACTAAATACACAGTAGAAATATTAGTGTAGACATATCAAATTTTCAACAAATTAATTCGTAAGGAATTTGAAGAGAAATTTTTGAAAGTCAACAATCAAAAGCAGCTATTACAGCACCTGGTGTTTGAAAAAATGGAATTGTTAAATTCTGTTCTTCAAGTCTCATGCGAGACAAAAGATGTAAAAATAATTTTGTCTCAATTGTAAAGCAGTGTATATCCATTTCAGCAAATATATTATTAAATAATTATACTAAAATTAAGAATGACGAGATTAGAGTGAAAACTTTAGGATATTAATCGTCTTGTCATTGAAGGAAATAGACCTATTGGGGAACCCGCCTTCTCATAACATTTTTAAAAAAGGGTAGTGCGTCCTGAAACAGTACCTCTAAGGTGATGTGGAAAGCTGTTCTAACATTAAAATTTAACTATGTAAACTTCATTATTAAGATGGAACTATATGAAAATGTAATGATGTTCAGTTTTTTTTTAAATTTGTCTGTTTATGGAACAATTTCTTCTCAAAACACTGGATAATCTAAAATGTAAACCAAAACGCATGCTTTCGACTGATCTTTTCTCATTGAAATTAATTCAAAGCTTTTTCTATAAAATATAATTTGTTTTGCATGTGCTATTTTCACTCAATATTTATATTAACTAATCTTCAATATTAAAAACTCATTCAGTAAAAAGCACCTGCCGAAAATCTTGTGTTTATTTTGCGTCCCGCATAGGAATGAGCGTTTGTTGCATCAACAACAGAGCTGCGGAGAGGCTGTCGACTGTGACGTCACGAATCCAACATTCAAGATTCAAGCCTGGAGAGCGACTGTTCTTTTGCGCACGGCCTCGCCTAAACCCCATAGAACATTTGCGGAACGCGTTAGAGCGACGTTTAAGCTTCGGTTTCCTAAGAAAGCGTAGCCGTGATCTAGCGGACGTGATGTATCGGTGGGTGACGTCACTAAAACGTTGCTTATACTAACACATGGTGTTGGTTTCCTAGAGAGCGTTGTTTGTGAGCGTAACAAAAATGATCGGAGCCGCCATTTCCATGACTGGCGTCATAGCGGTCTCAAACAGATGGGGAACGTTTTTTCTCTTGTAGCGGCCAGATTTCATTTCCTGCTCCAAACGATTCGAACGGAGAGGAGCGAAATAAATAAACATTTTTGACTGCCATTGATTAATTCGGTTTTGTAAAATCGGGATCGTTAAACACAGAATGAAAATTTCAACGGATTTGAAAGCTGCGGAAAATTTGACACCAGATCGATACCTTAAATGTGATTTTCTTTAAATAAATAAATAATTATTTTATAAATAATTAAATAATCAAATGGTAAATAATTGAATAATAAAACTGTTTTTGATATCGATCTGGTGTAGAAATTTACGCTGATTTGAAATCTGTTGAAATTTTCACTCTACCTTCAACGATCCCGAAGTTAGAATCTTTAAACTAGAGAATAAAAAAACCACTTTGTTTTGTTTCTCGAATAAAACAAACCACGACAGCCGTCTGTGTTGCCCATTCTCCAACGTATTCTGTCCGTCTAAGTTGACACGTCGGGATTTTTGTTTAGACGGCCGTCTAGTTCTGCCCGCGGAATCATGACGTATCACGGCAGTTAGATAACGGCTCCACTTTCTTAGGAAACCAAAGCTTTACGGAACAGGGAACCACGTTCGAAATCTACTGCTGAGCTGGCGACATTCTTGCAGCGGGAATGGACACGAATACCCATAGCTGTGTATCAAAACCTTGTTGAAAGTATGCCCAGAAGGGTTGCTAGGGTCATTGCAACACTTGGGTGTCCATCCCCTATTAAAGCATGTATTATTTCCCTTATACTATCACATCTTGCTGTTGTCCGGTCCATTAATGTAGGGTATATGACTAAATTAATATGAGCGGTGCAACGCATCAATTTTGAGTCGCTCTCCCCGAGACCTTTGAGGCTCAGCTAGAGTTACTCGAATCTGCTTGGAATCGAATCTCCATCTTTCTACTTGTTGACGTTTCTATAAATTTTTTGGCGTTTATTATGCATATATTTGGACAATTTGAAATTTTTTCAAAATTCACACATTTTCAAGTCGATTATCTAAAGAAGTATTAAATATATTTGGTTTTTTTTCTATTACTAGGGGGCCTGCCCCCTGCTCGCTAACGCTCGCCAACCCCCGGAGGATTGCTTCGCAATCCTCATTGGTTCGCTGCGCGAACCTATGCTCGCTTCGCTCGCCTCAATGAAGACATGTGTCCTAACAGAAGGAATTGTTTACAAAATATGATGTACGAAAAACATATTTTTCAAATCTAAATATGTTGCTGTTTTTCAGAAAAAAGTACCTCTGGAATCAGAATTAAAATGAAAACGTTGAGCAAATTTTGACTCGAAATGTGAGGGCTGATTTGGAAATTGAATACCCAGCATGTTGTTTGTGTGTACATTTTCCCAGCACTCAAACGACCCACACTTTTTCATTGAGTTTGTTGCCGAAAGTTGTAGTGCAAGCGTCTTGTTGAACTATAATGGTTGGCCCTGAAAAGGACAGTTTTTTAAATGGACCTGAAAAGATCCTCCGTTTTCTATTATAAACTAACTGCAACAGCTCATTAAAATTTCCTTTTTTATTTCAATAAAATTTCATCCGATAACGCTATAAATTCAATCGATGCGCGAGACTTCGCGATAAACTAACAATCGTACAGTGTTGCCAAAACGCGATTACAAATAACGTCTTTTTTGCGTGCCACGTAAGAGAATTATATATATAGATTATTTATAAAGCGCAAAGAAACGAAACAAAAATGACACCTCAAACGTCGTGCTCGCCCAAAGGACACCGGAGATAGATGAAATCAATGTGAGCGGCAGTGCGCATTTCCGTGACTCGACTTTGCTCTGCGATTGCATCAGCCAATGACGTCAGCGCAAGATCAATGAGCATTTGAACCGTTATTTTTGAAAGTGGTATAAGTCCACTTTGAAAAAAAAAAGAGTTTATTTTCTTTAACAATTTTAATAATTATTATTGCATTATAAAGTTTAACAGGTTTATAGTGTTAAAAACTTCATCCGAATGGAGTAACGTTTGCCAATATTTTAAAATTAATTTAAAAGCAAACCCTTAAATACATCGATGTTTGAAAAAATGGACTCATACCACCTTCAAAAATAGCTGTTCCTTTGTAAGATTCTTTGTTTAATACTCTTTTGAACGCTATACCGTTCATTTATGTATCATTTATATATTTCAAGTTTTTCGCACTAAAGCTATGCTTAAAGCTGTGACGCTTAAAAATTAAGCGTGGTACCCCGTTTATCGAAAGGTAATGAGTATTCGACGGTCAGAAAAGGTCCTATTCTAAGGAAATAGACGAACAGAATCTTTTTATAAAGCGAATACAATCTACGGGAATCCTTAGAAAGATGAGATAACTGTATCATTTTAAGTGTAGTGTGGAATAAAAGCAATGCAACATTTCTCGGAAATCGCGCAACGCTTGGATGGTGAAAACAGCTCAAAAGAAAACAAACCACCACTGATCGCAAAACGGTTTCCACGACTGAAAAAAAAATCCCACACGCCGCTCGCTAATAATCAAAAAAGGGCTTCTGAGATGGCCAACCGCTTCATTCCCATACCTGCGCACACCTGAATACCAGATGCACGCAACACCAATTTTCCCTCTCATCTACCCACGCACGGGCAGGACTCGCTCTGCGCCGGTACTCCACCGCGCATGCGCTGGCGTCCGCCGAGCGTCGCCATTGGCCGAAAGTGTCCGGTGACGTCAGGGTGATCAAAAAAGCAGGACAAAAGAAAGCGAAAACAAAAATAAAACGCAACGGCACAGTTTTCAAGGGAATCGGTTGAGCAAGCGTCTGTTTTGATCAGTTGAAATTAAACCACCACAGAAGAATCAGTGTTCCGAGAGTTTGGAATTTTCATATCGAACAACACGGAGCACAGCGAACCATGATCGTCCAGTTTTTTGTGTTTTTGTTGGCAGGTGAGTCTTTATTCCTTCGTTTCTTCTTTGCTGGGTTTTATTTGTTTATTTTTTTAAGGAGTTTGATATCGTTTGGCGATTTGGAATTGTTTTTGGGAAGTGCGCAAAACCTGTTGGATGGGAGGAAAAAGATGGACGGCACACCCCTTTTTCAGAGGCGGCTAGTTTCGAACCAGCTTGTTCCAAAAAGAATGGAAACTCTTTTCGGGTGTTCTGTTTGGAAACTTTCTAAAAGAGAATTTTAAAATAGCCAATGATTCTTTTTGAATAATTTTTTTGCCACATTTTTTTATACAAATATTTGTGGTGTTCATCTAGACCAAAGTCTCATTACTTCTTTGGAAATTTATTTAAATTTAGTAGTCGTTTGCTAGAAATTCGCGATATTCGAATGGTTTTGCTGTGGCGATTTAAAAGAAAAGAAAACGCAGGTGTCGAGAATTCGGAAAATATTATGTTCTAACATTCCTGTTTGTCGTTGAGTCTTATTTCCTACATCTTTGCTGGGATTTATTTAATTTTTTCTGAATATCGCTTGGTGATTTGGAATTGTTTTTCTGAATATCGCTTGGTGATTTGGAATTGTTTTTTTGGAAGTGCGCAAAACCTGTTGGAAGCAAGGGGAAAGATGGATGTCACACCCCTTTTCAGTATTGATTAGATTCGGACAGGCTTGTTACATAAAGAATGGAATCTCTTTTCGAGTGTTCTGCTGTGAAACACCAAAACAAACTCTAAAATCGCTACTTTTTAAAATATTTTTTGCATTAAACCTTTGGTCTTCCTTTTGACCAAAGTTTCAGTACTTTGTCGATCTATATGTTTTAATTTAGTATTGCTTGTTCTACGTGAAATTCAATTATTTTTGTTGAGGCGATTTTGAGGAAAACGTCCCCCCATACGTCCGAAAATTTCAAAATTGGGATTTTGGTAGGTCAGTGGTTTTGTTTCCTGCAATCTTCTTTGCTTGGCTTTATGCTTTATTTGTTTATTTTTCCGAGTTAAATATCGTTTGGTGGTTTGTAGTTATTTTCTTGAAAGTGCGCAAAACCTGTTGGATGAGAGGGAGGGAAGAGATGTAGTCACACCCTTTTTCAGAGGCGGCTACTTTCGAACAGCTTGTTTCCATAAAGAATACAATCTTTTATCGGCTATTCTTGTTTGTAACTTTCAAACACATCGAACTTTAAAATAGCTAATGTTTTTATTATTATTATTTTTTTTGTGCCTCATTTTTTTTTTTTTTTACACAAACTCTTGTGGTCTTTTTCCTTTTGATCAAGATCTCACAACTTCGTTGGCAACTTCCTTGTTTTAATTTAGTAGTCGCTTGCTGGTATTTTGCAAAATTCAAATAATTTTGTTGCGTGTGTTTAAAGAAGAAAAAAACAACCAGATTTTGGAAAATACTAAAATTGGGATTAAAGTCGTTTACTAAAACTGTTTCTTTAATGATAATAGTATTAAATATAATATCAAAGAGCCAAGTGACTGAAATTCAAGAATAAAAATTTTTAAACTTTGTCATGCTGGCAATAAATTGTATATTAAAAACATTTCGCAACATATATATATATATATATATATATATATATATATATATATATATCGTATAGGCAACATACCCAGCAAGAAAATTGAAGCATCTCAAAATATAAAAGTTTTGATGTTATGTCATCGCAAAATATGTATGAGGTGCCCCAGTGTGTTACATTACTATTCTATAGAGTATATAATAGAAGTTACCACCGTAAATACTTACCTAAAATTTAAAAGAAGCTTATACTATTTCAATATAAGTTTTATAGTGTCCTTTAAGTTGATGTTTCTCGAATTCTGCAATTTTGAGTTGTGACACTTTTCTTGCCGGGGTACGATATGGTTAGTAGTATAAAAGGAATGGAAAGATATCGAACATAAGTAGAATAAAAGAAACAGACAAAAAGATTTAGAACATTTGTAGACAAAAAGGTGGAGTTAAAAACATTGGTCAACATGATTGAAAAATGAACATAGTTACAATTTACATTAGCGAGAGAGAGAGAGAAAAAAAACAGCGTTAAAGTTTAGTTTCTAATATGGGGGGGGGGGGTTCAATTTAAGCTTCGTCTTAAAACCATCATTTGTAAACAAGATTTTTCCGTATTATAGCACATGCGGCTATTTAAATCTATTGAAATACTAAACACTGCATTGTCGGTTTATATACGAGTACAGTGTTAACATAGAAGTAAAAATATCAACTAGACACCTTTAAACCGTCACATATTAGTTTATCTTTTTGTGATAGAAAATCCATTTGCCGACAGGTATTCTTTTTCTAAGATACTAAGTGACTTAGAACATACCTTCAAATCTCTTCCTTAAAGTCATCCCATGCACATATCTTTCAATATTCCGTTATAGAAGTTGCAAATTTTTATTCTATGTGCCCTCTATATTACAAAAAAGCTTTTATTATATTGAGAACTAACACTATATAGAAACTATATAATAGAACATTTAGAATTAGCATAACTGATTTCAAATGAAATTATCTAAAATTCTACTCTTTAAAAAATATACTCTTCGAAAGTATTTCTCTATTTCTTAACTAGTTATAACCTGAGTATTTAAACAGCTGTAAAATTGTTTTGTGAGTTAATCAGTTTTCCCCAAGCAGACGATATTTTATTAGATATTTTAAAGTATCTAAAGACCGATATTTTAAAGCAATGAACGACTTATTTTATTACAGTTTCCTCCTACATTTTACCGAGTCGTAAAAACAGGGAAACTAATTATTTCCGAAGATTGCCCGTATGTTTAAGGAAGGTTCGATTCGTCACGTGTTTTGTCTTTAGATGGAAAACTACTGAATTCGAACTGAAAAATTCCAAGCATTTTGACCTGCTAAAAAACTCAAATTTAAATTTACTTTTTACTGGAGAATAGAACGATTTAAGACAGATTTGCCCCACCCTAAACCACGTGTTATCCGAAGATTCCATATAGCTCTTTCCAACGGAAGGACGCAAATAGCACCTGTTGGAATGGAATGGGCCTTTGTAAACAGCTTTCATTTAACTACTTGCTATAAAGTCCTTGGGATATAAGGATTCAATGGAGCTAGAAAATTCCTTTTGTTGCCTATAAAATAGCATTAAAGATAGATATATAAAATTATTTTTTTTAATTATGGAAATTAAAAGATTATTAAATATTTTTTGGTAAAACAATTATCACAGGTATACTAGAAAATGAAAAATAATTGTTTCATAAAATATCAAGCTAAAAATGTATTTTCAAAAAATATATTGAATGTATCGTATTTATTACAAATCAACTTAATCATTTCAATCAGCATTTAAATCTCTGCTTTTATTCATAGTTGACTCATTAACATTTTTACCCAATCAAAGAGAAATATTTTACACGTACTTATTTCAATTGTTTACTTATCTAAATTTGAATAAAGTATATGTATAAGGTTTAGCTCAAACATGCTATGTATATAATTATGATTACTGGTATTTAACTCATAGCATTTACTCCCCATAAATACACCAGATTTGTGAATTTATAAACTCTAGAATAATTTAATTTTCGCAATGCTATGTAACGATTTAATATTTTTTTATTGGCGCACGAGATGTTAAGATAATATCTCTCAGCACATATTTGTTTTTTGATGAAGTAAATTTCTTATGCGTATCTCAGAACTTCAATTGACAATTTCCTGTTTTTTTTTTAACCTCTTCAATGTTAGAATACCTGTTTGGAGGTACATAAACCCCTTGGTATATCATTATTTTGTACTCGTCCCCCTTTGAATTTTCGGTTGTTGAACAGCAAAGGCAATCTTAATGTATTTTTTAAATTTGAGGGTTCAAAGTTCGTTTTGTAAAAAATTGTAAACTTTTTTATATGACTATAACATTAGAATAGTATATTTTTTGTTTTGGAAAACTAAATTTTTTACTTGTTTCGTTAACTTGAGTTGTATTTATTTTTCAAAGACTTCTAATAGTCACGTGAATTTAGGGATTCTTTCAACATTTAAAAAAATATTCTATTGCTCCTTTCCTTGGAATAGATTCTTTTGGGAAGATTCCATTGCTTCTTTCTTTAGAGTAGAAACATTGGAAATATTCAATTACGGCTTTCTTTAGAATAGAATCCCTTTGGACATATTTTATTGGTCGAGAAAATAAAAAATGTGGGTTGCAATGTAGAATTTTGCGTGGGAGCTATTCATAGGGTTAAATAGCTTAAAAAAGATTTTTGAGTTTTTCTGAAGTTGAAGGTGGAATATCAGAAGCCAATACAAGTTCTGTTAAAATTCGAACAAATGTTTTTTAAGATAAATATAAATTAGAATAGCATATATATATTTTTGAAAAAGAAATTATTTACGTATTTAATCAACTTCGATTGATTTTTTTTCTTCTATTCCTTAACTCTTTCATCGTCAAGGTATTTTCGAGAAGTGTAATATTGCTTTTCCCTCACAACACATAGAGTGGCTCAATAACAAGATCCATCGGTTGATGTATTCCTAGGAAAGATTATATTAGTTGAAGAAGCCCAAAACTGATAAGAAGTCATGCAGGGAAGACTGCCGAACACATATGTTCGTGCGAACTCCTCAGAAGGTTAAAGCTGAAACGAGTTTCTAATATTTACATTCGTTTCACAAGGGGGTCGCACCTAAAATTTCGAAAAAAATCATTTTTTAAAAGATTCTTGGAATTTTTATTGATGTATATGAAAACTTTAATTCGGGGGAGGTAGGCGGTCCTTTTCATAACAATACCTTATTTGTAGAAATCCGTTAAATGGAAGTAATTTTAAATATTTTTTTAAGTAGATGCACTATTACTGGCGACGTGCGTCTTACGAAGTTTAAAGCTTTATTTCTCAGAACATGTTTTTTTCATGTTTGGGAGCACATCACTCATAAACAACTTGAGATACATTCTTGAAACTTTTTATTATTGTTTAGGAAGCACTTTTGAACATTTTAACACAAGGAATAAGACCTGTGCTCAGATAGCAAAATGTTATAAGTCACTTTTTTAATTTTTCGTGACGGCAATTTTAAGATTCAAGATTAAATTGTGGTTCTGTGGTTTTTGATTTATTACAATTTTCCCACCTTTGTTTTCTTATAACTGAAAGAAAAAGACTTACGACATTTTGCCACCTTCTAAACATTAACAAAAAAGACTCCAGGATAGGACTTAGTCCATTTTTTGGAAAAAGTGACTTGTAACATTTTGCCATCTGAGCATAGAGATATAAAATACATATATTTTTTTAATATTTTATCTAAAATATTTAATTTTTTTGTAATTTATTAAAAAAATTATAACTTTGTAAAATTTAAAAAAAAATAAAAAAACTTGTGTTTAAGTCTTTAAAAGTATTTAAATATTACAGTGTAAACATTTCAGATTAATTCAGTAATTTATGAATAAATGAGATGCCCCCAAAATGTGTGAATTTAACAAGGGTGCCTAAGGTGGTGCCAGACAACCTTAAGAAACTTTGCCATCAAGTTGGAGTAAATATTTCTCAATTTTAAAATTTTCCGTGGTTGGTACTAATTTCTATTGTTCATTCTCGGAGACCAAACCAGAGTAATTTTCAGTTATGCTCTCAAGAAAGTCCAACTATGCGTGAGAATTCAGTCAGATTTTTTTAACGGCTTGTTATAACATATTTTTGTCCAATTTTCTTTAGAAAAAACGTAAAAGAATAGGCATTTTTCATTGCAAAGGAACTTAGGCGAATACATCTATTAACCCCTTTGCGTCACTGCGTGACTGATGAAGTTAGGGTATAGAAAAAAAAGAAGAAAAAACCGGTAGGTTATGACGAGGACACAAAACGTATTTTTGACGTCAATACACAGGCCTTATGTTTGAGTGTGGAATGAATCCAGCAGACATTGGAAGGCTGAACGATTGTTTATTTAGGGTATATTGATAAACTAGAAATAACAAAAATCAATCACAGATTGGAAATCTTACACGTTTCGAGATTGAAGTCGATCATTTAAGGAGGAAGAAAATATCTTTTTTAATGTTTGACTTGTTAATTATCCTTATAGGGAAAAACAATAATGAAAAAATAATACAAGAAATACAGAAGGGATGATTATTAATACGCGTTTATATGATTCTGGCAGAGCTATAGCGGCCTAAACCATCAATACTCAATGCAGAAAAACGCATTTTCATGCTCCCTTTTTATTCACATTTTTATTTATCTACAATATGATTTAAGATTCTGAAAAATTATTTATCAGTGTTCAATAATAAGTTATTTTGTAATTATATACTTGAACTAGCGTATTCCAAAAAAAATTAAAATGTCGTAATAAAAGGTAATAATAACATTTTCGGGATTTTGTGGGTTAAGCCACTTTTGCTCTGATAGCCTCATAGAAAAAGAAAGATTTGAAGGATAAATAAAAATAATTTTGGTAATTTTTAATTAACTTCGTACTTGCGTAACACAACGGGCTGTTGACGAAGGTCCGGGATCAATCCCCTAAAGGAAAGATGCAAGAACAACGCCTCGTCATTTTGAACCATGGCGAGGTCCAACCCAAGCTAGCACCCCCACTCCAAACTTCATCACCATGCCAACGTGGATTTAACATTTCGTTCACACTCCTTTGAAGAACGTCATATCTAAAAAAAAACTTTTTTTCCGGAGAGTGATTGTAAAGTTTAAAAGTAGAATGTTGTTGTTGTTTCTTATGCCTACACTGGCAGACCGGAGGAGTGCCAGGCCCGTCAAAGACGGCAAGAGGCGAGGGGGTGCGCCTTCTTTGTTATTGAGCCCCATTGGGAGGAAGTCCGACTTAGTAAGTAGAATAAAATGTATTAAAAATAAATATTACTTCTGCGTTCTTAGCAGCTAAATATTGAGCGGTGAGATACGACGATCATGCAGAAATACATGTACTATTCTTTCAGGTAATTGGTAATTGGTAATTTTAGTTAACGTCGTACTAGAGCAACACAACGGGCTATTGACGACGGTCCGGGATCAGTCCCTTAAGGGAAAGATCCGAGGACGACACCTCGTAATTCTGAACCACGGTCAGATAACGAAGCAACACCTGAGCTGGCACCCCACTCTCCAAACTTCCACGCCAACCCAACGTGAGGACTTTCGGCCACGACAGATTTAAGGTGCACCAGCCGCCTCTACACCATACGTTTACAAACATCCATGCCCGGACCCGGATTCGAACCAGGAACCTTCCGATGTAGAGGCTAACACCTTAACCACTATACCGGTTGGTCGGCTTATTCTTTCAGGGAATTCCGAATGCAGGCATAACTGAAAATAGCCGATTTTTGAGATATGACGTTGTTGAAAAGAGTGAGCGATTTGAGGACACGACATATTTAACGTGCATCAGCCTACCTCTGTGCCGACCAACCGGTATAGTGGCTAAGGCATTAGCCTCTAGATCGGAAGGTTCCTGGTTCGAATCCGGGTCCGGGCATGGATGTTTGTAAACGTATGGTGTAGAGGCGGCTGGTGCACCTTAAATCTGTCGTGGCCGAAAGTCCTCACGTTGGGTTGGCGTGGAAGTTTGGAGAGTGGGGTGCCAGCTCAGGTGTTGCTTCGTCATCTGACCGTGGTTCAAAATTACGAGGTGTTGTCCTCGGATCTTTCCCTTAAGGGATTGATCCCGGACCGTCGTCAATAGCCCGTTGTGTTGCTCTAGTACGACGTTAACTAAAAAATTACCAAATTACCCGGACCGTCGTCAATAGCCCGCTGTGTTGCTCTAGTACGACGTTAACTAAAAATTACCATTACCAGCCTACCTCTGCACAATGTTCTTTGGTTGAATTCAAACCGGTAAAACTTCATTTGCTAATCCGTGAATCTACCATCTGGGCTATCACGGTCCACACATCTAAAAAAGACACACCGCTGAGGGCATGAAAAGTTTTTAAAAACACGTTTCTCGATATTTTTTGTCGATTCTTGTGTTCCGAAGAACATGGAAATATTCGAAGCAGGGCAGTGTCACGCTCTGGACCAATCCCCCGGCTTCACTTCCTGCACGGGTGCAGTTAAGTATACATCCTGCAATCACGTTCCAGCATATTAAGGGCCCTTAGCTTAACCACTCCATTGTAGGGAATGCGATTTGCTTTGTTTCCGATGTCCGGTTCCCTTTTTCAGAAATGGCTCTGGAATAGTGATGCGAATGTTTAGGATACAAATTGAGGTTTCGCATCCAGGTTTCGTTTTCAACGCGATGATAGAATGGTATTTTAATTAACGTCGTACTGGAGCAACACAATCCTATTGACGGCTATCTGGGATCAATCCTAAGGTGAAAGATCCGAGGACAACGCCACGTATTTTTAAACAACGAAAATCAAGTCGGATGGTATAGGTATTGGTATTTTTTAGTTAACGGCACACTGGAACAACACAACGGACTGTTGGTGTCAATCCGGAATCAAGTCCGTAGGGTAAGGTCCGAGGACAACACCACGTCATTTTGAACAGCGGTCAAATGACGAGGCAACACCTGAACTGGCACCCCACTCTCCAAACTTCCACACCAACAAAACATGAGGACTTTCGGCCACGACATATATAAGGTGCACCGGCCGCCTCTACACCATACGCTTACAAACATCCATACCCGGACCCGGATTCGAACCAGGAACTTTCCGATCCAGAGGCTAACACCTTAACCACTATAGAGGTTCTGATAGGATGTTTGGACAACGGGAGGACATTTTAAGCTATTACAGTTTTAACGGGCCGCAGCCACGTTCATACACGACGGTGTTTGGTTGGATTCGAACTCGCAACCCTCCGGCTGCTTATCCGTTATTCTTCCAAACGGGCTACGCCGACCAACCGGTATAGTGGTTAAGGTGTTAGTCTCTGGATCGGAAGGTTCCTGGTTCGAATCCGGGTCAGTGCATGAATGTTTGTAAGTGTATGGTGTAGATGCGGATGGTGCACCTTTAATATGTCGTGGCAAAAAGACCACATCTTGGTTTGGTGGGGAAGTTTGGAGAGTGGAGTGCCATCTCAGGTGTTGCCTCGTCATCAGATCGTGGTTCAAAATGACGTGGCGTTGTCCACGAATCTTTACCTTCGAGAATTAATCCCGGACCGTCACCAATACCCCGATGTGTTTCTCCAATGTGACTTTAATTAACAAATACCATACCACTGTATACAATACCACAAACAAAATGGCGCGCGTGAGAACGAAACCTCGAACCAACAGTCGTTCTTGAAATGTATTCAGCAGAAACCGCGTTTTGCCTCGTGATTGAAACTCACCAGGAAATGATTGGAATCGGAAGTCGCTTATTAATAGGAGCTTTTCATCCCCCCCCCCTCCCCCCGTAAGGTCTCAAACCAGCCGAGTGATTAGTCAGTCCTTGAGAAAGTTAAGTTCCACCTAGGATTTGAAAGACACGCGTAAACAAGAATAAAGCCGTGAGATTAAGTCATTTTACATTACCATATTCAAATGATTTCCCTCTCTGCATATTATTTGATGGAATAATGTTATTAATGCGCTGCTTGACAGCTGAATGATGTTTGGATATGAACAAGCACTCAACGCATAGCATTTGCGCTGTTTGCTGCTATCTATCGATGAGTGTTGCTGCTTGCATTTCATACATTGTTCAAATCCGTGTAAAATAAATATATGTACTTTGGTTATGCACAATTTTGAACGTAAATAGGAGATAAAATTAGTCAAAAATAAAGAAAAGCATTTTATTTGCATTTTTTTAAACTGCTGTTTTTGGTATTAATTTTTATTTCCAACAAAGTGCATGGTAAACATGGTTTTTTTTTAGTTCTATGGAACTAAAACTATTCTAAAGATATCTAAACTATTCTCTAAAACTACTAAACTATTCTCTAAAACTACTAAACTATTCTAAATATATCTATAGAGAAAGGGAATTTTGTTTCTTTTGAAAAATTTCCAGGTAGCTATTCTAATTAACATCGTACAGGAACAACACGCCGGGCTATTGTCGACTGCATTGGTATTTGGTATTTTTTAATTAACGCCCCATTGGAGCAACACAACAGGCTATTGGTGACGGTCCGGGATCAACCCTCGAAGGGAAAGATACGAGGACGGTAACACGTCATTTTGAACCACGATCATATGACGTGGCGACGGTCTGAGATCAAACCCGAATGGAAAAATCAGAAGAAAACACCACGTTATCGTGAACCACGGTCAGTTGATGTGGTTACAGCTGAGCTGGCATACCACTCTCCAAACTTCCACACCACGCCAACGTGAGGACATTTGAAGCCACGACAGATTGAACGTGCTCCAGACCCCTTTGTACCCGACGGTCTTTGGTTGGATTTGAACTCACAACCTTTTGGTTCGTAATCCGTTACTCTTCGAACAGGACTACGCAGCCCCGATTACCCCCGTGGGTTGCGAGTTCGAAACTAGGTTCAACGAAAGGCCTACTGTACACGAGGGGGTGGTACACGTAAAAGTAGTTGTGGACTCAAATATCCTCACTATGCGCCGACGTGGTGTGGCAATATGGAGTATGATGTTGGATGTTTATGGTTACGGGCCATTTAGCCAAACCACTCCAAACGCAAGATGTTGTTCAAAATTACGTGTTTTTGTCCTCGGGTCTTCCCCTTTTGGATTGATCCCGGTCCGTCGTTAATAGTACGATGTGTTGCTCTAGTACGACGTTAATTAAAAATCCCAATCCCAATACCTAACGCAAGACAAACAACACAATGAGAGATAAACTAAAAGGTTGGAGATGAAAAGAAGAAAATATGACTTGGGTACCTCGGGGTTGTTATGCACATACACCTAAAGATGTGCCCCTAATTAAATTGATCAGGTGTAGGACCTCGTCATTTCACCGTGGTTCAAAACAACGCGGTCTTGACCTCGGATCTTTTATTTCGGTATTGATCTCGAACCGTCAACGCCCGTTGTGTGGCTCTAGTGGGATTTTAGATACCTATCCTTAAAACAAAAAGCATCAAGCCACACTTTAAAAAGAAGCATGGCTCTTTTTTTCATAAGGAAAACACATTTCAACTTATCTGTATCTCTTTCTCCGGTAATTTGGGCCATGCTTCGAATTAGCATGCAGAAAGAGAAATGGAAATTGCTTTTCCCGCAATTAGAAATTTCTGGATTGGAGGTCGCCTGAATCAGCGAAGCGGAACCGGTTTATGGACAACTCAACCCAGCTCTCTTCCCACGTGACGGCGATTTATTTGCAAACAAACGCCGACCCGATGGAGCAGCACTGAATTGAGAGGTTATGTCACGGCGTTTTGGATAATTGAATTCGATTGCTGTTGGCGAAATTCCGCTCCATTTTAAACTATTTCGTAGAACAGGTGTGATTGGGTATTGATTGTTGTGACCCTCTACGTTTTGAGGTGATTTTCTCTGGTTTATTTAGTAGGTATTCAAATTAAAGTCAAACTGCAGCAACACAACGGGCTATTGCCAACGGTATCAACGCCCAATGGTATGTAGCCGACCAACCGGTATAGTGGTTAAGGTGTTAGCCTCTAGATCGGATGGTTCCTGGTTCGAATCCGGGCTCGGGCATGGATGTTTGTAAGCGTATGGTGTAAAGGCGGCTGGTGCACCTTAAATCTGTCGTGGCCGAAAGTCCTCACGTTGGGTTGGCGTGGAAGTTTGGAGAGTGGGGTGCCAGCTCAGGTGTTGCTTCGTCATCTGACCGTGGTTCAAAATTACGAGGTGTTGTCCTCGGATCTTTCCCTTAAGGGACTGTTCCCGGACCGTCGTCAATAGCCCGTTGTGTTGCTCTAGTACGACGTTAACTAAAATTACCATTACCCAATGGTATGTAGGAAGGTATATTAATTAGCATCGTACTGGAGTAACACACGGTCCGGGATCAATCCCGTAAGGGAAAGATCCGAGGACAACACCACGTCATTTTGAGCCACGGTCAGATGACGAGGTAACACCTGAGCTGGCAAACCACTCGCCAAACTTTCACACAAACCCAACGTGAGGACTTTCGGCCACGACAGATTTAAGGTGCGCCAACCGCCTCATCCTTGCACTGACCCGGATTTGAACCAGGAACCTTCCGATCTAGAGGCTAACACCTTAACCGCCAACCGCGGGCTATGGGGGCTCAGTACAAAGCTTGTGGAACAAAAAAGAACAAACAAGGTAATTTTGTAAATTTTAATTAACGTTGTACTAGAGCAGCGTAACGGGCTATTGACGACGATCCGGGATCAATCCCTCAAGGGAAAGATTCGAGGACAACACCACGTCATGACGCGGCATTACATGGACCGGCAAACCACTCGGCAAACTTCCACATCTACCCAACTTGAGGACTACAAAACAAGGATAACTCGCGAGACGTAATAATTAGTTTGGCGGGTCGATATTAGTCTGATATTTAGACCATTTGCATATCTCTAAACGGGATGCATTCGTCAAATCGTCTGTGTCATGCTGAAGTCCTTGCTAAAGGAGAAAAGGAAACCATTCTTCACCTGGCTTGCACGATATGCATACAATTGGCATGACGACGAGGTTTCACAAATTCAGTTTGAATTGAAGTGAAATGAAAGCGCGGTGAATGAAATGTCATTCGATGCATCGGAATTGCGGCAACTACAATCTCTTTCGTGACTAACTTTTTGAAATGTATTCAGTTTCGAAATCCAAATCCGAAGTGAGGAAATTTTTATTGAATCGCCTATTCGCGCGAGGAGCTTTGAATAGTAAAAATGCACACATGGTTTTCTTTATAACAAACTAGCTGAATATCCCGGCGTTACTCGAGTTGAAATGGTAGAATGCTGTTTAAAAAGTGAATTAGAATAATCACTTTTTTTCTTACATAGAAAAATGAAATAATTTAAGTTCGACGGTAATGGTAATGGTAATTTTAGTTAACGTCGTACTAGAGCAACACAACGCGCTATTGACGACTGTCCGGAATCAGTCCCTTAAGGGAAAGATTTGAGGACAACACCTCGTAATTTTGAACCACGGTCAGATGACGAAGCAACATCTGAGCTGGCACCCCACTCTCCAAACTTCCACGCCAACCCAACGTGATTAAGTTCGACGGAAAATATTTTTAAACTTGGTTTTAACTTGGTCATAGCTTCTACAATTTATTTCGGATGCAAATATATACATTTACTTCCTGAAGAATATACTGTAATATGCAAAAGACAAAAAAAAAAAATCCGTTAAAAAAATGCAGATTTATGAAAAACGAAAGACGTGCAATGTGTCGAATTTCGACTTCCTGCGTTTAGAAAACTAAAAAAAATTAAAAAATATTGATAAAGACGATAATGATTTATGAAATTTAGTAATTCTCAAATATGAGCGCGACATTTCCCTGCTTTAAGAGGTGTTAGCCTCTAGATCGGAAGGTTCCCGGTTCGAATCCGGGTCCGGGCATGGATGTTTGTAAACGTATGGTGTAGAGGCGGCCGGTGCATCTTAAATCTGTCGTGGCCGAAAGTCCTCACGTTGGGATGGTGTGGAAGTTTGGAGAGTGGGGTGCCAGCTCAGGGGTTGCTTCGTCACCTGACCGTGGTTCAAAATTAGGAGGTGTAGTCATCGGATCTTTCCCTTAAGGGACTGATCCCGGACCGTCGTCAATAGCCCGTTGTGTTGCTCTAGTACGACGTAAACTAAAATTACCATTACCTGCTTTAAGTTTCCTTAGTACGTGTTTCCTTGTCAATATTCATTTATTGCAAGGAAACAAACTTTAGACTTTAAAAGTGGGGCTTCGAGGAACTTTTAGGATTGTGTGTCAATTCGGTCATGGTCGTAAGTGCTACATTTTGGTCTGAAGACAGGAAAATAATAGCCTGTGTTTTCCGCAGTGTTCTTAAGCATTATTGTTTCAAATTTGGTGTGGATTGGTCAAACGGTGGAGAATACTTGTGTGGAGAATACTACTAGAATTTGTGTGGAGAATACTAGCCACTGCGTGACTAGCGCGACGTTGCTCGTGACAGTTCTTTTCGTGGGGTCAGGTGTGACCACTACTCGCTAACCCCCGGAGATTGATACGAATTCCCATTTGGTTTGCTTCGCAAACCAACTCCACAGACAACGCCGTGATGGCCTCGTCATTTTCAAATTCCGTCAAGTTCGAATTGCGAAGCGATCCAATCGCATGACGTCACAATCTCTTGGGAAAATATAAATATTTAACTGTAAATTTATTTATTAAAGTAATATCAAATGTAAGGTGTGTCTAGTGTACAATTTTCCGCAGATTTCAAATCCGTTGAAATTTTCAATCTATCTTTAATGATCCCGATTTTACAAAAAAAGAACTAAATAATGCCAGTCAAAAAATGTTTTTTATTTGTTTTGATTTTCTTCGAAGTGGAATGGTTTGAGCTCTGGAAATGAAATCTGCGATTTCTCGAATTTCTAATCAAACGAAGGTCATATTTCGCAGTAGCCCCAGTTCGTATTGGAAAAAATAAAAAAGTTTCAATTTAAAAATTATTTATTTAAAGAAAATCCTTTTTTTAGATATCGATCTAATGTGAAATTTTCCGCAGATTTCAAATCCTTTGAATCTTTTACACTATCTTTATCGATCTAGGAGATATAAATAAGAACTACATAACCAAAGTTAAAACTTTATTTATTTATTTTTTTTTGTAGTCTGCTAACAAATCGTTCCTCTACAAAATGAAAACGGAAGCGGAAAAAATAAATTTAGAATCTTCCATCTCTTTATGCTGTTGCCATTCCAAAGAAAACAATAATAATTAAATTCCAATAAATTAATTTTTTAAATGTTTAGATTGAATTTTAAAATTTGGGCTGTATATATACAAAAATTGCGAAAAATTTGATGGGGAGTTCGGACACTTCTTTTTATTATAGTAGAGATACACACACAAACTTTTTTTATGTATAGAGATGAGTGAACTGTTTGGTAGTCCAAATGCAATAACTCCTCGGACGATATATCCCACCATTTGACTGCATCGCTCTTCTTAGGTACACCCCTGGTGACGTCGTGAATTTTAGTTGTTCTAGTATAGAACAACTCTAAAGTTATATTTAAATAAAAACATCATAGTTTTAATCAAAAGATATTAATATACGAAGTCGATCAAACAATACTTCAGATAAGAAGTCACCTTCAGCCTTCTATTACAAATCGAAGAACTTTTCTGCTTCCTTTATATAAGGGCCCGTGGTAGCTCACATGAAAGAGAAAAAGGATTAGCAACTGGAAGGTTTCGAATCCAATCAAAGACCGTCCTTTACAAAGGGGGCTGGAGCACGTTAAATTTGTCGTGGCGTCAAATTTCATCACGTTGGCATGGTGTGGAAGTTTGGAGAGGGGTACCAGCTCAGATGTTGCCTCGTTATCTGACCGTGGTTCAAAATGACGTGGTGTTGTCCTCGCGTCTTTCCCTTTAGGATTGGATCCTGGACCAATAACACTTTGTTCCAGTGCGACGTTAATTAAAATTCTTACCTACCCTTTATGTAAAGGTAGGTTGGTATTTTAACTAACGTCGTACTGGAGCAACACAACGGACTATTGAAGACTGGTTCGGGATCAATCGCCTACAGGAAAAGATCCGAGGACAACATCTCGTCATTTCGAACCACGATCAGATGACATGGCAGCGCCCGAGCTGGCACCCCTCTCTCTAAACTTTTACACCAACCCAACGTGAGGACTTTCGGCCACGACAGATTTAAGGTGCACCAGCCGCCTCTACATCATATGCTTACAAACATCCATGCACTGACCCAGATTTGAACCAGGA
Source organism: Metellina segmentata (assembly GCA_947359465.1). Taxonomy (NCBI): domain Eukaryota; kingdom Metazoa; phylum Arthropoda; class Arachnida; order Araneae; family Tetragnathidae; genus Metellina; species Metellina segmentata. Next base: position 12,972,841 of record OX375883.1, read on the forward strand.
ACCTTCCTATCTAGAGACTAACACCTTAACCACCAGACCAGTGACTCGGAGGCAAGATAGGAAAATAAAGAATTAAAGGTAGAAGGATAGTCCAGGTTAAGGGGGTCCGGGACACATTGAAAATATTTTTATTAATTAATTCAGAATTGTGAATTTGTTTGCACTGATTACCCATCTAACTAATAAGCAAAATCACAACACAAAAGTTTTCCAAAAGTTCTTTAAAAATTTTAAATTAAAATTTTTTGAAAAAAAGAGGGGTCATTTTAAATTGCTAAGGCTCAAAACATTCTTGATCAATTTTCAATTTTCTTGCATTAAATTATTCACAAATTTATTAACTTTAATTTCGATTCAGGAATTTAAAAAATATTAATTTAATAAAAAATAAAAAATATTTGAATGAAAATTTTTGAAAATTTTAAGGTACTTTTTTTTTTAAAGTCATATTTTTAAAAGTAAATATTTGTTTTAAATTTGCTGAATCATAATTAAAGTATAATATTTGAAAAAGATATATTCCAAATTTCAATCCTTAAACTTTATCGGTTTTCGACTTGAATTTGAATACAGGAAATCTTGAAAAAATGCATCATGGAGAAAAACGCATTTAAAGTTTTAAGGACAAATGTTGTTGCCATGACAACAACTTTCAAGAGTGTTAGATTTTCAGAACAACGCACCACAAAAATTATTATATCTCTCGTTCTAATTAAGATAGAAACATGATTTAGACGTCATTTTAAGCAGAAAAACACAGAGAAAATTTCTTAAAATAATAAAAAAAATCGAAAATTTGACGATTTTTGTGTCCCGGGTCCCCTTAAAAAAAAGGGAGGCGACAGTACTCTTGGGTGCGACAGTACTCTGATGCCCGTACACACGTAAAGATGAACCCCTGAGGGGCCATTGTGTTTAGGGATCGACACTTTAAAAACATTCGGAAGCCCCTTCTTTCACAACAGGTGCTCCAGTTGCGAAAGAAGCTCTGAACTCCCTTAAGTGATGTGATCCCTTTTCCCAAAGCGATCACTCATCGATGGAACAATCGATAATCGTGTTTTTATCCCAATAGCGAGGCATTCTTTTGTTTGCCTTTCACCATAAATGGACACTGGGGGGTGGAGGTGGCAGAGGAGTCACGCGAAGAGATTATTCTCTTCTATTCATCTTGGTACAGAGCTTGGTCACGTTTCACAGATCGCGTCATGTGCGTCACTTTCACGACAGCCGTACATGCCGCGTACGGCCTTCGCTGTGACGGTTTTGCCTTCGAGCCGATGGTGGTGATTGACGAATGGCAACAGCATTGTCGGATTGTGTCGGGTGGGAAGCAGGTTCAAGAGTTCCGTTGGAGACTCACTTTCGCTTTTACCGTGTATTCTTTTTTCGCCATCCCCCCCCCCCGTTTTTGTCGCTTCTCTGCTGTTAAACAGGACCGGTAAGGTAATTTTAATTAACGTCAAACAAGAGCAACACAACGGGCTACTGACGACGTTTCAGGATCCATCCTCTAAGGGAAAGATCAGAGGACAACAGCACGTCACTTTGAACCACGGCCAGATGACGAGACAACACCCGAGCTGGCACCCGACTGTCCAAACTTCCACACCAATCCAACGTGAGGACTTTCGGCCACGACAGATTGAAGGTGCACCAGATGCCTCTGCACCACACGTTTACAAATATCCGTGCCCTGACCCGGATTTGAACCATGAACCTTTAAACAGGGCCGGCTGGAAGAGTAACGGATTATCAACTGGAAGGTTGCGAGTTCGATTCCAACAAGAGAAAAGATCAGACTTGTAGATCAGATTCTCTTTGAGTGTAGGAGGATTGTTGTGTGATAGGGATAACCTTATGTGGGAGATATTTCAGATAGCATCGGTTGTTGGGTACGTTTGCATGCTGATCCAATAAAAAATACAATATTCCAATAGAAACGTCATAAAAATTTATATCATTTTTATTGTAATTTCACCTTTTAATGTTAATGAACTCTCTCTCTCTCTTATTGGCCGACCAACCGGTATAGTGGTTAAGGTGTTAGACTCTAGATCGGAAGGTTCCTGGTTCGAATCTGGGTCCGGGCATGGATGTTTGTAAGCGTATGGCGTAGAGGCGGCTGGTGCACCTTCAATCTGTCGTGGCCGAAAGTCCTCACGTTGGGTGGGTGTGGGCGTTTGGAGAGTGGGGTGCCAGCTCAGCTGCTGCTTCGTCATCTGACCGTGGTTAAAAATTACGAGGTGTTTTCCGCGGATCTTTCCCTTAAGGGACTGATCCCGGACAGTCGTCAATAGCCTGTTGTGTTGCTCTAGTACGACGTAAAAAACTAAAATTACCAAATTAGCTCTCTTTTTTTGGATGACAAACATCCGGGACCCAGGTGAATCGAGGTAGCCCAGTTACGAGTTCTAGACCCGGTCCAACCAAAGACCGTAGTATACAAAAAGGGCTAGTGCGCGTTAAATCTGTTGTGGCCTCAAATTTCCCCACCTAGGCGTGGCGTGGAAGTTTGGACAGTAGGGTGCCGGCTCGAGTGTGACCTCATCATCTGATCGGGGTTCAAAATTATGTGGTGTTGTCCTCTGATCTTTCGCTTCGGGTTGGAGAGACATTCATCCATGCCTAACTCCGGATTCGAACTAGGAACCTTACAATCCAGAAGCCAACACTCGCACCAATCCTACAATTTCTAAAATGAAGTAGCGATGAGGTTTTTCTACATCAAAATAGATTTTACCCAAAACAAACTTATTTTAAACAGTAAATAAATAAAATCTCTCTTGTCATTATGAAAATTTTTACTCCGCCTTAAATTTAGATCTAGTAAAATAAATGTTGCTTCGAATAAATTGAGTGTAGTTATAAAAAATTATTTTGCGGATTAATCAGTTTCAATTACATTTGAAGAAATTGCAATCAAGTGCCAGATATATTTCTTGAATTTTGTTTAAAATTATTCCAAATCATCATTTGGGATAAAAATCCCAAAATCGGTATTTTGAGCAATTTTCGGGTGCTAAGTCCCCTTAAAAATTATAATTCTTCGAAAGTGATTTTATAAATATTCTTCTTTTAAAGCTGGTTTAGAATTATATTTCTTCTAAAGTAGTTTTTAGAGTTATAATTCTTAAAATCTATTTTAAAATTATGTTTCTTCTTATGTTTTAGAAATATAGTTCTTAAAAAGTTGTTTTAAAGTTCCAATTCTTCAAAAGTTGTTTTAGAACTATAGTTGTTTTTTAGAATTATATAATTCTTCTAAAGCTCAATTTGTCAAAATTTCGTTGAAAGTTGTTTTAGAATTATATTTCTTCGAAAGTTGTTTTTAGAATTTTATTCTCCCAAAGTTGTTTTAGAATCATGAGTTTTTTAAAGTGTTTCAAAATTATATTTATTTTAATACTCTTTTTTAGAATTCTATTTAAGTAAACGAGTTGTAGCTAAGAACGTGTGATATGTACACTACCCTACAATAATGGATCGTACAGCAAGATGTGATGGTATAAGGGAAATAATACATGCTTTAAAAGGGGGATGGTCCAACACGTGCTGCAATGACACTAGCAACCCTTCTGGGCATACTTTCAACAAGGTTTTGATACACAACTATGGGTATATGTGTCCATTCCTGCTGCAAGATTGTCGCCAGCTCGGCTGTAGATTTCGGGCGGGGTTCCCTGGTCCGCAATCGTCGCTCTAACGCGTTCCGCAAATGTTTGGTCTCTGGGGTTTAGGTCTCGACTATGAGCAGGTCGGGGAAGATGTTTTACATCCATATATGATACCACTGCTTGACAGAGGTTGCAACATGACATGGAGCTTTGTCGTCCTGGAAGTAACATTCGTCCATTCCATTCCATAAAATTGCCAGAGTGTAGGAAGAACCTGATTGTCAAAATGTTCAGGTAGGCGTCGGCGTTCAATTGACCAGGAACATCATGCAAAGGTCCCAAGCCGTAACACGAAAAACACATCAAACAAGCAGTCGGGTTTTATGCAAATCCATTGGCTTGCGGTCCATTATTGTACGGTAGTGTATGTGAGGTGTAACTGATCCCTCTAGTCGTGCACCGTGATAACGTAATGTAATTCACAAATACGACCTTGCAGTTCTTTTATGAGTATCGTTCAATTAGCCGGGAATTAGAAAAGAAATGTCCTCTAAAGTAAAAATAATTATTCTAGTAAAAGTCCAAAAAATATTTTAAATCATTGCAATTACTTCCGTTGTTGCAAAACATAATTTTTTTTTCAAATGACCTCAAAATTTCTGACAAATATATGTTAGAAAAATCCAAAAAATGCCACTAGGTTAAAAAAAATGTGTTTACGGCACATTAATATCAATACAACCGTTAACCGTTCTCTACAAATGAAGAATTCGAAGCGTAAGCTAGTTTTTTTTTATATCTATTTATTCCAATGTCATTACTGTTCTTACTCGCATTAGGACATGTCGTCACAGCTATGCCTCGTTTACGTTTCGGTTGTCTTTTCGCTCCCACTTTTGTTGTTTGTCCGGTGGTGTATCCGGCGGAATCATTGTGGCCAATTGAAACAGGCGAGATCGCATAATACCCCATTTGCGAACGGACATGACTGACAAACGACGTTTGCTTTCTCCTGTTATTTGCCTAATTTCTTCACAGTCGGTGGCATTACGCTGTTTTTGACAACATCACAATGGTAACCGCAGGACGCAGCACCCAATACGGAACTTGCTGAGTTAGTTGCCTGCCGTAACTAGATATTTACACTCGGAGCGACGCGTGGTTTCTAAGATGTGCGATGTGGTTGGAAATCCATACTAAACATGATTAAATAAATAACCACATTGATTGAGTTGCAAAATAAATGGGTTATTTCAACCTTTAAAAAGATTCTATTGGTACATTCCTCGAATATTCCTTAGAAAATATTATTTTGACCTTTTAGAATCGTTTGAAAGGATTCTCTGGGTCCATTCCTTGAATAGAGTCCTTAGAAAACATTTCTTTTGACCTTTTAGAATCGTTTGGAAGGATTCTCTGGGTCCATTCCTTGAATAGAGTCCTTAGAAAACATTTCTTTTGACCTTTTAGAATCGTTTGGAAGGATTCTACTGGTCCTTTAGAATGGTTGATTGCTTGGATTGTTTTATGGCGGAAAGGCCATATTTGGCCAAGATTCTCCAAACAGAAGACAACGTCGAGAGAAATGTTGAGATGGAGGAGAGAGCAGTGGGATGAAAACAAGAAAATATCATTTGGGAATCGCTTGAGCATGATGCTCGTGTTTACTTAAGACAATAAACACTATGGGAACAGAATAGATCAATAGCGACCCTAGGGTCCGTGAAGTCTGTACACACCTTAAGGAGATGTCACTGAGGAAAGGAATAAAATCCTTAAAATGGAGATTATATTGGGGTCCTTTCCTTAGACTAGAATACTTTGGAAGGATTATTTTCCTCATAACGGAATCATTTGAAAATATAATAGTGGTCCCTTACCTAGAGCCGACCAACCGGTCTGGTGGTTAAGGTGTTGGTCTTCAGATTGGAAGGTTCCTCGTTCGAATCCGGGTCAGTGCATGGATATTTGTAAGCGTATGGTGTCGAGGCGGCTGGTGCATCATAAATCCTTCATAAGGATTATATTCCATTCTAAAGAACGAATAGAATCGTTCCAACGGGGTCTATTCTGGGGAAATGGCCAATAGAATCGTTCTACAGGTTGGAATAACTCATGGATTCTTTAAACTATAGATGTGGTAATTTATTCTTTACCTGTGTCAGTGGGGGGAAGCAATACTTCAGTTGTTGTTGTGAAAAATCATGCGACATTCAGAGGATTAAGACGCTGATCGCTTACGCCTCCACATTAACGAATCGACTCGATCAAAACCACGTGACTCACATGCCATCTCGCATGATCTGGACTGAACCATCTTTCGTTTGAGGTTCCAAGGGAACTATTTCCACAGAAGCTGAAGTCCAAAAAGCGCTTACATCACTCGCAGTTCTTACAGCGGTTAACAGTTAGCCTGGGGGGGGGGAGGCGTGTTCCAGTGAAAGTGCACGCAGGGAGAAAAGACCGTGCCGGCTTCGAAATTCCACCTGTTGGAGGAAGGAGGCTAGTCATGAAATCGGACGTGGTCGGTATTTCGAAAGCGTTGAACTGCCTCGCCGGAATAATCGTGCTTACGTAAGAATCTCCTTGTTGCGAGTGAAAGTATCCATGACTTGAATGGAAACGAAGCCGAGTCAGGCGGTTGCCCACAGCGTGTACCATTATGTAAGTTCTTAAAGATGGTATCTTCGACATGATTGGTAGGTAGTTGAATCGACGTCGCATACTGGAGGGACACAACTGGTTATTGGCCAAACACAAGACAGACAGTGGCAAATAATAGTGAAAAGAAAGGAATAGAAGAAGGTTGGTATGGTTTTGTGGCTCAAATGGCCATATTTGGTCAAGTTGCACCAGACATAAGACATACAATGGCAAGTGATGAACACACACATAAGAAACATTTTACTGGCACAGAAGAGAGAGAAATACACTCAAGGTAAATGTATGTCATATCAAAATAATTTTGTATGAATAATCTCTGAATTCTTAATGTTTCTGCAAAGCATAATTTATTCTATTTTCAAAGATGATGTAATATTTCTAAAGTTCAGGTAATGCTTAATCCCTTGTGTCCCTTGTAGACAGATCGAATTCCCTGTCAGACTTTGAACGTCCTCTGTCTAGAAGCACTGAGCCAATAAGAGTCATTTGTCACACCTTAATACATGACGTCACATGCCGTTATGGGGAAAAACCGTTTTATCAACCCTTCTGTAAATCCCCATTTAAATATCGGAGCAAGCCTGTTATCCCTCTCTTTCTGATCATTACTATTGATGAAATATGTAAACAGACCTAGTCCCCTTCCTGCTGAGCAAACTGCTACGATGATGCTACAATAAATAACTTTTGTTTTAACAGCGCCTGCTTTCTGCGTCCCAATACACATCTGATTTACAACTGTGCCCGGATGATATTGCATGTATACACTATAAATCCCGAAAATCTACCAGAATATCAATAGTTTTTTTATCACTTCAAAATATTTTCCAATTTCTTAGCTTTCAAAAGATACCAACATCTTGCAAATTTTCGAAATAATTTTTTAGTTACAAGGGTTTTTGTTAGCTAGTCACCATGAAGAGACATGTTTCCAAAACTTTAAGTTCAATTTATGAAGCACTGCGTTTTTGCAACAGAGGATGTGCTTTGCTCAAAGCGTGATAAATCCACATAGAATTCGTCTATCATAATTATTTTTGCATCAGTTTAATCTATATAATAAAGTGGATGTTTTGAACCTCAAGCAGAATATTTAGTCAAGAAATATATTTACAATTGATTTCTAAATGTTGAAATTCCTGAAAAAATGGCGATATTTTTTATGCTTCCTTGATTTAAAATTGTAAACAAAACTATATCTTCTAGCAACTTGATGAAGGTTCAAAACATGCAGAATAATATTAGGAATAATTTCCAACAAGAATCGTCTTTCTGAGCAAATTATAATTTAAGGTGTCACGCTTCAAAAAAAAAATGCTAATTTGCTAATTATATCTTAATTAGATACTTCATTATTTGTACAATCTGATTTTTTCGCCCTGAAATGATTTTAAGAAAACACCAATTACCTCAGGTAAAAAAATCAAGATTTTTAAAGTCAAAATTAAAAAACAAATCATTTAATGTATACGTGACGACCAACCGGTATAGTGGTTGAGGTGTTAGCCACTAAATCGGGAGGTTCCTGGTTCGAATCTGGGTCCGGGCATGGATGTTTGTAAGCGTATGATGTAGAGGTGGCTGGTGCACCTTAAAACCTGTCGTGGCCGAAAGTCTTCACTTTGGGTTGGTGTGGAAGTTTGGAGAGTAGGGTGCCCGTTCAGGTGTTGCTTCGTCATCTGACCGTGGTTCAAAATGACGAGGTGTTGTCCTCGGATCTTTCCCTCAAGGGACTGATCCCGGACCGTCGTCAATAGCCCGATGTGTTCCTCCAGTACGACGTTAACTAAAATTACCATTATCAGTGTATACGTACTCCTCGATGGTGAAATCGTGCTTGACAGAAATCGAATGAGTGCCACCAGCAGGTTGCTAGATTTGTGGAAATACCCACTGGATCACGATGACCCCCCAACATCTTATGGCAGGTAATGGTAATGGTAATTTTAGTTAACGTCGTACTGGAGGAACACAACGGGCTATTGACGACGGTCCGGGATCAGTCCCTTGAGGGAAAGATTCGAGGACAACACCTCGTAATTTTGAACCACGGTCAGATGACGAAGCAACACCTGAGCTCATCTTATGGCAGGATTGGTGGTGTGTTAATGATCATTTCTGTAGCATGTCAACAGAATTGGTAAAATCCCCAGTCTGCTATAGATCGCACGGACCAATCACATGAAGATTCAATGTCTTCTCACTTCAAGTGAACCCCATCAGAAGATGAATAGTATATTCCACCCGGCAGTCTGTCACGTTACTACTAGTTTCGATCGTGATCCTAGCTACCTAATCCCACTCTCCAAACTTCCGTCCCAACCCAACGTGAGGGCTTTCGGCCACGACAGATTGAAAGTGCACCAGCCGCCTCTACACCACACGCTTACAAACATCCATGCACTGACCTGGATTCGAACCAGGAACCTTCCGATCTAGAGACTAACACCTCAACTACCAGACCGGTTGGTAGGCTACTGGGTGGTGAGGTTTGTAGAATGGAGGTGCCAGTTCACTCTCCAAACGGCCTCGTCATCTGACCGTGGTTTAAAATGACGTGGTAATGTCCTCGGATCTTTCCTTTCGTGCAGGGGTGGCCAACCTGTGGCGCAATGGATGATTACAAGTGGCGAACTGCATCCTTGCGCCTACTTATTCGTTTGAAGTAGGTGCCATAACTGAATCCATGTTCATATTTTGAACACCCGTACTCTTAGTTCAATCGTTTAGGATGCAGAAATTGTTAAGCCGTCTCCAAATATTTGCACCTCCATCATGGTAAAAAAAGGAAAGCCAACAAAATTGCTATATCAAGGCAGACGGTTTCCAGATGTATCGAGGAGTTCTTCCGGGACGTATCTCAGCAATTGGAAGTCTTGTCCATTCTTGTAGCTAGCTTTCGATGAACCAACGGATATGTGAATGTAAGCCCAGTTAAGAATTTTTATAAGAGGAATTAATAATAGTTTTAATGTTCAAACACTTTCCAGTCTGGAGTCATTGCATGGTAAAACAAGAGGCAATGGTAATGGTAAATTTTAGTTAACGTCGTACTAGAGCAACACAACGGGCTCTTGAAGACGGTCCGGCATGCGTCCCTTAAGGGAAAGATCCGAGGACAACACCTCGTAATTTTGAACCACGGTCAGATGACGAAGCAACACCTGAGCTGGCATCCCAATCTCCAAACTTCCACACCAACCCAACGTAAAGACTTTCGGCCACGACACATTTAAGGTGTACCAGCCGCCTCTACACCATACGCTTACAAACATCCATTCCCGGAACCGGATTCGAACCAAGAACCTTCCGATCTAGAGTAAAGCCAGAGGATCAGACATATTTGAAAAAGTAAAAATGCATGCCGAGAAAATATGATATTAGACTATAGTAAACTCAATCTGAACTCGTGTTGACGCATGGTACGTGAAAGGTTGGCCACCTCTGCTTCAGCTCGGATCTTTCCCTTAAGGGAGTCGACCAACCGGTATAGTGCTTAAAGTGTTAGGCTCTAGATCGGAAGGTTCGTTCGAATCCGGGTCCGGGCATGGATGTTTGTAAGCGTATGGTGTAGAGGCGGCTGGTGCACCCTAAATCTGTCGTGGCCGAAAGTCCTTACGTTGGGTTGGTGTGGAAGTTTGGAGAGTGGGGTGCCAGCTCAGGTGTTGCTTCGTCATCTGACTGTGGTTCAAAATTACGAGGTGTTGTCCTCGGATCTTTCCCTTAAGGGACTGTTCCCGAACCGTCGTCAATACCCCGTTGTGTTGCTCTAGTACGACGTTAAATAAAATTTACCATTATCATAAGGGATTGATCCCGGACCATCGTCAATAGCCCGTTGTGTTGCTCAAGTACGACGTTAATTAAAATACCTACTTATCTACCCCATGTTGATTCAATCTCGGCATCAACAGTCAAGCCAACGGCCTGAGTCCGAAAACCACCGTCACCGTGATCCGCCCTCTTCGAATCCAACGCGATCGACGCCAGGGGGGTCAAAAGAGCGACTCTCGATCCCCCGGGCACTGTGCATGTGGGTCAGGCAAGCGGCACCTCACGAAACAAGGTTAACGACACTCTCAAGGTGGATAGTGGCAGAGGAGAAGAAAAAAAAAAGGATTTATTTTCGGCCGCTCTTCTCTGCGCCAAAAAAGGATTGTCCGCCCCCGGGCGCCACTTAGTATGCGCGGATGCGCGCTGCGCCCATTGTTTTCGTCCGAAGGATGGACGCTTTAAATGTGTCGTCCATCAGATAGCTTCGTGATTTGTGGTTCCACTGCTGCCACAATGGCCTGCTTACCGAAATGGAAGCCGAGAATTGAGACGATTGATTTTTTTGCGGGAAGGCAGGTATCTTAATGAACGTCGCAATGGAGCAAAGCAGCGGGCTATTGGTGAACGGTCCGGGATCGATCGCCTAAAGCTACGGTTCCTAAGAAAGTGGGCCGACCAACCGGTATAGTGGTTAAGGTGTTAGCCTCTAGATCGGAAGGTTCCTGGTTCGAATCCGGGTACGGGCATGGATGTTTGTAAGCGTATGGTGTAGAGGCGGCTGGTGCACCTTAAATCTGTCGTGGCCGAAAGTCCTGACGTTGGGTTGGCGTGGAAGTTTGGAGAGTGGGGTGCCAGCTAATGTGTTGCTTCGTCATCTGACCGTGGTTCAAAATTACGAGGTGTTGTCCTCGGATCTTTCCCTTAAGGGACTGATCCCGGACCGTCGTCAATAGCCCGTTTTGTTGCTCTAGTACGACGTTAACTAAAATTACCTACCTACCTACCTAAGAAAGTGGAGACGTTATCTAGAAGCCGTAAAGTAGCTGTGGATGACGTCACTAAAATGTTGTTTATACAAACAGATGGCATTGGTTTCCTAGAGAACGTTGTTTGTGAGTGTAACGGAAATGAGCGCCCCGGGATCAGTCCCTGAATGGAAAGGACCGAGGACAACAACTCGTAATTTTGAACCACGGTCAGATGACGAAGCAACACCTGAGCTGGCACCCCACTCTCCAAACTTCCCCACCAACCCAACTTCCCCATCAGGCAAACGTGAAAATATTTGATGCTACGAAAAATGCTACGAAAGTGTCCTTCAGCCACCTTTGTACACGTCAGCCCTTCACTGTGAAGGTCTCTTCAAGCATATATATATATATATTCGAACTCACAAGCCTCCGATTCCTAGGGGAAATGCAAGGACAACACCACGTAATTTCGAACCAAGGTCTGATTACGAGATGAATATTCGCTGCAAATCCCTCTTGATATGTATTCAAGAACATTCCTACTGAACTACACCATTTGTTATTATGCTTTCAGTTTTCTTACGTTGTTTCCGATTCCAGTGAAATAAACCATTACACTCAACTCGTTGTGTCACAAAAAAAAATCAGTCTTTATGTTGAGAGAATTGGTCATTTTCACATTGAGGAAAAGAAGCAAATATTTTGAAAGCTCATCATTCTTTAGCAAACGGCTATTCCTTTGTATTCTTTATCATCAAGGAAATAGTTGTTTTATTGGTCTCGTGATCATTGGGGTGATAAGTAGAAGCTTTATTATATAATTCCCTCGATTGAATTATCTTCAGCGTCAACACCGAATCAATGAAGATACATAATGAAGTGTAACTTTAATTTAGTATGTGCTTACTGTTGGATGTACTGTTTCGTTGTCAGGGAAATATTAATGAACACGACTTCACATATTCTAACTCCGTTATGCGGAACTCGTGCTTAATTGTTTATAATTTGTGCATTTGTCTTTTCGGGGAATAGAATTGAACCTTCTGGTTGGTTGCATTGGGCTTAGGCCATATTTAGCCATGCTGCACCAAACACAAGTCAGACAACATAGATTAATTTAAACACGCGCGAGGAAATTTTTACTAACACAGAAGACTGATGTGCACCCAGAGACGAACAGAACCAGCGCCGCCTGCAAACTGTTAGCACTTAGCATACCCTCTGAGTCAGGACACCCCAATTTAACCTGAACGGCACGTGATTTCACCACTATTTCTAGCCCTTCACTGTGAAGGTCTCTTCAAGCATTTTCAGCAGGTGGTTGCCCTTCCTCAATCAGACGCGTCATATGTCCAGTGGACGTTTACCCCACCCCATACTACCCTACCTTTATTCACCAATTGAAAAGGTAACTGTTTTTCACTTTACCCCGTAGATTTATTTGTATATATATATATAATTTCAAGAACACACACACACACACAAGAATTTTTAAAAAAATGTAACAAAAGTCTTAAAAAATAATAAAAAAATGAAGAAATGTTGGTGGATCAGGGCGTCATCAGGGAGGAGCCTGACCCAAACAACATAAAATGGTGTTTTCTACATATGAGCAGCATTAGGCTGAAAAAATTGCTCATACACTCCCCCAAACACCACCAAAAATCAAGTAAAACAAAAACAGAACAAAATACCAAAACAGAGCAGGAACAGAACGAAATGAAACCCGAAGCCGCAGCTGGGATATCATCAACAACAAGCCTGAAAATTGCCACCAAATGCCATCAATTACACAGTCTAACTTATATGCTAACATCATACCTCCGATGCAACAAGTCCAAAAAATAATAATAATATGAAAATCCCCAGCCCCTTATCAAAAATATATTCATAAAAAGTAAAGAAATAATAAAATAAAATTGAAAAGCAATTCCCATGGCTCTGGGTAAATTACGAAAAATAATTATTCCTGTGTTGTGTAGGTGTTGATATTAATAAATCTTTCAAAAATATTTTTAAAGAATGAAAACGGGTATTTGTTATTGAGAAGTGTGTTTTTTAGATATTTACATTGTAATAAAAAGTTAGCATCAGAATTACAAATTTTTTTGAAACGTACCAATTGACCAGCTATCGTGTTGTAGTATATTCTTTTAGAGATATTGGAGTCCCAAAATATTAATTAATGACTGTAAATTTAAAATCGCTGCGTTTATCATATACATTAATGTCAACTTTGCCGGATGATTTGCCGGTGGCAATTTTCAGGCTTGTTGTTGATGATATCCCAGCTGCGGCTTCGGGTTTCATTTCGTTCTGTTCCTGCTCTGTTTTGGTATTTTGTTCTGTTTTTGTTTTACTTGATTTTTGGTGGTGTTTGGGGGAGTGTATGAGCAATTTTTTCAGCCTAATGCTGCTCATATGTAGAAAACACCATTTTATGTTGTTTGGGTCAGGCTCCTCCCTGATGACGCCCTGATCCACCAACATTTCTTCATTTTTTATTATTTTTTAAGACTTTTGTTACATTTTTTTAAAATTCTTGTGTTCTTGAAATTATATTGCTTACCATGCTATGTCTGCAGCTTCAGCGCGCTTGCATGGGTAGTTTCGAGTTTCGATTTCTGGTTAATGCACCCCGGCTGTTTGGTTATTTTTTGTTATTTTGTGGTGTGTTATGTTATTTTGTATATTTTATGTTGTTATTATATATATATATATATATATATATATATATATATATATATATATATATATATGAGCAGCATATATGCATATGAGCAGCATTAGGCTAAAAAAATTGCTCATACACTTTTATTGAATTTTTTTTGGAAATTCTTGTGTTCTTGAAATTATATTGCTTACCATGCTAGGTCTGCAGCTTCAGCGCGCTTGCTTGGGTAGTTTCGAGTTTCGGTTTCTGGTTATTTCACCCCGGCTGTTTTTTTTTTTTGTTACATTTTCTTGTTATATTTTTTGTTATTTTGTGTGTGTTATGTAACTGTTATTTTGTATATATATATATATATATATATATATATATATATATATATATATATATATATATATATATATATATTATATATAACCCGTAGTGTAAGTTATTAATCTGGTGTAAAATCTTCCGCAGATTTCAAATCCGTTGAAACTTTTACTCTATCTTTAACGGTCTCGGAGATACAAAAAAGAACTGTGACTCCAGTTAAGATTAATCGTCTGACTGGGAAATCAATCGTGCAAAATCAAAGCGGAAAGGAAAAACATAATTTTCTACGCGCGCGCGCGTTCTGTCGGATAAAAAAAACTCCCAAACCCTGACTGCTTGGTCAAATGGGTAAAAAAAGGTATTCTGCGTTTGAAGAACTAGGTAGATAATAAAACTATTAAATTCATTTACAAATTTAAAAATCTTCTAGATTAAATTTTAAAACTTCGCCGCGACCCAAAAATTGCAAATTCGGACTACCTGTGTGCCAAATCTCATTGCTGTAAGTGCCATAGAATCGTCAGGATTTTGCGGCCGCGAAAAAAACAGACAAACACTTCCTTTTATAATATTAGAGATTTCAAATATGCGCAAAAAAATTAAAGAACAAAATAAATTGGAAAGAAAACGAAAGTTAAAACTAACCATGCAAGCGCGCTTATAGCTGCAGACTCAGCATGGTACGCAATATTATTTCTAAAATAAGAGGAAATTTAAATCGTGTTTGGGGAGTATCTGAGCAATTTCTTAGCGTTTTGCTACTCATGTACGTAGAACACACCATTTTTTGTTGTATGCGTCGGGCTCCTCTCTGACGAAGCCCTGACCCACCAACACTTTCATTTTCTTTCATTGGGCGAACCTTATATATAATTCTGTTCGACGCAGAGAATACTATGACTTGAACCGAGTAAACACAACTGCTCTTGCACGCTATCGCGTTTAATATTCTCGTAAAACCCAGCATGTAGAATATTGTATGTAATAGAGTATGTTAATATAGTAAACTAGGGGGCTACTTCCCCCTACTAGCTGCCGCTCGCCAACCCCGGAATTCCTTACGCAGTTCGCTCATCGGACACTAAAATAATTAAGTCTAGTTTTATCACTATCACAGAAAGAATTGCATCATTGAGTGATTTTTTTGCAGTAAAAATATATCTGAGATAATATAGTATGTACAAACTCAGTGCCAAAAAAAATCTACCCTATAATATTTACACGTTGCTAAGAGTAATCAACTTTTGTCATTCTATGAGCGCAGTGAGCAAGTGAAAACCTTTCTGATGTAAATTCATTGCTAATCTAACCTATAATAACCTAATATAACACATTGCAAACAGTAAGCAACTTTTATCCTTTTCTGAGAGCAGTGTGCTAGAGAATCTTTCTGAAAATATCTTAGTCTAGCTTTATCACAAACACAGAAAGAATAGCATTATTAAATGAATTAATTTACAGTAAAAATGCATCAGATCGCAAAAACACTCATTTTAAAATAGCACTACAGCATAGCGAAATACTAGAAGCCGTGGTTGAGGTTTATAAACATACTGATCGTTGCCAACGGGGAGAAAGAAATAGAGACCCTATATATATATTTAATAGAGAGAATTATATATATATATATAATAACAACAGAAATCATAAGCCTGCTGTCGTGACGTAGAGAGTGGTCTAGGCAACCGGATGAGGATGGTCCATTGGAGGGGAGTTTAGTGCTGGTTCCATAAAAAGAGACATGAATTCTCTAACAAAATCTTCATTCAATAACGAACTGGTAAAATCATAACTGGCGTGAAGGCTATTGAGGGGACGGAGCCTTGAACGGTTCTGTGGCTTAATATTCTAAAGGGCTCATGGAAAAAAGTGTATAGTACACAATGAATTCGCCAGAGGGATGAGAATTAAAAGAAAGACTGTTGGACAGGGAATCTAGCAAGAAAGTCGGGAGTTAAGCGAAGAGGTAATTTTATCTTACAGGCGATTTGAGAGGAAAATTGGTCTTGGGAGGTCCGGAGGTCAAAGGTGAAAGGGGATGGCAAGATATATGACCTATTGGACAAAAAGACGAAAGACTGAAAGGGAAGTGGGGTGATTAAGGGACGGGTCTCTGGTGATAATTGTATTAGGGGGTTATTTTTAGGTATCATTTCATATATATATATATATATCAGGGCTCGAAATACCCGGGTGCACAGGTGCACTGTGCACATGAAAATAAAATTGTGCACCTAATTTTTTCCCGCTAGGCGCACCTGTACACCTAATTTAAAAACTTAGGTGCACCTTGTGCACCTGTATTAAAAAATATATTTCGAGGCCTGTAGATTCTGCAATTACAGAGTTTTTATTCACCAAACAACGGTTCAAAGGGGTTCGGGTGTGTGATTATCAGAGTTTGACCCGATAGTGGACTTGGTCCAGTGTAGTTCTGAATATGTCTCATATCACGGCGAGAGTTTGAGGAAAACGCCGTCTCAACTACCGAAGCAAACTGAAAGGCAAGCGTTTCCTTCAATAAAAGCGAGAATAGAGGTGAATCAGATATAAAAATAGAATATAAATTTCAAAAGGAATGCGTTACTACTCACAGGAGAAACAGATTTCAGCGGCATTACGAGGAAGTTTTATGTGCCGGGAGTAGATAAACAAGCGAAGAGGCAGCTGAGCACATTGTTGAATCCGTAATAGTCTACGGAGTCGGTTTGCCCAAGAGTGGGCTCTTTTAGATCCACACCGGAGCAATCCATTATAGAAGACTCATTAGTCTAGCAGTTTCTTGAACGTTTTGGTCAAAATAAGCGACATAGCTTTACTTTTGAGGACCCATGGTTGCGAAATGGATGTGATTTCCCAAGGTCAACGAAAATTTAGCCCTCTTTAAGCAGTAAACGGGAAAAAATATTTTTCGGATTTTTTCTTTGGGGAGAAAATAGTATATAGATAAAGTATGTGGAAAAGTATGCTTTTTCTTTAGGGAGAAAATAGTGTTTAGAAAGTATGCCTTTTCTCTACGGAGAAAAAGTACATAGAAAAGTATATTTTTCTTAGGGAAAAATTGTAATAGAAAAAAATTGGTAAAAAATATGCATTTTCTTTTGTGGAGAAAAATATGAATTTTCTTTTGGGGAGAAAAATATGCATTTCCTTTTGGGGAGAAAAATATGCATTTTCTCTTGCAGAGAACAATATGCATTTTCTTTTGGGGAGAAAAATATGCATTTTCTTTTGGGAAGAAAAATATACATTTTCTTTGGGGAGAAAAATATGCATTTTCTTTTGTGGGGGAAAATATGCATTTTCTTTTGGGCAGAAAACTATGCATTTCTTTTGGGGAGAAAAGGCGTATAGAAAATTAAGCTTTTTCTTTAGGGAAAAACGGTATCTTGATAAAGTGTGCTTTTCCTTTATTGCACACCCACTGCAAGTTCATTACGAAATGGGCCTGGTCAACTCCAGCCCAGTGAGTTTCCTTCTGTAATGGTTTCTTAAAAGCTCACTCCGTGTGCAGTTGACTTTTGCATTTCCGCGTTGGCTCCGCTGTGCGTGATCCATCGGTGGCCCACTTTTTTTTTCTTCCATCGATTTGTGGAGAAGCTTATTCACAAAACGAGGGTGTTCAAACACAGAGCTCGGTGGCAAAAGGTGAGCTGGGAAGAAGACTGGGGGATTTCGTCCAAATCCGTGGCAGGTGTCAGTAGGTCTGGCACGAAACCCGAAAATGATTCCGTTGGGAGGTTGTAACGCGCATAGCAACAGCTTTATTCGACCAAACCTTCCAAACAACGTCGAGTATAGGGTTGATGGTAAAGTTCGTCCTGTTTTTTGACAAGAATTGAAAGAAAATTGTTTAATTTGTTAACAATTACATTGAATCAATGTAGCAAGTACTGTTCGATGGCCTTTGTCCATCTCCCCGGTAGCTGCATCATACTGCGCTCATACGAGTTCCTGACTCAAGAACTGATCCAGGTGACGAAGCTTTCCGAACCACTTACGGCACGAGGAATCGTCAACGGAAACCTCTCCCTACACGACACATACCTTATTCCATTCCAAGCATTCTTGTCTTTTCGGAAATACAAAAATCCATACTATGTCGAAAATTTCTGCCAATATTTTCTGAAATTTTTTCTGCCAATCTGAATGCTTAGGACGATAATAAAAACGCACACACACACACACACACACACACACACAACCCCCAATAACACAAATATTCCACAAAAGAACTTCCTGACATTCCTTCCTTCAAAGACCTTCGAAACTTGACACATGTGAAGAAGATAACATTTCGGCTTTGCGATGCGATGCCCTCCCGTGGATTGGTGTGGAAGTTTGGAGTGTGGGATGCCAGCTCAGATGTGGCCTCGTCATCTGACCTTGGTTCAAAATTACGTGGTGTTTTCCTGGGATCTTTTCCTTTTTTTAAAGACCCTCCCCGGACCGATTCACCATAAAGGTTTGGAGCGTTTTGTATGGTCCGGGTAAGAAGAAAACTGACCCGATCTTGGTACAGTCGCCATAAAAAAAATCGGCCACGTCCTGATGACGAGAGGCATCGTCATCAGCAAAACTGACCAGACCTTGATGAACGAGATGTCTCCTCGGAACCACTTGGAGGTCTTTCGAAAAACCTCAAAACCAATCGTGAAATCGCCCGAACTGCAACATCAAAAAAAAAACGTAGCCAAACCCGCAGTTCAAAAAGAAATTAAAAAACATCTCGGATGCAAATAACAGAAGGTAAGTTGTTTCTTCGAAAAGAAACCGTCGAGATCACAAAGAGCGATCGGTCACGCTCGAGGTGTGCCAACAAGTGTTCCTCGCCTCCCGTAAACAAGCCCAAAACCCAACGACCCCAAACAAAACAACTTGTTCGCTAAACGGAGAACCTGCAGGACGGCAATGAGGTATGTAGGGCGGCTGCTTTGCAAAGAGAGGACATAATGAAGCTAATGAAAAAAAGTGATTATCTTTCTTGTTGAGCAAAATCTCGAGTGCAAGATGGAGGATTTCATCTTGGGCTTTGGTGTGTCGCTCTACTGCAGGGGTCGCCCAACTTCTTTCCTCTTCGACCCCCTTCTTGACTTTTTATCGAACCCTCTATTTACGTAATTGTAATGGAAACGGCAAAAAAGTAGCTTATGTGAGTTTTTAGATTGGCTATTTTAGAGTTACTGTGTTTATTGTTTGTATATAAGACTAGAAGACCCGCCCACTGCTCGCTAACGATCGCCAACCGCGGATTGCTTGGTAATGGTAATGGTAATTTTAGTTAACGTCGTACTAGAGCAACACAACGGGCTATTGACGACGGTCCGGGATCAATCCCTTAAGGGAAAGATCCGAGGAAAACACCTAGTAATTTTGAACCATGGTCAGATGACGAGGCATCACCTGAGCTGGCACCCCGCTAGCCAAACTTTCACACCAACCCAGCGTAAGGACTTTCATCCACGACAGATTTAAGGTGCACCAGCCGCCTCTACACCATACACTTACAAACATCCATGCCCGGACCCGGACCAGGAACCTTCCGATCTAGAGGGTAACACCTTAAACACAAAACCGTTTGGTCGGCATTTACAAAATATGATATTCCCCAAAAAATATTTTTCAAATATAAATTTGTTGTATTACAGAAAAGTTATACTCACGTTGGGTTGGCGTGGAAGTTTGGAGAGTGGGGTGCCAGCTCAGGTGTTGCTCCGTCATCTGACCGTGGTTCAAAATTACGAGGTGTTGTCCTCGGATCTTTCCCTTAAGGGACTGATCCCGGACCGTCGTCAATAGCCCGTTGTGTTGCTCTAGTACGACGTTAACTAAAAATTACCAATTACCAATTACCAGAAAAGTTATACAGTACCTCCGGAATCAGAACTCGAACAATTTGGAATTCAAATGAAAACTTTGAGCAAATTTTGACTCGAAATGTGAGCGCTGCTTTGGAAATCGAATACCCAGCATGTTGTTTGTGTCTACATTTTCCCAACATTTGAGTCACCCATACACGTTTTCATTGAGTTTGTTGTCGAAAGTTAAAGTGCAGTTACATTTTGTAAATCCACCGTAAGTATTTTTTCTCTTTCCCAGAAGTGGCTACCCAAAAAAGTTACAAACTTCCGTCATCAAACCGATATCATGTACTTCAATATCGATATTTTAGTATTTCTACTGTCTTCATATTCCTTAAACGAAATGAGAGCACCTCTACGCAATCATGCACGTTTTCAACATATGCTTTCAGTTCTGCCATTACGTCTTGCATCACTTTCAATTGGACTTTCATTGGCTCGTCTTCTCCACTTTCTTTGATTGGTACAGCTACACTCTATGTTTATGACCGATGGCAACGGCCTTGGTTATTTTTTTTGGCGCACTTCTAGTAGCGAGTTACGGTAGATTAAGGCAACCCATCTGTCTTTACGGTTTTTGTGGTTTTCATGGCAAACGGTAACTTTCAATTTTCATTTTAAATATTCTAAAAAGTTCTTCCAAAATCTGTTAAAGTCGTTTGATTTCATGGGTTCGTTTGAAATTTTTTCTTTGCTTCCATTGGTTGTTTTGATTTAAAAATTTCTTTTGATTGCATTGGTCTTTTAAATTTTTTTCTTCTATGATATCATTGGTTCATTTATTTGTGTTTCTACAGTTGTGGAAATTTTACTTTATTGTAATATTTTTCACGAAACTTTTAAGAGTTTTGTTTATTTGCCATTTGTGGAATTTTTGTTTTTTTTTTATTATTTTTTCCCGTAACAGTTGTGATGAGGTTGTATTATTTCTTGCTTTTTGCCTTTTAAAAATCTTTTTATTTTCAAACAGCCTACTGTATTTAGTGTAATTGGTAAGTTTCAGGGTATTCTTACTCAACATTCGCAACTTAGTTTTTCTGCTGGTTCACAAATGTGTATAAACGTATTATTTTTTTTCGAAAGTTTTTTTAAAATATACTTTTCAAAACGTTCTCAAATGTGTTTTCAAGCTTTCACTCTTTCCGTTGCAAACAGAAAAATATTTGTGAAAGAAAAAAAAAGAGCTTTGAAATAATTCTTTTATTGGCGACTTTAAAAGTTCGCCAAACAAATCGCCAAGGTCGTTGCCACCGCTCATAAACATAGTAACTGTAATTTTCAATAATCGTCTTATCTTTTCCTTTGTTAAAACATCATTAATACGAAATACAAGTGCATTAATCATAAAATATGAAGCTTTCTTAGTATTTTAATTAAAATAAAACAAGCCATTGGGCACTTTTCTGACGTTAGATACATGTTTCTAAAAAAATATAGGACTGGTGGTACGACAAAAATTTCTAAAAATTTCAAGTGGTACGCAGTTACTAAAAGGTTGGGAACCCCTGCTCTAGAAGGTTAGTTGCTGACAGCTTGTAAATGGTGATCGATGCCAGCGGTCACTAAAAAGGTGGATAACCTCCACCGTACACCGATCTATACCATGCCACCGCTTGTGTAAACGAAATTGTATTGGTAACAACTGTCTACTTGCTGCAGCGTAAAGGTTAATTCTTCTCATGACGTTACAAATGCGATAAAATTGAAGGGTCCTTGTTCGGAAATTTGTAAGTCCTCAATTTCATGGTCTCAATAATGAGTAGCTTTGTAACTAGACAGTCTTGAACTTAAACTTTTAACTACGGCTATGGACATAACTAGTGCATCATGGAGCCGAGGTAGCTCAGTCAGTAGAGCGTCGGGCTCGCATCAGAAGGGTTGTGGGTTCTGTCCTCGGCGGAGCCTCCAATTCTGATGATTGCGAGATTGGCGCTTCGACCTGGCTAAAGACCGTCGTGTTCACTAATGGTGACTGGGGCACGTTAAATAGGTCGTGGTCACAATGTCCCCCATGTTCCCATACCAAATCAATACCTCTGGGGGTACCTGATCAGGGGGTTATCGGCCTCTGATTGGGATCTAAATTACGATATGTGTGAGTGAATGGATGTATGAAAGGTACCTTCATGTAAAACGGATGTGTCATGTATGTCGAGCAAAGTCGGACTTCCTCCCAATGGGGCTCAATAACATGGAAGGCGCACCCCTCTCGCCTCTTGCCGTCTTGGACGGACCTGGCACTCCTCTGGTCTGCCAGTGTAGGCATAAGAAACAACAACACTAGTACAATTCATTATTGCTGCGATTCTTATATCTTTTAAAGTACAACTGCTGTAGTCTAAAATTTAAGGTTTGACTTCTCGGAAGAAAACAAAAAGCCGCAAATGCCACGCAGCCTCACCTTGGGCCGAACGGAAATTCCCTTTAACCGGATTTCGGCATGGGGTCCGATTAGTATGTATGCCACCTGTTTGAATGAGCAACCTCCTTTCCGCAGGTATGCACGATTTCGGTACTTCCTTCTCAGATAAGCAGTGCCTGATTTATGTCTAGGGAGCATATCTTCGCGCTTCCACTGTTGGGTTAGTTTCCTAAAAGGCAGAGAACTGTAAGGATTTGGAGATCCTTTTGGAGATAATTTGATATTTTTTAATTAAAGTTAGTCTGGAGCAACGGTTTATTGCTTTGGGAGAGAGAATTGCCTTGTTTTTAACCTCTCCAAAAATTCAATCGATATGGGTTTTTATGAGTTAATTCCAATACATGGACGGATTAAAGAAACAGTGGTGTAAGTCACTTTTTCGAAGGTAATTGGTAATTTTAATTAACGTCGTACTAGAGCAACACAACGGGCTATTGACGACGGTCCGGGATCAGTCCCTTAAGGGAAATATCCGAGGACAACACCTCGTAATTTTTAACCACGGTCAGATGACGAAGCAACACCTGAGCTGGCACCCCACTCTCCAAACTTCCACGCCAACCCAACGTGAGGACTTTCGGCCACGACAGATTTTAGGTGCACCAGCCGCCTCTACACCATACGCTTACAAACATCCATGCCCGAACCCGGATTCGAACCAGGAACCTTCCGATTTAGAGGCTAACACCTTAACCACTATACCGGTTGGTCGGCACACTTTTTCGAAGGAAAAAAAACAGATCCTCCACTGCCATCAGTTGGCCGTTAAATAAAGATCTTCCTACTTCTCGTTTTCAGTTAACAGATTAACTTATATACATCTGGTTTCTAAGTCTAAATATCTTTAGTTAAATTTGGTTGTATTACATCCAATTTTGTAACATTATATCAAATTTGGTAATATATTTTCAAATTTGGTTATACTATGTCAAATTTGGTTATTGGCTTGAGCACCTTAAATCTGTCGTGGTCGAAAGTCCTCACTTTAGGTTGGCGTGGAAGTATGGAGAGTGGGGATTCATCTCAGGTGTTGCCTCGTCACTTGACCGTGGTTCAAAATGACGAGGTGTGGTCTTCGGATCTTTTCCTTAGGGGATTGATCCCGGACCATCGTCAAAATCCCGTTGTGTTGCTCTAGTGCGACGTTAATTAAAATTACGATATACCAAATTATCTCATCAGTCCAAAGTGAGGACATGCATCAGCCGTTACGGTCTGGCTGGATCGAGTTTCGAACTCGCAACCTTCTATATATTGGTGTTCTGATTAATGTTTGCTGTAGCATATGTCACCCTGTGTACTTGTATTATTACAAAATTTACAAAGTAGGAAGATGTGAAATTCGAATTCGTGTGCTCTTTATTTGGAATATTAAAAACGGAATCTGCAGATGCTTAAACTTTATCCAACGGTAAGAGACTTAGTAGGTGGAAGCTGTTAAAGCATCAGATGGAGAAAATAATTCGATTTCCATTGTTATTGCTTTCGGATAGAGGTGCAAAATCCATAAAGCATCGGTCATAAAGACACTCGTAAAAGAAGCAACGTTCTTTTCGAATGTTTGGAAGGCGGGTGATGTTCGGCTGTTTCCCTTCCAACTCACCCGAAGGTGAAATGTTTGAGGAAAGTAAATCAATCAAAATAGACGGTGCATTTAAGGATGCTTTCTTGGATAACTTGATAGAAAAACGAAGGTTTTTTTTTATTTATGATCTTTCTGTGTGGGAGGAAATCGACATCCTGTTGGTTGGAATATCGCTTAACTTTTAAAATTATTTTCTATAGTATGGTATTTTTAATTAACGTCACACTGTAGCAACATAACGGGTTATTGGTGACGGTCCGGGAGCAATCCCTTAAGGGAATGATTTGAGGGCAACACCTCGTAATTTTGAACCACGGTCAGATAAAGAAGCAACACCTGAGCTGGCACCCCACTCTCCAAACTTCCACACCCACCCAACGTGAGGACTTTCGACCACGACAGATTTAAGATGCACCAGCCGCCTCTACACAGCCGACCAACCGGCATAGTGGTTAAGGTGTTAGCCTCTAGATCGGAAGGTTCCTGGTTCGAATCCGGGTCCGGGCATGGATGTTTGTAAGCGTATGGTGTAGAGGCGGCTGGTGCACCTTAAATCTGTCGTGGCCGAAAGTCCTCACTTTGGGTTGGCGTGAAAATTTGAAGATTGGGGATTCATCTCAGGTGTTGTTTCGTCATCTGACCGTGGTTCAAAACTACGAGGTGTTGTCCTCGGATCTTTCCCTTAAGGGATTGATCCCGTACCGTCGTCAATAGCCCGTTGTGTTGCTCTAGTACGACGTTAACTAAAATTACCATTACCATTACCATCTCTACACCATAATATTACAAACATGCATGCCCGGACCCGGATTCGAACCAGGAACCTTCCGATCTAAAGGCTAACACCTTAACCACAAAACCGGTTGGTAGGCTAAAATTATTTGGACTGACTGATCTTGTTACTGCATGGTCGGTAGATTTTTTAATTACCGTCTTATTTAAGCATCAGAATGGACTATTGACGACGGTGCGGAATCAATCCTCTAAGGGAAAGAACCGAGGACAACACCACGTTATTTTGAACCACGGTCAGATGACGTGGTCAACACCTGAGAGAACACCCTACCTCTCCAAAGTTCCAACGTGAGGACATTTGAGAGCAGGACAGATTTAACGATGCACCAGCCTCCTGTGTACACGACGGTCTTTGGTTGAATTTGAACACCAACCCACCGTTACTCTTCCAACCGAGCTACTGTTGCCCTCGGTTGTGCGTGAGAAAGACTACTAAAACACACACCATGAAGCAGAATATCGACGATCAAAACAAGTCCTATTGTTATCTAACGCTTTCATTCTTTTACCACGCTACGCTAGCAAAATCCCACTCTCCAAAAAAAGAACATTTTGAAAATCGTATTTAAAAACATTATCGGTCTTTCGATTGACGAATGTTTACGTTCTAATGTTCTCCCACGGACATCGATTGTTTTGGGAAAGAATCGGTGCACGTGGCGGTTATTCCACCATTCGGTTCTTCGGCTGATTCGCGTGATGGCGAAGCGAAATGAGATGAATTAAAATGATCACGCAAAATATCTCGGAACGGCTGATGTACGCATTCTAATTTCGAACGACGTTTCTATGGTGATGGCACTCTGGGATCAATACGCGAAAGTGCAGATTGTTGTTGACATCGTTTTCTTTTAGATTTTTTTATTGTTCCTAATGAGGAAGTGGTCAGTTTTTAAGCAAAAAACGCACGCCTACGAATTGTTATAGTGGAGCGATGACCTAAAAGACGTTTAACCCTATAAGAGGTTCGCACATACTTCCACAGACCAATCTGGCAGTCTTCACTCTGCGTGACTCTTAACAAATTTTGACCTCCTTGTCCAATATTATCTTTCCAATGCATTCTATTCTAAGAAAGGAGCAATACTATCTCTCCAATGCATTCTATTCTAAGAAAGTTGCAATACTATCTTTCCATGGATTCTATTTTAAGAAAGTTGCAATACTATCTTTCCATGGATTCTATTCTAAGAAAGTTGTATTATGTTATCTTTCCATGGATTATATTCTAAGAAAGTTGCTATATTTTATCTTTCCAAGGGATTCTAAGAAAGGAGCAATATCATCTCTCCAGTGGATTATATTCTAAGAAAGGAGCAATATTATCTCTCGAATACATTCTGTTCTAATAAATGAGCAATATTATCTCTCCAATGCATTCTATTCTAAGAAAGGAGCAATACTATCTCTCCAATGCATTCTATTCTAAGAAAGTTGCAATACTATCTTTCCATGGATTCTATTTTAAGAAAGTTGCAATACTATCTTTCCATGGATTCTATTCTAAGAAAGTTGTATTATGTTATCTTTCCATGGATTATATTCTAAGAAAGTTGCTATATTTTATCTTTCCAAGGGATTCTAAGAAAGGAGCAATATCATCTCTCCAGTGCATTATATTCTAAGAAAGGAGCAATATTATCTCTCGAATACATTCTGTTCTAATAAATGAGCAATATTATCTCTCCAATGCATTCTATTCTAAGAAAGGAGCAATATTATCTCTCCAGTGCATTCTGTTCTAAGAAAGGAGCAATATTATCTCTCCAATGCATTTTGTTCTAAGAAATGAGCAATATTATCTCTCCAGTGCATTATATTCAAGAAAAGAGCAATATTATCTTTTCGATGGATTCTTTTCAAAGAAACTATCAATACTATCTTTCCAATGCATTCTATTCTAAGAAAGGAGCAATATTATCTCTCCAAAGGACTCTATTCTAAGAAAGTTGCAATACTATCTTTCCATGGATTCTATTCTAAGAAAGTTGTTTTATTTTATCTTTCCAAGGGATTCTAAGAAAGGAGAAATATTATCTCTCCAATGCATTCTATTCTAAGAAAGGAGCAATATTATCTCCAATGCATTCTATTCTAAGAAAGGAGCAATATTATCTCCAATGCATTCTATTCTAAGAAAGGAGCAATATTATCTCTCCAATGCATTCTGTTCTAAGAAATGGGCAATATTATCTCTCCAGTGCATTATATTCAAGAAAAGAGCAATATTATCTTTCCAATGGATTCTTTTCTAAAAAATTATCAATACTAACTTTCCAATGCATTCTATTCTAAGAAAGGAGCAATATTATCTCTCCAAAGGATTCTATTCTAAGAAAGAGGCGCAATATGGTCACTCCAATGTATTCTATTCTAGGAAAGGAGCAATATTATCTCTCCAAGGGATACTATTCCGATGAAAGGAGCAATATTATCTCTCCAAAGGATTCTATTCTAAGAAAGAGGCGCAATATGGTCACTCCAATGTATTCTATTCTAGGAAAGGAGCAATATTATCTCTCCAAGGGATACTATTCCGATGAAAGGAGCAATGTATTATCTTCAAGGGATTCTATTTCGAGAAAAGGAGCAGTAGAATAGTTCCGAAATATCATAATTTAAGGTTGGTTAGGTGGATTCTTCCACTGGTAAAACCGTCGAAATCGAATGCACGGAGTGTTTAAAAACTTCCTCGAACCCTTTAAGTGTCAGAAGATTTCCGAATGGCTTAGAACTGTTCTTAAGCAACCTCCACACAAAAATGACCAAGTAACAGCACCTATCATATCAGAGAATCCCACGAAAGATTATATTGATTAGAAAGATCAAAACTTTTCAGTAAGGTTTCATATTCCGGTGCGGATTTACAAGTGTGAACCCCTCAGTGTGGGGTCTTATCTAACTGAACACGGTAGAATATTATTGAATATTTTTCTGATCACGCTTTGGAGTCACCCAAATGTACTATGGGGTTGTCGTGGCTCAGTGGGTATGTCAACTGCGTAAGCAACTTTTGAGTTAAAGTCTCCTCAGGTTCGATTCCTGACAGGTGCATTCCTCACATGATGTATTCCTCTCTTTGTATCGGTAAAGCTTTCACTGTGTGTCTGTCTATCACTTGATATTGCATGTCTTGTGGCTGTTTGGGCACCTCAGCATAGTGGAGTTGGACTAAGCAGATTACCTTTTCAAGCTATTTATTTCACTTAAAAAGTTTTCAATAACAATTTCCAAAATGTTTACAGAGTATTTACACTGGACAATCGATGAACTAATGTTCATGAAAAAACCACTAGTTTCTTTTTCACAGTTTGTCATTGGTTCGTCGCCGAATGCTTAATGGCTGGACGGCTGAAGTAGCCGAACTTATACTAAATCAGTGCCGACCAAACGGTATAGTGGTTAAGGTGTTAGCCTCTAGATAGGAAGGTCCCCGGTTCGAATCCGGGTTCGGGCATGGATGTTTGTAAGCGTATACCAGCTCAGGTGTTGCTTCGTCATCTGAACATGGTTCAAAATTACGAAAGTAATTGTTAGGGGCAATGATGGCCCTCCCACTGGGTGCTCCTTCACAAGTGGCCATCACTTCCGGCCTTGTAGTGGCCAATGACTTCGGTCAAAATGTGCCCGCCATTAGGAAAAAAAAATACTAAATCAGTTTAGATATTTTAAAGGGTATTTTTAATTAACGTCGTACTTGAACAACACAACAGGATTGACGACGGTCGGGGATCAATCCCCTAAGGCAGGGATTTCCAACCGGTGGTACGCCGCAACGTTTCAGGTGGTACGCAAGGATGATACGAGGGAACTAATTATCCTACGAAGTTCGTTCGATTTTTTAGTATGTACAACCACGTTATAGGAAAAATGGGATGACATGAAATCAATTTTGTGATTAACGTTTTTATTACATTGTAATAAATGACTCTAACAGTAGCACATTATTTAAAGAGAAACTTCGATGCTTATGATTTAATTCTATTCAATCTCGGCGAAATTAGGTTGATATCTCTCCCTGTCAAATCGTTTTACGAAGAATTCCTTTATCTTTAAGTATGAGAAATACGCACGAGATAATTATTGGTTTTTAGACCTGTGAGTAAAAAATAAAACTGTAATTTTCAATAATCGTTTTTTTTTTTCCTTTATTAAAACATCATTAATACGAAATAAACGTGCATTAATCATAAAATATGAAGCTTTCTTAGTATTTTAATTAAAATAAAACAAGCCATTGGGCACTTTTCTGACATTAGATATATGTTTCTAAAAAAATATATAGAACTGTGGTGGCAAAATTTCTAACAATTTCAAGTGGTACGCAGTTACTAAAAGATTGGGAACTTTTGACCTAAGGGAAAGATCCAATGACAACACCACGTCATTTTGAACCACGGTCAGATGACGAGGCAACACCTGAGCTGTCCCTGCACACTCCAAACGTCCACACCAACCCGACGCGAGGACTTTCGGAAAAGACAGGTTGAAGTTCACCAGCCGTATCTACACCATATGCTTACAAAAATTCTTGTACTGACTCTTATTCGAACCATGAACCTTCCGATCTAGAGGTTAACGCCTTAACCACCTGACCGGTTGGTCGGCTCCAAATCAGATTAGGACTTTAGAATGTCAGAATTAAAAGTGTACTTAAAACAGGGTTCCCACGAGTCAGGGAAAACCTGAAAAACTGAAATGGTCAGATAATTAAATTTTGTCCTAAAAAACAGGGGAAATTACAAAATTTCGTCTAAAATCTAGAAAATCCCCTCCATGACCTGAAAAATATTTGATCGTGACATAGACGCTTTCGAGAAAAGTAACCTATAAGATTCGTATACAGTTTCGTATCAATTTTTTTTTTTATGAACTAGGGGGCTCCGCCCCCTGCTCGCTTACGCTCGCAAACCCCCGGGGATTGCTACGCAATCCCATTTGGTTTGCTTCGCAAACCAACACTCCTTTTACATATGGCATTTGGTTTGCTTCGCAAACCAACATTCCTTTCGCAGAGTAAAACTATCTGAAAAATTTGTATTATCCTGTTTTCACTTTACGGTCCATCACGTCACAGCGAGGGCTTCGCCCCCTGCTCGCTTACGCTCGCCGATATAGATACGGCAGTTTAAAAAAAAAGTAACAAAAATGTCCTGATTTTTCCCGAATTTCAAAAAAATATTATCAAGAACCAAATTGAAATTAAAAAAAAAAACTCGACGAGCTGCAAAATAGTACGTTGAGAGGTACTCTTTAAAAAAAAACTCACGGCTGAAGACTGAAAATTTGTATGTGTTTTGCTCACTCGCGGAAGAAATTTCGCTTCTTCAATTTTAACACTTAATAAACCCTAAACTAATAGCCGCATCGGAAAAAAATCTTAATAATTGTCCAGGGAATACGATGAAGAACAAATCATGTTAATTTCGTTTTTCTCCGATCAGTACTTTTTGGGGAAATCGTTTAAGAATCGAGCTAAACAGCACAGTTTTCAATCCTGCGGCGGCGGCGGTAACTTTTTTTTAATATAGAGATAGAATTTCAACCGATTTTAAAAGAAGCGGCTAATAATTACAAGGTACAAAAAGAATTTTGTTTCGTCCACTAGCTTAAATTGAAGAATTTCATGCTTATAATAAATTAAATGACAAATTAATATTTATAAGTCAAATATGCAGGATTATTTGAATGGGTTGTTTTTATGCAAAATTACTTGCTTTGTATATTAATTTTTACAGTGTATTATTCTTAAATTGGTTTTTGTTATTGGCTTTTGAATGTGTGTGTGCTAAATTATTTCTTTGTTTTTCACCTTAAAAATGTCGTGAATCGCTTAAGTACGACCTGGAATTTTGTAACAATTTGTCTGGGAAACCTGAAAAGTCAGGAAATTTTATTTCTGAAGAAAAGTGTGGGAACCCTGTAAAAAAATGACACCACTTGTTGCCATTAAAATGTCTTTCTAATGAGTTGTGTTCTGTTTTCAGTGTGCCCGCTTGCGTGGGCGCAGAGGGGCTGTTCCAGGGACCGCATGCGGCAGTGCGAAGATGGCCTCCGCCGGAGCATCCAGAGGAGAATCAACGACATGAACCGCATGGACATGACGGCCCACTGCGAGTGAGTATTCTTCCAACTGCTCTGGTCTGTTACCCTGGTGGTTGCGTCTGGACGAGGCATCTCGTCAATAGCACACCGACCGGATTATCACGGGCGAGATATGTCGTCATTAGAAAACTGACCGGATCTTGGTTTCGTCGTCATGAAAATATCGACAAGATCCATCGAATGGAACAGACGGCGGTGTCGCGGTCGTAAGATCTCTGACGGGTAAATCACGTGGGCTTACGATAGCCCGTTGTGTTGCCCCAGTACGACGTTAATTAAAATACCTACCTACCACGTATGCTTACGAATCGACAAAGCCGATTGGCTGTCGAATCGCGAACTAGTGTTTTCGATCGTTCTGGATAATCACGTTAACCCCATCAATAATTTAGGTAATGGTAATGGTGATTTGAGTTAACGTCATACTAGAGTAACACAACGGGCTATTGACGACGGTCCGGGATCAGTCCTTTAAAGCTTCGGTTTCCTAAGAAACGGTAGCCGTGATCTAGCGACCGTGATGTATCGGTGGGTGACGTCACTAAAACGTTGCTTATACTAACACATGGTGTTGGTTTCCTAGAGAGCGTTGTTTGTGAGCGTAACAAAAATGATCGGAGCCGCCATTTCCATGACTGGCGTCATAGCGGTCTCAAACAGATGGGGAACGTTTTTTCTCTTGTAGCGGCCAGATTTCATTTCCTGCTCCAAACGATTCGAACGGAGAGGAGCGAAATAAATAAACATTTTTGACTGCCATTGATCAATTCGGTTTTGTAAAATCGGGATCGTTAAACACAGAATGAAAATTTCAACGGATTTGAAAGCTGCGGAAAATTTGACACCAAATCGATACCTTAAATGTGATTTTCTTTAAATAAATAAATAATTATTTAAAAAATAATTAAATAATCAAATGGTAAATAATTGAATAATAAAACTGTTTTTGATATCGATCTGGCGTAGAAATTTACGCTGATTTGAAATCTGTTGAAATTTTCACTCTACCTTCAACGATCCCGAAGTTAGAATCTTTAAACTAGAGAATAAAAAAACCACTTTGTTTTGTTTCTCGAATAAAACAAACCACGACAGCCGTCTGTGTTGCCCATTCTCCAACGTATTCTGTCCGTCTAAGTTGACACGTCGGGATTTTTGTTTAGACGGCCGTCTAGTTATGCCCGCGGAATCATGACGTATCACGGCTGTTAGATAACGGCTCCACTTTCTTAGGAAACCAAAGCTTAAGGGAAAGATCCGACGACACCACCTCGTAATTTTGTACTACGGTCAGATGACGAAGCAACACCTGAGCTGGCACCCCACTCTCCAAACTTCCACACCCACCCAACGTGAGCACTTTCGGCCACGACAGATTGAAGGTGCACCAGCCGCCTCTACACCATACGCTTACAAACATCCATGCCCGGACCCGGATTCGAATTAGGAACCTTCCGATCTAGAGGCTAACACCTTAACCACTATACCGGTTGGTCGGCTAATAATTTAGGTCGGTATATAGATGTCTTAACCAACTTGAGTTTGGAGAAATACAATGCACTATTTGCGACGTTTGCGAAAGACCACGTAATTTTGAACCACGGTCAGATAATGAGGTAGCACCTGAATTTGTAAAAACGGTATAGTGGTTAAGATGTTAGCCTCTAGATCGGAAGGTTCCTGGTTCGAATCCGGGTCCGAGCATAGATGTTTGTAAACGTATGGTGTAGAGGCGGCTGGTGCACCTAAAATTAGTCGTGGCCGAAAGTCCTAAGGTTGGGTTGGTGTGGAATTTTGGATAGTAGGGCGCCAGTTCAGGTATTGCTTCGTCATCTGACCGTGGTTCAAAATTACGAGGTGTTGTCCTCAGATCTTTTCTTAGGGTATTGATTCCAGACCGTCGTCAATTGCCCGTTGTGTTGCTCTAGTGCGACGTTAACAAAAATTACCAATTACCTGAATTTGTACCGCACTCCCCAAACTTACACAACACTAGAGGATATTTAAGGCCACGACAGATGGGACGTGCACCAGATCCCTTTCTACATGACGGACTTGGGTTCGATTCGAACTCCCAACGCTCCAGTTCCTAGTCCGTTACTCTTCCAACCGGGCTACCGCGGCCTAAAAGAATTTTGGAATATCTTTATTAACGATACTACTAGTCCCTGTCAAGTATTAGCGGCTAGTCTAACAACAGGTGTCTGGGTTAAGTGGATCTCACAAGTTCCTTGTCTCTCAAGTGCACTGGATGCTCACGTGTACGCCCACGTTTGGAACTACAGTTAGTTAGCTTTCGGACTCCGTCTTGATCAGACGTCTCTGTAGCAACTGGGTTGCAATGCCTGTGCCCTAGTAAATGTTAATTTAACTGTCCAAAAAAGTTTGGAGTAATCAAACCTCAACGCATCTCCTAATTCAACTAATAATCCGAAACCAACATGACTCTACTTTCGGGATCCAGACTCATCCTTTCCGTTCTGGAAGCAGCTGATGCTGACTATAGCATTCTCGAAGACATACAGGAAGAAGAGTCCCAGATCTTCTCCACGTGCCAACTTTCACGCGTCCTTACTGCTTCGCTACACAGCTGCGGTCCTTGAAGAGATGACGAGGACTCTCTGGAAGCTGGACAAACAGTCCCGCTTTTAGGTCAGGCAGTGTTGTGGAAGACCCTTCCGTACTTAGGAGAAGAGACCGTAAATACTTTTTTACGACTCGGCGATTGGATTCGGAATTGGCTCGTTTTCGAAGTGGTCGATAAAAGTGTTATTTTATTGTATTTGCAGTTTCTTTTGGTCGTCTATTCGGTATGGGCAGGAGTTTATTAAACTACTTGGTGTCCGTTGGGCTGGCCCACATTGCACAGTCAATACAGGAAGTGAACAGGTGACACAAGTAGACAAAATGTGATTGTCACCGAGCTTATTTGTTGTTGCAAGTGTCCCCGGAAGTGCTTTGTTTATCATGGAAAAATAAACAGGCCCATTTCTGAAAATAAAATTCATAAATGACTGTTCGTTGTGTTGCTCTGGTACGACGTTAACTAAAAATTACCATTTACTAAACATGACTGTTGGTGGGTATTTTAAATAACGTCGCACTGGAGTAACGCAATGGATTATTGGCGACGGTACGAGATCCCTCCCGGAGGCAAATTTCCGAGTTCATACCTCGGGCTTCAAGAAAGAATTTAGACAACGGCCAGTACATGAGTTGTATCTTGAAAGCTATAAGAATCGCGCCAAGAAATTAAAGGTTAAAACCTTAAACTTCTTGGCGCGATTCTCTGTGATTCTTATAACAATCGCGCTTGTTATATCTATAGCCGTAGTCAAAGGTTTTAACCTTTGACTACGGTGAGATATAACAAGCACGAGTCTTTCTTGGCGCGATTCTTATAGCTTTCAAGGTACAACTCATGTACTGGCCGTTGTCTAAATTCTTTCTTGGCGTGATTCTTATAGCTTTCAAGGTACAACTCATGTACTGGCCGTTGTCTAAATTCTTTCTTGGCGCGATTCTTATAGCTTTCAAGGTACAACTCATGTACTGGCCGTTGTCTAAATTCTTTCTTGGCGTGATTCTTATAGCTTTCAAGGTACAACTCATGTACTGGCCGTTGTCTAAATTCTTTCTTGGCGCGATTCTTATAGCTTTCAAGGTACAACTCATGTACTGGCCGTTGTCTAAATTCTTTCTTGGCGTGATTCTTATAGCTTTCAAGGTACAACTCATGTACTGGCCGTTGTCTAAATTCTTTCTCGTCGCGATTCTTATAGCTTTCAAGATACAACTCATGTACTGGCCGTTGTCTAAATTCTTTCTTGGCGTGATTCTTATAGCTTTCAAGGTACAACTCATGTACTGGCCGTTGTCTAAATTCTTTCTCGTCGCGATTCTTATAGCTTTCAAGGTACAACTCATGTACTGGCCGTTGTCTAAATTCTTTCTTGGCGTGATTCTTATAGCTTTCAAGGTACAACTCATGTACTGGCCGTTGTCTAAATTCTTTCTCGTCGCGATTCTTATAGCTTTCAAGGTACAACTCATGTACTGGCCGTTGTCTAAATTCTTTCTTGGCGTGATTCTTATAGCTTTCAAGGTACAACTCATGTACTGGCCGTTGTCTAAATTCTTTCTCGTCGCGATTCTTATAGCTTTCAAGGTACAACTCATGTACTGGCCGTTGTCTAAATTCTTTCTTGGCGTGATTCTTATAGCTTTCAAGATACAACTCATGTACTGGCCGTTGTCTAAATTCTTTCTCGTCGCGATTCTTATAGCTTTCAAGGTACAACTCATGTACTGGCCGTTGTCTAAATTCTTTCTTGGCGTGATTCTTATAGCTTTCAAGGTACAACTCATGTACTGGCCGTTGTCTAAATTCTTTCTCGTCGCGATTCTTATAGCTTTCAAGGTACAACTCATGTACTGGCCGTTGTCTAAATTCTTTCTTGGCGTGATTCTTATGGCTTTCAAGGTACAACTCATGTACTGGCCGTTGTCTAAATTCTTTCTCGTCGCGATTCTTATAGCTTTCAAGGTACAACTCATGTACTGGCCGTTGTCTAAATTCTTTCTTGGCGTGATTCTTATAGCTTTCAAGGTACAACTCATGTACTGGCCGTTGTCTAAATTCTTTCTTGGCGTGATTCTTATGGCTTTCAAGGTACAACTCATGTACTGGCCGTTGTCTAAATTCTTTCTCGTCGCGATTCTTATAGCTTTCAAGGTACAACTCATGTACTGGCCGTTGTCTAAATTCTTTCTCGTCGCGATTCTTATAGCTTTCAAGGTACAACTCATGTACTGGCCGTTGTCTAAATTCTTTCTTGGCGTGATTCTTATAGCTTTCAAGGTACAACTCATGTACTGGCCGTTGTCTAAATTCTTTCTCGTCGCGATTCTTATAGCTTTCAAGGTACAACTCATGTACTGGCCGTTGTCTAAATTCTTTCTTGGCGTGATTCTTATAGCTTTCAAGGTACAACTCATGTACTGGCCGTTGTCTAAATTCTTTCTCGTCGCGATTCTTATAGCTTTCAAGGTACAACTCATGTACTGGCCGTTGTCTAAATTCTTTCTTGGCGTGATTCTTATAGCTTTCAAGGTACAACTCATGTACTGGCCGTTGTCTAAATTCTTTCTCGTCGCGATTCTTATAGCTTTCAAGGTACAACTCATGTACTGGCCGTTGTCTAAATTCTTTCTTGGCGTGATTCTTATGGCTTTCAAGGTACAACTCATGTACTGGCCGTTGTCTAAATTCTTTCTCGTCGCGATTCTTATAGCTTTCAAGGTACAACTCATGTACTGGCCGTTGTCTAAATTCTTTCTTGGCGTGATTCTTATAGCTTTCAAGGTACAACTCATGTACTGGCCGTTGTCTAAATTCTTTCTTGGCGTGATTCTTATGGCTTTCAAGGTACAACTCATGTACTGGCCGTTGTCTAAATTCTTTCTCGTCGCGATTCTTATAGCTTTCAAGGTACAACTCATGTACTGGCCGTTGTCTAAATTCTTTCTCGTCGCGATTCTTATAGCTTTCAAGGTACAACTCATGTACTGGCCGTTGTCTAAATTCTTTCTTGGCGTGATTCTTATAGCTTTCAAGATACAACTCATGTACTGGCCGTAGTCTGAATTATTTCTTGGCGCGATCATGATACTACTGCTGTACAGGCCGTAATCTTAAGGTTGAAATACCTATCTGTGTATCAGTAAAACTTCCCTTGTATGATTTTATCTTTTTAATGATATTGCGTTTGGGCAAGCAGAACAACCTGCCTCGTGGTTAAGATGTTAGCCTCTAGATCGGAAGTTTTCTGGTTCGAATCCAGGTCAGTCCATGGATGTTTGTAAGCGTATGATGGAGAGGTGGCTGGTGCATCTTAAATCTGTCGTGGCCGAAAGTGCTCACGTTGGGTGGGTGTGGAAGTTTGGAGAGTAGGGTGCCAGCTCAGGTGTTGCTTCGTCATCTGACCGTGGTTCAAAATTACGAGGTGTTGTCCTCGGATCTTTCCCTTAAGGGACTGATCCCGGACCGTCGTCAATAGCCCGTTGTGTTGCTCTAGTACGACGTTAACTCAAATTACCATTACCATTACCTAAATTATTGGCCGACCAACCGGTATAGTGGTTAAGGTGTTAGCCTTAACCACTATACCTAAAAGTCCTAACGTTGTGTTGGTGTGGCAGTTTGGGGAGTGGGGGTGCCAGTTCAGGTGTTATCTCGTCATCTGATCTTGGTTCAAAATGACGTGGTGTTGTTCTCGGATATTTTCCTTAGCGGATCGATCCCTTCACTGTCGTCAATAGCCCGTTGTGTTACTGTAGTACGACGGTAATTAAAGATTTACCAACTGCGTTTGGCCCAGCTTGACCATGTATGGCTCTTCCACCGCAAAAGCCAAACAATCCAATCCAATGATTTGTGCAGTGAGGTGTATCGAAAGGACTTTCTGAAATTCCGAGATTTGTGTGTTTTTAAAAGGAAATCTGAAGATTTTCTTCGAACTACGCCCGCTACGACTAAAGAACAACCACCTGATGAGCATCGGTGCCAAGGCCACCACCGAGCATTCGAAAGGCGATTACCTCCCTCCCAACCAAGAACGAAAAAATAAAGGTGCCGTTACGGTTATGAATATTTACAGCTCCAAACCCTAAATCAAGCATTTCGATTCTGAATTCCGCCTTGTCTGGGCAAACGGTATTTTGACCTTGCCGACGCGTTCTTCGCGAAAGAATACCGTATAATGGGAGCTGTTCGAATGTTCGAAGAGAAAATACGACGGATTCATTTCGAACGTGTGTTCCGACAGCTCCAACTATGCCCATTGTTCTCTTCTCTCTCCCTTCCTAGATTGCGTTGGAATGTTTCGGTGAAGTTTGGAAATAAGGACAAGAAGGAAGTATCTATATATTTTTTGAGGGATTGCGAAATTTCGGTCTCGGTGAAACAGTGAAGAAAGTTGAGTCGTTTTGAAATTTTTTTTAAATCCGTGTGAATTATTTCTCTTTTCTTCCTTAGCTGTGGTGAAAGTTCGCTTATACTTTCAAATTCCAGTCTTATCAAAATAGGGTCGCCATTTCGTTTTATTCGAAACTGGAACACTTCAGTGTCTTCTTCGAAACTCGACCCAACCAAACATCGTCTTCCACGTTAAATCTGTCGTGGTCTCAAACGTCTTCACGTTGACGTTGTGTGGAAGTTTGATCCCAGATCGTCGCCAATAGCCCGTTCTGGTACTCCAGTGGCATCCGTTAATCAATTATCCTAAATAGCGTAACTTTGAATCTACCAAAAGGTGCTTCATGGTACAGTTGGGTTACATTGATGTACACTAACCTACAATAAAGGACCGGAGGCCAGCGGATTTGCATATAATCCGACTACTTGTTTGGGATGTTGTTCGTGGTATGGCCTGGGACCTTTGCATGTTGTTCCCGGTCAACTGAACGCCGACGCCTACATGAACATTTTGGACCATCAGGTTCTTCCTACGCTCTACCAATTGTATGGAATGGACTAATGTTACTTCAAGGACGACAACGCTCCATGTCATGTTCCAGACTCTGTCGAGCAGTGGTATTGAGATATGGACGTAAAACGTTTTCCTTGGCCTGCTCATAGTCCCGACCTAAACCCCATAGAACATTGGTGGGTGTACCGTCATGTAAGAATTTGACGGACAGCTGGTTTAAAATTAAACTATTTATTTACATAAATATTTACAAGATAATTATGGGCACAGCCATCGACAACCGAAACCTGCCTGAAGCCAAAGTAACACAATTGGCAAAACAGAGACGTCTGTCTCTCGTCGAAGCTCGAGTCCGAATCCCTCAAAATCCACGTTCGCTTCGCAGAACCGCCGCTGACAACGAGAGGGGGGGGGGGGAATTCCGAGCCCTCTAGAGATGTTTATGTTCTCTGCCGAACAGAACCACCCCCACACAGCTGCGAAAACCGTCTGTCATGCCGACTTGAGTCCCCCACCGCAAAAACTTGATCCCAGATACGAGATTGGGGAACCGACGGAAACTCCAGCTGCGAATGGATCAAATGGGCCGTCGAGGAGCCGCACGTGCAAGACTAAAGTTGTTTTCGCATTCCGAAACATTCCAGCGTCCACGTGTTAGGGAAATGGGTCGGCTAGTACCATATGGTACATGGGACATGTTAGAGCGACGCTTACGGACCAGGGAACCCCGTACGAAATCTACAGCTGAGCTGGCGACATTCTTGCAGCAGGAATGGACACAAATGCCCATAGCTGTGTATCAAAACCTTGTTGAAAGTATGGCCAGAAAGTTTGCTAGCATAAATGCAGCACGTAGGGGACCATCCCCCTTTTAAAGCATGTATTATTTCCCTTATACCATCACATCTTGCTGTCCGGTCCATTATTGTAAGGTGGGGTATGTACTATCCAATCGTAAGTTAATTTTTGAAGTGGTTTCTAAGCTCGCTACACCATTTTTTAACACTACATACCGAAGCGCGGAGTGTGCGTAACATTGACCGTGCTGTCGCGTTATCTCCGTACGGAATCCGACCCCATTTCGGCGGTTTGCACGTTTCCCGGTCAACAAGTGGGTCACGGCTGTCACCCTCCTCGGAAAGCGGGTGAGTGGCCTTCCACCGCTGCCACAATGGGACGGCCTTCTTGTGGGGAAAAGGGTTAATCTCATGCGATCGGAAGGAACGGGAGGATGAGTTGGGACAAACGCAGCGATGAGGTAGGAAGGTATTTTAGATAACGTCCCACTGGGGCAACACGCCGGGCTACTGGCGACGGTTAGGGATCAATCCCCCAAGGGAAAGATTCGAGGACAACGCCACGTAATTTTGAACCACGATCAGATAACGAGGAAACATCTGATCTGGCACCCCACACTACACCACGCCAACGTAAGGACATTTCTCGCGTATTTAACGTGCACTAGCTCCCTTTGTACACGACGGTCTTTGGGTAGGGTTCGAACCCTCCGGTTGGTAATCCGTTACTCTTCCAAGGCGACCAGTGCTCTCAGTCAAAAGAAAGTGCATACACCTTTCTTTATATGACAGCCAACCAACCGGTCTGGTGGTTAAGGTGTTAGCCTCTAGATCGGAAGGTTCCTGGTTCGAATCCGGGTCCGGGCATGGATGTTTGTAAGCGTATGGTGTAGAGGCGGCTGGTGCACCTTCAATCTGTCGTGACCGAAAGTTCTCACGTTGGGTGGGTGTGGAAGTTTGGAGAGTGGGGTGCCAGCTCAGGTGTTGACTCGTCATCCGACCGTGTTTCAAAATTACGAGGTGTTGTCCTCGGATTTTTCCCTTAAGGGACTGATCCCGGACCGTCGTCAATAACCCGTTGTGTTGCTCTAGTACGACGTTAACTAAAATTACCATTACCTCGGAACCAAGGTATCCCGGTTGGTAGAGTAGCTGGATTAGCAACCGGAGGGTTGCAAGTTCGAAACTTTTTCCAACCAAAAGACCGTCATGTATAAGGGGGATCGATGCAGGCTAAATCTGACGTGAACTCAAATATCATTATCTTTCCCTGGTGTGGAAGTTTGGTAGGTATTTTAGTTAACGTCGCACTGGAGCAACACTACGGGCTTTTGGCGACGGTCTGGGATCAATCCACTAGATGAAAGATACGAGGACTCCACGTCATTTTGAACCATTGTCGGATGACAAAGTCACACCAGAGCTTTCACCCCAATCGCCAAACTTCCACACCACGCTAATATGAGAATAAATAAGACCACGGCAGATTTAACATACACCAACACTCTTCCCCGCACGTGCACAGCGGTCTTTGGTTGGATTGTCTGAAAAGAGGCAAAAATAACTGTATTTAATGTCAAAAGAAAGTGTTACGGTTCTTCGAATGAAATCGAGGGAATTTGGATTTGCAGAATTATTATTTAGTTAGGCAGGTAGGTATTTTAAATACAGTCGTACTGAAGCATTTCAACGGGCTATTGGTGACGATCCGGGTAATTTGGTAATTTTTTTAGTTAACGTCGTACTAGAGCAACACAACGGGCTATTGACGACGGTCTGGGATCAGTCCCTTAAGGGAAAGATCCGAGAACAACACCTCGTAATTTTGAACCGCGGCCAGATGACGAAGCAACACCTGAGCTGGCACCCCACTCTCCAAACTTCCACGCCAACCCAACGTGAGGACTTACGGCCACGACAGATTTAAGGTGCACCAGCCGCCTCTACACCATACGTATACAAACATCCATGCCCGGCCCGGATTCGAACCAGGAACCTTCTGATCTAGAGGCTAACACCTTAACCACTATACCGGTTGGTCGTGACGATCCTTGATCAATCCTTAAGGAAAAATTCCGAGGACAACCCCACATATTTTTGAACATTCGAGGTCGCGACAGATTTAACGTGAACCAGCCTCTCTGGTACATATCGGTCATTTGGCTTGATTCGAACTCGCAACCTTCCAATTGCGAATTCGTGTCTGTTTCAACCGGTCTACCGCGACCTTGAATCCCAAAGGGTAAGGTAATTTTAATAAACGTCGTACTAGAGCAACACAACGGGCTATTGACGACGGTCCGGGATCAGTCCCTTGAGGGAAAGATCCGAGGACAACACCTCGTAATTTTGAACCACGGTCAGATGACGAAGCAACACCTGATCAGGCACCCCACTCTCCAAACTTCCACGCCAACCCAACGTGAGGACTTTCGGCCACGACAGATTTAAGGTGCACCAGCCGCCTCTACATCCTACGCTTACAAACATCCGTGCACTAACCCGGATTGGAACCAGGAACCTTCCGATGTAGAGGCTAATACCTTAACCACCAGACCGTTGGTCGGCTGAATCTCAAAGGGAAAAAAGCAAAGACGCGTCGAAAACACGTTCCCACGAGCACTTCAGTTCTCAAACAATTCCTCGAATAACTTCCTAATGATGCGAATTCGATCTTAACGGAAGCCTGGGAATCTCTGGTTCAGTAACAAAAAGATAATTCAAATACAATCAGAGGTGTAAGAAACCACGCCTCCGTTCTCAAGAAAGCCGTTAGAAAACGCTTTGTGCGAGAGTAAGTTCGCATTCTCGACTGCGCCCGGAAAGGTGCAAAATAGCCTCATTAGGTCCAAATCGTTCTTTTGAACGAATACCACCCTATGAACTCAAACCACGGCTACTTAATCGCATTTTTGTTAACATGTTACGGAATACGGATACCATTTTTATTCTGAAATATATTTTAACTAGGGGGCCTGCCCCCTGCTCGCTAACGCTCGCCAACCCCCGGAGGATTGCTTCGCAATCCTCATTGGTTCGCTGCGCGAACCTATGCTCGCTTCGCTCGCCTCAATGAAGACACGTGTCCTAGCAGAAAGGATTGTTTACAAAATATGTTACCAAAAAAATGGTTTTCAAATCTAAATTTGCTGTATTACAGAAAAAATAATACAGTATCTCTAAAATCAGAATTCAAATGAAAACTTTGTGCACATTTTGACTCGAAATGTGAGCGTTGCTTTGGAAATTGAATACCCAGCATGTTGTTTGTGTGTACATTTTCCCAGCACTCAAACGACCCACACTTTTTCATTGAGTTTGTTGCCGAAAGTTGTAGTGCAAGCGTCTTCTTGAACTATAATTGTCGGCCCTGAAAAGGACCGTTTTTTAAATGGCCCTGAAAAGATCCTCCGCTTTCTTTGATTTCTATTACAAACTAACTGCAACAGCTCATTAAAATTTCCTTTTTTTTTTCAATAAAATTTCATCCGATAACGCTATAAATTCAATCGATGCGCGAGACTTCGCGATAAACAAACAATCGTACAGTGTTGCCAAAACGCGATTACAAATAACGTCTTTTTTGCGTGCCACGTAAGAGAATTATATATATAGATTCCTGTTTTACACTCTTTAACAAAAAAAAAATCGACGCACCAAGAAGGTAATGGTAATTTTAGTTAACGTCCTACCAGAGCAACACAACGGGCTATTGACGACGATCCGGAATCAGTCCCTTAAGGGAAAGATTCGAGGACAACATCTCGTAATTGTGAACCACGGTCAGATGACGAAGCAACACCTGAGCTGGCACCCCACTCTCCTAACTTCCACGCCAACCCAACGTGAGGACTTTCTGCCACGACAGATTTAAGGTGCACCAGCCACCTCTACACCATACGTTTACAAACATCCATGCCCGGACCCGGATTGGAACCAGGAACCTTCCGATCTAGAGGCTAACACCTTAACCACTATACCGGTTGGTCGGCCACACCAAGAAGGAACTGTCCAATCCTGATAAAAATGGGTGAATGGTGAAGAACATACATAGAAAAGGAAACAATTAAAATTTCAGAACGATTGAATGATTTATTTCAGAGTTTGACCGTTAACAAAGGGAGGAAGTCAACAAGGCGTTTGTCCCCTCTGGCGTCACCCGGCGTGGCATAGACTGAAAACGTTCCCGGATGGTATCTTGCTTAATTTCTTGCCAAATTGTCTCCAACTGTCGGGCTAAATGGTCAACATTCCTGGACGGTTGCAATCGCTTTCCCATAACGTCCAAAATGTGCTGCTCTATGGAAGAGAGAGGAGACCTAGCTGGACAAGGAAGTGTTGGGAATGTCTGAAGACCATTCATAGCAACGCGCACCGTGTGCGCTCGGGCATTATCTTGTTGAAAGGTTAACGGCCATATTCACAAGTCTCGATTTAACTCGAGGATCAGTTGATCCGCGAGTAAGAGTTAACTCGAGGATTAGCAAGAACGATATTCTCAAACAGCGTGTTAAGTGATCCAGGGATTAAAATGAGACGCTCGCTGTGATTGGCTACCTCACGATCACGTGGTATTGTTTACATTGGTTACGACGCCCGAATTTGCATTCATACTGATCAAGCACGTACTTCGCCGTAGAATTCATTCCAAATTGTAAATAAATAGGACTCATACAGCATTTTAATATGGTTTTGGGAAAAGTAATGCAAAGGT
Organism: Metellina segmentata; assembly: GCA_947359465.1. Lineage (NCBI taxonomy): Eukaryota > Metazoa > Arthropoda > Arachnida > Araneae > Tetragnathidae > Metellina > Metellina segmentata. The sequence goes on from OX375883.1 coordinate 13,016,622, forward strand.
ATTTAATTTCAAATTGGATTTTTATGGAAACCTAAATTTTGCAAGAAAGAATTGTACACAATGTCTTGACAGATGTGTGTAATCCGATTATCTTTGTACTTGTCAGTATGGGTGTGTGTTGGTGGTGTGAAAAGTGACTTGCATTGTCAATTTTCTTTCATTTTTAATAATTCAACAGAGTAATTTTTATTCTACGACGAATTTGTATCTGCCATGGTCGTTTTATACCGTTCGCTCACTCCGGCTTAGAGGACAGAGGTGCCGCCATCTATCTTTTCGCTAAGCTGCTTGTTAAGATTACGCAGCTACATTTATTTTCATTTTTCTTTTGAATTTCAATAAAATTATGTTTTAAATTTTCCATTTAAGCAATATTATGATGAGGACATGAGCTGCTATGGAGCAGGTGCTCCGTAATGATACGTCCAATCCAGTGACCAGTCGTCGCAAGAATACTATACTTGAGCATAGAATGAAATGTGTCATCCATTTTGTTTTTGCAGAACATCCTTCGGAAAAAGGTAGTACTGCGCATGCGTAACTCTTACTCGCGAGTTAGCTCACCGATTTCGGAGGATCAAAATGTAACACCGAACCGGCAGTTTATACCACGGATCAGGACTTGTGAATACGGTTTTTTCGATAACTCGCGGATTATCGTTGATTCTCGAGTTAACTCGGACTTGTGAATACGGCCGTAAGTCTGGGGTGTCACAAAAGGTTGTCTGGGGTGTCGCAAAAGGAAGGATTACATAGTCGGTCGTATAATGTCGACTACATACCGCTGTGCTGTAAGTGTGCCAGAAAGAACTACCAAAGGGGTCCAGCTATCGAAGGAGATGGCACTCCCTGACCATAACGCCTTGTTGTGGGCATATGTGACGTGCAATAATAAGGGCAGGTTCCCCACGCTGCCAGGGACGTCTCTAAACATATGCGGTTGTCGTAAGGACACAGTTGGACATGGGACTCGTCACTAAAGACTATACGTCCTCAGTCAGATGCGTTCCAAATGCATTGAGACCGGCACCACTGTAATTCTGCATCTTCTTGATGCATAGATTTTTTTTCTTTGTTATAGAGTATATTTAGATTTGTGAAATTCTCAGTTGTTCTTTTCCAACTGGAATCCTTCTCTAATCAAATAATGCTTTTGAACACTTTCTCAAAATGAACGCTACTACCCCGGGATGTCGCTAAAGGAATCTCGGTGGACCAAGCAGTGTTTCATTTGAAAGACGAACAATGTTACAGTAATGAAGTAGCCTTATTATCTTCACACAACGGTGTTATTAAACTTCTTAAAGTAGGTTACGCGTACCTGTAATTACAATCTACCTGTTGCTCGATCCAACGGGACACAATGTAGCATTAACGCGTGGAGTGGCGTGCTATTCTATGCCCCAGGTGTGTCACACTGTGTCTAATGACGGAATCACGCAACCTTAAATTGCAGATCGAACCAAAGGATTGAATCGAAGTCTTCCTTTCGGCATTCAATATAACTGATAACCAAAATAGCGATAATGGAAGGAGAAATGTAAAAACTAAAAATAAATTTTTTGTCATTTCTGAGTCTTAGAGTAACCTCATTGTATCACATCTGGGATATATCACTTATTCTAACGCAGGTCAGAGATAGAGATTCGTGTGTAGCGCAAGCTTATCCACCACTACAAAAATTAACTTACAATGCAGTAGTATACACTAAGAGGCCATTTTATTATGACCACTTGAAAATTTTAAGCAAATAACCTATTGCGTCACAATGTTTCCGCTAGAGAGCTATTGTAGTATAAAAGAAGAAAGCTGAGTTCCTGAGACAGTGGTATAGGTGAATTGTTTGTGAATATATGGGGGAAAAACGTGATTTGACGGACTTTGAACGTGGAATGATAGTAGGAGCTCGGAGGCAGGGAGAGAGTATCAGTGACACCGCCGCATTTGTGAAATGTTCACGAGCAGCTATAGTGAAAGTGTATCAACACTGGAATGTCAGGAATAAAACTGTGTCTGAACGTGCAAATTGTGATCGTAACAATAGTGAATGATCGGGCGGAACGGAGAGTCCAGAATTGTAAAAGAGAACAGGACGGTAACAATGCAACAAATTGCAGCAGATCTCAATCAAGGACTGTCTCAAAGTATCTCTGAGTGCTCTGTTCGCCGTACCTTGCATCGTATGGGCTACGGAAGCCGAAGACCCATGCAAACACTGTTGCTCTATGCAACAAATAAGATTTAAAAAAATGTCTCAAATTCACTCAGGCACACAAAGATTGGACAGTGGACAGTTTGAAAAACGTAATGAGGTTCGATGAATCCCGTTTTAAATTACACCATGCAGATGGGTGAGTTTGGCGGAAACAGTACGAAAGCACTGATTCTAAGTGCATTGCTACAACCTTTCAAGCTGGTGGAGACAATGTGATGGAAATGTTTCCGTGGCATGCTTTGGGCTCTTTCTTCAGTGTGCATGGAAGTCTGAATCAGACATCGTACCCAAACATCATTGCTGACAAAATATATCCTGTAATGCTGATGGTTTATCACAGTGGCGATGGGTACTTTTAACAGAATATTGCGTCCTGCCATAGGGCTGGTATTGTACAGGATAGGTTTGAGGAACATGAAGGAGATGTCGCTTTGTTCAGGTGGCCCTCACAATCCCCAGAACTCAATCATATTGAGCATTTGTTAGATAAAGTTGAAAGAGACATCCAGATTCATAACCATCCAATTTCACATTATTGGAAAGTGCCATTCTTCCAAGCATGTTCTCATATTTTACGAACGACCTATCAATATCTTGTAGAGTCCATGCCAAGAAGAATCAACGCTGTATTAAGGACAAAAGGTGGCCCAGCGACACATTGACGGGTGGTCATAATAAAGAGGCCCTCAGTGTATATAACAGTGTAACCCAACTCCACTATGAAGTACGTTTTGGTAGACAGAGTTCCACTGTTTCATTCCTGCTTGCTAAACATGGAACTGAAGAGGAAATATCGATTTGGTACCTTGGAGGAGGTCATTCAGAAGTCATTTCTGCTTGAACCACTTATCTTCCATTCACAGCATCTACGTCAAGTTGAGTTGGTAGTGGACCCCGAAAGGAAGATAGAAAAATAAAACACGAGCTACCGTAGAGGAGAAGCTTCATTCTGTGAATCTAGAGCAGTGGTTCCCAACATTTTAATAACTGCGTACCGCTTGAAATTTTTAGAAATTTTTGTCGTACCACCAGTCCTATATTTTTTTTAGAAACATATATCTAATGTCAGAAAAGTGCCCAATGGCTTGTTTTATTTTAATTAAAATACTAAGAAAGCTTCATATTTTATGGATTAATGCACTTGTATTTCGTATCAATGATGTTTTAATAAAGGAAAAAATAAAACGATTGTTAAAAATTGCCGTTTTATTTTTTACTCACAGGTCAAAACAAATAATTATCTCGTACCAATTATCTCTAATTATCCGTGTGTATTTCACAAACATAACGATGAAGGAATTCTTCGTAAAACGATTTGACAAGGAAAGATATTAACTTAATTTCTCCGAGATAGCCAATGAATAGAATTAGATAATCAGCAACGAAGTTTCTCTTTCAATAATGTGCTACTGTTAACGTCATTTATTACAATGTAATAAAAACGTTAATCACAAAATTGATTTCATGTCATCCCATTTTTCCTATAACGTGGTTGTGCATACTAAAAAAATCGAACAAACTTCGTAGAATATTTGGGTCGCTTTTGTCATCCTTGCGTACCACCTGAAACGTTGCCGCGTACCACCGGTTGGGAATACCTGATCTAGAGGATTCCGGTGGCCTATTTGTAAGTGCAACGAATTAGAATAAAGAGAGTTTGAATCCAACCAAATACCGTCGTGTACAAAAGAAAATGATGCACGTACAATCTGTTGTGACTCAAATGTCCTCACGGTGGCGTGGTGTGGAAGTTTGGAAAGGTGGGATGCTACCTCAAATGTTTTACTTGTCTTCTGCCTATGGTTCAAAATTACGCGGAATAGTAGTTGGATCTTTTCCTTCAGGATTCATCCCGGACCATCACGAATAGCCCGTTAATTAATTACCTACCTACCTATGAATGTAATTGGAAGAAATCGGGAATTCCCGATTTCCTGGCAGGGATGGGCATTTTTGGTCGTATCGATAATCTGTATCGATCCCTCTCGAAGCCGCATCGATGCACTCAAACTATAGGACAAAAAGTATCATTAGTTTGGATTGATCTGGTTTTAAAGTACGTGGTATCGATATGTACTGAAAATATTAATCATATACACTACACTATAATAATGGACTGGATGCCAACGGATTTGCATAAGATCCGACTACTTGTTTGGGGTTGTTTTTCATGGTAGGGTCTTGGACTTTTGCATGTTGTTCCTGGTAAACTGAACGCCGACGCTTACATGAACATCTGGACAATCAGGTCCTTCCTACACTCTGGCATTTGTATGGAATGGACGAATGTTACTTCCAGGACGACAACGCTCCATGTCCTGTTGCGGCCTCTCTCAAGCAGTGGAATCAAGATCGTAAAACGTCTTTCCTGGCCTGCTCAAAGTCCCGACCCAAACCCCTTAGAACATTTCTGGGACGCGTTGGAGAGACGCTTGCAGACCAGGGAACCCCGTCCGAAATCTACAGCCGAGATGGCGACATTCTTGCAGCAAGAATGGACACCTATACCCATAGCTGTGTATCGAAACCTTGTTGAAAGTATGCCCAGAAGGGTTGCTAGTGTCATTGCAGCACGTGTTGGACCATCCCCCTATTAAAGCATGTATTCTTTCCATTTTCCCTTATGCCATCACATCTTGCTGTCCGGTCCATTCTTGTGGGGTACTGTATATCAATATTCAAAAATCCATCTGCGTGGGAAAAAAATATTTTTGTTTCGTAGTACTGCCTGTTTTGTTTCTCTTTTCTCGCCTCCTTATTTCAACACGTGGTTCACGTCTCTTTTGAATGGAATTAGGGTCAGTTTCGAAGATGTCCGATACCCTCTTCTTACGATATCAGTGGTATAAGAGTATCGGTCGCTGCATTGGTACAAATCGCTTGGTATCCTACCTCTTTCCGATTAGATAAACCTGGTATCGGACTAGTATCCCAAAGGGACTATTTCGACAGGGTATTCCGGTCCGATACCCAAACTTCGCGGATAGGTAGGTATTTTTATCAACGTCGCACTGGAGTAACGGGCTATTGGCGAATGTCCGGGATCCAACCCAAAGAAAAGATCCGAGGACAACACCACTACAACACGTCGTTTTGTACACACAGTCATATGACGAGGTCACAGCTGAGCTGACATCCCACTCTCCAAACTAAAATTTGAAATATTTGAGGCCATGGAAGATTTAACGTGCACCAGCCCTCCTTTTACACGACCGTCTTTGGGTTGAATTTGAACTCGCAACCCTCTGGTTTCCAATCATTACTCTTCCAACCGGGCTGCGATTTTCCAAACCCTCACAGATACTGCACCGCCAGGTGACAGGCCGGTCGCTGTGAGAAGCGTTAAGGAATTGTGGGAAGGTTGATCCAACTTCTTGGCGACTTATCGCTCCGTCGTCGCGCCTTTAGCAAGAAGTTTCAATAGATAACAGTTAGGGCGATTTTATTTTTTATTTTATTTTTTTAAACGGATTTTATCGGTTTAAACCGGGTTTTTTTTAGAAACTTAGTTTAACAAAGCAATGAACATTAAATGCAAAGTAGTAATTATCTGTAATATCTGCTCAAATTGATTAGTCCGATGGATTATCTTAATTAATTAATCATTATTTGTGATTAATTAATTATATGATTAGTTCTTATTAAATAATTAATATTACGGGGTGATTGTTTTTAGATTTTCTTTAATAAGTCAATGGGATCTTTAAATAAGCAGTAACTTTAAATGCTAATATATTTAAATTGGGATTTATCTTTTGAAATTATAAAAAATCTATAAAATCTCTTATCTATAAAAAAAACAGGTTTTCATCAGTTTATAAAAAAACATCTGGTTTTAGTTTAATAATTTTATTCTCATTTAGTTTAAATAAGAATCCTTGTTTTAATAACTGTAATAAAAAAAAACTGTTTTTTAATCAGTTAATTAAAAATCTAAATAATCTTTTATCAGTAAAAAATTGCAAACTTTTGTGTATATTTAGTTATAGTTCGAATACCGTTTCATTTTAAAGGAAACAAACTATCTTGCAACATATAAAAAGTTTTAACGTCAGCGTCATTTTCTTTTGCCAAGGAACTTCGAATAATAATGATATTTTCCATATGTAAAACTACGTTGAAATCTTTTGGGATTTCTTTTAATATTAATTCTATTTCCATTATGCGCTCCACACGTGTAACACAATCAAGATAACACTAACAACATGAAGAATGTGCGGCGAGATTTCTTCAGCGCCAAGTCGTCCTAGTGCAACCCGATAACCGGTCAATTTAATTGGTTCAGCAACAAATCGTCATCCAGCGCGACCGGCCTGTCACCTGGCGGTGCAGTATCTGTGAGGGTTTGGAAAATCGCAACCGGGCTTACCTCAGACTCCAAAATATCTGAAACGACATTCACCAAAATGTATCAACCCGGATATGGACCCACTCTTTATGGATCGATATAAAATACAATGAATCGAGTGTAAAAAGTATCGATTCCTCAAGTATCGATACAGCTTTATTTCCTGTTGGGCGAAGGGCCGCGGTTTTTCCTCCCGAGACCAATCGAAGACCGTCGTGTACAAAAGTGGTGAGTGCAAGTTAAATCTGTCGTGTGTTCTCCAATATCCTCACGTTGACGTGGTGTGAAAGTTTGGAGAGTGGGGTGCCATCTCATGTGTTGCCTCACCGTGGTTCAAAATGACGAGGTGTAGTCCTCGGATATTGATCCCGGACCGTCGCCAATAGCCCTTTGTAGTACTCCAATGCGACGTAGATTAAATACCTATTTTCCTTCCTTCCTGCCGACCAACCGGTATAGTGGTTAAGGTGTTAGCCTCTAGATAGGAACGTTCCTGGTTCGTATCCGGGTCCGGGCAGGGATGTTTGTAAGCGTATGGTGTAGAGGCGGCTGGTGCACCTTAAATCTGTCGTGGCCGAAAATCCTCACGTTGGGTTGGTGTGGAAGTTTGGAGAGTGGGGTGCCAGCTCAGGTGTTGCTTCGTCATCTGACCGTGGTTCAAAATGACGAGGTGTTGTCCTCGGATCTTTCCCTTGAGGGACTGATTCCAGACCGTCGTCAATAGCCCGTTGTGTTGCTCTAGTACGACGTTAACTAAAATTACCACTACCTTCCTTCTAGAAAGGCAAATCCTCCACTGGATGTGGTACGCCAGACATCACATAGACCTTGAAAGGATTAATTGCCGATGACAGCACTTTCTTGCGTTCTTCAAATAACCAACTATTCCACCAAATGTTTTTCCTCGTCTTGGAAACAACCCTTTCCAAAAGATCCACCGATAAGCAAACAACTTCCAAGCTAGCGTGGCGAGATTCCGTTAACTTCCTTCCGACGGAGTGGCAACCGGTAGGAAGCGACAGCAACGCCGCGTGCGGGCATTGTCCGAAACGGGACCTTCACGCGTCGCTTGACACGAGGACAAACAGAGCCCCAAACACCGCTTCGCGTGGTTTCCCTTTTGTGTGTCACTTTCGCGTGTCTTCGGCACAAAAGTGAAGTACATATGGTTTAGCTTTCTATTGCTGTCCGAGTTTTGATGAAAATGCTTTTCTGAAAAAGGCTTGGTTGTATTGGGGTGATGTTACGAAATTCTTCTTCTCTTCTTGGATTGGGGTGTATTTTTATTTACTTATTTCGGGAAAGCGTATTTGGGAGATGACATTTCTTACGAAAAATGGGGATTTACTGTATACATTCTGATACAACTGTCGGAATACACTGTAGATCATTCATTCCAAATAACTGGTGAATAATCTATTCCAATCAAATTGCCGTGGACGTCTAACGTAACAGAGGACATCTCGATAAGGACCACCATGAAAGCTGTGGTGAGGAGACCCCATATGACGTTACACCGCATACATATAGATAGATAGCTAAAGATTATTCAATCCAAATAACTGCAAAATTAATTTTTGCATTAATATTACTGTGGATTATTCAAAACAAATAGCTGCAGAATATTTTTCTTCGTTGAAATAGTTGATAATTATCTCATCCAAACAACTATAGAATTTTGAAATATCTGTACAGTATTCCCTTCAAATAATGCAGAATTCATTATTCCATAGCAGATAGCTGGATTATTCCATCAAATAACTGTAGAATTAATCAAACCATTTAGATAGATACATATTATTCCATTCAAATAGTGCTGATTATTCTATTCATCTTAACTTCTGACTCCATAATTTCAATTAATAAGTGTCTCATTCAGTTGTTTCGTTCAATTATCCGAGGATTATTCCATTAGACTTCTGCTGGATTAGTTCTTCCTCTTAAATAGCTGCCGATTAATTCAATCAAATACATTGTTCATTTAATTGTTACATTTTAAGTGTTATTGAATATTCCATCCAAATAGTGCTGATTTTTCATCACAACTAGTTGATGATTTAATCGTTGTTATTTAACGATGGAAAATCGCCGTGACTTCATTTTGGGAAGGTAGGTAGGCAGTAAATAAACATCGGGCTATTGGCGGCGGTCCGAGATTGATTTTCAATGTAAACAAACAAACCACCATGTGATGAGAATTTTACTTCCGGTCACCCCGGACTGAAAACGTGCAGGAAATATGTTCTACCACTAAAACACCAGCACCATCTACATTTACCTTTCCAGACAGTGGAAGCCTCTCGTAAAGTTTAAGTGCCCGTTATTTCTAGAAGCTCGGAAGTCTACCTGGTTGACTGATGCCTGAATTGTTTATTGGGCAACAAATTAACCTGAGTCATTTGGAACTGCCACAGACCATTCACACAAATCAAGTTGGATAGGAGGATCTGTCGTTTCCAAATGGAGTCAACCGTGCTTGATTGTTTGGGGTATTTTGATTCCACATCCAAGAGGAAAAATCTGGTAGTGACGTTTGAATGGTGACGTCTTCAGTTGATAATGTACAGCCGTCGAAAAACTCACCCGATCACAATTGCACAATCTGCATCGTAGACCAAAACGGAAGGTAGCAATCGATAGGGATGAATGTTTTCTACAAATATAAATATTTAAAATTTGTCTTCCTATTAAATTGGGTGCTTGCTCCGATAATTTCAATACGAACCAACATCTTTTATCACAAATTAGGATTTTACACACACTTTTAGGCGAAAATAAAAAAAGTTCATTAATTTATTGGATTTTTTCACTGATTTGTAAGTGTTTGAAAATTAGATCTCGTTATGTTACTAGGGGGCTCCGCCCCCTGCTCGCTTACGCTCGCCAACCACCGCAAAATTTTACACCAGATCGATGCCTTATATGTTATTTTCTTTAGATAAATAATTAATTATTTTATAAATCATTAAATAATAAATCTGTTTTTGGTTTCGATCTGGCGTAGAATTTTATACAGATTTGAAATCTGTTGAAATTTTTGCTCTATCTTCAACGATCGCAAAGCTGAAACTTGAATTAAGTGAATAAAAAACATAATTAAATTTATTCAGCTATTTATCTATCACAGTGTGTGCACCTTGCAGATTTTCTGCGACAGCGATTTTTGGGTCGCTGCGACCAGCATTGGCAAGTAGAAGTCTAACCAAGACAGTTTCCCTTCGGGAATGATCGTTCTCAATAGCCCGTCGTGTTACTCCAGCGTGACATTAATTAAAATACCTACCTGATTAAACAGATAAATTCATTTTCAAAAGATGCAACTGCAAATTGTTCATACTTTTGCAGTCGCGGAAAAAAGCAACAACCATCCCTCATCATTCCTACAATTTTAACAGTAGAGTCAATTCCAAGATAATAAGAATTAAATACTTTAATAAATTCAAATAAATAAAATTTGCATAATTTATATTGAATTGAGCACCAAATTCATAATTTCCAATGGGAACCCACTATTTCAAAACACAATTTCGAATCCATATCAAAATTTCTCTGACAAACCACAAATTATAATTCTCGATATAATTCGAATACTTGTATAGTTGTACGAATACTTGTATAGTTGTACGAATAACTTGTATAGTAAATATAATAACATTATTCTCAAATCGTTTGCTCTTACATGATAATTATAGAATTCTCGGATAGTTGAAAAATACGTTTGAAATAGTATTCAAATTTTAAATTCGAGTATATAGCGATAACTACAATCCATATCGATCAACGAATAGCGACTTTGTATGAGGAGAGGATGCCTGAAATTCACTCCAAATTTAGGATTAAATATCTCTGGATATAAAGCGAGTGAAATCATGAAATTTATACAAACAGGGTTATTCAAAAAGATTGACTCAATTTAATGAATTTGTATTTCACGAAATATAAATTGGATATGAGCAGTCTACATACCGAAGGAAAGAGGAAGTTCAATTTGATATGATGACGCCCCTTCACGCAATATTTTTTATTTGGATTTGTAGAGGACGCGTAATTCACTATTGGGTGATACCTTTGAATTTGCTCTAATATGAATTAGGGATGCGACATCGATGTCGCTGTTTTCAAAACATCGATGTATTTAACATCGATGTACTGGGGTCGATGTTTTTGTAACATCGATGTTTATACTTGTCGATGTTTTTACGTTGACGATGTTTTATTTTTAAATGAACAAAGTACCGTTATAAAAATTTTAAAAATAACCAAGTAGCATAATTTTCATAATCAGCAAATTGAAGATACTTTTAGACCAAAGTGACCAAGGATGAAGGGTCTGAAAAGTAGAGATGCGACATCGTTGTCGATGTTTTATAAACATTGATGTTTTAGAAAAAAAAACATCGATGTATTGGAGCCGATGCCGCATCACTAGTTGCTAAACCAGTTTTAAGCAATGGGGAAGCAAGTTTAAATACACTGAATTTTAAAAACATCGATGGTTTGGGGGCGATGTATTATCAACATCGATGTTTTAATTTTGAACATCGATGTTTTGCTGTCGATGTCGCATCACTAGGTGCTAAACCAGTATTAAGCAATGGGGAAACAAGTTTAAATACACTGAATTTTAAAAACATCGATGGTTTGGGGGCGATGTATTATCAACATCGATGTTTTAATTTTGAACATCGATGTTTTGCTATCGATGTCGCATCCCTAATATGAATAGTGCTCGAAATAAAGGAAGTGGTTTTTTTTCCCCGCGGCTATACCCACCATGTATAGCCGACCTACCAGTCTGGTGGTTAAGGTGTTAGCCTCTGGATTGGAAGGTTCCTGGTTCGAATTCGGGTCAGTGTGTGGATGCTTGTAACCGTATGGTGTAGAGGCGGCTGGTGTATCTTAAATCTGTCGTGGCCGAAAGTTCTCACGTTGGGTTGGTGTGGAAGTTCGGAGAGTGGGATACCAGCTCAGGTGTTGCCTCGTCATCTGACCATGGTTCCAAATTACGTGGTGTTGTCCTCTGATAGTTCCCTTATACCTGGACCGTCGTCAATGGACCGTTGTTTTGCTCTAGTACGACGTTAATTAAAAAGTACGAAATTTCCAAATTATCCACCATGTATAATAATATATAAAGTTCAGAGGATATGCTGTGAAAAGAAACTGCTTAACGTGCAAAATAAAATATTTAATTTTTTTAATAAACGTCATAAACAGTAACACAACGGGTTATTGACGACGGTCCGGGATCAATTCCCTAAGGGAAAGATCCGAGAATACCACCACGTCATTTTGAACCACGGTCGGATGACGAGGCCACATGTGAGCTGGCACTCCACTCTCCAAACTTCCACATCAACCCAACGTGAGGACTTTCGGTTACGACAGATTCAAGGTGCACCAGCCGCCTCTACACCATACTCTTACAAACATCCAAGCACTGACTCTGATTTGAACCAGTAACCTCTAGAGGCTAACACCTCAACCACTAGACGGTGGGTGGGCCGCTTTCATAAACAGATCTCTGCTACCACTGTTGCGTTTGCTTTTACTTACTATATTGAAATGATTTTTGTTTTGCAGTAATGTCCGTGACGACTTTAACTGCCTGTTGACAGAGACCCGTTGCCTGACAGTGGAGAGCGACCGTAACCGTAACGGAGACACCTTGAGAAACGCCCTCAAGTACATTCGCGACGGCTGCGACACGGCTGGTGGGAAATGTAAGTACAACTGAACTCCACTCTCTTCAACAACTAAGCTCTCTTTAATTCCAGACAGAAAAAGTCGTGGAACATCAACAAATTTCATTCCATGAAACCACGGGGTACCGTAGCCCGGTTGGAAGAGTCGCTGATTACCAGCAGAGTTCGAAACTAGGCTTATTCAAAGACCGTCCTGTACGTTGGGGTTAATGCATGCCAAGCCTGTCGTGACCTTAAATGTACTCACGTCGGTGTCGCAGTTATTAGAGAGAGGTACCAGCTCATTTGTTGACCTTGTCATCTGACTGTGGTTGAAAATTTCGAGATGTCTTCGGTAATGGTAATTTCGTTAACGTCGTACTAGAGCTACACAACGGGCTATTGACGACGGTTCGGGATCAGTCCCTTAAGGGAAAGATCCGAGGACATCACCTCGTAATTTTTGAACCACGGTCAGATGACGAAGCAACACCTGAGCTGGCACCCCACTCTCCAAACTTCCACGCCAACCCAACGTGAGGACTTTCGGCCACGACACGAGATGTCCTCGGATATTTCCCTCAGCGAATGGTAGGTAAGTATTTTAACGTCGCACTGGAACAATACAAAGGGCTATAGAAAATGGTAGGGTTCCATCCCGAAGTGAAACATCCGAGGAACACACCTAGTCATTTTCAACCACGGTCAAATGACTAGGACACACCTGAGCTGGCACCCCACTCTCCAAATTCCACTCTAAGCCAATGTGAGACAATTTGAGGCCACGACAGATTTAACGTGCACCAGCTACCGTTTACTCGACGGTGCTTGGTTTCCCGATCAAAGACTGAAGAACAAATGGCGCAAACAGTCAATACTGTCCAAGGGGGCTGGTGCAAGTTCAATCTGTCGTGTCCTCCTATGTCCTCACGTTGGCATGGTGTAGAAGTTTGTAGAGATTGCCATATCATTGTTGCCATCTCAGGTGATGTGCACATCATCTGACCGTTCTTCAAAACGACGCATTGTTGTCATCGGAATTTTCTCTATTGGTATGATCCCAAACCGTTGCCGTTGGGTTGGTGTGGAAGTTCTGAGAGTGGGGTGCCAGCTCAGCTCTCGCCTCGTCATCTGACCGTGCTTCAAAATGACGTCCGTTGTCAATAGCGTAGTTTGTACGGCGGTAATTAAAATTACCTTAACCGTCGCCAATAGCACGTTGTGTCGCTTCCACAGTGTGACGTTGATTACAAACACCTACCAGAATACAGAAGGTGGCGAATGTTATACAAACGTGACTCATAGAACGAATGAAACAAATGCTGGACTTGACAACATTTGCCATCTGGCTTTCCCAATACCTCTGTACTCTATTTACTTCAACTACAGTGCATGTGTCTGAGTGGTGAACCGTCATAGGTTGTCTTTTATTACATAAAATACGCTCAGAAGAGACGATATTAATACAATGAAACAAGTTTGGATGAATCTCTTCACAGTAGAATCTGTCTTAATGCCACACGCAAATTGCTTTGACCTCTACGTCAAAATCAGTAGAATAGCTGCCAACGGTAAGATAATAACTTACAATGAACGCCCGAGCCAGCCTCCTCAAACGTTGGTGTGGAAGTTTGGTGAGTGAAATGCCAGCTCAGGTGTTTTCCTCGCCATCAGATCGTCGCTCTAATAGGCGAGTGGTTATATCTCAGTATCTTTTCCTTCGGATTTGATGAACACCGTATCGTCGCCAATAGCTAGTGTTGCTCCAGTGCGATGTTAATTAAATTAAATACCTACCTGCCTTGCCAGCCGCCTCAAATCAGTAAAATAGAGGATCATCAGTATGTACACTACCCTACAATAATGAACCGGACGCCAGCGGATTTGCATAAAATCCGACTACTTGTTTGGGGGTGTTTTTCGTGGTATGGCCTGGGACCTTTGCACGGTGTTCCTGGTCAATTGAACTCCGAGGCCTAAATGAACAGTTTGGACAATCCGGATCTTCCTACGCTCTGTCAATTTTATGGAATAGACGAATGTTTCTTCTAGGACGACAATGCTCCATGTCCTGTTGCAACCTCTGTCGATCAGTAGTATCGAGATATGAATGTAAAACGTTTTCCCTGGCCTGCTCAGTGCCGAACTAAACCCCATAGAACATTTGTGGGACGCGTTAGAGCGACGCTTACGGACCAGGGAACCACGTCCGAAATCGACAGCTGAGCTGGCGACATTCTTGCAGCAGGAATGGACACAAATACCCAATAGCTGTGCATTAAAACCTTGTAGAAAGTATGCCAAGAAGGGGTGCTAGTGTCATAGCAGCACGTGGGGGACCATCCCCCTATTATAGCATGGTATTATTTATCTTAAACCATCACATCCATTATTGTAGGGTAGAGTGAATATGCATTTTGTGGAACTTACGAATGCTTTGTTTCATATATCACTGTAGATCTGAACTTCTGAATAATCTAATGGACATTAAGATTATTCAATTAACGTAGCACTGGAGCGATGCAGCGGGCTATTGGCGACGGTCAGGGATCCATTAGGGTAGGTAAGTATTTTATGATGGATACTAGAGCAATGCAACGGGTTGTGTGCGACGGTTCGGGATCAAACCCGAAATAAGAGTTCTTAGGACAATAACACGTGATTTTGAACCCTGGTCCGAACTTCCACACCACGCCAACGTGAGGACATTAGAGGCCACTACTTTTCTTTGTACGTGACGGGCTTTGGTTGGATTTGAACTCGCAACCCTTCGGTTGCTAATCGGTTAGTTTTCCACTCAGGAGCTAATTGGTAATTTTTTAGTTGATCCGGGTAATTTGGTAATTTTTTTAGTTAACGTCGTACTAGAGCAACACAACGGGCTATTGACGACGGTCCGGGACCAGTCCCTTAAGGGAAAGATCCGAGGACAACACCTCGTAATTTTGAACCACGGTCAGATGACGAAGCAACACCTGAGCTGGCACCCCACTCTCCAAACTTCCACGCCAACCCAACGTGAGGACTTTCGGCCACGACAGATTTAAGGTGCACCAGCCGCCTCTACACCATACGCTTACAAACATCCATGCCCGGACCCGGATTCGAACCAGGAACCTTCCTATCTAGAGGCTAACACCTTAACCACTATACCGGTTGTTCCACTCAGGAGCAGAAAGTGCTTAAAACTGTGACGTACGTCGCAGAACAGTCTTTGCGGACTTATTTTTCCTTCATTTTATCAGAGAATTTTGGCCGATTGTTTTTTTAATCATAAGTTATGATGTTCTACAAAGCAAAGCGTGCTTCTCGTCACACCTATTTTTCTTTTCTAGCTACGGAATATCCTTCCTACACCGCCCAAATTACCCAAACACTTTATACATAACTCATATTTTATGTCAATGACAAAGTATTTAATTTCAAAAGTGATCGACAGAATTGCAAATTCTGAAAGTATGCCTTGGTTTTAAAAGAGTAAGTTAACTAATTTTTATGTTTTATCATGAACTAGCTACTGCTGGCGTTAACCGTGCCCGTGGTGTAAAGTATAAAACTGTGTAAATTTTTCCGCAGATTTCAAATTCGTTGAAAATATATTCAATTTAAAAATTGTTTATTTAAAGAAAATCATATTTTTAGGTATCAATCCAAAGTATAATTTTCTGCAGATTTCAAATCCGTTGAAATTTTTAATCTATCTTTAGCAATTCCGATTTTACAAAAAAAAAAAAAAAAACTTAACTATCCCAGTCAATATGTGTTTTATTTCTTGCTCTCATTGAAAATGTTTATTGGGAAATGGAATGGGACTGGAAATGTAATCTATTTTTTTTTTAACGCGAAGGGCTCCTCCGCCGCGCAAAATCAAAGCGAAAACGAAAAAAAAAATACTTTTCTGAGCGTTCTACGGGGCGATGAAAAAACTTGGCATGGTTCCAAGGCTGATTGCAAAGTCACGTGGGTAGAAAAGTCAAGATTGGGGTAATTCTTCTTTCGTCCAGACGAAACGCTTTTGAAGAACAGGTAGAGAATAAAACGATAAATTCATTTAAAAATCTTCTAGATTAAATTTTAAAATTCGCCGCGACCCAAACATTGCAAAACATTTGGACTACCTGTGTGCCAAATCTCATTGCTGTAAGTGCCATAGAATCGTCAGTATTTTGCGGCGAGAAACAGACAAACAAACAAACAGACAGATAAACACTTTTATAATAGTAGAGATATGTAATACATATTGAGTCGATAATTGTGTTCCACGTCTGTTTTTGATTTGATTGCAGTTTTAAAAATTCGGACAAAATGCCTGCAGAACAATTGCAATTGCTTGGAATTGTGTCACAAAACACTGAATGTAATTCTGCTCCTGGGGTTTTCCAACCAGGCTATATCAGCCCATAAGAATGCAGAGGTATCTTGGTTAATTTTCGATAAACCAGCTTCCGTCGAAGCATTAGTTTGAGAAAATACTGTGCCTGAATGTTTGTTTCCTAGCAATATTCTTCTAAATCTCATTTTTCTCATTGCAGCCAGTTGGCGAGACAGCAGCTGTTACATAGGTGACACCATGAAGACCTGTGAGAGCTCGTATCCTCTGGGGGGATCCCAGTTTTCCTCCTTCAACCCTGAAACTTGCAGGTAGGTGCTTTTTACTTAGAACCATATCTTACTTTTGATCACCTCTTGCATTTCTTTTGCATCAGCTAAGCATTGTTCACACGGTTCCTTTCCTATTAAGTATCCACAACTGCAACAAAAACCTCTTTCGGGCATTCTCCGATATCTTCCTGGTTTTATAAATATAAATACATGACGTTGTGAGCGTCCAAAAGTCACACCTCACATTTAATGGCTGCATCACTAAATGAATTAAGTTTGAAATTACTACATTTCTACTTTCCTTGTTTTAGAGTCCTTTGGAATGGTTCTATTTACCATTTGCTTAGTATAGAGTACTAAGGAAAGATTGTAGTTCCCATTTCCTTAGAATAGAATGCTTAGGAAATATTCCAATGCTTCTTTCTTTTCAATGGAATCTCATTTGGAAATATTCTATTTCCCATTATTTTAGAATAGAATCTTTTGAAAAGATTCCATTGTTACTTTGCTTTCAATGGAATTTTTTATTGGGAAATACTCTATTTTGCACTA
The DNA here is from genome assembly GCA_947359465.1 of Metellina segmentata. Classification (NCBI taxonomy): domain Eukaryota; kingdom Metazoa; phylum Arthropoda; class Arachnida; order Araneae; family Tetragnathidae; genus Metellina; species Metellina segmentata. The sequence goes on from OX375883.1 coordinate 13,034,023, forward strand.
TTTTATAATAGAACCCTTTGTGAATATTCCATTGTTACTTTCCTTTCAATGGAATTATTGGGAAATATTCTATTTTCCATTATTTTATATTAGAATCCTTTCTAAAGTAACCATTGCTACTTTCCTTTCAATGGAATTTGATTGGGAAATATTCTATTTTCTATTATTTTAATATAGAATCCTTTTGGAAAGATTTCATTGTTACTTTCGTTTTAATAGAATACCTTATGACATATTCCATTGCTACTTACCGTTTAATAGAATCATTTGGTAGGATTCTATTTCCCATTTCCTTAGAACAAAATTATTTGAAAATTGGTTTATTGCTACTTTTTTTTGTTAGAATCTCCTTAAGAAAGATTCTATTTTCCATTATTTTGTACTATAATCATTTGAAACTATTTTTTTGTACATATATTTCCACTTTCCTTTTAATTGAATGTTTAGGAGAGATTTCATTGCTACTTTCCTTTTAATAGAATCATGCGTAAAGATTCCATTTTCTACTGTGTTATAATAGAATCGTTTGAAAAGATTCTATTTCCTATTTCCTTAGACTAAAATCCTTTGGAAAGATTCTAGTCTCCATTTCCTTTGAATAGAATCCTTTTAAAAGATTCCATTGGATTTTTCCTTAGAATACAGGATGTCCATACAGTCTTTTTACATTTTCAAAAATTTATTACAAAGGCAAATGAAAAGTCGGATACGTGGAAATTATTACAAAATCAGAGGTATATATTTAAGGTTTTTTGCCTCATTTAATACACCTCTATACGCCCTCATCAATGGTGACAATTGCAATGACATACAAGATATCTGTAACATAACCCAATAGAAAGAAGTCGAGGGGAGTGATATCTGGTGAACGTGGTGGCCAGGGAATTGGGCCACCCCTTCCAATCCACCGGTCGGGTAATGTTTCATTTAGGAACACACGAACATGCAGTCCCCAAAGTGGTGGTGTACCGAACAAAGATACGGTACATCCCTAATCTAAAGCAGAAGATCACTGATGCCATTGCCATCATTGACGAGGGTATGCTACAGCGAACATAACAAGAAATCGATTACCGTCTTGATGTGCTTCGTGCAACTAATGGTGCCTGTGTAGAGGTGTATTAAATGAGGCAAAAAACTTAACTATATATGTCTCATTTTGTAATAATTTCCACTTATCTGGCCTTTCTTTTGCCTTTGCAATAACTTTTTTAAATTGTAGATACTTTATGGTCCATTGATCATTTCCTTAGAAAAGGGGTTCCCAACCTTTTAGTATCTGCGTACCACTTGAAACTTTTAGAAATTTTTGGCGTACCACCAGTCTTATATATTTTTTAGGAACATATATCTAATGTCAGAAAAGTGCCCAATGGCTTGTTTTTTTTTTTTCATTAAAATACTAAGAAAGCTTCATATTTTAGGATTAATGCATTTGTATTTCGTATTAATGATGTTTTAATAAAGGAAAAAATAAAACAATTATTGAAAATTAAAGTTTTATTTTTTGCTCACAGGTCTAAAAACAAATAATTATCTCGAATTATCCGTGCGTTTTTCTCATACATAAAGATAAAGGAATTATTCGTAAAACGATTTGACAGGGAGAGATATTAACTTAATTTCGCCGAGATAGCCATTGAATAGAATTAGATAATCAGCAACGAAGTTTTTCTTTAAATAATTAGTTACTGTTAGCGTCATTCATTACAATATAATAAAAATGTTAACCGCAAAATGATTTCATATAATCCCATTTTTAACGTGGTTGTGCGTACTAAAAAATCGAACAAACTTCGTAGAATATTTGGGGCGCTCGTATCATCCTTGTGAACCACCTGAAACGTTTCCGCGTACCACCATTTGGGAATCCCTGCCTTAGAATATAATCTTTTGGAAATATTCCTTTGCATCTTTCGATTAAATAGAAATCCATTGAAAGATTCTATTTCCCATTTCTATAGAACAGAATCCTTTGGAAAGATTATAGTTTTCATTTCGTTACAATAGAATTTTCTGGAAAGATTCCACTGTCTCATTTCTTTAGAATAGAATCTTTTGGAAAGATTCCATTGCACGTTTCTTAAAAGCACCTAAAAATTTGATTTAAAAAAAAATCATTTTTGAGATTTTAACTTTTTATGAAAACTTGAACTGTCCTTTTTATAGAAATATTTATAATATATATAAATAATCCTCATTTGTAGAAATATTTTTAAATAATTTTTTAAGTAGATGTGCAGTATTACTGCGAAGTGCGTCTTACGAAGTTTAAAATTCTTTTAAAGCCTTATTTCTCAGAACATACTGTTTTCATGTTTTGGGGCATCATTACTCAAAAACTACTTGAGATACATTCTTGAAACATTTTATGATTGTTTATGAAGCACTTTTGAACACTTTAACACAAAGAATAAGAAACAAATGCAAACTTCTTTTAAAAATATTTTATTAAAATTATTAAATTATTATTATTTTTTTTTTAATTTATAACTTTGTGAATTTTTAAAAAATTAAAAAACCCGTGTTAAAGTATTTAAAAGTATTCAAATATTGCACTGTAAAAACTTCAGATTAATACACTAATAATATAGAGTAAGTGAGATGCCCCAAAGTTTGTGAATTTAACATGGATGACTATGGAGGTGCCGACCCCCTTAAAATAGAATCATTTCGAAAGATTTTATTGCTTCTGTCCGTAAAATAGAATTCTTTCAAAATTTTCTTTTGGCCTTCGAAACAGAATCTAATTAAGAGATTCTACCTTATAAGACAGTGAAACGGGTTTGAAGACATGCAGGGAAAACGTCAGGTTAAAAGTTGGAAAAACCCCTCAAGAGTTAATCAGCGAAAATAAAAGTATGTTTAATCACACAAGTATGACATACGTAGATATGTTAACCCAAACATTCTACAAGGAAAAGACTGAGTCACCCCAAATTATATTCTGAAAGCGTGCCTGAAGCGCACAAGTGTGATTGGTAACGTAGTAGCTGACATAGAATTCATCTTTGCATATATTTTTCTTTCTTTCCTTCCTTTATGTTGCGTAATTAGTATTTTCTATTTTCGAGAACAAAAGTATTTCTACTACGCTGAAAGCTTGTAAATGGCGTAAAAAAAGTTTGTAGCGCCATCTATTTTCAATCCAAGTAACTAATATTTTAATACAAAATCATATTGAACAAAATACCAATATGAAACATAAATCTTCTGAAAATTTGTTCAGATTATTCCTTGGTGTTTGTTCAAAACATTAAGTAACACATATCTCTCAATCAATTCGTGTAGCAAATATAATTAATTTTGAATAACATAGATATGGAACTCTTTTATTTTTTAAACAATGCAACCCACATCGATATCAATCCGAATATACACCATACCGAGACAAGCCCAATAACTAGATTTCGACACACATAGTATTAATATTTGAGAATTGGACTAATATAATATTATTTATCCACAAACGTATACATTTTTTTTTACTTCTGCTGCTTGCAACTTACGGATTGACATACATATAGCGCAACTAAACATTTGCTATTACCAATTCCAAGCTAAAGTGCAAATGGTGTGTCTCAATGGTATTGATAGTTTTTAATGGAAACGTTATTATAATTAACAGATGGTTATATATATTTAGGTTATAGCGCCTGTGTAGGAGTGGAATTAGTTTTCTTACTACCATACTCCCCGGGTGTCACTAAAACTTATTCTAAAGAAATCAAATGACTTAGTGCAGAAACTGATTAACTTAAAGTTTTGGTGACATTAATAACACAGTCACATAGTAAACTGTAACAAGTACACTGTTTCAAATACAACTCTGTCAAAAAAATGCTTGCAATAATTTTTACCCATAACCTTACAGACTACAGCTGTAGTGAAAACTTTATTTTTCGTCAATTTTAAGTTTCAGTTTCAAGCGACGATAAATTATTTGCTCTTTTTCTTAGAAAGAATGAATTTTCTTTTCATGTAGACAAGATGTATAGTTACCTGTTTCTCGAACAGATGGCGCCACAAAACATTTATCCATAGCTTCACAAGTCACTTCGTGTGTCATCCTCACAAAAAAGCATTTGACTGTGGCGATGCGGCGGGACTTGCTAATCGCATATGGAAGTAGCAGATGGTCGACCGTCGCGCGCGATTTATTGAGCAGCACACCCCATGTGGTAGTCGCTAGTACAAATTAATTAATCCGCCGTTATGTTAAAAGATAGGCTTTGTGTTCGAAAAACACGGTTATTCTAGTACGACGTTAATTAAAAATTACCAATTACCTTCAAATGTAAATAGATGTAATAATTGTAAATAAATGTAAATAATTTTTTATTTATGCTAATACAAAAATTTTCATAAAGAAAGTAGTCTTTTCATCATAAATATGATACAGGGTGTTTCAGGATTGGATATGGTTTTGTGGCATTGAGTCCTCTTGGGACCTATTATGCCAAACTCAAGATCAAAAATCAGATATATAATATAATATTAAAGTGAAATGAGTCAAAACATAATGAATGAATATTATGAAGAACAAGGGGCTACGGATATAAATTGAATAAGACACATTTTAATCGGGTTTTAAGGAAAAACTACTATTTTAATAGGGTAATAGACAAATGGAACGCGTTGCCAGAAAATATAGTTAATTCAAAGGGAGTGTACGAATTTAAGATACAATTGGATAGTCAGTTTGAATTGGGGAATTCATAAACAAAGGACCAGCCTTGTTGGGCTTGAGCCTGTAGCTGGTCGTCAATATTTGTATTTGTATTTGTATTATATAAAATTATATGTGATGGATAAAACCAATGTCATGTAAAAAGCTAAAAATATTTGGATGAGGATTCTCTCGAACCATGTTTTCTAAAACCAAGGTATATGAATTAAAATGTTTAAGTCGTTGCCTATTAAAATGAGAACAATCTATTAAAATGTGTTTTACGGTTAGTGGGCAAATGCAGTAATTACAAATGGGATGATCTTCTCCGAGGAGGAGGTGTCTATGGGTTATTCGCGTATATCCAATACGCAGACGTGTTAGTATTACATTCTGTCGTCTTAGAGCTGGTAACTGCCATTGAGTTATATTTGGTCTTATAGCGTGGAGTTTGTTCTCAGTTTGTTCATTCCATTCGTTCTGCCATTTCTCTTCTAAAAATTTGTAAATACTAGATTTTAAGTCACGATAAGGGATGGTATGATTAATATTATTTACCGCCGATTTGGCGGCTTTGTCAACTATTTCATTTCCTGATATCCCAACATGAGATGGGATCCAACAAAATACCAAGTTAAAATTTTTGGATGAAAGATGATAAATTTTTTTCAGACTCCAAAACAACGGGATGACTGGCATGATCAGGATCTTTCAATGACTGTAAAACACTAAATGAATCTGTGAAAATGATACATTTTTTTATGACAATACAGTGTGTTCCTGAAAGGTCTTCCTAACTTTGAAATGACATAACTACGAAACCGTGATAGATAGAAATATGAAATAAGTGGTACATTTAATAGACAGGTCTGGAATTTTAAATAGACTGGTTTAAAAATTAGTTACAGTTTTGGCTAATAGGTGGCCGGTAAAGAGATTATAGATTTCATGAGAAACTGGGACCTCATCCCCGGTACATTGCAATTTTGCAACAGTTTGTCGCCACTCTTCAAGGATTGGAGGATGCGCCAGACACTTCGTGGTTTGTGCAAGATGGCGCCCAACCGCACCGCACTTCTACAGTGTTCCACCTTCCTTGATGAAAGAAATTATTCCAAGGAGACCGGCAGCGAAATAAATTGGCCTCCATATTCCCCGGACCTCACTTCATGAGACTTCATTCTCTGTGGCTATTTGAAGGACTTAAAAAAGAAACCTCAAATGCTTGAGCTCTTCATCTGTGAGGCATATGTATCCATTTCAGTGCACACATTGCGGCAGTTGGCTTCAATCTTCTCCTTGCGCTTGCGTCAAGTGATTGCTGTTGAAGGTAGACATCACAATTTCATTGCAATGTGATTTGACGCCTGTTTACGAATGACAATTTACACACAATTTAAAGGGAAAAGAAATCAAGTGCAGCGCCATCTATTATCCTCAGTTATAACTAATTTCGTAAACCGGTCTATTTTAAATTCTAGGCCTGCTCATAAAACATACCAATTGTTTCATCTTTCTATCTATCATTGTTTCGTAGCTATTTCATTTTAATGTCCTTTCCGAAACACTCTGGTCAAAGAGTATTTCAAAACCATACTTCAGATTAGTATAAAGATGTTTTGAAATACCCCTTTATTGATCTGTCTCTGTCCCATTAGGAAGTACAACCAGTTCTACGACTGCGTGATGGACACGTTACGCAGCAGGTGCCGCCCCGAAGACGAGCGACTGCTGGGGCAGTACCTGGTGGACAGCGCCCAGGACCTGGCCTGGAACTGCGGCGAGCAGACCTCCACCTCCGACTTGGACCGCAACCGTGACGATCGCAGGGGCGGCGACCGCTACGGAGACACCAGGGGCGGCGACCGCTACGGAGACACCAGAGGCGGAGACCGCTACGGCGACAACAGGGAGAGAGACGGAGTGCGGGGCGGAGACTACGGCGGCCGGGGCAGCGACTACGGCAGGGATAGGTACAGCAACGGAAGGAACGGTGAGTCACGTTTGTGTGCACGATTTTCGGTACAGCCGCAGTCTACGTTCGTAGCGGTGGCAACGGCCTTGGCGATTTTTTTTTTAGCGCACTTCTAAAATCACCGAGGAAAAAATTATTTCAAAAATCGTTTTCATGCACGAATATTTTTTTTTTACAACGAAAAATGAAAGCTTCAAAACATATTTGAGAACGTTTAGAAAAATACATTTTATTAAACGGCTACAAAAGTAATAAGCTTAAACTGAAATTTTTCTTACTTAACTTGGGGGCTCCGCCCCTGCTCGCTATCGCTTGTCAACCTCCGATGATTGCTACGCAATCATATTTAGTTCGCTTCGTGAACTATACTTTTCAACAATGAGGGGGGGGGGATTGCTTCACAATCCAACCCCATTTGGATCGCTGCTGGATTGATTTTGGTCATATAGTATGACTGTTATTGAAGGTTCCCTTCTCTTACCATTGCGATATCTAGCTCATGTGTCCGAGTAGCTGAAAATTACCTACTTTTTTTGCGAGATTAGGGGATCCGTATATAAGCCGACTCCCGTACTTTACCTTTAGAAAACGTTCCAAAATTTCTCGGCTTATACACGGAAATATACGGTAAATAAAAACAAAATGTTTTTAAATATATCAAGAACAAAACATCTCATTTCCACATAAAAAAGGAAATTGGTAAATAAATAACATATTGTTAAAATTCAGAGGAAATCTCATCATAATTTTAAACGTTTTAGCTGATCCGTGTAGTAATAGTACTTTTTAAGATTTTCCAATTCGACTGTTGCTATGGAAACGGCGACCGAATTGGCCGGTTCTTCTGAAAACATACAAACTTTCTAGCGCGTACTCTCAAATTTTATGTATGAATTAATCAAAAAATATAACAGTGTTTATCGTATGCGCGTGCTCCAAATTCATTAGCCCGTTGAACCACAAGACTCACTTCTACGTGACTCGCTATCTACCAATCATAAAGCGAATAAAACTGAAAAAGACCGCACAATTTTTTTTTTTATAATTAGTCTCGAAGTATACGAAAATCTTTAGGAAATGCTTTCTTTTGTGTTTTTGGAGCTTACGCGAAAAAACCCAAATCAATCAACAAACCACACAATTGTCGCTTTTTAAGGCTTCCCCAAGTTCGGACTTTTCAACGAGCAAAGTCTATATGAGCTGTTATTTTTGAAAGTGGTTATAAGTCCATTTTTTCATACATCGAGATATTAAAGGGTTTGCGCTTAAATTAATTTTAAAATATTGGCAAACGTTACTCAATTTGGATGATGTTTTTAACACTATAAACCTGTTAAATTTTACTATGCAATAATAATTATTAACATTGTTGAATAAAATAAACTTTTTTTTTCAAAGTGGACTTATACCACTTTCAAAAATAACGGCTCATATAATGCTTCATGTGTTTTGCTGACTAATATTTTTGCTATGTTACTTTTGTATTTGTAAATCTTATTTCTGTATCTTATTTCTGCTTTGGGATTATGGTATCAAAAATTGTTTACGATTGTCGATTGCTTCATGAAGAGTTCACTTGAGGTAAAAGCAAATTATGTACATGATAATTCTTTTTTTTTTTTTAAACTTTCGTATGAGAAGGATTTTTAGTATGATCTCTCTCAACCAAATCAAAAGAAAAGTGAAGATTTTACTTTTTGTTACCTGATTGTTCTAGCATGGCTAAATATCAGGAATATCTTGAAATGTAGTTTATAGATGTTTGGCGTTGAATCTAATAGGCTTCGGAACTAATTAACTATCGTATATCTATCCCGACTTCATTCATTGGAAATTTTATCGACAAAGTGCTTAAATGCTATTCGGAAAACCAGCCAACTGATATTCACGTTGGAGTTACGTACAGGAAACAAATTCTACCTGAAACAGTACCACCGCCTATATTTAGCTTGATATAAAATGCCTGTCATACTCGTCTAAATTCCTTTAAGTAACTTGTTTTAACCTTCAATGGTTTAAACGAGATAATTCGTCCATTAAAATCTGACAAATTTTACCCTCGATAGGTTATCTCGTCATCAAGATAATGCTCATTTTTGATGATGACGAGATGAAGATATGGTCAGTTTTTTCTGATGACGAGATACCTCGTCTATCACAAGATCTGGTCAATTTTCTCCTGATGACAAGACATTTCGTCTGTCACAAGATCTGGTCAATTTTCTCCTGATGACAAGACATTTCGTCTGTCACAATATCTGGTCAATTTTCTCCTGATGACAAGACATTTCGTTTGTCACAATATCTGGTCAATTTTCTCCTGATGACAAGACATTTCGTCTGTCACAAGATCTGGTCAATTTTCTCCTGATGACAAGACATTTCGTCTGTCACAAGATCTGGTCAATTTTCTCCTGATGACAAGACATTTCGTTTGTCACAATATCTGGTCAATTTTCTCCTGATGACAAGACATTTCGTTTGTCACAAGATCTGGTCAATTTTCTCCTGATGACAAGACATTTCGTTTGTCACAAGATCTGGTCAATTTTCTCTTGATGACAAGACATTTCGTCTGTCACAAGATCTGGTCAATTTTCTCCTGATGACGAGATACCTCGTCTATCACAAGATCTGGTCAATTTTCTCCTGATGACAAGACATTTCGTCTGTCACAAGATCTGGTCAATTTTCTCCTGATGACAAGACATTTCGTCTGTCACAAGATCTGGTCAATTTTCTCCTGATGACAAGACATTTCGTCTGTCACAAGATCTGGTCAATTTTCTCCTGATGACAAGACATTTCGTTTGTCACAATATCTGGTCAATTTTCTCCTGATGACAAGACATTTCGTTTGTCACAAGATCTGGTCACTTTTCTCCTGATGACAAGACATTTCGTTTGTCACAAGATCTGGTCACTTTTCTCCTGATGACAAGACATTTCGTTTGTCACAAGATCTGGTCACTTTTCTCCTGATGACAAGACATTTCGTTTGTCACAAGATCTGGTCAATTTTCTCCTGATGACAAGACATTTCGTTTGTCACAAGATCTGGTCACTTTTCTCCTGATGACAAGACATTTCGTTTGTCACAAGATCTGGTCACTTTTCTCCTGATGACAAGACATTTCGTCTGTCACAATATCTGGTCAGTTTTCTTCTGATGACGAGATATCCCGTCCATCAAGATCTGGTCAGTTTCGAGCAATGACGGGACACCGAGACAACCACCATGAAGGTTACGTTCATTTTATGAAACCTGGTATTCAAAAAGGATAGCTAATCAACGGCGCTGATGTCATTGTTGTGTCGCCCAATCAGAGCGAGATTTTTTTCCGGATTGCGCATCCATCAATGTGAACTCTTCATGCATACGATTGGCTCAGAACGAACGTGACACGAGTCGAAGAAAAAGTTTGAAAAATGACTCACACCAATTTGCTTTACAACGAACCCTATCCACTTGGAGTGCATTGGCTTCGCTTGTGTTTGAGGTATCAGCAATACAGAATATCATAAGTAATGGGAAACATTCCGTGAGCTCGTGAAAGAAGTAGCATGGCATCGATTATCTCAAGAAACAGTCTGAGCGTATTTCCCAGCAGCTTAATGCTATTTCTCCCTATCACTCGTTTTGAATAACTGTCAAGAGGTTTGGACAGAAAACACGAATCCTGACTAATTGGCGAGAGTGATGCAAATCACTCGGCCACGCGAGGCGATTCCCAAGCCCACGTGATCTACAGTTCTGAGATACTAACGGCCGTATTCACAAGTCCGAGTTAACTCGAGGATCAACGATAATCCGCGAGTTATCGAAAAAACCGTATTCACAAGTCCTGATCCGTGGTTTAAACTGCCGTTTCGGTGTTACATTTTGATCCTCCGAAATCGGCGAGTTAACTCGCGAGTTACATTTAACGCATGCGCAGTACCATCTTTTTGGAAAAAGAAAATGGAGGACACATTTCATTCTATGCTCAATTACAGAATTCTTGCGACGACTGAACTGGATCTGTCATTACGGAGCCCCTACTACATAGCAGCTAATCTCCTCATAATAAAATTGCTTAAATGGAAAAATTTAAACATATTTTTATTGAAATTCAAAAGAAAAATGAAAATAAAAATAGCTGCGTAATCTTAACCAAGCAGCTTAGCGAAAAGATAGATGGCGCCACCTCTGTCCTCTAAGCCGGAGAGAGCGAACGGTAGAAAACGACCATGGCAGATACAAATTCGTCGTAGAATTAAAATTATTCTGTTGAGTTACTACGAATGAAAGAAAATTGATAATGCAAGTTACTTGTCACGACACCAACACACACCCATACTGACAAGTACAAAGATAATCAGATTACATACATTTGTCAAGACATTGTGTACAATTCTTTCTTGCCAAATTTAGGTTTCCATAAAATTCCAATTTGAGATTAAATACCTTTGCATTTCTTTTCCCAAACCCATATTAAAATGTTGTGCGAGTCCTATTTATTCACAATTTGGAATCAATTCTACGGCGAAGTACGGGCTTGATCAGTATGAATGCAGATTCGGGCGTCCTAACCAATGTAAACAAATATCATGTGATCGTGAGGAGCCAATCATAGCGAGCGTCTCATTTTAATCCCCGGATCACTTAACACGCCGTTTGAGAATACCGTTTTTGATAATCCTCGAGTTAACTCTTACTCGCGGATCAACTGATCCTCGAGTTAACTCGAGACTTGTGAATATGGCCGTTAGACAGTGACTCCGCCAACATGCACCGTCTATTTCATTAGAGGTTCGGTATAGTACAGACGCTGTGGGGCTGGATATCGTGTACCAATCTTTTTGGGATGTCTAATCTTCTCAGAGGTGTTGATTAAATTCATAGTCTGTTACTTTAAATTCGTGAAGAGTAGACGTGATATATATTGAACCATATACTCTCTGTCAACCACGAGAACTGCTCCAGATACAAAGTTTGTGCTTGTCTGTTGCCGTAGAAACGAGACGTAGCCAATTTCCTATTTTCTTAAAGAGAATTTGCCACATTGGCGCGCTTAGCTAGAATTGGCTCTCTAGACGTGTGTGAGATAAGAGGATATTATCCATTTGCTCGTGGAAAGCAAGGTGAAAATCGTCTGGCTTTGTGGGTAGTTGAGAAATTTCCAATTGTACCGAATGAGAATTGTCCTGGGCAATGATTTCTCGCAAATCGCTACCATGTCAATCTTAAATCGCCAAATCAAATTCATCATAAAATTTAAATTTTCATATGCCATCCGTTTTTCACGTGTACTTCGCTTCATTAACCTTTTGACTGAGGCTATATATAGATATAATAACAAGCACGATTCTTTCTTGGCGCGATTCTGGATTTCAAGGTACAACTGCTGTAACGGCCGTGGTTTACATCCTTTCTTGGTGCGATTCTTATAACTTTCAAGCTACAACTTCTGGTAACGGCCGTAGTATAAATTATTTCTTGGCTTGATCATGGTACAGCTGCTGTACCGGCCGTAATCTAAAGGTTAATGATGGCAATTGAATTTGTAAAAATGGTTCAATACTTTGGCGATTCAAGATTGACAAACTAGCTCTTGGTGAGAAATGGACAATTCTCATTCGATACTATAGGACATTTTTCAACCACTCAAGAAGTCAAAAGACACCATGCTGCGTTCCAACAGCTAGTGATATCACTCATTATCCTGTCGTCAAATCACCCACCACCAAACCTTGCCCGACATACATTTGTTCGTGGAACACAGCAAGGTAAAAATAGCCTGACTTCTGGAATGGTTGAGAAATTTCCTGTACTATTGACTAACACGAGATACCCCAATGATCTTTCATTTTCCCACGCGGTTTGCTGCATGTGGTAAACATGGGGATCGTGACCCTAGGATGTCCAAGCTCTATCTCTTTCTCACCATTCTTTCTTTTCACAATTACTTGACACTGTCTTATGTTTGGCGCAGCTTGGCCAAATTTGCCACTAACACCATGAAATACTAATCTAACCCACCTTAGAATGGAATTCTAGTAGGCAATGATTCCTCGCCAACCCCTAACGTGCCAATCTTAAATTGTCAAAGCATAGAGCCATTTTTTTTTAAATTTCTTTTGCCATCCGCAGAGAATGAAGTGAAGAATTTTAATGGAATTTTTAAAAACGGTTCTACGCTTCCGCAAGGTTACTCTACACGCACGGAACCGCCAATAAATAGACTTCGCGTCAGGAGCAGTTCTCCTGATGGACAGACAGCATTCCAAAGTGACCTGGACTCGTGCCACAGTCGTTCTGAAAACATACATGCATTGGGTTGCTTACGGTGAAGGCCTGTGTGGACTGAAGTTCGTGTTTGATGCTGTTAGATTATTCAGGGAGCGGCGAGATCACCTGTTGCCGGAACGAGAGGTGCGACAGGTACAGACAGCAGCAGTGCAGGGACTCCCTCTCCAAGACCATCGACAACAGGATCTCCGGATACCAGGATTCGCAAAAGTGCAGGTGAGCCCCTCCCTCTCTCATCTCATTGGAGAATAAAGTGTTGCTACAGCTACAAAATTACAATGGGCGTAATTAGGCCCGGTGCACACATCCGGTTTTTCAACGTGCCACTGCGGCACGGAAGCCCAACTGTGCACACATAACCGTGAAATGACGCACGAACTCATTTCGCGCCATTTGCGATACATATTCTATCGAAGAAAACGTGTTTATTTCACTTACTTGGAGTAAAAAAAGTATATTTTGAAACAAAATAGACGTTACTGGATACAATCATTTATTAATTATTATTTATATTCCATTTGTTTATGAAAACAAGGTACTTCAGGACGGAGACTCATGTGCGACGACCGTGCGGAACTGCGGTACAAATTGCACGCAAGTTGGACGTGCGGCGCCCAAGCGGCGCTGGATGCATGTGTGCACTGCTCCATTGGATCTAATGTATCTCAGACCACACTTGCGTTGCCGCAGCGGCGCCGCACCGCTGAAAAACCGGATGTGTGAACCGGGCCTATGGGTGCACACATCCGGTTTTTCAACGTACGGCGCAAGCTGCCGCAACACATTAGATCCAACTTGCGTGCAATTTCTATCGATGTTCAAAATTAAACCATCGATGTTGATAGTACATCGCCCCCAAAACATCGATGTTTTATAGCAATAATTATTAATTATTTATCAACCTATGGGGGGTTGAGGAACATACCAACCTTTTTTTTATTTGCCGTAAATAAAAAGTATTGGGGCCTATAAATATTATAGGCCCTAATATTTGTTATTTACAGTTTGTAAAAAAAGAAGTTTGTTAATTTTCTCCACCTTATGCCGACTTCTTTTTTCACTAACTATCCCACCAAATTAGGGAAAAAACTTTTCCTGATGGGACGGATGTCGCCATCACTGACAAATACTGAGTTGCACGGTTATTTTTCTTAATTTTCACTATGGGGCTTTTTTTTGTTCAAAAATAAACCATCGACAATGTTAAAACCTCGATGTTAAACAAACATCGGTGGTGAAAATCGATGGTGAAAACATCGACATCGATGTCGCATCCCTATTTGACATGCTTGACTCGCTTTTTGAAGTTCCTAGCAATAGCAATGCTCTGTCTACTTATATTCCACGTCTATGTAGTGAATTCGCGGTTTTAAAACTTACATTTCCAGAGTTTTACCAGAAGTATCACTTCTAATTCCTTCTTTGTCGATTTCAGGAAGACGCGTGACGACTTCAACTGTCTGATGTGGCAGACGTCCAACTGCGTGAGCCGGGAGGACAGAGACAGAGACAACGACATCTTCAGGAGGGCCAGGGATTACATTTCCAGGAACTGCGACACATACGGAAGTAAGTCCAAACTCCACTTCCCTTCCAAATTGAGGTGGTGTGGTGTGTAAGTTTGGACAGTGGTGTACCGGCTCAGGTGTTGCCTCGTCATCTGACCGCGGCTAAAAATTACGAGGTTTGTCCTCGGATCTTTCCCTTCCGAGGTTGCTCCCGGACCGTCGCCTGTAGCCCGTTGCGGTTCTCCGGTGTGACGTTAATTCAATACCTAACCTTTCGAATTTAGAAGTTTCTTTTCCTAATGCCAGATGACAAACGTCCTCTTTGGCGGATTGGGAAGATTTTACTACAACCGAATGCTCTTTCATGATGTATCTCGAGGTTTTCTTATAGCATAGTTTATCTTCGTATTAGCAACGTTTGGCTGTTAATCTAACTGGCTATAACCCAATCGACTTTCATAAAAAAAATCCAGAATTCATTCTTTGGAGTTTTTGATGAACGAAGTTAAGGTTATTTTCTCCAAACAACAAGCCAAGTTAAGGTATCCGGTTAAGGTTCGAGATCCTTTTTTTTTTAAATGTTGTATCGAAACATTTTAATGATATTTTAATGTTTAGTGTAATTTAGCAATAGCATTGGGCTATAACTATTTAAAATATATATTAATAATTTTGTAAAAATGATAATTATGTAATTTTAAAGAAATTTGTCAAAAACTTCATATATGCTAAATGAAAACCTATACAACCCATTTGATAAAATGATACTACCAAGATAAACTACATACATTTTTCTAGAGAATGAACTAAAATCAAAAGGATATTTTAATAAACAAAAATTTGACAAGCGATCGAAAAATAAACACAAGATTTTTGATAGTTTTACTCCTATTTCTTAAATAAATGGAGATAATGCAGCATAATTATTCTAGTTTATTCCCTAGGCAAGATTATACCGAACAAGTTCTCAAAGTTTTACGAGAATCCATCCATTACTTTTTGTGTTATAATATTTGAAGTGAAGAAATAATGCATAAAAATTCATTTAGAGTAAAATATAGTTTGAAGTCTCTATCGTTTGCCTTGCTTTTTTTTTTACTGTTTGTGTAAATAATTTTGTTCTTCACTTTTCTTAACAAATGTTTACTCTGTTTCCAAAAAAGAAGAGAAGCCATTTAAACATTTAAAAAAACCTTTCTAAAATTGTATTTGCAAGAAAAAAAAAAAAAAAAAGTTTTGTACTTAAATTTTGACAGGTTTTTGGTCTTTTAACGGTCATTTCCGGTGTTTTCCATAGATACTTCCGGCTGTTTCACACCTTGATTAAAATCTTAATATCTCCGCAACTAATTAACTTAGAGAAAAAATCAAACATATTTTGGAAGATCAAATAAAATACTCTACTTTGCCTTGTGAGCCGACCAACCGGTATAGTGGTTAAGGTGTTAGCCTCTAGATCGGAAAGTCCCCGGTTTGAATCCGGGTTCGGGCATGGATGTTTGTAAGCGTATACCAGCTCAGGTGTTGCTTCGTCATCTGAACATGGTTCAAAATTACGAAGCATAAATTGTTAGGGGCAATGATGGTCCTCCCACTGGGTGCTCCATCACTCCCGGCCTTGTAGTGGCCAATGACTTAGGTCAAATGTGCCCGCCATTAGAAAAAAAAAACTTTGCCTTGTGACGTAAGTCTTATCAAAAATAGAAAAACGTGAGACCAATTTGTCGAAATTGGATTTTTTCCGAGTTCAATCTATCAAGCATTCATCGATGATTCATTAGCCTGTTGTGCTTGTTGCTCCAGTGCGATGCTAATTATATACCTACCTGTGCCATATCGACGATAAAAAAGGACCCCTGTTAAAATAATCTTATATTTTTTCATAACAGAGAGAATCTATTTACAAGCTACAGTATAAAAATTTGCACACAATATATTTCATGAATATTGGTTTAAATTACATGATGTTGTCCACAGATCTATACCTTCAGGGTTAATTACAGACCATGACAAAAAACCCGTTATGTAGCTCCAATGTGACGTAAATAAAAAAATGCCATACCATCACCGATACAATACAAAAGCGAGAAGTTAGCGCAACCGCACTCCTCTGCGATTACACCAGGCTCTGACGTCATCTTGCGTGGTTCGCTCGCTTGTTAATTATAGACTTTATCTGCTCAGCCAGACCGGGAGAGAGCACCCCTAGCGAGTGCTCAGTACAGTTGACGTTGACTACCATCAAGGATTCTCTTTTTATAGCAATTCCGTTGTGTTTCAGGATGGACCGACAACAACTGCTTCAAGACGACAGAAATGCAACGGTGCGAGGCCCTCCTGTCCAACACCAGGGGTGGAGCAAACTACGAAGCTTGCAGGTCAGTAGACGCAATTCCTATATAACGGGGTTGTGTACTCCTAGGATCTTTCCCTTGGGGAATTGATCCCGAACCGTCGACAATGGCCCGTTGTGTTATTCCCCCCAGCACGACATTAATTAAAATACCTACCTCTGTAATTCGAAACCAGCTTGACCTTGACTGCACTTTTCCCACCAGGTCTTTCCTGAGCTTCCGCGACTGTATGACGGAGGAGCTGTCTAGGCGGTGTACCAGGGAGGACGACCTGTACCAGGGCGCCTACCTGGTGGACAAGGCGCAGGAGATGTCATGGCAATGCGGCTCCGACCACCACAACGGCAAGAACCAGTACTCCACATTCGACAGGAACAGCGACCGAGACAGGACATACGACAGGGACAGGACGTACGACAGCGACAGGGACCGGGACAGAGACGGATATGGAGGAGGAGCGTACAACAGCCCCATGCATCTGGAGGATGAAGGTAAGTTCTTGAACAGGCCTGGAAGTATCTTAAAAATTATCTCACTAACTTAGTCCTATCATTTGTCCGTAGAGGGGATATAAATGTAGAGCTAGTAATTATGCCCTTTGTGCCCAGGAATCATACGATTAAAACTAGTAGTAACGTGACCGTCAGACTGTCGGGTGGAACCGAACACTCATCATCTGATTGGTCCACGGGACGGGAGAAGACGCCCATCCATTGACTCTTCATCTGATGGATCCGCGTGACGTAGTGGTAGATTTTGGAGATTTCATGACTTTTCGTCACTTTGTAGAAATGTGCCATTCACACATCTACCCTGTGATAACATCGTATATCGTCGAACGAGGTGATGAAATTCCAAATCGGTCAACCAAGTCCATTTTTCAGAGAAGTCACGTGCTTCTAGTCGACATGTTGGTCACTGTTTGAAGCTCCTCTCAATAAGTATTAGCAGTAAAACTAGTAACCTGATCGTCAGTATTGTTTCTACTTTCGTCTGTCGGGTAGACCGAACATTCTTCATCTGATTGGTCCATGGGACGAGAGAAGACGCACATCCATTGATTCATCACCTGATGGGTCCGCGTGACATAAGTAATGATGGCCACTTTTTATGCCCAGGGATCACTGTGACTAAGACTAGTAGTAGTAACGTGACCGTCGGACTGCCGGATGGAACCGAACATTTATCATCTGATTGGTCCACGTGACGGGAACATTTAGAACAAATTTCTGTCTAGTTAACCTTTAGACTATGGCCGGCACAGCAATTGTACCATAATAGCGCCAAGAAAGATTTTAGACTACGGCAGTTGCATAAGTTGACCTTGGCAGGTATAAGAATCACGCCAAGAAAGAATCGTGCTTGTTATGTCTACAGCCGTAGTCCAAAGGTTAAATTTCGCGCACGTCCGTGTCTCCAGTAGAATTTCGGGCCAAATTTGGAGCACATTCGTATCTCTAGTTAAATTACGCGAAAAAGAGCAAAAAAAAATAGCATAGATAACGAAAATCTTACCAAAAGCATCCCCGACAATGCCTGAAAAATCTCCATAACGAATTTTTGATGCATTCAAGTCTTCGGATGCTGTATTTCTGTTCTTGTGTTACACGATGGTTTACTCACTGGTGCCACTCTCTGTTGCAGATGCCATGTGCGCGTCCAGGATCCAGACCTACACGGACACGTGCAAGCAGGAGATGGACGACAAGAACAAGGACATGTATGCAGAGAACGACTACGAAGTCAGGGCCAGGATCAAGTGCTGGTGAGTGACATGCTCATTCCTTACTGCAGATGTTGAGTTTGGCTTAATATGTCCCAAGAGGACTCAATGCCACAGAACCATATCCAATCCGTCCTTACTGGAGATGGTCCCACAGGGGCCGCTGTTGGTTCGGTTGGTGGAGTGGCAGCTTAGCGACCGGAGAGTTACCAGTTAGAAACTCCATCCGACCCAAAACCGTGTACGTTAAGGCCCGGTGCACGCATCGGGCTTTTAACGTGCGGCACCGAAGCCCAAGTATGCACATATAACCGTGAAATGACGCAAGTACTCATTTCGCGCCATTTGTGATAAATAACTATAGAAGAAAACGTGTTTATTTCGCTTACTTGGTGTAAAAATAGTATACAGGGTGGTCCCGAATTCATGGTACAAACTTTAATGGTAGGTACAGGACATTGTAACAATGATTTATTGTATAGGAATGTATAGTCGCAAGTGACGCGGTGAGGCGAAAACAGGGGAAATAACGGCCGAAAGGAAAAACAAAGAACTGGTCCAAGACTTGGGCCAAGGGACTGGTCCACCCCGATCTCCCGATTTATCGAGCCTCGATTACTTTTTATGGGGACATCTAAAGCATCTTGTTTATGAGACTCCAGTTGACTCATATGAGGATCTCGTCGCTCGCTTATCTGTAGCTGCTGCAGGTGTGCGTGAAATACCAGGCATCTTTGAACGTGTACGCCAATCGCTCCACCGACGCTGTCAAGCATGTATCGATACTGGTGGACGCAATTTTGAACAATTACTGTAAACATGACAATTGTCAACAACGCTTTCAATAAAATCTTTGTTTTTCCTTTCGGCCGTTATTTCCCCTGTTTTCGCCTCACCGCGTCACTTGCGACTATACATTCCTATACAATAAATCATTGTTACAATGTCCTGTACCTACCATTAAAGTTTGTACCATGAATTCGGGACCACCCTGTATTTTGAAACAAACTAGACGTTACTGGATACGACCATTTTTTAATTATTATTTATATTCCATTGATTTGTGAAAACAAGGAACTCGATACCGGAGAAGCGTGTGCGGCGCCGTGGGGAACTGCGGTACAAATTGCATGCAAGTTGGACGTGCGTCGCCGGAGTCATGTTGTGCACTACTCCTTTGGATCTAATGTATCTCAGACCGCACTTGCATTGCCGCAGCGGCGTCGCACCGTTGAAAAACCGGATGTATGCACCGGGCCTAAGTCTATCGTGGCCTCAAATGTCTTCAAGTTGGTGTAATATGGACGTTTGGAGAGAAGGGCAGCTGAGGTATAGACCTCATCCGGTGACTATGGTTCAAAATGCCGAGGTGTAGTCTTGCGATCTTTTCCTTCGGGATGGATCGATCCCAGATCGTCGCCAATAACCACCTTCCATTTCAAGGGAGAGAGGTAGTTGAATTAACGTCGCACTCGGGAGGAAGAGAACGGGCAAATGGCGACGATACTGGTTCAAAGGGAAAGAACCGAGGACCACGTCATTTTCAACCATGGTCAAAAGACGATGTCGACACGCCTGTGTTGGATCAACACTCTCCACAGCGTCCAAGTGAGGGCATTTGATGCCACGACCGATTTTCCGTGCACCAGCCTATACGTGCACGAGTATCAGGTTGGATCGAGTTCCGAACTGGACATCCTTCGGTTGGTTCGGAATTCATCCCGAGAACCATTTCATCAGACCGATGTAGTTCATAGCTTATGGGGCCGTGGTTGGCAGATTATCGGATTTGGTTGAATTTGAACTCGCAACCGGAGGATTGTGAATTCGAATTCAACCAAAAACCGTCGAGTACAAAGGGGGCAGGTACACGTTAAATCCATTGTGGCCTCAAATGTCCTCACGTTGGGAAGTTTGGAGAGTGGGGTTACAGTTCAGGTGTTGCCTGATCTGAAAATTATATCGTGTTGTCCTCGGTTAGGCAGGGCCGACCAACCGGTATAGTGGTTAAGGTATTAGCCTCTAGAGTGGAAGATTCCTGGTTCGAATCAGGATGCAGGCATGGATGTTTGTAAGCGTATGGTGTAGAGGCGGCTGGTGCACCTTAAATCTGTCGTGGCCGAAAGTCCTCACGTTGGGTTGGTGTGGAAATTTGGAGTGGGGTGCCAGCTCAGGTGTTGCCTCGTCATCTGGCCGTGGTTCAAAATTACGAGGTGTTGTCCTCGGTTCTTTCCCTTAAGGGACTGATCCCGGACCGTCGTCAATAGCCCGTTGTGTTATCCTAGTACGACGTTAACCAAAATTACCATTACCATTACCATCCCTTAGGGTAATGGTAATTTTAGTTAACGTCGTACTAGGATAACACAACGGGCTATTGACGACGGTCCGGGATCAGTCCCTTAAGGGAAAGAACCGAGGACAACACCTCGTAATTTTGAACCAACTTTCCCTTAGGGATCCCGGACCGTCGTCGGCCGACCAACCGTTACAGTGGTTAAGGTGTTAGCCTCTAGATCGGAAGGTTCCTGGTTCGATTCCAGGTCCGGGAATGGATGTTTGTAAGCGCAGGGTGTAGAGGCGGCTGGTGCACCTTCAATCTGTCGTGGCCGAAAGTCCTCACGTTGGGTTGGTGTGGAAATTTATAGAGTGGGGTGTCAGCTCAAGTGTTGCTTCGTCATCTGACCGTGGTTCAAAATTAAGGTGTTGTCCTCGGATCTTTGTCTTTAGATTGATCCCGGATCGTCGTCAATAGCCCGTTGTGTTGCTCTAGTATGACGCTAATTAAAATTACCTTACCTTACCAACCGAGCTAATACGACCCTATCTGACTATTGCTCAACATGTGGTGGTGTCCTCTTATCCTTCCCTTCAGGGGTTGATCACGGACCGTCGCCATGTGTTGCTCCAGTGCGACGTTAATCCAATACCAAGAAGTTCAGACTAAAGGTGCTTTTTTTCTCTTCAGCTCCATCCGACAGTACCGCAACTGCCTCTACGAGACCACGCGACGGTACTGCCAGACGGAACGCAGCCGGGTGGTGGACTCCCTGATGGCCGGATACCGACACCACCTCAGCTCGGACAGCTGCGCCCGGATATACGACACCGACTGCAACGCCGGGCGACGCCACCAACTCTCTCTCGTCCTGTTGGCCACCTGCCTCGCCATCCTCTCCGCACTCTTCTCGTTCAGGCACTAGAACAGGTGGTCAGGACTACTACGAGTGAAGGGGACACCCCTTGCCCTTCAGTTTTTGCAGTGTGTTTGAAAGAACTAACGGGGGAATAGGTTTTTAGATGTGGAATTGACTGTCATCAAGTCCTTATATTGCCCTCTTTCATCAAGGATCATTGAATTAACTATATTTGTTTCTCCTCAAAGCTCTGGCGAGTCCTCAAAAAATAGAGAATTTTCGTCAAGTCCGATTCAAGAGTCGATTTTTGTCAGGACCTCATTTTAAACAAAACCACAAGATTTGTGCGGACTTGAAATTTTTTCAATTCTTATGGCTTTTTTTTTTGTTATTTTTTTAATCTTTTTACTGTTATCTTGTTAATTTTCAGCGATTTTACATATTTTGTCACCCAAAACGAACATCTAAAATATGCGGAATACCAAATAAATTTTCTTTTGCCCCCCAATCTGACAAAAGAAAATATCTATTGTTTTGATGGATTTCCAAAAAAACAACAAATACCCTGTTTGCTCCAAAGTGGCTTTAAAAAATTTGAAACACCTTTATAGAAGTAAATTGCTTTGCAACAAAATTATTTAAAATTAATTACACAGATATCATTTGAAATTATTTGTAAACACATCTGTTTC
Source organism: Metellina segmentata (assembly GCA_947359465.1). Classification (NCBI taxonomy): domain Eukaryota; kingdom Metazoa; phylum Arthropoda; class Arachnida; order Araneae; family Tetragnathidae; genus Metellina; species Metellina segmentata. Next base: position 13,056,373 of record OX375883.1, read on the forward strand.
TTCTTCCTTTCAGACCACTGATGCATTACATTACAACACTTTTGAGATGCATGTGCCACTTGATTCATTAACCCCCAGCACAGCAATTTTTAAACCTTTTTCATCGCATGGCTCGCGTAAACTAATTATAATTCTACGGCACTACAAAAGTGCATATCTGAAACCGATATAGCCATAATTTTGGTTAAAAACTTTACAAAAACTTTTTTGTATTTATCTACCCTTCCTTTTTGTTCCAGAGTTTTTAAAAAATTAATTTACGATACTTTTTCAATACACACAAAAAAAAAAAAATGTCAGATATTATTTAAAATCGCTTTTCAACTTGCTAAATGTTCTAACTAAACCAATAAAATTAAACATATCTCGCACAATATTTAGTTTTACCATCTGTAAGGCACACACACCAGTGTTATTCTTGTGGCATACAGGTTGAAAATCACTCTGGTCTAATAAATAAAATAATTTTTTAAATTAAATTTGTATAATGATACAAACACACATTCCGTAGACTCTGTTGATTTAAAAATGAATTCTATAATATTACTAATGTTTTGAGTTTAATTATTTAAAAATATATCTACCAACATTTTAACTTGATGTTTTATGTGTCAATTTGATTTATCTCTTAAAGACAAGGTCCTTGGAAAAGATTTTGTATACTTTCATATAAGAGAGGAAACCATGCTTTTCCTAGCTAAATTATTTGAATTGTTTTGTCATTTGGCCGTATAGGACCAAAATAAACCATCTTAGACAGCCTTTTTTTCTCCAAATACACTGCCAACTTGCATTCTTTGAAAACCCAAGTTTCTTAAGAATCAGGTGATCATTTCAGCTGTCATTGGATATACTATTTTCAGAATCGGTAGCATTTTATTAAATTGTGATTTATTCACTAATAAATTTTCTTACACACCTGAGCAAATTTCAATTTGATATCAGGAAGAAAACTATAAGAAATCTTTCTGGCAACAAGTACGATTCATTAAGAAAATTGGTTATTCACAATCAGTTGCGATTTCTATTCACTTGTGTCCATATTATTATTACAAATGTGCTATATTATGTTTCGTCAGGTTTCGATGAGCTCGAAAACAAATGCGTCACACTAAACTTTCTCAAACGATCACATTTGTTATTCAACGAAACCATAATATTATATTGAAATAGTTCATGATATAACATAAGAGACATTAAATAATCGTATTACATCTTTAAAAGCTTAAAATGAAAATTTGTGAGACATTTGAAATTTCCAGTCACACACGCACAATAAAAATAAGTTTCATATTGATGAATGCAAGTCAGAAAGAAGGAAAAGCAAGAAAGTTACAGCTAAATTTTTGCATCTAAAAATCTGTTCCCAGACATTTTTCAAAATCTAATATTCATTTTGGATATATTGTGTACTGTAAATATTGTGATACTGATGTTACAAACCGTCCATTCATAGAACATAACCTGTAATGCTCAAAACAGAAACCAAGCATGAAGGTAATGGAAAAAGGTGAATTTATGTAATTAGATGTGTCACGCAAGTATAAGCATTTAAATAATTGCATAATTTGATGTACTTGAGTAAAGTGTTTAAAATCTTCTTCATATTTAGCACAATAGTAAATCTTTTGTAGTCTTTTAAATAAAAAAATACTACCTAAAATGCAACAAAAGAAAAATAAATTTCATATGTATATAAATAATTACAGAAATTAATGTACTTGAGTAAAATATAGTGCTCAAAATCTTTCCGATATGTAGCCTCATAGTAAATCTGTAAGAAGTGTCGAGCCATTTTTAATAAAAAAAACTACTACCTAAACTGCAACATCAGTATAATATAAACTTCGCCCCCTTTCACTGCATTCAATGCACTATTAAATTGAAAGTTCTAGATCAAGTCAGTCACGTAAACAAAAAGATTCTGATGTAACTGTTTTGTTTTCATCAACGTTTCTTACAATTTGTTTCCAGAATATAAAAAACAGCTCATTTTTTATGTAGTTATAGAGTAAAAGGAATATCGTTTTAACATAGTCTGCATGTTATGTATGAATTCTTGACTGTTATTCTGTAGTGAAGGCATTTATTGAAATACATTTTTGGAGACGAATCTCAGTTGAGAATTAACACACCCTGAATTTAGAAATAACTTCATGTAACGAATCTCAGCTAACAAACACATCATTACCATTGTTGAAATTAAGATAAGGTTAAATGTATACTCAACATTTCATTTATTTTTCATACACATCTCTCGTTTGTCCCTTTAGTAATAATTGTATAAGGTGTAATTTTGGTACAGTTTGATAGACTTAGTGTGGCAATGCTTTAGACACACTTTTCGTAGGAAAATGCTGTGGGCAAAGGCAATCCCACTTTATTAGAATAATGGCAACCGATTATTTGAATCTAATATTTGTAAATCACTCTTTACCTTACCATGCCAAAAAACTCTATTGTGCTGGAATTGATGTGATTTTTTATAACATTCATATTATACAGACTAATTGCAATAGACTTAAAACTAATAAATTAATTAACTTGGACAAACTTCAAAAAAGGTGTTAGTATTTTCTTAAAACTTACCTAGTAGAAGAAAGAATAACTAGTGTGGATTTTTCACCTATATTTCTAAAATTCTTTTTAGTTTCTCAACTATTTTCCACTAAGCCTAAGACGTTTTTTTCCAAATTCTTTCCTGGCAACATAAAAACATTGCCACAAGTCTTTATATCAAATTTGTGGTGCAATTTTTCAAACTGGGGTAAATATCATTCAAAAATTAATGTCAAAATGAAAGAAATATTTGAAATCTTGTAATTCCAAACCTAATTAAACACAATGTTAAATTTACAAAAACCTCATTGCTAACATTTCGCAGCACAGTTGGTGTTTATATATACAATCTAGAATGATTTTCTCATTACATCTTACGCAAATCAATTTCATCAAAATGCATCACATTATGGCTTTTCTAGAGACGAATTTCCAATGCACATAATTTAGGACAAGAATTTGATAAATATTTAAAATAATGTTTTAATACTATGAAAATATCGTTTTTGCAGCTAATTCATAGAATTATAATATCATTTTTTAAATTAAGTGCTAAAGTACTGTGAATTTTAAGAATTATTGCTGAACAAATAGTTCAGGCTATAGTTACTAATACTCATTGGCAATTGCAAGTAGATTCACATTGATGCACTTGATTTCTCTATAGTGTTTACTTTCTCCAAACCACCAATTTTAAATTTATTTTTGTAATTTGTGAAGTTTATACAATATTTTTTTTTATTTATTTATAGATTAGAAGAGGAATGGGCAACCCAAAATCGATAATCAAGTCGCTAACTAAATAGTTGAAAATATTTGGAATTAAAATATTTAGCTAGGAATCTTTTGTAAGTTCGAGTATGCATCGATTATTGTGTGCACTCAAGCTAGAATTCTTAAATTCTGAATTATTATGGACATAACAATCAATGAATTAATAAAAATGGTTATGACTACCAACTTTTTACACAATCGAAATAGAACAAATATTTTACACATAATTAAAAGTTCATTATTTCTAAATAATTCTACTATGTTCCACAAAAAATTTAAATCAATGTATACTTCGAGACGGAGAACAGAAATTATCAGTTGTCCATTCTTCCTTAAAAGTTTTGGTTGATTGTTTTATGGGTAAGAGAATATGTATTAAATACAAATATATATATTGTGTGTCACTTTTATGATCTGTAGTCAAATATCATTTTATTTTGTATTTTTCTGTGAGTATAAGAAATGTGCACCATTTCATGATGTAATTTTTTGTTTTGATAAAGTGTTATTTTGAGTTGTCAATAAAAAGTGTAAATTGTTCTCGAGTTCTTTGAAAATCTGAATCGAACTACGACACACTGTGTACATGCATGAATGAGAAATGCAATGAGGCCGCCCAAAACGTTATTAGGATACTTATTACTATTATTTACTTATTACTATTATCTACTTATTATTTTTTATTTACTTATTATTCTATCTACTCATTATTATTTACTTATTATTAGGTATACATTCAACTGCTGGTTACAACAGTGTATAATCAGAAGTAAGAAAGAAATAGTTCAATTTTATCTCTGAAAACAATATCATAAAAACCAAAGCTTAGTTATTGTAATCTCAAAATTCAATTCACACAAACTATACACACGCTGCTATCTACTAACCAAAACAATGTCTTAAAAGATATTAAGACATACTGATTTACAAGCATATCTTAACAAGCATTCTAAATGAATATTAAAAATGGACTTGGAATGTCTTAATGAGCATTCTAAATGGATGTTGAGAATACAAGAAATTCATAGTGACCTAAGTGTAACAAGTATTCTAAATGAATATTAACCCTCCTGGTGGTTTTCTCAACCAGGTATCTTGCCACTAGGTAAGTATTTTAACTAACATCACACTGGAGCAACACATCGGGCTATTGGCGATGTTCCGGGAACAACTCTTGAAAGGAAAGTTTCGAGGACAACACCACGTAATTTCTTTTTACAAACTCCACATTACAAACTTTCACAACATGAGGACATTTGAGGCCCTGATAGATATAACAAGCAACAGCCCTCTTTGTACGCGACAGTCTTTGGTTGATTCGAACTCGCAACCCTCCAGTTGCTAATTTGTTACTCTTCCAACCAGGCTACCATGACCCATCTAGTCAGTCAGCTTTCAGTATTCATGTCATGGAATATAGGGAAACCAAGGTTCTGTAGAACAAATATTCAGGTTCTATACTTGCTCTTCAATAAATTCCTAAATCAATTACTTCAAACAGAACAACTATATCAATCTGACTTTATTAAAACTTTCAGATGAATGCTTGCAATGCTTAAGAATGCTTCAGTATTCATGTCATGGAATTTAGGCAAACCAACGTTCTGTAGAACAAATATTCAGGTTCTATACTTGCTCTTCAATAAATTCCTAAATAAATTACTCCAAATAGAACAACTATATCAATCTGACTTTATTAAAACTTTCAGATGAATGCTTGCAATGCTTCAGTATTTATGTCATGGAATTTAGGCAAACCAACGTTCTGTAGAACAAATATTCAGGTTCTATACTTGCTCTTCAATAAATTCCTAAATCAATTACACCAAACAGAACAACTATATCAATCTGACTTTATTAAAACTTTCAGATGAATGCTTGCAATGCTTCAGTATTCATGTCATGGAATTTAGGCAAACCAACGTTCTGTAGAACAAATATTCAGGTTCTATACTTGCTCTTCAATAAATTCTTAAATCAATTACTCCAACCAGAACAACTATATCAATCTGACTTTATTAAAACTTTCAGATGAATGCTTGCAGTGCTTAAGAATGCTTCAGTATTCATGTCATGGAATTTAGGCAAACCAACGTTCTGTAGAACAAATATTCAGGTTCTCTATACTTGCTCTACAATAAATTCCTAAATAAATTACTCCAAATAGAACAACTATATCAATCTGACTTTATTAAAACTTTCAGATGAATGCTTGCAATGCTTAAGAATGCTTCAGTATTCATGTCATGGAATTTAGGCAAACCAACGTTCTGTAGAACAAATATTCAGGTTCTATACTTGCTCTTCAATAAATTCCTAAATCAATTACTTCAAACAGAACAACTATATCAATATGACTTCATTAAAACTTTAAATGAATGCTTGCAATACTTAAGAATGCATCAGTATGCATGTCATGGAATCTAGGGAAAACAACGTTCTGTAGCAGAAATATTCACTAGTTCCATATTTACTCTTCGATATAAATTCCTAAACCAATTACTCCAAACAGAACAACTATATCAATCTGACTTTATTAAACCTTTAAAAATAAACATTTATTACAACCAACATTTTTTAAAAAAATTAACAGCATAAAATATTTTTTATGATAGTTTAAAATGACAGGGAAATTAGAAATATCACATTTTGTCTTTTTGGCAAATCAATAATGGGATGCAGATACTGCTTTTATATGAGGCATTCAGAACTAGAGTGGATCGGTCCACTTTCTGGTCATACTGATAATCACACACGCGTACTATTTTAAGTCTCTGTTGCATCCAGTTATTTGTTGTATTATCATTTGTTAAATCAAGTTGCTTTGGTTCCCGAGAGATGGCAGCAGAAAGGCAGTCGAAGAGGAAAAGTAGACACGAGAAGAAACTTTAACTCGATGTACGTCAAAATGCAAAGTTCACACTCTATTTCAGAAATAAATTTCTCTGACTTTTCCAGGTTTTCCAGATAAATTTTTACAAAATTCCAGGTTACCTTAAGAGATTCATGATATTTTTAAGGTGAAAAACCAAGAAATAATTTAGCATTCATAGCCAATAATAAAAACCAATTTAAGAATCATACACTGTAAAAATTAATACACAAAGTACAAGTAATTTTTCATTAAAATAACTAATTTAAATAATCCAACATATATGACTAAAGTCAATTTGTGATTTAACGTATCAAAAGCATTAAATTCTTCAATTTATGCTTAGGATACGAAGTGGATAAGCACGGACGAAACTATATTCTTTACCAGTTAAATATTAGCTGTTCCTTTTAAAATCAGTTGAAAAATTCAGTTCATAAAATAAAGTGATACCAAGCTGTGTACAAATCTTATTGGCTATTTATCTCCAAAGCATCTGAGAAGCTGTGATAAATGACTTTCCAGGTCATCGAATGCAATTTTCTATGTTTTAGACGAAAATTGGTAATTTTCCCTGATTTTTTGGGACACAAATTCCTGACAATTTCAGGTTTTCCGTGATTTTTTAGGACAAAAATCCTTTACAATTTAAAGTTTTCCCTGACTTGTGGGAACACTGAAAATGTTATAAAACGGACTTGATGCACTCTAATTCTGAATGCCTCATATATTGATTAGATCAGTGATTCTCAAAGCATGGTCCATTGACCCCCAGGGGTGCACGGTCAGTTGTTTATAGGTTTTGTGGTGCAATTGGCCATATTTGACCAAACTGCGCCAAACACAATGCCAAGTAATTGTGAAAAGAAAGGACAGAGAGAAGAAAGCAGAGAAAGATCACTTGGTCATCCTGAAGGGTGCAGGAACACACATTTCCCTAGTCAAAATACGGAACCCTTCTAAGAAAAAATAAAAAATTCCATTACTTTCTGATTTTTTGATGTTCTAAAATCTAAATTCTAGAACCAAAACAATTACAAGATTACAGTATTTACTGATTAGAAGTAGCCTTGAGGTTATGAAGTTGAATGAATAAGGAACGGTACAAACATACGATTATTAATTTGTAAGACTGTAGCCAACTATGCACTCACAACCGTGAAATAACACCACACCCAGGTGCAGAATTATATTCAGTGTTCTGTAACACAACTCCAAGCAATTGCAATTGTTCTGAAGGCATTTTATCCGAATTTTAAAAACTGCAGTCAAATCAAAACCAAACGTAAAACACAATTATCGGCTCAATATATGCAATACATATTTATAATAAAACATTAATATTAATTAACTTACTTTATTTAAAACCAAGGCATACTTTCAGAATTGCAATCCTGTCGATCACTTTTGAAGTTAAATATTTTGTCATTGACATAGAAGACGTGTTATTTATAAAGTGTTTGTAGTCATTTAGGGTGGTGTAGGGAGGTTCTGTAGCTAGGAAAGAAAAAAAAGGTGTGACAAGGAGCACGTTTTGCACAGCAGGACACCGTAAATTACGATTAAAAAAAATAGGCCACATTTTTGATAAAATGAAGGACAAATATTGTTCAGCAAATACTTTGATTGTTCTGGGACGTATCTCACAGTTTTAAGCACTTTCTCTGCTCTCGGGACGCCAGTACTCATTTGGTCGTCTTTTGTGATGGATGTCAATCAAAGAAAAGATGTTTATTTCGCTCTTACTTGGTGTACAAAAAATATAATTTGAAAGGTCTGCAGAGTGTCTATTTTTAAGGTGGGAAATACTTGGGAACCACTGGAAAAGATATAACATAAACACAATCAAGAAAAATCACTTATGCAAATGCATTGCAAAGTGAAAAAGCATTCGTATGTTTTTACATAGAAAGAACAAGCTTTCCCTTAGCACCCGTCGAGTTGATGACGTCTTCGTGAGCTGAGGAAGCTTCTTCGAGCGGATAAACTTTGTGAACAACTGGCTTCACCCAACCGTCTTTTATGCCTCTGACTATTTCTTTGGACATGTCTTCCCAATCAGACTGTAAAATAGAAAGAATTTTAGAGATTATGCATTTAGTTACAGGGTCAAGAACTTCAAGACCTATCAACTCAACCTCAATTCGCCTTGCTTTGTTTTTAAAAAACTAGTCATATTATGACAGAGAGTGATTTTATTATAGCCTATAACAGTTTATTGCTTGGTTTGATTTCAGCTCGACAGACCACAAAGTTGCGCGGATCGATCAATCATTGGACTGCATTTAAATAAACAATTCATAGTAACAAAATCAAGTTTATTAACAAATGTTGGAAGGTTGTGGAAAGACTATTTTCTCATTAAGGCTGTTGAAGCCTCTCTCTTATCAGGACTAAAGGAGCACCTCTCTTGTCTACCTGAATTCCTCCTGAAATACCTGAATGCCTCCCACACACACACACTCAGCACCCTCTACAATACATTTGGTAGGTATATTAATAAATGTTAAACTGGATCAACACAATGGGCTATCGGCAATGGTCCAAGAATGAACCTGAAGGGGAAGATCTGAGGACGCCGCCACGTCACTTTGAACCATGGACAAGGTCACACCTGAACTGACACCCCACTCTTCAAACTTCCACACCATGCCAACGTGAGGACATTTTAGGCTATACTAGATTTAACACACACCAGCCCACTTTGTACACAATGGTCTTTGGTTAGTTACAAACTTGCAGCCATCCGGTTGCTAGTCAGTTACTCTTCCAACCGAGCTACAGTGGCCCTTATCACTTGGGATGGTACAGAATCTCTAATATTATAAAAGGAAGTGTTTGTCTGGTTTTTTTTTTGCAGGCACAAAATCCTGACGATTTTATGGCACTTACAGCAATGAGATTTAGCACACAGGTAGTCCAAATTTTTTGCAATTTTTGGGTCACTGCGAAATTTTAAAAATTAATCTAGAAGATTTTTAAATGAATTTCATAGTTTTATTCTAAATTGGGTTTTCAAACGCAGAGAACTTTTTCTACTCATGCGACCTTCCAGTCATTTTATGGAATCATGGCAAGTTTTTTTCATCTGCAAAACGCCAAGAAGATTATTATTTTTTGTTTCCACTTTGATTTTGCACGATTGTTTTCCCAGCCAGACGATAAATCTTTTAACGGAATTCAAAGTTCTTTTTTCTATCTCATAGACGGTTAAAGATAGAGTAAAAATTTCAACGGATTTGAAATCTGCGTAAAATTTTACACCAGTTTAATACCTTACATCACTGCGTTGCCCGTGGTGTTGGTTTGTGGAGGGCACGGGCAACGCCAGGCTAGCCACGCAGTGGCTAGTGGAAAATATGAGTCAATGATTACTGGAAATATTTGACTAGAAAATAAGATGCTCTAATTCTGCCAAGCGAAAGGCAATGGGTCTTTCTTGAATTCAAAAGTTAATGAGTAAAAGCACAAAAATTATAAATCAAGAATCACAGTGAGTAGAAACTTATGATATACAGGAAATGCGATATTGGAAAGAGCAATTTTTATCCAATCAATGAGCACACAAAACACGTTTAGTAGATGAAGAGTGAAAATGTCCGAAAAAATTGCTAATTATTACACCAATTGCTAATAAGTTATGTACTTAATATATATTTGGTTAATTAATAAATATGCATAAATAGTGCAATGCAGAATTTGAAAGTCGATTTACTTTAATTTATCGTGGCATAAATAAGCTTATGAAAATATTGTTTAAGCTTAAGATGTGAGAAATAGTGGGGATATTATTGCTACTTTATGCAATTTATATACTGGTGTCGAAACACAGGTGGTCATTTTATGTAATGGGCAAGAGCAAAACACAAATCGAAAGACTATTTAGGTTTAGTATGATCTTTTCTGAGTGATATCATAAAATAATAACCTCATTTCTGTGCTCAGATGGAAAAATGTTATAGGTCACTTTTCACAAAAAACTGAGTAAGTCACATTCTGGAGTCTGGTTTGTTAATGTTTAAAAGGTGGCAAAATGTCGTAATTTTTTTTCTTTCAGTTTATGAGAAAAAAAAAGGTGGGAAAATTGTAATAAATCAAAAAACACATTATAAATCTTAAAATTGCTGTCACGAAAAAATAAAAAAAGTGACTTATAACATTTTGCCATCTGAGCACAGATTTTATTTAAAGTACATGGAAATATGTTGGCCAATGTAAATATCTCTTCAACTTATTATTTTTATTGTCTAGAATTTTTTTTAACAAATAAAGAAACTGAATGATGTATCAAGATCACATTACCTTCGTCGAACAGTTTAACATGACACCAACAACTTCAAGTTCCTTCATCATCAGTTTTCTAGGATTGATGTTGACAGTACCTCTGTTTCCAACAATCTATTACAAATAATTTAATTTAGGTTTATTAACTTTGCCAGTCATAAATAATGAACAAAAGTATACATTTTTAATAAAAAGCTTTAGAGTGAAAATCACATTTCCTCTAAATGTTGTTTTTAATTAAATGATAGTGAACATTTTCTAAACATCAATTATTCTAAATCTCTACTATTATGAAAGAAAGTGTTTGTGTGTAGCGTCTGTGTTTTCAGACGATCTACACTACTTACAGTCCTACGCCACCGACCGGTCTAGTGGTTAAGGTGTTGGCCTCTGGATCGGAAGGTTAAAATCTGAGGCCAGGGCATGGATTGTGCTGTCCTTAGTTAGAGGTAATGATGGTGGCGCATTTGGTGCTCCTTCACAAATGGAAATCGCTTCCGGCCTTGTAGTAGTGGTTTATAATTAGCACGCACACAATCGAGTGCCCAACGTAATTTTAAAAAAACTTAGTCCTGAAATTTGGCACACAGGTAGTCCCAATTTGATGCAAATTTTGTGCAAAGCCCAAATTTAAAAATTTAACCTGGAACATTTTTAATTAATCTATTGCCATTTATTTTGAATTTGTTTTACTTGGAATGGCAACAGTGTAAAGAGATCATATTCAAAATTTATTTTTTCCTTTTATTTCCTGAGTACAAACAATTCTAAAGCAATAACGTGCACCAGTCCTCTTCCAACATTATGGTCTTCAGCTAGATTCGAACTCACAACCCTCCAGTTGCTAGTTTGTTGTTTTTCCAACCGGGTTATTGCTGCTCACGACTGAATACTAAACTAACATTTCATTAACAAAAATTGTATTCGACTATTTTAAGGTAGGTAGATATTTAAAGTCACACTGGAGCAACACATTATTGTCGAAGCTCCGGGATCAACCCAGAAGGGAAAGATCAGAGGACACCATGTAATTTTGAACCAGTCGGATGATAAGGTCAACACCTGAGCTGACATCCCTCTTCAAACTTCCACACCACACCATTGGATTACATTTGAGGCCACGACAAACAGATCGTACACTGGCCCCCCTTTGTACACTATGGTCTTTGGTTGGATTAGATGAAAAGAAAGGATGTCGAGAAGATGGTATGGCTAAATACTTTTAATTAACGTCGCACTGAAGCAACAGAACAGGCTATTGGCGATGGGATCAACTCGAAGGGTAAGATCAGAGGATAACACCACGTCATTTTGAACCACTGTCAAATGACGAGGCAACAACTGAGCTCGATTATTTTGAGACGTTCCACGATTATTTCAGCATTCCATCAAAACCACTCTAAGGGTGCATTTAGAGGCCTCTGGTCCCCCCCCCTTCTGAATATGCCCCTGTCATGAACATAATTATTTAAATACAAATGAGCACAAACTGATTTGATCAAAATTACATCTGGAAGTACTCACAAGCAATCGTCCACTGGGAGCCAGAACATCCAAATCCTTATCAAAGTTCACATTTGATAGCATTTCAACGATAATGTTCACTCCAACATTTTTAGTTATCTCCTGAGGGGGAATAAAAAAAATATCTGATCAAAAGATGAATTCAAAATAGAACACATTCATTTTTCATGTACAGGAAGAATTCAGTGTTAAGCCAAATTGCATGATTTCAAAAGATGTCCCAATTATATAAAAGTCTTAACTCAGAGGAGACAATTCAGGCAGCAAAATAAAATTTAAATATGCATTTTTCAATGTCTGACTATTTGAAGATTACTCTTTATGGCAATACAAGGAAGGTTTTGTGAACCACTTTTGGAGTTGCCCTCTTGAATATATGTCTTTGGGCCTGATAGGTTTGGATATTTGGTATTTATATATAAATTTCCTACATACACATAATAAGTTCCAAAGGGAAACAAGCCAAAAGTTTTGCGATTTGAGTTAAGTGCACGAAACGATTAGTTAACAGTTCCAAAAAGAAACAACCCGATATTTAAATCATGCTAAAATCTGTGCACCTAAAAGGTTTGATCAAACTAGAAATATTTCAGTTCCATAATCGTTATACTAATTGTTTCATACACTTAAGAAATAATTTTTGTGATTTTAGTTGTTACCCTCTGAAACTGAGGTATAAACATGTATTTGACATAGAAATCAGTATTGAACAGAAACCATTGGACATAAACAACATAAAATCAAATGCTACAAGATTAATTTCCAAGATTTGGCCGAAAATTTAAACATGCTTAGTTTGAATTGGGAGCTGCATAATATTGCTAGAACAGCAATGAAGAGATCTTGTCGCTAACGAAATTCTTCGGCAGTCTGATGGCAGAAGGCAATTAGTGATATGAAAGATAGAAATCAGTATGCAAAAAAGAAATCAGAGCCAACCCTTGAAAATAGGTTCAGAGAGAAAATTAATTCTGCAATTTTAATTCGATTTATTTTTGAATTATTTTAGAATTTATACACACATATACAGATGCAAATTTCAAAAAATTCTCATGTTTATTTATAATAGTTATTGTTTTGAGTAGGTACAATAAATAAAGACATATTTTGTAAATTTTAATTTTATTCATGTAAATGTAAATACAAAAAAGGATGGCAAAATAATATTACAATTATTTATTTCAATATATTTTATTCAATAATCGGTTCACATTCAAAACAATTTTTGAAATTCTCTGCCAATTTAGACAAATTTTGAGTCTACTTCGTGCATTTTAGAAGAAGTTAAGGAAGGACTGCTTTTAAACTTGCCATCAGTTTATCTAGTCTACATCTATGTTTGCATTTAATGTTGTTCACTGTAGAGAAAAATTGTTCCCAATAGTATGTGGTGTATTGAACTTTTGTTTTAAAATTTTATATAAATAACTGACGCATTATGGATTTTTTTTGGAAATGTTGGTTCTGTGGTGGCTTTAGCAGATTTTTATTAGGCATTTAAGAGCCACATAATTTTTTTCGAAGAGCCGCATACTGCTTCGGAGCCGCTGATTTCTGACACTTGTCCTAGACCCTTGGGCGCTAGAACATATTACAATATTCTTTCTTATATTCATTATTAAAGGATTTCAATAATGCTGTTTTGTTTGTAAGTAACACTGCCTTAGGTAGATATTAGCAAATAAACTTAAGCGCAGATGTTATGAACGGGTCTGTTACTTCAAAGGTTAAGTTGGTAAGTGAATTTTCGAGGGAAGTGCGTAGTGGGTCCATAATATTGGTGCCAAACAATTCACATAGCTGCCATCTTTTCCTTCTCCTTCACGTCTTCAAATCCCAAACGATAGAAAATTCCATAACTCAGTGATTTTTTTTCCAATTTTGAAATTTTAACCAGCCAAGTGATCTTTAAAAACTAACCTATTTGCACTTGCCCCGACTTCACATTCAAATTGGTAATCTTTAGAGGCTAGGTACGCATTTACCCCACTACAGAGGGGCAGGTGCGTTCCCTTGGACCTTCGATCAAATTTTGAACCTTATTAAATTGTTGCTTTTGAATAAGAATGTGATCTCTGTTCGGCAGTATAAATTATTGGCTAAGTGATAAAAATAAAATTTGTAGACCTTTTAAATAAAACTTAATACATTTTGGTATGCACTTGCACCACTTTACCTTAATTAATTCCAATGTTTCTGTTAAGAGTTACTAAGAGATTTAAGCACCATTACGAAATCCATACCATTAACTTTTCCAGATAGTTTTGGTCTTTGTGGCAAAGTACAAAATCAGCTCCACAGTTTTTTACTTGTTGCATTCCCTCTTCAGTCCCAGCAGTGCCAACCACAGTGAGACCCCTGCTCTTTGCCACCTGTACAGAGGCCAGGCCAACGCCGCCACTTGCTCCATGAACCAAAACCGTTTCTCCAGCACGGCACTTTCCCCTGGAATGACACAAAAATATTCATAATCCATAGGTAGATAGTTAATCAACAGCACAACAGGCTATTGGCAATTGTCTGGGATGAATCCTGAATGGAAAGATCCAAGAACAACTAATAATTTTGAACTGCAGTCAGATGATGAGGTCAACATCTGAGCTGACACTCCAATCTCCAAACTTCTACACCATGCAAACACGAGGAAATTTGAGGCCATGACAAATTTAACATACATCAACCCCCCTGTGTACACAATGGTCTTTGGTTGGAAATCTTAACCCTCAGGTTGCTAATATGTTACTCTTCCAACAGCACTACCATGCCCCATATTACACTGCTGGCCATCCAAATTGCAACATCAAGAAAGACAAGAGATATCACAACAAAATTTATTTTGTAGATAACATGTTGACCAAGTATCAAATGATTAAATTTATAGACTTCTGTGAAGTGTGGTTCCTACCAAAATCAGTAGCCAGAGAAGCAGCCATTGTTGGCGATCACCGCTGCCACACGCCTCAGCATTGATTCAAAGAGACTTTGGATGTGTTCTTGGGGTACAGCAGACCAAGCAGTTTCCACGCGTTGCCAAAGTTGATCTGGTGTGGCAGCTGGGGATGTAATCTGGGTCATTCATTGAGCAACCATGGACCACATGTTTTCTATCGGCGAAAGATCCGGAGAGCGAGCTGGCCAAGAAAGCAATTCATTCTAGCGATTGACGAAGAACCCTTGGACAATGCGTGCCACGTATAGTCGCGCATTATCCTGTTGAAATATGGCTGTGGGCAAGCCCTGAAGGTAAGGAAGGACAACTGGCTCCAACACCTCGGAGATGTGGCGCTGGCTGTTTAAAGTACCGGCAATGCGTACTAGAGGAGTGCGAGAGTGATATCTAATGCCGCCACATACCATAATACCCGGTGCAGGACCAGTGTGGCGGAGCATAACGCAGCTGTTCAGCATCCTCTCTCCACGGTGTCTTCAGACTCGAATCCGACCATCATGGTGTTGCAGACAGAAGCGTGACTCGTCAGTAAAGACAATTTCATTCCATTCTGCCGACCACATCCTTCTTTCATCGCACCATTGGCGGCGGAGACGTCTGTGGATCTGCGTCAAGGGTAGACGAAGTAATGGTCGTCTTGCGGACAGACCACTCTGCTGTAAACGGCGTCGAATGGTACGCACAGACACTGGATGATGCGTTACAGACTGAATGTGCCGTGCTATGGTTCGTGATGTTGAGCGATCCGTCACTGCCATATGCACAATATGCCTGTCATCACATGCAGTGGTGCACTGAGGTGGATGCGATCGAACACGTCGGTCCGTTGTACCCTCCTGCATCCAACAATCACATATCCGCATTACAGTTGTTTGGTTTCGTCCAACACGACTACCGATTTCCCTGAAAGATAATCCACAATCTCGGTAGGCCACTATCCTTCCTCTGTCGAACTCGGATACTTGATCAAAAGATGATCGCTGTTTTCTACAAGGAATAATTGATTGTTTTTTTTAAACCACAAGAAAAACACAATTGCTGTACTTGAAATCGTCGAAATCTCCAAGCCTTAAATAGCGTCTTAAGCCTTAATAAACTTCTTTTAGCATTTTAGAGGTACACTAGTACCATATTATAATGTAAATTGCTTAAAATAAACAGTGAGCAAAGTGAGAGACCATTTAAATTTTTTTATTCAATATGTTGAACAATCACTAATGAAAATGTGCTTGCTTATTATGAACACTTACGGCACCTCCGTCATTTAACTGAAGAAATAAGCTGCAAACAAACCCAGTTAAAAACAGATTTTTTTTTCCAAACCAATGAATGTAAGCAATCAACAACCAACAGCAATCAACATTCTTGTTCTAAAGATTAATGCAGTGTATATGTACACATCTTTTACTATTCAACCTATGTTGAAGGCTGTTTTATGCTTGATACATAATAAACACTTTTATAGCTAACTACTGTGCTTTCACCAATATACACCCTCTTGCATTACATCCCAATAAGAATTATTTGCTATAAACAGGACTTTCATTAAAATGAACAACCTTCAGCCCCCTATTAGTTCGTTATAGTGAGGTTCTACTATATATTGGTAGTGTTTTCTTAAAACACAGTGCCAAAGGTTTTTATGGTGATCTAGCAAACAGACTCCAACGTTTTTCTTTCATGGTAATGTCAATAGGTAACCTAATAAAAAAAAATGAGCAATTTGGATGACAGAAATGTGCACAGAAAAGAATATACAAGCAAAAATAGGTTAAGCATAGAAAAGTAGCAAATTGCCTTTGAATAAATGAATGGGATGAAATTGAAATGGACATTCAGAAGCTAATTGGGGTGACAAGACTGAAGAGTGTTACAAAATGCATAAGAGGGCATCAGTGTGGCATTGTCTTTGAGTATACATTCTATGTATTTCAGTTAATGATTACCATACTCTTGATGAGAGAACATGTAATGGTTGCAACCCTAACAATACAGTTCTGTGTAAACCTATTAGTACAATGTTACTCTCTGAGTGATCTTAAAAAGTTACTTATTTTATCTAAGACTTGTGTTATGAAAATTTACTGAACCACCCACATACTCTTAAGAGTGTATTTTTCCAAATGTGCAGCATCAGAAATAAGAATAAACAGCAGTAAGAAGTGCATAAAATGCTTAAATACTGACTAATTTAATTTAATTTAAACATGAAATGTGTATATTGATGTTTATATTAATTACAAACTAATTTTTAACAAGACAGTGCAACTTCATCCAACAAAAAAACCTTCATGATTGAGATGGATTACACCTAATGTGACCATACATCCCGTTCTTAGGTAGGCTGTCCCGTTGTCCTCAAGCACAGCTCCGGGACGCCGAAATGTCTCGTTTTGAGAAAGTGATCAACCCACAATAACAATTTCGACAAGAGGCGCAGAAAAATAATCTGATAGACCTCATCTTTTAGTACGTACTATTTATAGATAATTCAGGAAAATGTTAAGAACGAAAAATGATTGCCATCGTTAAACCGATCAAAGATTTTTTATTGGGGAAGATTGAGAAGACTTTTTTTTCTCTCTTGTTTAGACAGAAGAAAACGAGATGATATTGCTTACTCTCTCAACCTATGTGCTTTGAAAAGGCAAACTGCCAATTATGGGTGTCTGGGCCAATCGGGATTAGGCATACTTTTATTTGAGTCAACAAATTGGTAATCTCTACAACAAACTGGTCTGGTTTTGTCAACAAACGAGTGCGCCGGTGCATTTATTTAAATGCTATTGACTCAATATTTAAATTTAGCACTTGTAATCACCTTAGGTAAGTAGAATTTTGGAATTCACATTGTAAAAGAACAGGTTGTTACTTTTTCCTCATCCCTAGTCAGAAGCCTGCTAGCTCGCCTTTCGATTGAGAGTACGCATAGACAGCTCATGCATCTTTCTTGGCCATCGATTATTATTTCTATTGACGTGTGTTATTATAGTCTATTTAAATTTCTTGTTCGTGAAGTTTTCATTTCAATGATGCCTAAACGTAAGTGCACTTTTAATGTTAACTAACAAACTAAGCACCCATTTATAAAACACAAAAGTGAATTTTAAAAATCCTGCCGAGAATTTCATTTTTAGTTAAAATCAACACCAAATGTACTTGTTGTGGTCTTATATGTTCTTCAGAAAATATACGGCCACTTAAATTATTTATTTTCACGTGTTCATTCCTGTTTACATTTCATTAATAAATATGTATAAAAATTATAAAAAAATATGTTTTCTTTAAAAATTAGTAGATGACCCGTTTGAGGAAAACATAAATGGTCATGTTAATTATACCACAATATGTACTACAGTATTGTAAGTTTACTTTGATAGTGGTAGCTAAGTTCACTAGATTGAAATAAGGTACAAAATGCGAGTAAAAATATGTCATCAGTTTAAGCAATAAAGAAAATTTGGAGTATATACTATATATGCATCTGATAGTTAAAAAAGAAGCATCAAATAAATTGTTGTAGAGTTTTACTTCAAAACTAAAGTTCTGAATGCAGTGAGATATGCAACTCCGACAGCCGCACCTTCTTCGAAGCTCAGCCGTTCGTCCAATGGGAAAACGTCCTCTTCCTCCACAACTGCGTATTCAGCATATGTGCCATACCTGCCAACGTTTCTGTCACAAATGAAAACTCTCTCTCCCTCCTGGAAGCAGATCCATGAGAATAACAATATCAAACTAGTAAAACATCAATTAGACAACTAGTAGAACCAATATATAATAAAACCACCAGAAGCCTTCACTCAAGGGACCATGAAATTTCAACGACTTTTGTGGAATAACCACAGAAGGTGTTCGATATGCATTACTGTAATGACCGTGAACCTTTTAATTTTTCTCGGTACTCAGGACATTAAAGTAAATTAAAAGGGGGGCACTGAAAAACTACTTAAATGATAGTGAATGTTAACTCGTATCTCTTTAGAGCGATTCTTAAAGTTTTAGATTCTTGAAGCTGCCTGTGACAGTATTCGTGTCATGTTGTTACTAATTCTGAAAGTGAAAACATTAAAAAGAAGAAAAAAATTATAAGAATGAGTACCACCTTCACTCGATATGATACAGGATGTTGCCTCATTTCTTGCACCTCACTGATTCACAAAATTGCAGAAATGATACAAATTAAAAAGTAAGTTATGCTTTTAAAAGTGTTGATGCTAAAACTCACGGATTCTGACAAACAACGTAAATAAAATGACAATGTCATCGAAATCAAAACCAAATGAAACAGTAATAAACAAAATTGCATAAATGATAAAAAAATCAAAAGTTTGATTAAAACTTTGAATAGTTTAAAAAAGTCTTCGTGATAAACTTTACTGATTACGACAAACACAGTAAATGAATGACAATATTAGTGAAATCAAAACCAGATGTGATCAGCTTTAAAAGGAAATTTTTTTCAACAGAAAGCAATTAGTTTTAACAACATAATTAGTTACAGCAAAGTAGAAAGCTTTAATGGAATGGGTTGAGCCTGGAACCACTATACAGAAGTTCATCGAAGCAGTGCACTTTTCAGCACAATAATTCTGATTCCAAAAGTTGCCTACTTGTAGAAAACCGAAGCTGTGTATAACTGTGTGTAATTAAGAATACCCTGAAACTTATCAACAACACTAAATACAGAAAGCATGTTGAAATAGAGAAAGAAAAAGCAAGTAACAATGCAACCTTATACAACTGCACTGACTTCAATCAAACAGAACATTATTTCGTCCAGTAAAATCACTATTCCTAACAACCCTAGTTTTAGCTTGGCGCACATTCTATTCAAATTAACCCACTACTTTCTTACCATTGGACAACTATCATGCAGCATGGCAAAGAACTGTAAGGGGATAAAAGCTAATAAATGAATTTAAAAAATACTCTAATTAAATTTTAAAATTTGAGCTTCAAAGTGCATTTGGTCACTTTTAGGACTACTGTTTGCCAAATTTCATGGCTGTAAGTGAAATAGAGAGATTCATCTGAACACCTTTACAAAACACACAAACACTTCCTTTTAAAATAGTAGATTGCCATGTAAGTTAATTTTTGTAGTGGTGGCTGAGCTCACCACAATACTCCACTCCACCACCGAAATTAGATAGATGCTGCCACTAGTTGAGTGATTTCCATTAGCGTGAGCTGTATTAAGGTCATCAGTGTACTTCCACATGAGGGATCACATTAATTTTAAGATTGGGATCATAATTGTCCAGAGTTGCCTTTAGCAACCGAGTGCGAGTCATCCAGTAAGAAGACTGAGCTGCGACAAAAGGCGTGAAGCTGTGATAGGATATGAGCAGTTCTTGCTATCATACAGCCTCAGACGGTTGTTGAAAGTGATTAGCATCACATAGGCATTAAAACTACTCATCATGAACTATCCATCAAAGTTTTTTTTGTACTGTGTTCCAAATCACATCTGTCGGTCAACACTTTATCAATCTGGTGTGAAACCGTGTAACTTTGTCTACCAGAAAATACTCTATGGTAGAGATGGGTTACACTACCATATATATATATATATATATATATACAAGTATTATAGAAACGTAAGTTAATTTTTGTTGTGGTGCTGGTGGCCAAGTTCATCACAATGATAGCCCTCTAAATAGTTCCCCCTATCCATTGTAGCTAAACATATTTATTTCTAAAAACATATCCTTTCATCCCTTACCAACAAATAAGAGTTGTATATGTATTATAATACCAAATATTCGCTAATTTGATTACAATTTACTTTCTTCCAAAGAGATTGATGGACAGTTCTCAGTTTCAACTTCATTTCCTCTGCCATTGGACACAAAAACATGTATGTATGAAGACAGTTCTACAGTGACGTGTTATTAGGAGTAGCATTTGAATTCAGGACAAGCAAACAAGGGTTTAGTTACAGTGCACTGGACTTATCTGGAGTGATGACTTATAGAGGTTTTACTGTATACATTTCAAATATATAGTGTGGTGTTCGTTGGTGTGCAATTAATACAACATAAATTAGAACACAATAATTTATTCCACAAGACGAAAAGAGACACAAGACGAACACAACCGAAAGGGAAAAGTTAAGAAGTAAGAATATTGATATGCGCTCCGTTCGCAATGCTTCGCGCATTACAAACTTGCGCCGAGAGAGAAAGAGAGCGATATTACGCGAATCGTCTGCTTCTGACAAGAACAACGAATTTCAATTCGTACTCTCCACAGAGTATCCCCCCAGTGAAAGAGGGATACCGAGGAACGATATACAATCATAATAGAGGATTATATACATTGGAAATATAAAAAAACACAAATTTAAGAAAAATACGCACATTTTCGTAACAATAGAATGTGTTAAAAAAATTGAAAATGAATGAGTAAACACAAATATACAATGATAATCGTTAATATGTACAAATATAACATTAAATATATTCAATAAGCCTTTTGGGGAAATGTACGGTTCTTCCACTTCTTGTTGTGAGAGGTTGAACAGATTCCCTGGACTCTGTAGATTTAGAAGGCAAAGATAAGTTAATGTTGCTATCGTCACGCAGAATATGAGCAGGTTTTATTCTGTCTAACGTGACAGAAATTGTTTTGCCATTCACAATAATCCGACATTTCTTTTCCGAACGATCAAGAACAGGATGTGGTCCAGTATAAGGCTGAGACAATAGAGGTTTGTGACAGTCCACACGTAAAAACACATGAGAACATGTTTCCAATGAGGGATGAACATAGATTGAATCCTTGCAATGTTTTGATGTTGCAATTGGATTTAAAGTTTGCATCAAGGTGCGAAGTTGATCTACGTATGATGGAAAGGCTGTTGCAGAAACTTGTTCACTTAATAAAATGTCAGATGGTAAACGAAGTGTTGTTCCATATACAAGTTCTGCACACGTAGCGTTAATATCGTTCTTTATTGCAGATCGCAATCCTAGCAAAACAATTGGTAGTACCTCGGTCCATTTTGTATGCTCATGGCATTTAAGAGCACTTTCGAGGTGACGATGAAAACGTTCTATTAACCCATTAGATTGGGGTCTATACGCTGCGGAATGGATGTGGTTGGTTCCAAGCACTTTAGTTAGCTGTCTAAAGAGATTTGATTCGAAACTTCTGCCCTGATCTGTTGTTATTGTTGTAGGACAGCCGAATCTGGAAATCCAACCACTTAATAGTGCTCGACAAACTGTTTCGGCAGTCATGTCAGTAGTCGGGATTACTTCAGGCCAGCAAGTGAAACGATCAGTTATCGTGAGGCAATAACGTTGCCGTCAGATGATGGCAGTGGTCCAATAAAATCCAGATGTATATGGGAAAATCGAGCATCTGGTAGATTGAATGCACCAAGTGGAGTCTTGGTGTGGCGATGGACTTTAGAACGTTGGCAAGGAATACAACATTGTACCTGCTCTTTTATCCATTTGTTCATTGCTGGCCAAACATATCGAGAAGTTATCAACTTATTTGT
This sequence comes from Metellina segmentata, assembly GCA_947359465.1. NCBI lineage: Eukaryota > Metazoa > Arthropoda > Arachnida > Araneae > Tetragnathidae > Metellina > Metellina segmentata. Next base: position 13,078,849 of record OX375883.1, read on the forward strand.
AGCGAAGATTCCTGGATGGGAAAGTCCATGAAGTTGGTTAAATAGGATTTTTCGATATGATTGTGGGACAAATGGTCGAGGTTGTCCGGTGGACATGTCGCACAACAGTTCCAAATTAGCGATTGGAAAATAAGTCTTTTCCAAAATTAGTGAAGTGTCGTTTTTGGTTAGAATCGCCTTTAACTCTGAATCATTCGCTTGGGCTGAAGCAAATTCTTGAAAATTTAATGGAGAAGAGATAGTGTCAATTTCTATGCGAGATAATGCATCAGCGACGACGTTGTTAGTGCCTTTTGTATGGCGGACATCTGTTGAAAATTGAGAGATATAGTCCAAATGACGGAGTTGTCTTGGCGAACACTTGTCTGGCTTCTGCTTGAAGGCGTAAATCAAAGGCTTTTGATCGGTGAAAATGATGAAATCACGACCTTCGAGCATATGTCTGAAGCGTTTGACGGATGTGTATATTGCTAATAGTTCTCTGTCATACGTGGACCAGTTCCGTTGGCTTTTGGAAAGCTTGGCAGATAGAAATGAAATAGGCTCCCAGGCATCTTTATTCAGTTGCATAAGAGTACCGCCAACAGCTAAATCGCTTGCATCGACCCAGACACTCAGCTTCGCTCCAGGTATCGGATGTTGCAGAAGAGTTGCACTTGCTAAGGCATTTTTAGCATCCGTAAATGATTGCTCTGCCACATCAGTCCATTGAAGTAACTCATTAAGTTTGGTTACTGTAATTCGTTTAGATTTCTTTTTATTTTTGACGCCTTCTAAGAATTTATTTAAAGGGGCTAATATATGAGCTGCTTTGGGTACAAAACGTCTGTAGAAATTAAATAATCCAAGGAAACGCCTTAATTGTGTGATAGTGGTTGGCTTTGGAAATTTTTTGATGCATTCTACACGTTCTGGCAGAGGCTCAATACCCGATTCGGAAACTTTAAAAACCTAAGAAATCAATGGAGGAGACTCCAAAAACGCATTTTGATGGTTTTAAAGTAAGGCCATAATGTTGTATTCGTTCAAATAAAATCTGTAGATGTTCGATATGCTCTTCTGATGATCGAGAAGCCACTAATATGTCATCAACAAAAGCATAAACGAAAGGGAGGTTTCGAGTTACTTCATTGATAAATCGTTGAAAAGTAGATGCGGCGTTACACAGACCAAATTGCATACGTAAGCTTTCGTATAAACCAAAGGGTGTAATAATGGCAGTTTTATGAACATCCTCTGGATTTACAGGGATTTGATGATACGCTTTCATGAGATCTATGTGAAAATTTTTTTTTTTGCCATGTAGGTTCGATGTAAAATCTAAAATATTTGGTACACCGTAATTGTCTTTGATTGTTTGAGCATTAAGTGCTCGATAGTCACCAACAGGTCTCCATTCAGAGCTATCTTTTTTCGGTACCATGTGCAAAGGAGATGCGTAATTGCTTTGCGAGGGGCGCATGTGGCCTAATTGGATCATTGTTTTGAATTCCTCCTTAGCAATGTGTAAGCGGTCAGGTGCAAGTCTGCGGGCTTTGGCCGTTACGGGCGGACCAGTCGTGTTGATGTAATGAACAACTGAATGTTTTATCTCCTGATCCGGGCGTGGAGCTCGTGTGATTTCTGTAAATTCCATTAACAATTTATGGTATACACTATGACCAGATACCGTTTTTACAGAATGGATGCTACTGTTGCGCATTATACCGTCAGTGTTTATGTTTGTTTGTGCATCATTCAATTTATGCTGCACTAAATTTGGCACTAGGTTAAAATTGTACAGAAAATCGGCGCCTATTATGGGAGTGGACACATTTCCAACTAAAAATGTCCATGTGAATACGCGTCTCAAACCCAGATCTAAGGAGAGAGTTTGTGATGTGTATACATGGATGGGGGAAGTGTTTGCTCCGGAAAGAGTCATTTCTCCTTTGTAATTTTGATGCGGGAATTATGGAAACGTCAGAAGCTGTGTCGATTAAATACTGTATATTAGTACGTCTGTCGCGAACGAATAGGCGATGAAAATTTTTGGGCAAGGTGGTAGTCGCCTCTACACCAGGCCTCGGTCGTTTTTTTGAAATTTGCAGGGAGGTGTGCATTTTTGGGCCTTTTCGCCAAATTTAAAATGATACCAACATTGGTCGTGTTGGTTTTGGCTGGATCTCGATTTGCTGCGATTACCCGGCGCGTGATGTTGCTTATTATGACTACGGCTTCTGCCACGAGAAAGGTTATCTATGCGCAGATTTAATTTTTCAATTTCTGCAAATAATCGATCTTCCATGGAAACTGAGGCAACTGAGCAAGCACTTACCGGCATCGGCGTCACTTCCAGTACTCGGTCGGCCACTTCCGCTGCTTTCTCGATCGTCAGAGGAGTTATGGCTGCAAGAATGGACTGTACTCGCGTTGGCAGATGCGTTTGAAAAAGTTCGAGCATGAGCTCGTCTGGCACTTGATGCGATTCGGCACGTCACTTCATGATGCGGAGCAATTCAGTAGGCTTCCTGTCTCCTAATTGTTCGCCAGCTAAAAGTTTCCGAATTTCCTGGTGTGATGATTCGCCACTTCGGTTGATTAGTTCCCTTTTGATATGCTGGTAAGGGTCGGTCGGGTCCGGCTTCGTGATGACGTCGCAAACTGTCGACGCTGCTTCTGGAGGAAGGTTGGATGCAATGTAGTTAAACTTGGTACGATTGTCCGTTATTGATTTGGGTACTCCTAATTCGAACGTACTCTCACACATGTGGAATCAAAGTGCAGGGTCGCTGAAGTTGTAGGACGGAATTTTCACCGCGCTGACGTTGGTCATTTTTAAGTTCAAGGCTTCACAGCACGTTGAAGAAAAATAATGGATAATTTTGAAAAATATATCCGGATTCAGGTATTGTGCGTTCTTTAACAGCGGGTCACCGTTTGTAGTGTTCATTGGTATGCAATTAATACAACATAAATTAGAACACAATAATTTATTCCACAAGACGAAAAGAGACACAAGACGAACACAACCGAAAGGGAAAAGTTAAGAAGTAAGAATATTGATACGCGCTCCGTTCGCAATGCTTCGCGCATGCGCATTACAAACTTGCGCCGAGAGAGAAAGAGAGCGATATTACGCGAATCGTCTGCTTCTGACAAGAACAACGAATTTCAATTCGTACTCTCCACAGAGTATCCCCCCAGTGAAAGAGGGATACCGAGGAACGATATACAATCATAATAGAGGATTATATACATTGGAAATATAAAAAAACACAAATTTAAGAAAAATACGCACATTTTCGTAACAATAGAATGTGTTAAAAAAATTGAAAATGAATGAGTAAACACAAATATACAATGATAATCGTTAATATGTACAAATATAACATTAAATATATTCAATAAGCCTTTTGGGGAAATGTACGGTTCTTCCACTTCTTGTTGTGAGAGGTTGAACAGATTCCCTGGACTCTGTAGATTTAGAAGGCAAAGATAAGTTAATGTTGCTATCGTCACGCAGAATATGAGCAGGTTTTATTCTGTCTAACGTGACAGAAATTGTTTTGCCATTCACAATAATCCGACATTTCTTTTCCGAACGATCAAGAACAGGATGTGGTCCAGTATAAGGCTGAGACAATAGAGGTTTGTGACAGTCCACACGTAAAAACACATGAGAACATGTTTCCAATGAGGGATGAACATAGATTGAATCCTTGCAATGTTTTGATGTTGCAATTGGATTTAAAGTTTGCATCAAGGTGCGAAGTTGATCTACGTATGATGGAAAGGCTGTTGCAGAAACTTGTTCACTTAATAAAATGTCAGATGGTAAACGAAGTGTTGTTCCATATACAAGTTCTGCACACGTAGCGTTAATATCGTTCTTTATTGCAGATCGCAATCCTAGCAAAACAATTGGTAGTACCTCGGTCCATTTTGTATGCTCATGGCATTTAAGAGCACTTTCGAGGTGACGATGAAAACGTTCTATTAACCCATTAGATTGGGGTCTATACGCTGCGGAATGGATGTGGTTGGTTCCAAGCACTTTAGTTAGCTGTCTAAAGAGATTTGATTCGAAACTTCTGCCCTGATCTGTTGTTATTGTTGTAGGACAGCCGAATCTGGAAATCCAACCACTTAATAGTGCTCGACAAACTGTTTCGGCAGTCATGTCAGTAGTCGGGATTACTTCAGGCCAGCAAGTGAAACGATCAGTTATCGTGAGGCAATAACGTTGCCGTCAGATGATGGCAGTGGTCCAATAAAATCCAGATGTATATGGGAAAATCGAGCATCTGGTAGATTGAATGCACCAAGTGGAGTCTTGGTGTGGCGATGGACTTTAGAACGTTGGCAAGGAATACAACATTGTACCTGCTCTTTTATCCATTTGTTCATTGCTGGCCAAACATATCGAGAAGTTATCAACTTATTTGTAGCGAAGATTCCTGGATGGGAAAGTCCATGAAGTTGGTTAAATAGGATTTTTCGATATGATTGTGGGACAAATGGTCGAGGTTGTCCGGTGGACATGTCGCACAACAGTTCCAAATTAGCGATTGGAAAATAAGTCTTTTCCAAAATTAGTGAAGTGTCGTTTTTGGTTAGAATCGCCTTTAACTCTGAATCATTCGCTTGGGCTGAAGCAAATTCTTGAAAATTTAATGGAGAAGAGATAGTGTCAATTTCTATGCGAGATAATGCATCAGCGACGACGTTGTTAGTGCCTTTTGTATGGCGGACATCTGTTGAAAATTGAGAGATATAGTCCAAATGACGGAGTTGTCTTGGCGAACACTTGTCTGGCTTCTGCTTGAAGGCGTAAATCAAAGGCTTTTGATCGGTGAAAATGATGAAATCACGACCTTCGAGCATATGTCTGAAGCGTTTGACGGATGTGTATATTGCTAATAGTTCTCTGTCATACGTGGACCAGTTCCGTTGGCTTTTGGAAAGCTTGGCAGATAGAAATGAAATAGGCTCCCAGGCATCTTTATTCAGTTGCATAAGAGTACCGCCAACAGCTAAATCGCTTGCATCGACCCAGACACTCAGCTTCGCTCCAGGTATCGGATGTTGCAGAAGAGTTGCACTTGCTAAGGCATTTTTAGCATCCGTAAATGATTGCTCTGCCACATCAGTCCATTGAAGTAACTCATTAAGTTTGGTTACTGTAATTCGTTTAGATTTCTTTTTATTTTTGACGCCTTCTAAGAATTTATTTAAAGGGGCTAATATATGAGCTGCTTTGGGTACAAAACGTCTGTAGAAATTAAATAATCCAAGGAAACGTCTTAATTGTGTGATAGTGGTTGGCTTTGGAAATTTTTTGATGCATTCTACACGTTCTGGCAGAGGCTCAATACCCGATTCGGAAACTTTAAAAACCTAAGAAATCAATGGAGGAGACTCCAAAAACGCATTTTGATGGTTTTAAAGTAAGGCCATAATGTTGTATTCGTTCAAATAAAATCTGTAGATGTTCGATATGCTCTTCTGATGATCGAGAAGCCACTAATATGTCATCAACAAAAGCATAAACGAAAGGGAGGTTTCGAGTTACTTCATTGATAAATCGTTGAAAAGTAGATGCGGCGTTACACAGACCAAATTGCATACGTAAGCTTTCGTATAAACCAAAGGGTGTAATAATGGCAGTTTTATGAACATCCTCTGGATTTACAGGGATTTGATGATACGCTTTCATGAGATCTATGTGAAAAATTTTTTTTTTGCCATGTAGGTTCGATGTAAAATCTAAAATATTTGGTACACCGTAATTGTCTTTGATTGTTTGAGCATTAAGTGCTCGATAGTCACCAACAGGTCTCCATTCAGAGCTATCTTTTTTCGGTACCATGTGCAAAGGAGATGCGTAATTGCTTTGCGAGGGGCGCATGTGGCCTAATTGGATCATTGTTTTGAATTCCTCCTTAGCAATGTGTAAGCGGTCAGGTGCAAGTCTGCGGGCTTTGGCCGTTACGGGCGGACCAGTCGTGTTGATGTAATGAACAACTGAATGTTTTATCTCCTGATCCGGGCGTGGAGCTCGTGTGATTTCTGTAAATTCCATTAACAATTTATGGTATACACTATGACCAGATACCGTTTTTACAGAATGGATGCTACTGTTGCGCATTATACCGTCAGTGTTTATGTTTGTTTGTGCATCATTCAATTTATGCTGCACTAAATTTGGCACTAGGTTAAAATTGTACAGAAAATCGGCGCCTATTATGGGAGTGGACACATTTCCAACTAAAAATGTCCATGTGAATACGCGTCTCAAACCCAGATCTAAGGAGAGAGTTTGTGATGTGTATACATGGATGGGGGAAGTGTTTGCTCCGGAAAGAGTCATTTCTCCTTTGTAATTTTGATGCGGGAATTATGGAAACGTCAGAAGCTGTGTCGATTAAATACTGTATATTAGTACGTCTGTCGCGAACGAATAGGCGATGAAAATTTTTGGGCAAGGTGGTAGTCGCCTCTACACCAGGCCTCGGTCGTTTTTTTGAAATTTGCAGGGAGGTGTGCATTTTTGGGCCTTTTCGCCAAATTTAAAATGATACCAACATTGGTCGTGTTGGTTTTGGCTGGATCTCGATTTGCTGCGATTACCCGGCGCGTGATGTTGCTTATTATGACTACGGCTTCTGCCACGAGAAAGGTTATCTATGCGCAGATTTAATTTTTCAATTTCTGCAAATAATCGATCTTCCATGGAAACTGAGGCAACTGAGCAAGCACTTACCGGCATCGGCGTCACTTCCAGTACTCGGTCGGCCACTTCCGCTGCTTTCTCGATCGTCAGAGGAGTTATGGCTGCAAGAATGGACTGTACTCGCGTTGGCAGATGCGTTTGAAAAAGTTCGAGCATGAGCTCGTCTGGCACTTGATGCGATTCGGCACGTCACTTCATGATGCGGAGCAATTCAGTAGGCTTCCTGTCTCCTAATTGTTCGCCAGCTAAAAGTTTCCGAATTTCCTGGTGTGATGATTCGCCACTTCGGTTGATTAGTTCCCTTTTGATATGCTGGTAAGGGTCGGTCGGGTCCGGCTTCGTGATGACGTCGCAAACTGTCGACGCTGCTTCTGGAGGAAGGTTGGATGCAATGTAGTTAAACTTGGTACGATTGTCCGTTATTGATTTGGGTACTCCTAATTCGAACGTACTCTCACACATGTGGAATCAAAGTGCAGGGTCGCTGAAGTTGTAGGACGGAATTTTCACCGCGCTGACGTTGGTCATTTTTAAGTTCAAGGCTTCACAGCACGTTGAAGAAAAATAATGGATAATTTTGAAAAATATATCCGGATTCAGGTATTGTGCGTTCTTTAACAGCGGGTCACCGTTTGTAGTGTTCATTGGTATGCAATTAATACAACATAAATTAGAACACAATAATTTATTCCACAAGACGAAAAGAGACACAAGACGAACACAACCGAAAGGGAAAAGTTAAGAAGTAAGAATATTGATACGCGCTCCGTTCGCAATGCTTCGCGCATGCGCATTACAAACTTGCGCCGAGAGAGAAAGAGAGCGATATTACGCGAATCGTCTGCTTCTGACAAGAACAACGAATTTCAATTCGTACTCTCCACAATAGCACAGAAATACTTTTTACTTGTATATTAGTATCAAATGAGGGAATATTTGATGAAATTTTTCTCATTACTATTTTTTCAAACCTAGATAATTAAAATCGATTTAATAATATAATAACCAATTTTATGCTGAATATTATAAATATTTGGTGATCAGAATAGGATATGTCAATGAAATTCAGCAGAAATTAATTTAATTTGAAACGAGGAAACTACGATTTCTAAATTTCATTAATTAGTTCAGTGATTCATAACTAATTTGAATATATTTATATTAGTCAACATAACATTGTAATACATAATTGCACTAATGCTCTGAATGATAACGCCATACTTAATATATACACATAAAAAATTTGAAAGAAATTTACAAGTAAAATAGTCTGTTTTGGGTCTTGTGGCGCAAGAGCCAAGCTACACCAAACACACGACAGACCAATACCAACTAAAAGAGAGATTAATGAACAGAGTAGTGCAAGATTGATTGCTTGGGTAACCCGTGAACCTGATCCTATGTTTACTAAAAACAATAAACCACAGGAAATGAAAATATCAATAGAGCACTTTGGGTCGTCATACGCACCAAAAAGAGATGTGCCCTGGAGGGCATAAATATTAGATAGGACTGGGATCTTGTCTCAAATAGGTATATTAATTAACGTCACAATGGAGCTACATTATGAACTATGGCAACAGTCCAGGATAAAACCAGAAGGGATAGATCTAAGAACACCAAGGTCAGATAACAAGGTCACACCCAAGCTCTAGAAGAGCTACCAGGCTACCACAAGCCCATTCTAGTAACAACTGGGTTCCCACTCTTCAAGCAGAAGAAAAATAAAGATATTTTAAATTTTTTATTTCGAAGACATGCAGATTACAATAGATTTATATGCAAGTGCATGCAGGGAAAACCTTTCATAAGTTGGGATCTCATGAACCCAGTTTTAAAAACCTCAACTTTTAGCTAACATCAAAATGTGTAATTTTTGATGACACGATTTTGGAAGAGTATCACACTGATATTGGTTTCTGAATTCAAGTGAAATAAAATATGTAGTATTCTGGTAAAAAAAATAGGCCATTTAAGAACTTATAAAAAAACTAAGCAAACGTTAAGTCTTTTTAGTAGGTTGGGTTTTAAAGTGCAAGGTCCATATTTGGCTAAGTTCTGTCAAAAACCATCATGTAAATACATACTCACAAGGATAGTTTTACTGCAGGGGACGACAAAAATAAAAAATTTAGAAGCCAGTCCAATTTTTTTATAGGAGCCAGGACCCCTGCAATACATATACTAATATTTTTTCTAACGCTGAGTATATCACAGAACTCATCGCTTTAAATAATGACATTTATAGTAACCGAGGCAATAAGAAATAACTTTATTATCTACTATATATTTTATTCCATTTTTTGCCATGAACATGTCTTGTTGCTTTAGAACTGAAATACCACTTGTCCACAGCCTTTGTGGGATCAAAATCTTTCACTCATTCATATTGCACATCATCAGATTACATAAACTTTCCTCTTGCATTGAGGACCTAAATTTATTTTTAGTCAAATTCATCAAACTGAAGCCATGCTCACAGCTTACTGCAGAAACTGGAAGCACACACCCTATGGATAACAATTGTCCTAAAATTGGGAATCTATCATTATTAGATACTGTTACTTCAAGATCTTTCAATTTTTTCATTTCCCAAGTACTTTGATTTCATACCACTCATTGTAAAGAGATATTGCAGACAATTTTCATTAATGTTTAAGGATGATGGAAGTGGTTTTTCATAATATTTTGCCAGCTCTACTATCTCACTCACACCATCACTTATTAAAGAATCTCCTGTTAGCCAGCCGAATGTATCAAAAACATTTATGGGTTTGTTAGAAACCCGATTCAAAATTCATTCTCCGAGGTACTTGATTCCATGTGTTTTCATATTTTGATTTACAGATTCAATGGAAGACTGAACAGTGTTGCTTAATCCCTGCAATTGTACACCTTGATAAATTTCACCAAGAGATGTATTTTTGACAAATCCATCTTCATTTTTTTCAGGCTTACTTTTCAACAATTCAAGTGTTGCAATTGTATTTCTAACATGCAATTTAACACTGCTTAGAAAAATTTCTTCTCTTAGAAAGAGGAGTGAGATGCTCTTTATAGTTCTGTAGCGAGCTTAGTTACCACTCCACAACTTAACTTACAAATGGGTAGTATAAATACCAGTGTAACCCCCCCCCCCAACTCTACCATGAAGTACTTTTTGGTAGATGCTAAGTTACGCTGGTTCATTCGCGCTTGCTATAGTTCCAAAGTAGTCCAACAGAAAATGAAGCGTATACAAAAATTTGAAGTCTAACAGTTGCTTGTGCAAACCTTTAGCAATAGCATCATCTTTATCTACAGCTAACATCGCTGTTTTAAATTCCGAATGATTTTCTACTAAGCTTGTAATTTTTCATTAGATTTAGCTAAAAAATCAAATCAGAAAATCTAGGCCACAGACCAAATTTTTTAGGCAACCTGGCGCTCGGGATTTGTGGTGCACTGTTATACCAACACAGAAGTTTCAGTTAGTTAGCACAAGGTTCAAACACAAAACAGACAACTTCCAGGTAAAAAATATTGTTGAAGGGGGAAAAAAGGGATTGGGGAATACAGTAAAATGAAAATAGAAAAGAGCACTTGGGTATCCTGGGAGCATGACCCCCATGTAATAAAGACAGTAAACCCGACAGGAAAATAAAATATCACTACAGTACCTCAGGGTCAAGAAACAGGTACACAACTAAAGATGCAACTGTAGGTGACACAGAAGAGAGAAATACACCCAGGAAATAATCAAACTTGCAGTGCTTACAACTCACATGTTGGAAGCACAGCGGGCAAACCCACTAAGCCATGAAGTCCCTATTAGGGCATTTAAAAGGCTCTTAAAAACTAAAATAAGAAATTGGGCTTCTTACGATTTGTGGGAACCCAGAAAAAGTAAAGTATGATAAAATACTGGAATATAGTGCTTAAAGGAGGTGCGAAAATCCTTAAATTTTCATACAATGCCTCACCTTGAAGCGGGTAACATTGCTGCCGACTTTGTGAACAATGCCAGCCCCATCTTTTCCGGGTGTGTATGGTAGATCTGGCAATTTTGCATAGTTCCCCGATCGAATGTAAGTGTCCACTGGGTTCACTCCTGCCACTTTTACCTTCACCAAAACCTGCAAAAGGAACAGATGGGTTAAATATGAGCGTATGGCACAGTTGACAACTGTGAAGAAAAAATTAGCGGTAAAAGGCAGGGCCCATAATTTCTTTTTTGTTCAAACAATCTGCTTGTGTCAACATTACTTAAACTCTAATAAAAATAGAACAAACATGCAATACAATGATCTTCACTGCTCATAAACTCTTAGCTGTAATTATGGGTGTTGCAAAAAAATGTTGCCCCCAGGGTGTTAAAAATTGTTTATGTTCATTGAGAGCATGTACTAATATCGGTACTTAACTTTTCCAATTAAATCGCTTCAAAATACAATGGACACCATCCTTTCAAATTCTTACTTCACGAGCAGAGTAGGAAAACAATGTTCTTGGCTATAAACACATACATTTTCAACATCCTTTCTTCTGTGTCTGTCCATGATTTGTATTCCAGAACGTTGTTTCAGAACAGTTCCATCTGCTTCAAACTTATCTTTAATTTGTGTTATGGTGAGTCTACTAGGTGCATCAGTGTGAAATTTTTTCTGAAGTTGTCTTTGTACTTCTACTACATTTTTGCACTTCCAGTAGGACTTTAACACAAACTTTCTTTCTTTGAAACTTTATATGAATTGGGTCATTATTTCTCAACCAGTTTAGAAAACTTCTGTTGAAATGGAACCAAATGGGTTTTTGACAAAAAACTGCAAATAAATCAAAATTCAGAATGGCAGAGGTTCAGAGGATACCCGATTTTGAACTTTGTACTGTGGTTTCAACTTTTATTAGACTATACAGGTTTTCCTTTCTATTATTTATTCTTCTTAGGAAGACAAGTGTTAAGAGTAGTTACTTGACTGCTAGAGATACTCCCCTTAAAGTAGTCATAGTCCTTACATTGATGATGCCCAGATAAAAAGTTATTAGGTATTACCTAGAAATCTGATGAACTTCTGCAGATCGTCGGTTATATTGTATAGGCGTAAGGGCCATATTTCACAAAGATTCGCCAAACATAAGACACCAAATAAAAAATACTGTGAAACGGATTAAAGAGGGAATTGGGATTCACGGTGAATGGATCTAAATTTTAGCAAAAATAAACTAGTATGTCTAAATTTTTAACAAATTCTTATTTCTGGTTTGAGTTATAACATATTGTTAACCAAACTGCATTCAAAATGAAATTTAGAAAGTAGTGAGTTTGGTTCTACTGTATATCAGTGGGGAAAATCTACAAAATAATCTATTTTATTCAACAACCTACAAAGCATACCTTAGAAGCAGCAATAGTAGGAATTTCAACGTTTTGAAGTTGAAGCACATTTGCGGAACCAAATTTTGCAACTCTTATTGCTTTCATCATGATTAAGAATCACAATTAAAATATTAAAAAACTAAACAGAACAGTAATTGATAATGAAACCTTATCAATTTAGTGTAACACCTTTACACGCTGTTGCCAAAAAACTATGCCTGCAAAGGTCACTTAATTTTTTTTCTTAAAAAAAAAACCAAGTGAATGAATTTACTAAAAACAATTTTTATAACTTAGTTAGCCTTGATTTTTGATTTACATAACCATCGCTTCGGTTTGCAAAACCAGAACTTCGCGGGTACGGGTACAAAAGCAGCCTTAGCGCTTTACTTCTTTCATCTCTGTTCGTTCAAACGCTATGAGTAATAGAAACACAAAATTTAATAACGATACTAGAAGTTTTACTAAAAAATATTTCAGTTCAATATGTGTATTTAGTGATGGTATGTGTAGTATTTCACTTTCTGAAAAGCTTTAATAAGAAATAAAGGACAAAACATTTTTTACAGACCATCGATATCAAAACTATCGTTAAAAAAAAGTACATAATCGATAGTTTAAAAAAAATGTAAACATGTCATTATTTAATTCGCTGACTTTCGGTTTTGTGTGAAAGATAATTAAAACTAAGTTAATTTTAATCAAAGCATTGATTTATCATGACGAAACTTTTTGAGTGGTTGGCTGGTCTTGTTCTAATAACAGCAATTTGGTTTTCATGTTTAACAAATGACTTTGTATTGAAGAAACACGACTATCATTCATGGCTAGTATGTAGACGTATTTGCTAATTTATCTACATCCGTTTATTCGTGTCTTGTTTCTTTCTTTGCTTTAAGTTTGTTTTCAATGAACTTGAGAATAAGTTTAGGCTTGAATAAAAAATAGCTTTTCCAGAATATGAATGGTTTCGGTAATGCCGGTGGTAAATAACCGCCGGTGAGTGCTCATTTCCTTCAAAATACTCACAAATTTAAATCACTTTCTGAAGTCAATTTTACGTAGGATGTACCTTTATTCACATGGAAAACAAATCGCACTTCCTCATGAAATGATAGCTCAAATTGCAGATTTTAGTTTTTAATTTTATTAAATTTGATTGAATCGTGAAAATTAAATCCAAATTTTTTTTTAAATCTTAAGAAGTCTGGGCTGCTGTATCGCAGCTGGAAGAACAATGGACTAGCAACCGAGGGTTGCGACTTCAAATCCAAACAAAGGCTGGTGTACGTTTAAACTGTCATGGCCTCAAATGTCCTAACATTGTCAGTTTGGAAAGCAGGGTGCCAGTTCAGGTGTGACCTCATTATCTGACCATGGTTCAAAATGATGTGCTGTCCTTGATCTTTCCCTCTGTTTTTCAGGGCTGTCACACTATCCATCTGGGATTATCCTAACTCTACAAATAACATTAATTTCATTAACAGTTTTTATTATAAAATGTCTTCAACAGTAGAGGTTTTAGGTCTACTTCATGGAATATCCAGTATCTCACAGCTCTCAAGTTATCATATCTCAGTGAAATTGGTCTCAACCTCTGCATAGGACTTGATTTTAGAGTGCCGTATAGGTGATATGAAACTTGAAAATTATTAGACTAATTCTATATTAATCATGTGAACTTTTGACTGTATTTCGACGATAGAAGATGAGATGGATGAGACATCTTGGCTTTAGAGGCTTGGAATATTTGTAAATAAGATCAATAAAACTAATTTTATTAATGTTTTGTAAACTTTAATATTTTTTGGTCCCAATTGCTCAAAGTGAACAGAAATTGTCCTTGGCAGAAGGACATAGCTCCAACAGTTTGGAAACCTCTCAAGAGAAGTCAGTCTTAATTTGTCGCTCTACGGTAATTTTTACTCCACGAGGGCTAATTAGACCAGGACCATTTTAAGTGGATTCCAAACCACTACAGACAGCCTAGACGGAGATTCGAACCCAGAACCACACACAGAGAGGAAACCCTATCTGTAGCATGCATACTTAAAAGATTTCTACTTGTAGGCTACATGCAGAAGAAATTGAAATTTGAGGATAGATGCTTTTTGCATCTTTATTTTAAAAATTCTACTAAGTCTGATTTAATTTGTGTAACTAATGTTAATGCTATTTAATAAAATTTCAGTATTTTTCTGTTTGCCAAAAATGTTTATTTGCTGTCAGATTTAAATAAAGGTTCTAAATTTAATTTTATTTTTCCTCTTATAGTTACCTGTGTATGGAGTTATAGCCTTTGGTGTAAGTTATCTTTGATGTATTCATCTTTCTCCAATTCCTATTGTTTAATTTTGAAATTAAATCTTATTATTAATTTTTTTGAATGGCGTGATTTGTTTTCTGTTTGCATTGTGCAGAGCTGTCACAGTCAACTTTTTCTACCAGTTTTCTACTTTGTTGACTAGAGGATTTTTTTTAAGCAAAATTTTCTCCAAAGCACCTTTTTTATTCTAGTTTTGGTGACTTTTTGAAGATTTTTTTTGAAAATTCACCACTTTTAAAACCAATAACAAAAGTTTTTCTTTCATACCTTCTTCATCTTTGGAGACATGGAATTTATAAGTTTGACCTACTGTGCTCCAATTATATAAAAAATGTTTGGCAAGTAAATTATTCTGATCACTTCAACGAGGCATAGTATCCTTATGTTAAAAGTGTGAAGTGTTAACTAAGCATCAAACTATGCCAAATTTAATTCTACTTAATTTCTTCTACTCACTTCAGAGTTTTTTAAAGACCCTGGGCCAAGAACGAAGCTGCCGGAGGCACCTAAAACTATTACTTAATTAAGTTTTGAGTGAAGACTTAATTTACTATTTTAAGAATTTATGCTGTTAAACTACTATTTCTCAAGTGGTCTAGCTGTGGCAGTCCTGATTATGTTCCACGTTCTCTAAATTATGAGTATTTTAAACCTTTGATGCTTGCAAAATTGTGAATTAAAATCCAAGATTTCACACAATAACTGACAATGCAATCGAAAGTTCAACAGCTGAAGCCAATTTGATAAAAAATTTTATTCAATAATGCTTTTCATGCATTGTCATTTACAGAAGCATTGGTTAAGCTGAAATAGAGTTGCAAGTAAAATTATTTTCAATCCTAAAACTTAACTTTAAAGTTTTTTGTTGTTTCCTTTAGAAACATTATTTTTACTTTTTTTCAACTTCTGGGCTGCCACAGCCAAAGCACCTATAAAAGAACAACATAAATTTAAAACAAAGTAGCAGTCTTCCTTAAACCTTGTTTTAGTAGCAATTTTATTTGCTCAGATAAAAAATTAATCAGTTAAAACACAGTATATGCTAATTAAATATGAAAAATGTTCAAGATCTCGCAAAGAAATAAAAAATTAAATAACTAAATAATTTGGCATTAAGGTTTTCATCAAAATCTAGCAACCAGAGATACAGATGTTTTTCTTTCATGATTATCATGTATTGGTGCCAAACTTCAAAATTGGTGTTCTTAGGAAAATTTTCTCCCTAAAAGAAAAATCCCAAAACTTTTATCTACTAGTAATTAAAAGGGAACTAAATTTTACTGGACTTTAGGTAAATTTTTAAAAAGTTACCAAAATTAAAAAATTGGCTTTTGAGACGATGTGGGTTTAAAAAATAGCCATAGTCATTAAGGTTGAAAAATAGTAGGAAAAAGTCGACTGGTAGACCTGAATCAATCGGAATTCATGTTAACTAGTATATTTTATTTATTTTTTGACAATCAAACAAAACAAGTTTCTTATTAAGTAGGAGTTAATTAAGTTAACAAAATCTCTTAGTAATAATTTTATCTTCCTGAGTCGAAAAGTCCTAGGTTAGCTCAGAAATTCACCCCTCTTGTGCTCATTTAGTCAAAGTCACAATATTCTACAATGCATTGAATGTCATAACATTCAAAGAAATTTTTACTATCTTATTCTAAACAATGACTGCATTGTTCAACCATATCTTTTCTAACTATTTTCAGATTTATTCACTATTTGTCGTCTTGTACCGGGTTTTCACATTCAATGACTGTCAAAAAGCAGCAGAGGAATTGAAAATGGTAAAATTCTCATACTCTTCTGTGTATATAAAAATATAGTAATATTATGCTGTTGCTTGAGGCTTAAAATAAAGAGCATTTTGTGTTACTTCGATACATGATACTTTCAAAACTCCTATATTCCTTTGGAAGACTGCTTTTTAATCCAGCTTACCATTGTTTACAATGTCCTAGGTTAGCTCACAAGTTCACCCAGCTCTTGTGCTCATTTAACTATGAAGTTGGATTGGCAAACAACATTTAAAAAATTATGCTGAAAAAAATTAGTTTAACAGAAGCAATTTGATAAAATGTACAGAATATTTCAATTCTGAGTATAGTCTGGCAAGTTGACATTTGATTCAGATGGTATTGGGACGAATCTATCCAAGGCCATGTACCTCTTTTCAAAGTTAATGGTTGAGTCAATATAACATAAAAATAATCATTTGGATTACATACCAACTTGAAATTACTTAGCAGAATGTTTTGTTTGCGAGTGATAAGCATATTAATAGAACCTTGTCTCTAAATCATGGTTCCAAATGAGCAGTTTTTAGTCGTATTTTAGAGCTGTAAATTTCATTTTGATGAGATTTAGGTTCGTTATTTTTACCACATAATTTTTCTGAATTTTTTGCTTACTTAGAGCAAATTCCTGCAATCAGCAGTTTCCTTTTCCTTTTAACAATCTACAAGAGCAATTTGCACTAAACCAACAAACCTGGCAGTGCGCAAAGATTATTTTTACTCTACATGCTCTCGCGTGATACATACCGAGGTTATCTTAAAAAATAAGTCAACTGATGTAATTATAAATACATACAGAAAACACGTATCGCTAGACTATCATCACTTATATTTAGCTTGACATAAACCCAGAGTCATACTCTTTTAACCCTTTGACTACGGCTATAGATATAACTGGTGCGATTCGTATAACTTTCAAGGTACAACAGCTGTACCAGCCGTAGTCTAAATTCTTTCTTGGCGTAATCAAGGTACAACTGCAGTCTAAAGGTTAATTAGGTCCTTTAAAGTTGAATTTCAAGGCCTTAGTCTTTGCTAAAACATATTCATGAAATCAAAATTAATTTGAACTTGTATCCAACTGGAACATTTTGGATAGGCAGTAAGAGCAATATGCAACAGTCTGGGATCAAGCCCAAAGGCCACACCTTTTAACAAGGTGGACACCTGTGCTGGCACCTCATGAAACTTTCACACCACACCATAAGGACATTTAGTGGCACAACAGTTATTACGTGCTCCAGTCCCCACATACATACATGTCTTTGGTTAAATTGAGTTTCAAACTTGCAACCCTCCGGTTGCAAATCCGGTAATTTTCCGATCAGGCTACGACGACCCTGGAACATATTGTAAACCGAGAAAGTTGCTATTGATGTTTGACTTCCTAATTTCTAACCCTGCAAATATTATTTTCAATAGCAATTGTGAGCTTTAAAATAAGTTCTTTTAAGGATTCAACACTCATTACAAATTACTGTTGGTGAAATTTTATAAAATCAATCTTTTGTATTGATATACATAATTTTTCTAAATGTTTTACAGAAAACAGCCTGTTTATTTAGCATTGATTCTACGTGCTACTTAGCCGGTATGGTAGTCATAGCTCTTGTCGGCATAGCCCAATAGGTCGCAAATTCAAATAAGTTTGTAAGCCAATGGCTGTAGGTGATTGTCCTTGTTAGTAGCGGTGGCTTACCCATTGAATGCTCCTTTACAGGTTGCCATCATTTTGTCCCTTGTTGGCTTAGAAAAAAAATTCATCCTTTGTTTAATGCGATATATATTGATGATGTTATGTTTAACATAATTGATATTTATTCATACCAATGTTTTATTTCAGGAAATCGTAATGGCACGAGAAGATTTAAGGAAAAAAGGCTTCAAATTTGATGAAAATTGAACATTTTTTTTACAAATTCTATTGAACAAATTGTTATTACGATTTTTGTGGACCACCTGTATAGCTATTCTACTTTTTGTAAATTGATAAAATCTTTCTTTTGATATTGGCTGTCTTTTTGTTGTCCTTGTAAACTAAATCTGTTCTAGGAGGCATCACGGTAGCCTGGTTGGAAGAGCATCGGATTAACAACTGGAGAGTTGGACAGTTTGAATCCAACCAAAGACTGACGTGTACAAAAGGGCTGGTGCATGTTAAACCCATCATGGCCTCACATTGGCGTGGGATGCCAGCTCAGGCGTGGCCTCATCTTCCGACTGGTTCAAAATTGTCTTGTCCTCGAATCTTTCTCTTCAGGATTAATACAGGACGGTTGGCAATAGCCCATTGTGTTGCTCCAGTGTGACATTAATAAAATACCTACCTGTTCTGGGAATATAAATGGCAAATCCATAAAACCAGTAACACAATTCTAGATCTATAATGAGGTATATATTCTCTATGTACTGTCATTCGGCTACTCATAATTACAGGGCTCCTAACAGGTTTCAAGGTCTAAAAAGGTGACAAAAGTGACTAATTGAACCAAAAAAGTGACTAATCAAGTGGAAAACGGTGACAAATCGAGCAAAAAATAACAATAATGCTAAATATATTCAAGTATAAAGATAGAAAATAAAAAGATCCTCCCCAGCTACCCACCCCCATCTTTTCCTTCTTTGGAAGGAAATACTTGTCAAACACTCACGCCACTGAATCTCTCAAGAGGACCAAGACAGGATAAACTTTTAAGGAGAGATGAACTGAAGGGACTTCTTCAAAAGATATTTAACACTGGAAATGTAATGCTTCTGAGCCCTTAGAAAAAAGAAATTCCTTTCCTCCGCTTTCACATTTTGTAGCGCTTTAGAAATTTGATCTCCAATCACAATATCAGCCAGAGGCAACAGTTTCTGAGGACATATGTCTTCCGATTTATCCATTTTCAAATCTCAAATAAATTCCTCTTCGTAGATCCCAACCAAAATTGTCCTTGTCAACAATTCAAGTTGAGAATGAAGGTTATGTATTAGAGGTTTCCTTTTTCTGAAGAAATTCGGTCACACGATTAAAGAACAATTTTTTTGTAACCCGGTCTTTGTATCATGTTTGGCTTCTTTATTGGAATGTAGTCAAGGAAATACTTTCGCACTGCAATCCACTGTTCAAGCAACCTTTCAGCAGGTGGCTTTAGGCTTGATGAAATGGTGAGTGGGAAGTTTAAAGTCTTCTTGAATTTGTTTGTACGTTGACCAAAGCTTATAGGCCACTGATTAAAAAAATCTGAATAGTAAAAACTATTTCAGACACATCTTCCCCTAACTCTTTTAGACCTTTAAGAAAAGCATTATGTACTGTGTGAATATTACATGTCCCAATGTTAATTTGTTTTTTTTTCGTGTAGAAAGTAATGAGTCATTAATCTTTTTAAAAACTGACTTTCACTAAAAAACCTCAATTTGTAATAATCAACTTTGATGATAACAGAGAATGATTTTCAATACATTCGCTACGCTCCTTCAATATTTAACTCTCTGGATACAGAGACGGACGAATTTTTTTTAAAATCTGGTTACGGAAGGGTTCAAAATCTTGCAGATCTCAAACTCCTGAAAAAATGGCTGAAGTCCATTAAGATTTCCAGGCTCTCATTTCTGTACCACAAAGAGAGCAGCGTATGAATAGCCTCCGTTCCGTAGACAGGAATGTCGGCATTCTCGATGTAGAGCTTCGAGCGCTTGGAATGTGCGAGAGGTTGATGATCTATCCCCTTAAAAACTTTGCCGAAGACACCTTCGAGTGTAAATGATCATACATATTGAAGATTCCACCGTCCTTTCAGAGTTTACCCTTACGTATCTATACCTTCTAGACATAATCAGACCTGTAGTAGAAACTGCAACATATGACAAAGGTATTAACGCATTACCTCTCCTACTGGGTTAGCATCGAGTTAATATCAGATTGAACCGTCTGGTCTCTTGACCTCTCCATTCTCGTCTTATTCCAGAATCCGAAAATAAAAGGGGTCTGTTGAGACTGCCCTCAGAGCTGTGTATGGAGGATGTTATCTCCCCTTTTAAGTGACCACTGGCATCGATCACCATTTACGAGATGTCAGCGTATGACCTCCTAGAGGGTTCCTCCTTTTGTTCGACTCTGGCGCGACCAGTGATATCTATCTTGCACCAAATGATACGCCACACAAAACTATGAAATTAAAACGTTAGTCGTAAATGCCACTCAAGTTGGCAATTAGGAAAGAGGGGTCGGATATGCAGATGGCCCTGCTTCCCTTAAACTTCGCCGCTTCGTTTTACTGATAGCCTTTTCCTGTGGGAAAATTTCCAGAACTTGCTGTTAATACACCGTGGGCAACGTTAAGTATCCTTTTACAATTGAAACGGTACGTTTTTGAATCCAATCTTGCGGTGGAACGTAGCGTGCATTTCGAAATTGAATTCATAAAAACCTTGTTTTTTTTTAATGAAATTTTTTTAATTGCGCACCAAAATTTTTTTCTTCATATAGAATTTAAGAACTTAAAAACCCCAGAAAAGGTGACAAAATGTCAAAAAGGTAACAAAAAATAAAAAGGTGACAAAAAGTGACGTGTTAGGAGCCCTGTAATTAACATAAAAAAGTTTCAGTACAGGAATAGATATCTGTATATTACAAATGGCAAAATGCTATAAACCACAGGAAGTCAACCACTAATTATGTCAATTAATTTAAATGCGCTTGATTTGAGCTATGGGACACTTAAAAAATACTCAGAACAGCTCACTCCTGATGACAAAAGGCAATGAAGAATCTGGTAGATAGAAATCAGGACAGTGAATTAGGAAATGGATGGTAGGAGTATAACCAGAAACAAAACAATCTTTAAGTGAACTTTACTGCTTGATTTGAAGTTCAGAGGTAGTTGAATTAACCTCACACTGGAGCAACGCAAGCTATTGACGATCTGGGATCAACCCAAGGACAATATCTCATTATTTTGAACCTCAGTTGGATGATGAGATCAACTGATCTGGCAATCCACACCAATGTGAGGACATTTGAGGCAAGACAATTAACATGCACGAGCAGTCTGATTGGAGTTCTGAACTCTCGCAAACCTGCTTAATCTGCTACTTTACCACCTGGTCTACTGCAGCCCCCTTAAATAAATGGAACGCAATTGAGTAAATGTGTTTGTGTCCAGAAGGTAACCGTGGCAATATGACTAAGGTATGGACTTTTTGCCACACTCAGCATAGGCAAATATCGATGATAAACAGATTTCAACAAGGTATGAAAAGTGAGTATAGCCATCACTTGATACAAGTAGAAATTTCAACAAATACAATGTGTGGATCTTCTAGTTTAATTTAAGTGAATATTAATATTAACACAGAAATAAAATGTAAAAAATTTATTTACATATGGTAACATTTATACAACTGAGCTGCATAATCATTGGACATTTTTCATTACCACTTGAAATTCTAATATGAAATAACTGTTCATGCACTTTTCTGTTGATTACTTTTTGTTGTCTCTGTCACTGATGGAGCTTTCTTCAAAACAAGAGCTGTTACAGTCTGTCCAGTCTTGCCACCAAAACCAATACTTGGAATTTGAATTTCATCATGCACACCAAGATCTAAATGAAAAAAGGCAGCATTAAAAAATGTTTTCAAACCCATTAAAAACCTAAAACATACAACACAGAACAGTTGTTAAAAAACGGGAACAATACAGTTATGCAATTGACACATTCAAATTGGGATAATAAATTAAACATTCCAAGTAATAAATATTTAAGGTGAAATGGAATCAAAGTATAAAGAACAAATGGAAAACCAGATGTTCATATATTATCAGGTACTATTGAATCTGATAATTTTACTATTAGTTTAACCACTGTTTTTAGTTTGGTGCATAGTTTGCCATTTCTCATAAGATTTACAACTACAAATCCAATTATGTTTAATCTTTTAATGTTAGTATTTCTTATCCAAATCACGAAGAATTGCTTTGCTATTGAAAGAAAAGCCAGGGCCTCTGCTCAGACTAATGTACAGATCAGGGTTCCCACTCTTTTTTTCTAACTAAAAATAAGGACTTTCTAAGACAAAATAAGGACTTAAATAAAACATTGAAGAAACCGTACTATACAATGTAATACCCGACTTTCGACCAAATGGGGATGCTCTTACAGATTAGTTAATCTTATAAGAACAGTAGTATGTAAAAAATTTAAAATTCAAATCCATTTTCTAAAAAAAAAAATTAAAAAAAAAAAAAAAAAAAAAGAGATTTTCCAAAATATATAAGCCATTTGATTTTTACAAAATTCAGCAGTTAATATATGGGCATTTACGTGTACACATATTAATATGTGTATGTACATAAACAAATTATACAATACCATACATACTTATAATACATCTTTAAAACATTGCACTCATGTGTAACTGATAAAACAAAATTGATCAGGATTTGATGATTGTATTCTTGTTTCCTCTATCAGGACAACTATTTTGTGCATTGCAAGAGCCACTCATAAGTCGAAAACAGACCAATTTTCATGGGTTTTCAAGTTTTTAAAGTGTATTATGTGCTCATCAAGAGTCGATCGACGATTTTTATATCGGCTATCAAGGGTTGCCATTCAAGCAAGCCAGTTCCCGAATCACCACCTAAACCGTACTTGTAAGCAGTTTTATCGCCGATCAGCCTCTAAAAAGAGCTCGGAAATATTGTGTAAAAATATCGTCATTTGAAAACTGAATTTTCTTTTCAAAGGAAAATAAGCACTTTCTAAGGACTGTTGATGAAAAATAAGCACTTGTAAGGGCCCTTAGAAATGGAAGGTCAAAATAAGCACTTTGTAAGCACCCGTGGGAACCCTGCAGATGTCCTCAGTAACCATCATGACAGAGAAAACATGTAGGTAGGTAGTTGAATTAATGTTACACTGGAGCAAAACTTCAGGCTATTGGCGACAGTTTGGAATCAAACTAAAAGCGAAAGATTCGAGGGCAACACCACCTAATTTTGAACGGTGATTCAAACTTGAACCCTTCGATAGCTAATCCATTACTCTTACAACAGGGCTAGCATGGCCCTGCTGAGAGTTGTAGATAGTGATTTTGGTACAGTTGCAGTCTACGTTTAAAGCGGTGGCAACGGCTGTGGTGCACTTCTAGTAGCGAGTTATTAAGGCAACCTCGGCAAGCGGAAAGTTTGAATGTTCGTTTTGAATATTCTAGAAAGTTCTTTCAAAATCCATTTAACGGTCACTTGATTAATATATTTTTTTTATAACGTTCACAAATGTATTTCTGAAACTTATTATTTTCTCGTTTAAAAGAAGAATTTTTTTTTTAAAATAATTCTTTCCCTGGTGACTTTAGAAGTTCCCCCCCAAAAAAGCGGCAATGCTGTAAACTTAGACTGTAGCTGTATCATGTTATTTCTGAAGGTGAAAGAGTGGAGTTGTAGTGCTAGTTCTATTGATACTAATGATAGAGATGACAACAATGGTGGTTTTGGGTATTATGGCGCAAGGGCCATATTTGGCCATGCTACACCAGATACAAGCTACACAATATCACATGGTTCAAACACCTTTATCCAAAAAAATTTCAAGGACTTTCAAAACCAAAAACAAATTCAAGGACTTAAAATTTTTTAGTGAACCGAAACAAGGCATACACAAAAGTTGTCAATTAAAAAGAAAAATTGTGAATATGAAAAGACAATTTTTTAAAACTACGGATAGTCAAAAAAGAAAGTTTATCAATTTTAGACTTTCCTTTTTTTATTTTGCTTCTTGTCTCAATGCTATCAGGCTACTTGCACACATATCGATTTCGGTCGTGCGATAAAATATCGTTCGATAAATTCTTTTAGTGGCATGAAGAAGAGTATGGGAGCTTGCACACACAATGTTTGCTCTACATGACACAATCTCTATTTTTCCTGTCGTCCACTACCTACAACAGACGTCTGTCATGGTTTATTTTGTTTGAGGAACAAAACCAATCGAAAGTTTTGACTGGTGTTAGAAACTCAGACTAGAGAATAGAAAAGCCCTATCTTTATGATTGTTAAAGATAGAGAAAATTTCAACGGATTTGAAAATCTGCAGAAAATTTTACAACAAAGAATCTTAAATGTGATTTTCTTAAATTGTAACTTTTATATTTTTGCAATAAGAATTTGGCTTCATTTTTTTGGATGCGCGATAGGTTTCCAATGATGTCATGACTGCTAAAGCTATGGTTTCCTAAGAAAGCAGTGCTATTATCTAGCGAACGTGATAAGTCATGATGTGGCAGACATAACAAGGCGTCTGTCTTAACGGAGACCAGAGGTGTCAACTTAGACTGACAGAATAATGTGGAAAATGGTTGTTATGGAAAATGGCTAGTTAAAAAATCAAGTACTTTTTACCAAGTTCCGTAATTTTCAAGAGCCCCTAGTTAGGAAAAAAAAACCAGTAACAAGTAATACATATAAACACACAAGGAAAGTTTTTTACCGACACAGAAAAGAGAAATGCATTCCGACAAGAACTGAAAATACATAGCCTACAAATCAATGACAACTGAACACCAGATTTTACAAACGGTTTGCGCTATACCTTGCAAGGGTATTAGAATGATACCTTGGTCAGCTCTGAGGGTATTTGAATCTCTACTAATACAAAACCATTGGGTTTCCTTGCACAATATTTTAAGTCTTACAAACGTAAAACAAAATTAAGTAATATAAGTGTTATTGTGCGATTTCTGTTGTTCTTTTCAGGGGTGAAAACAATCAAAATGTAAAAAAGAGGAAAATATATGCAGCGTTATTTTGAAGTACAAAAATAGCTGAATAAAATTACTATATTTGTGTACTAATGTGTGTACAGAACAGTGGTGCAGCCAGAAATTTTTTTCTGAGGGGGTAGGCAAATTTTTAGTCTGATAAAAACCCTATAAAGTCTACTATAAACAATGAAATTTGTCTTTGGAAAAGTAGGAGTGGGCACCTTACGTGCAAACTCAAATTTTGTAAAAGAGAAAAAATATCTAGGCAACTATAAACAGTATATATAAGTTGGATGAAGTTGAAAATGTTATTTTTATGAATATTTTTGAACACCTCACTAATGGTAAGATTTTCTTAAGAGTTGCAATTTTTCAAAAACCTTGATACCAAAAATGAAATTAACAGGAAATCAAAATGCTGTTACAAAAGAATAAATCAAATATATACTATTTTTATTAAATAGCATAAATTTTATTTTTAAAAAATAATTAGACACCAAAAATAAAAATGGTACAGCTTCAGTCGTGGTTTATAGAAATGACAACGGACTTGGCGCTTTTTGGCGCACTTCTAGTAGCGAGTAATTACAGGTTAAGGTAACCCATATGTATAGCGGTTATTGCGGATTTTAATACAACCAGGTCAAGTGGAAAATCTTTAAAATTTAATTTAGAATATTCCAGAAAAATCTTTCAAATTCCGTTAAACTGTCGTTAGATTTCATTGGTTCATTCGAAATAATTCTTTCCTTGGCGATTTAAGGCCCGGTACACATCCGGTTTTTCAACGTGCGGCGCCACTGCGGCACTGAAGCCCAACTATGCACACATAACCGTGAAATGACACACAAACTCATTTAGCGCCATTTGCGATAAATATTCTATCGAAGAAAACGTGTTTATTTCGCTTACTTGGCGCAAAAAATATATATATTTTGAAACAAAATAGACGTTACTGGATACAACCATTTATTAATTATTGTAGCGAGCTTAGCTACCACTCCACAACTTAACTTACAAATTGGTAGTATAAATACCAGTGTAACCCAACTTTACCATGAAGTACTTTTTGGTAGACACTAAGTTACGCTGGTTCATTCACGCTTGCTATAATTATTATTTATTTTCTATATATTTATAAAAACATAATTTAAGGTATCTCAGACCGCACTTGCGTTGCGGCAGCGGCGCTGCACGTTGAAAAACCGGATGTGTGCACCGGGCCTAAGTGCGCCAAGGGCAGGTCGTTGGCACAGCTATAAACGTAGACTGAAGCTGAAACCATGTGGTAGGAAAAATATTTCTTAGTTCAGTTTAAATTTACAACCTATTTTCGAATATAAAATAACTTTTTTTTTCAAAAACTCTATATTTTTCAGTAAGTATTCTTATTTTCTATTTGAATCAAATAAACTTAAAATTAATAAATCTTATTATCCAAGAAACAAATTTAACTTATTAAAACAATCATAAATATTGCCCTTAAAAGTAGTATCATTTTGAAAATAGTTGCAGTCTATGTTTAAAACGATGGCCACCGCCTTGGCGTACTTCTAAAGTCGCCAAAGAAAGAAGTTTTAACGGATTTTGAAAGTAATTTCTAGAATATTCAAAATGAAAATTTAAACTTTCCGCTTGCCGAGGTTGCCATGAAAGACGAAATAACAAAGCATCTTATTTTCTAGTTGAATGAAAAATCACATTAAAAGCTGATCAACTTAAAATATTTCATTTATACCTTTTCCGCCGCATCAGGACGTTTCACTGCCTTTAGATAACAGCTCCGCTTTTTTAGGAAACCGTAGCTTTACCTACGAAATATGTAGTATATGTATGTAGTACTAGTATGCAACAACGTACGCTAACTAGTTCAAAATCCAAGTTCTCCAGGTTTACCATTAAACTAATAAGCTTCTCACAAAGGATTCTTTTCAAAAAAGAATTAGCAAGACTTATTTGTCTTCTATAAATGTAAAAAAAGCTAATAAGGGCAAAAATAGGAATTTTTTGTAAAAAATTATAAGACGGAAAAGAACGATTTCACCAATATGTATTTCATGCTTTTGAGATGACAATTTCTCCAGTGTTTCAAGGATATGCAAAATCCCAAAACTGACTTATATACTTCAATAGATACAGGTACTAGACCCTTCAATGGAGACGCTTGTGTTATTTGCCTAATTTCTTCAAAATAAAAACACAAACAAAATTGGAGCTTTCTTACCTTTGAAGTGCAACAGGAGCTCCTCCTTAGTGAAATTGCATGAGAAAAGGATGAAGTAACCTTCGGGGGACAAGAGATGAAGAATTTGTTTCACATACTGAGTCCTTTTCCGTTCAGCATTTTCAGTGTCGAGACAAACAGCATCATAGGTCCCTATAAATAGCATTGCATGTTTTAAGAGTTTCAATGAATTAAAATTCATAGCCATAGAAAAGGTGCCCCAAATTTCAATCTAACGTTATCTGGGTAGTAATCAGTAAACTTATTTTGTTGCTGTGTTACTCTATGGTAACGATTTTAAACCATCGTGTTGCAAGAATTGCAATAGTAATAGTGTGCCTTAATTGGGAAATGGTGTTTAAATTGTGCACAAGATTTATTACATGTCAACGGTTTAGTTTTGCCATAGGTAGTTAAATAATGTTTCATTGAAGCAACACAATGGGCTACTGTGACGGTCCAGGATCGACTGTGA
Organism: Metellina segmentata; assembly: GCA_947359465.1. Classification (NCBI taxonomy): domain Eukaryota; kingdom Metazoa; phylum Arthropoda; class Arachnida; order Araneae; family Tetragnathidae; genus Metellina; species Metellina segmentata. Next base: position 13,106,489 of record OX375883.1, read on the forward strand.
AGGGAAAGACCGAGTACAGCACTTCCTAATTTCTAACCATGGTCACATGATGCCAACACCTGATCTGCCACCCTACTCTCCAAATTCCACACCAATGTGAGAGCATTTGAGGCCATGACAGATCTAACATGCACAAACCCCACATACATGATGGTCTTTGGCTGGACCGAGCTTTGAACTCGCAAGGTTGATTAAAGTGCTAATCTTACAACTGAGACACCAGACCGGTTTATCCTTGAACGTCTGACAAGTGTGTGTTCAGAAATAATTTAAGTCATATGCATATAAATAGTTTCACAATTTTTTTTTAAGTATCATAAGTAAATTTGTTTTAGATATTTAAGAACCTCACTTCTTAGCAAAAATGTAATTACTGTTATTTTTTGTAAATCAATCAAAATTATACCTCTTGTCGGATTGGCAGAAAGCATAATGCATTTTTTTGGCGTGCTGCAGAAAGTTAGTAATTAGTTTATGTATGCCATGGAATGAAAAAGGTTGAAAATTGCTGCTTTATGGCCATTTTGCTTATGAGAGTCAATATTGATAATAAGTAACTGAGACTACCACAGGGTTGCCAACCTTTTCTAAGCAGCTTCAGGTGCACTCTCGTAAAATTTCAGGAGTTTTGAGGTTGCTTCAGGAGCAATGTGAAAATAAAGACAAAAATGAAAGAATGAAATATTTTCCTTTAAAAAGTCATAAAATTCCCTATGATAAAATTTTTTTTTCATATACACACATAAATATACACATTGACGAGACAAAACATTAAAACCATCCCCACATTTTTCAATGAACTTGTTTGGATGACGTGGAGGGCACGGGATTAAGTGAGAATGGTATTTAACTGCTGCTGGAGAAGGTAAGTAATTATTCTTGCACTTACTTTTGCAAGTGATGGGAAAGGCTACTGATCTAAGCGAAGACTGGAAGACTCGGAAGGAGTATTACCGAAACTGCATGACTGGTAGGTTGTTCACGATCTGCTGTTAGTATTCATGCAAAGTGGACAAATGACGGAGACACCAGCAGTAGACGCCAAGGTCTAGGTCGTCCACGCGTCATCAAAGAAAAAGGACATCGGAGACTGTCCTGCTTGGCAAAGCAAAATTGGCGCGAGACAATGGCTCAGCTGACAGTTCAATACAATGTAGGTCCAAGCACAAGTGTTACGGAACACACAGTTCAGCGGACACTGTCGGATATGGGACTGTGCAGCAGACGTCCCACTTGTGTGCCTCTGTTGACCAAGCGTCATTGTCAATTACACCTACAGGGGGCCCGGGAACATCCAAACTGGACCATGGATGAGTGGAAAAGAGTTGCCTGATCAGATGAATCCCCATTTCTCATTCATCACGTCGATGGTCGTGTCAGGGTACGCCGCCTGCCAGGCGAACAGTTGCTCCCCTCTTGTACAGCAGGTTATACACAGGCTGGTGGCGGCAGTATTATGCTTTGGGGAACGTTCTCAACTCGAACTCGTAGTTGTGGTAGAACAGACCATGAACGCTGCAAACTAACTGAACATCATTGCGAATCAGTCGAACCCTTACATGGCTTCTGTCTTCCCAATTGGAAATGGAATCTTCCAGCAGGACAACGAACGCCCCATGTCACAAGACTCTGATTGTGTTGAAGTGGTTCGAGGAGCATATTGATGAATTCCACCCTAATGTCCTTGACACCTAACTAGCCGGATTTTAATTCAATAAAGCACATTTGGGGTGTCATGGAGAGAAGTGGCTCAATCCCATGATAGTACTTTACGCAAGTCCAACTTGATTGGCTAGTTTCACGGGCTTGGCTTCACTTGGATATCTTGGCAATCTGATTGTTGCAGTAACCATTTGATTTTGAATATGCGCGTTGTTTCGTAGAAATACAATACATACACTAGCGCCTCAGCGTACGTGTCCGACAAGTTGACTCTGATTTGCTCCTCATATATATGTTGTATGGTTGTTGTTAGTAGTAGTATTTCTTGCCAACTTATATTAAGGGTACTTATACTTTAAAGAGCTTCTATTAGGGAAGCAATGATAGCCTAATGGCTAAAGTCACCCACCTTCAGATTAGCGTCAGCAGCGGAGGATGACTTCCCGAGTTCGAACCCAGCTGGCGGAAAAATTTTTAGATCCTCCAAATTATTAAAAAATAATTCCAATTTAATTCCTTTTCATTCTAATTTACTTTTCCTAATTTTTAATACCCTTTTCATATTTTTCCAAGCTTCCGTTGATTTTACATAAATAATCTAAGAACCACTCCTGAACTCACTACCAGCTGATATTTTTCCGCCCCTCTGCCGTCCCCTTTGCTTTAGGATGATGGTGTCGTATCCACCGCTGGCTTAGGACCATTCTGATGTAACAAAAAGCATACATAAAACACTAACTTATATAATTATTAACTTATATAATAAAAGGATACAATTTTCGGCTCCCACCTCTACCCACCCATTGCCATGGATCTGAAAAGAAAAGAAGAAAGCAGAAAGGAAGAGATAAATCGCCAACAACTATAAACCTTGATGACATACGTATCTAGGTCATGTGATCCGATTAGCCAATCAAGTTGGACTTTCGTAAAGTACTATCATGGGATTGAGGCGCCTGTGTCATGGAGCGGCAGCTCAGAGCTCAAACACCAACATGTCCGAATATCTCGACTGCTGCTTACACATTTCATACAACCCGTCTCCAGTCATGTACAAAGAACTTGTGGCATCTATGCCCAGGCGAGTTGCAGCTGTTTTGCAGGCCAAAGGAGGTGCAACGAGTTATTGAGTAGGTGGTAATAATATTTTGTCTCTTCAGTGTATATAAAAGATAAAAAATTACATAAAAGATTTTATCTTTAAATTATAGAAACAAAAAAAATCAAATACACAATTTTCCCGTAAGCGAAAATTTTTTCCTTTTCATAAGAAAAAATATTGCAATCCTGATACGTGGTTTTTGGAGTGATCCATACATTACACGAAGTTGTGGATTTTCGATGCTTTTGCGGAGACACTCTGGAAGTTCCGGAGCACTTGGCAACTCTGCCTAAGCAAGTATGTGTTGAACTGAACAATGCAGAGAATATTCATTTTCACTGGAATGGATCTTTAATAAGTGCATGCTGCAATGTAGAGAGCTGAGTGGTATGCAAAAAAAAAAAAAAAAAACAGACGGTTACAGAAAAAAAAAAAACTTTCCTCAGTTTGAGCGAGACTTGTTTCTTGTCCCTTCAGTTCCCTGGGGACAGTTGAATCCCTGGGGCTCTTCTGCATCCTTTAACACTCTATATAAGGAGCAGCAGAATATTGTTTCCTCCCATTGTTACGAGAGACGGCCAAAATCAGCGGTCGCAGTGCATTTCCCAAGGAGAGGGAATGTGTGTTGTCCCATTATCACCAGATGTTGCAGCATTGTGGGGTCACTATGACTAGAAGGTTGATACTTCCCAGAGAAACTGAAGGCATACTTCAATATGTATGGTCATTAACATTTGAAGGACCCTCAAGTTGTCATCAGCATCTTTTTTTAAAGGGACTTACTACGAGAGCGTTCCGTGCCCCCGAGAGCTAATTAATTCCTCTTAGAAAAATAATATATTTTATGTCTGCTTTCAAGTCTTGCTCCATAGCTTTTAACTGTTCATTTTGTTATATATCTGATTAGATGCCAACTTGGCAACCGTAACATATAGTACAAAGATATTACTAAATGAAATGCTGTCGACAGCCTTTTAATTTAGTCATCTGGTCGATCGTGATTTCAAGAGTGGGAATTTGAAAGCATAATTCAAATGAAAATTCATTTTCTGTCTTGTATTGAAAATTACAAATAAAAATGTACAAATCTCAAAGTGAAAGACGACAAAATGTCAAAACCATGTCTCCAATTATTACTTAATCACGAAATCCAGGTACCACTTCAGGCAATTATGTATGACCGAGGGAAAACTCAAAATTTCTTACCTTTGTCAATAATGGTGTGGAATTTTTTCAAATTGCAAACGTCAGAATTTTCAAGGAAATCTAAAGCCTAAGAAAACATAAAACAATTTCATTAATTATTCCAAGTTTATATTACAACTGACATTAAACTTAATTACAGTAAACTGATTTAAGTACTCTCAAAGGAAATGTATCATTCCAGAATAATTGTTTTGTGAATGATGGCTTAGTTCACATATTTCCTGCCCTCTCTCCCTAAAAAAAATTACATCTCTATATATAATAAGCATTCCCACTAGCAGAACTATTTATTGCTGTTTAAATTAAGTTTCTTTAAAATTAAAAAGCCCAATAAAAACATGGAATTTGTACAAGCAGATTTATATACAACTTAACTATTTGCAAAATGAAAACACTAGGCTCAGATCTGCCATTTTTTTTCTAAACATTTATTTTTGGCGAGTATCCTCTAGGAGTATTCAACTAGTTACCACCGTCCCAGCCTAAGCCATTCAGTGTATCGCCAAGTAATTTTTAACCACGGTCAGATGACGAGGCAACGTCTGAGCTGGCACCCCACTCTTCAAACTTCCACAACAGCCCAATGCAAGGACTTTCAGCCATGATAGATTTAAGGTGCACCAGCCACCTCTACACCATACGCTTACAGATATCCATGCACCGACCCAGATTAGAACCAGGAACCTTCCGATCTAAAGGCTAACACCTTAACTGCCAGACCAGTTGGTCGGCTATCCTCTACTAGTGTATGCATCTCATTAACTATTCGGGGAACTGTATCAGTTCAGCAGGTCAATTAACCCTTCTAGTGGTTGTCTCAACGAGACATCTCAAGACCAGAAGAAAACTGACCAGATCTCATCACCAAAAAATTGGCAATATCTTGATGAAAACACGCATCTTGTCAATAACAAAATTGGACAGACCTTGATCAAGACTAGATCAGGGTGGCAACAAAATTCTTGAAAAAAAGTTCCCTGATATTTCCATGATTTCCCTGATAGTCTTACAAAAATTTCCCTGATTTAGCAATTCCCTTAAGAAATGTTATGATCCTCGATTGGTATCGATATACAGTATCCACACAACACTATTTTTAAATATTTAGGGCCAGACAGTGTAAAATGATCATTCTCCACAAATATTTTATGTTTTTTTCTAGATATTTTAATTGTTATTGTTTGGAACCCTTAAAATTGCAATTAAAAAAACCGGAGAAAAAATTATAAATATTTTGATTAAGGAACTTTTTACACCTGAACCTACATTGTCATATTATTCATCGAAACCAGATGCAGATATACATAAATAATTCTACAAAAATGTAATTGCAAACAAATATAATTAATTTAATACACAAAAAATATCATTTGTTGCACAAATTTCAAATTGTATCCCACAAGCCTCAAGGCAACAAAACACTGCAGCCGCGAAAAAAACGGTGGCGGCGGTTTCCGCAGTGTTCAAAATTTACGACACTATGGTTTTTTTTTTCGAATTACAATTTCAGCGAAAACGATTTATTTGATTCACAGAAGCACTCGTAATCGCGCATCTCAAAATAGGACAAACGATAATAGTGGCCGTTTAAATTGTCAAAATTTCCCTGATTTTTTGTAAAATTTGGAAATTTTCCCTGAGATTTCCCTGATTTTTCCAGAAATAAAAAGTTTCCTGAGAATTCCCTGATTTCCCGGTTTTCCAGGTTCTGTTACCACCCTGTAGATATCTTGTCAAAACCATTTGGAGAGCCATACTTGGTTTACGGTGCAGAAAAAAAATATTTACGATGGGCCATATCTGGTTTTTGTGAAAGTATTTGGTAGACTATACCAAGGTATGCATACTGTTAAAACTATTTGGAAGTTCTTATTTGACCTGTAAGTCATGTAAACTTATTCAGAAGGTCGCATGTTGTCTGCAGGCTCGATAAAAATGTTTGGAAAGCAATCTGTTTATCGGGACAGAGATTACAATCTATTCACTGCAGCTTGTTTTAGGTGTACAGTTTCTGGTGGATGGTGAAAAATGATCCAGGCGAGAACCGCCATTTCTCAAATAGCTAACATGCAATGATGAATTTGAGAAATTTAGTGAATAAAACTGAATGCATTTTGAAATTCATTTAAAACCCTTACATAAAAATTTATCCTAACACTTTTTTCCAGCGCAATTTTTTTTGCAAGCAAAATGGCTTCTTCAGCATAGTCAACACCAGTCAGATCTTGAAATCCAGCCATTCCCTGAAATAAAAATATTACAATTTTACATTTTTAAAATATTACAATAAATCAATTTTCAAATTAATTATTTTAATTAGTTCTTTCTTAATATTCTAAAAAGCACGACTAAAATACATGGCAGCGATAGATCTGGCTAATTCCATCAGGCCCACGAAGATCTAGCACGTATCAACACCGACTAGACTGGAGAATATTTTAATTATAATTATTCTTTCAGATTATCTTGATGCACTCACAAAGCTGTAACGGTTCCAACGATGAAAGGGGAGAACAATAACCCACTTGGTTAGGTTTTTATGGAACAAGGGCAATATTTGGCATTGCTGTGCCAGATACCAGACAATGTGAAGAAATGGACATACAGAAACAAGGAAAATTTTACTAACATAAAAGATAATTACACCCAGGGAGGTATCAAACCTGTATCACCTACAACTCATAGTGGGCAAACCCACTGAGCAACAACACACATCTGTATAAAAACAGTCAAATTTCCTGTTAGCAGAAATTTTAGCCGAAGCCTTAACTGACAAAGGCCACAGATGTCTTTGAGCTATTTTTTTTAGCATGGGATGAATCCACAAATTACATAATGTAAAATGGGACATGAGGCATGCACAAAATATTGATTAACTCAGCATATACTGCTTTTGTTAAAACATACCACAGATGTGTCGTAATCGTTAGCAAACTAAGAGCTGTTTGGGAGCACGAATCTGATCACAATTTTCTTAGGAGGAAAAACAAAAAATATTTCACTCTGGTTTGAATTAGAGCAACGGTTTCCAAACTTTTTCAGCCACCAAGCCATTTTAGAAACAAGTTTCTTGTGGAGCCCAATAAATGTTTAGCTCTATTGGTCTTTATTCTATAAGGCATATGACACACGATACATACACAGAAGTATGAATTACAAGGTATATATCTGTTCTTAGATGGCAAAATGTTACAAGTCACTTTTTTTAGTTTTTGGTGACAGCAATTTTAAGATTCAAGATTCAACATGTGGTTCTTGACTTATTACAATTTTCCTCCTGTTTTCTCATAAACTGAAAGAAAAAGACTTGCTACAGTTTGCCACCTTTTAAACATTAACAAACCAGACTCCAGAATGGGACTTACTCAATTTTTTGGGAAAAGTGACAGTTTGCCATCTGAGCAGATATATATTAATAAAGGAAACAATAACAAAAAAGAACTGGAAGTCCAACACAGTCATTTTGAAAAAAATGTCAGATGACAAGTTATCAGCCGAACTGGCACACCACTCTCCAAACTTCCATGCCAACGTGAGGACATTTTAAGTCACGACAATTAACAGGCACTCTAAACATGACACTTTTTGGTTAGATGGAGTTTCGAACTTGCAACCCTGCTGTTGCTCATGAACTACTCAACCAACCAGGCTACCATTGCCCCAACACAGGTCTAGAAACTAGTATGAGGTAGAATCAAATTTACAATAGATGAAATAAAAAGTTACGAACCAAATGATAATTAGATCCAAAAACTATCATGATTAAAACTAAATGTATCAGTGTAAAATGCAACTTCCACACATTTGTTTTAAAACTTGAAACAATACAAGTAAACTGGTATATTTTCAAAGCAAACTCACCAAAGACACTAAGGTCATTCCATTTCCACAACCAACATCCAGGATTGGTCGAGAAAAAGCTACTTTGTTTTCGAGTAGCCAACTAATGATGCGCTCCAAATTTTTCCTACCAAACCTGCAATAATAGAATGAACATTGGTCAATCGAAATGGGGATTCCATGTTTTAGATTTCAATACAAATTGATGCTTTAAAACATTTCAAATGAAAACATTAATATTCATTCCACAAAATCTGGGGGTTGCAGTAACCAAGTTGGAAGAGGGGAGGTTTAGAAGTCTGAAGGTTGCCAGTTTGAAACTTGATCTAACCAGACTAATGCATGAAGTGGCTGGTGGATGTTGAATCTGTCATTGCCTCAAATATCTTCATGCTGGTGAGGAAATTTAGAGTGGGGTGTCAACCTCGTCACCTCACTGATTTAAAGAACAAGGTGTTGTCCTTTGACTTTCACTACTGAATCGATCCTGGACCATCCCCCAATAGCCTGATGTATTGTTTCAGTTTGGTATTAATTCACCTACCAGAAGCTCTGGTCTGACTTACTTGATAGTAAAGTGCAAGTGCTCTCTGCAACAAGACTTAATACTTTTGTTTTAAGTGCAAGATGATCAGTTTAAATCGAATTCCTGTTTGCCGAGATTGAGTATAGTGCAGCTCAGGTAAAAAGGCAGATGGGGAAATGATCAAATCTAGTTTAAGAACGATACAAAGCTCACCAAAGGTTTATTGTTTAAGGGAGACCCAAACCCCAAATTTTGAAAACAATTTATAAAATTGTGTTTTTTGTTTTATTGGATAAAACGATGCATCAGATATTCAAGAACAAATGAACAAAATTTTAGATTCGAAGGAAATGGCCAACAGCTGCTTTTTAACTTTTATTTGACCTTCCAACTACATAATCGACTGCCAACCATTGGTTTCGGTTTCCATGAAAACGTTAATTTATGCAACATTATATCATAGAGTATCTACCGATGATCATCCCAAACATTTTAAATACCCTTAAGGTGTAGACTCCTGGTTAATCAGACAATGGGCAAGAGCTAAAGGACAAAACCCAGGTCTTCATGCAAAACATGTGGTGACATCGAAGGAAACACATTGAAAAAATAGCACTAAATTTCGTTGTATGCGTATCGCTATAAAAAAAGGCTCGTTTACTGAAAGAAATAGCTGTAGAAAAAAAAGGTGTGGTTTACTTTAAAATAGTACCGATCCTTTAAATTTTTTTTTAATTCATTAAACAAGAAATATATAATTTTTTAGTGAATTATCAAAACTCACTCGGTTGTCATCAAAGATAAAACTGGCTTTAAAAAATGTATAAGAGTTTACGGTAAAAACTCTTGCTATAACGAGTCTTAATGTAATAAAAATTACTAAAAAATAGTACTTTTTTTAAAAGTTAAGTAAAAAGTAAAGTAAGTAAAAGTAAAGTTAAGTAAAAATTAAGTTGTTTTCGTTACTTTCTGTTGCATTTTGTACTTAAAATGCAATTGGCAAAATTGCAAAGAACTGATTTTGAGATAAAGTTTAAAGTACTAAGGCTTTTCGATACATGCACTTGGAGTTAAACTCTTTACATTTTTTAGGTCTTCAGGGCTCCTAACAGGTTTCAAGGTCTAAAAAGGTGACGAAAGTGACTAATTTAACCAAAAAGGTGACAAAAAGTGACTAATCGAGTTGAAAATGGTGACAAAAAATGACTAATCGAGCAAAAAAAAAGTGACAAATAACAATAATGTTAAATATATTCAAGTATAAAGATAGAAAATAAAAATATCCTTTGCAGTCACCCCTATATTTTCTTTCCTTGGAAGGATATTTTTATTTTCTTCATTTAAAAAATATATCATTTTAAAATTTAAAAAAATAATAAATAAATTTAAAAAAAAAATTAATTGTAACTATGATTTATTTTTATTTGTTTATTTTTGACACAGCTTGAAGAATTTCTTCCTTTTCTTTGAAAGATTATGTTTCATTTTTTTACATTGAAAAAGTCTGAAATTAATTTTGTATTTTTCTTCTTAATAGAATAATGTGCATTTTTTAAAGTCTGTCTTTGCTGACCAGCTTCATACGAGACTATTGCCGCTCCTTCAATCATTGCCTGTACAAGTGCTGCTTCCTTAAAATCTTTATTTTTTTATTGCCTTCTTGAGCCTATTATTGGCTTCCTTTAATAATTTTGAAGCACTGTCCTCATGTTCTTCCTTAAGCATAATTTTAAGTTTTCGTTCTTCTATCAACTTTCATTTCTTTGCCAGCTGCTTTAATTTTTTTTACTCCGATTCCAGACTATCTTTTTCTTTCCTGTCCTCTAATTTTTCTTGTGCTTTATGTTTTATATCATCCAAATAGGCATTGTAGGCTTTATGTGCAACCCTTCCCATATGCATTAGCTTTGATGTGATCGGCACCAAATAAAGTTGATTGTCAAAATTTGCCAAACTACTTTTAACCGTCATCAATGCATTGAGTGTGCGTTCTGACATTGATGCTCCGTCTCCTGTCAAAGCTCTTACTGAGGCTGAGAACCCATGTTCAATATCAGCACTACCATGAGAAAGTGACAGAGCAGCCTTCACTAGCTTTGACACAACTGGGTACTTAGGATCAACACCACTAATGTCTCGCAGACTGAAGAACTGGTTCCAGTAAACATCAATAGGCTTCATTCTAGATCCTTCTTCCTCAAATTATCTTTGAAGTAATTTCCACTCATACAGTAGTATGTCTGTCGGGACATCCCATGGCATTGCTTTTGCAACTTCTAATGCTTGTCGAACACTCTCAACAGGACCAAGACAGGATAAACTTTTAAGGCGAGATAAACTGAAGGACTTCTTCAAAAGATATTTAACACTGGCAATGTAATGCTTCCGAGACCTTAGAAAAAATAAATTCCTTTCCTTCTCTTTGATATTCGGTAGTGCTCTAGAAATTTGATCTCCAATCACAATATCAGCCAGAGGCAACAGTTTGTGAGAACATATATCTTCCAATTTATCCATTTTCAAATCTCAAATAAATTCCTCTTTGTAGAAGATCTTAAACAAAATTGTTCTTGTCAACAATTCAAGTTGAGAATGAAGGTTTTGTATTAGAGGTTCCTATTTCTGAAGAAATTCGGTCACACAATTAAATATACTTGCACTTGATACGACAAATATCATCTCAGCATTCATAGTTTCTCTTCTAAGTAAATGAACAATTTTTTTGTAGCCTGGTTTTTGTATCATTTTTGGCTTCTTTATTGGAATGTAGTCAAGGAAATACTTTCTAACTGCAATTCACTGTTCAAGTAACCTTTCAGCAGCTGGCTTTAGGCTTAGCCACCTGCTTGAACAAAGCTTGATGAAATGGTGAGTGGGAAGTTTCAAGTCTTCTTGAATTTGTTTGTATGTTGACCAATGCTTAGGCTACTGATTAAAAAAATCTATGAATAGTAGAAACTAGTTCAGACACATCTTTCCCAAACTCTTTTAGACGTTTAAGAAAAGCATTATGTATTGTGTGAATATTACATGTCCCAATGTTAATTAGTTTCTTTTTTCGGGTAGAAAGTAATGAGTCATTATAATCTTTTTAAAAACTGACTTTCACTAAAAAAACTCAAGAATTTATAACAATCAACTTTGATGATAACAGATTGCGATTTTCAATACGTTCGCAACGCTCTTTCAATATTTAACCCTCTGGATACGGAGACGGTCGAAATTTTTGCATTGTCTGGTTACGGAGGGGGTTGGAATCTTTCAGATTTCAAACTCTTGAAGAAACGGCTGAAGTCCATTAAGATTTCCATACCCTCATTTCTGTGCCACAAGGAGAGCAGTGCGTGAATAACCTCCGTTCCGTAGACAGGAATGTCAGGGTTCTCGATGGGGAGCTTCGAGCGCTTGGAATGTGCGAGAGGTTGACGATCTATCCCCTTAAAAACTTTGCTGAAGAAATCTTCGAGTGTAAATTATCATACATATTGAAGATTCCGCCGTTCTTTCAGAGTTTACCTGTGACGTATCTATACCTTCTAGACATAATCAGACCCAAAATAGAAACAGCAACATGATGACAAAGGTACTAAATGCATTACCTCTCCTCCTGGGGAAAGCCGCCCCCAGGAGGAGAGGCCGGTTCAGCCGTGTTTCAGTTTGCTGCTTTTTTTGGCTGTTTCCGTAACACGAAGGTAGTAGCCACTCCGTATGTTGAGGGTTAATGTTGAGTTAATATCAACTTGATCTGTCCGGTCTCTTGATCTCTCCATTCTTGTCTTATTCCAGAATCCAAAAATAAAACGGGTCTGTTGAGACCGCCCTCAGATCTGTGTATGGAGGATGTTATCCCCCTTTAAAGTGACCGCTGGCATCGATCACCATTTACGAGCTGTCAGCGTCTGACCTTCTAGAGGGTTCCACCTTTTGTTTGATCCTGTCGACCGGTGATATCTCTCTCACGCCAAATGATATGCCACACAATACTATGAAAGAAAAGCGTCAGTCATAAATGCCACTCAAGGTTCTATTGCTCAAGTTAGGTAATTACGTAAGAGGGGTCGAATATGCAGATGTCCCTGCTTCCCTTAAACTTCGACGCTTCGCCTTACTGATAGCCTTTTCTCGTGGGAAAATTTCCAGAACTTGCTGCTAATACACAGCGGGCAACATGAAGTATACTTTTACAATTGAAACGGTACGTTTTTGAATCCATTCTTGCTGTGGAACGTAGCGTGCATTTCGAAATTTAATTTGTGCGAACCCTGTTTTTTTTTTTTTTGAAGAAATATGAATTTTTTTAATTGCACACCAAAAATTTTTCTTCTCTAAATAGAATTTAAGAACTTAAAACCCCTGAAAAGGTGACAAAATGTCAAAAAGGTGACGTGTTAGGAGCCCTGGGTCTTTAATAACTGTTTAACAGCAGGGTGTCAAGATTTAGATCAACGATTAAAATCATGATTTTAATCAAGTGATTTTTTTTTTAAATCATTGATTTAAATCACAACCAATCTTACATTTTTATTACTAAGTAAATACACCCTAAAAAAAAATCACAGAATTTGTCAAATGCTTTGAACTTTCTGCACTCATTCTGATTTCAGCACTAATGGCTACACCTCGTACTGATGAGCTTTTAAAAAAAATGTTTGGCACTGGACACTTGCAAATAATCTGAGGTGTCTATGGATTAAGTAATCTGTTGAGGTGTTGAGTCAAGGATTCTGCCAAACAGTAAAGTAAAAAGTAAGTTGACATCTATTTGAAAGTTTTTACAATGTTCATCATAATTTTATGTTACAAACAATAAAGCAGTAGACCTACATCTAATTAAATGTCAAGACAGCCAAAGAAAATCCCCACAAAGTAGGCCTAAACTACTAGCTACTCCTTTAATTGATTGACCAATGACTTAACTATAGTGATTTTTCAACTACTTTTTTTTTAATTGAGACATAAATACAAAATAACACAATTAATGTGATTAATAATTTATTAAATAAAAAATTCAACTGAGCTTTCTATTTGAAAGGATGAAAGTTTAAACACTATGAACATCTTTTATTTTGCGAAATGCACCCTGAAACAGTCACCTTTCACTTTAAGAGAGTAGTGACCCATAGCAAATATTTATTTAATCAGACTAATTTAGGTTTCACTTACACTTATTGATACATTTGTTAACATGTTAATTTACTCAAGAAAAACTATGCAGGATGTCAACTTGTGTTTTAAAGTTAAACAAATGTTTTATCTTTTGCTCTTGTCTTGAAAATTCATTTTTTAAATGTATTACCATGTAACACACAATGATTTTTAGTAAATGGTAATGGTAATTTTAGTTAACGTCGTACTAGAGCAACACAACTGGCTATTGACGACGGTCCGGAATCAGTCCCTTAAGGGAAAGATTCGAGGACAACACCCCGTAATTTTGAACCACGGTCAGATGACGAAGCAACACCTGAGCTGGCACCACACTCTCCAAACTTCCACGCCAACCCAACGTGAGGATTTTCGGCCACGACAGATTTAAGGTGCACCAGCCGCCTCTACACCATACGTTTACAAACATCCATGCCCGGACCCGGATTCGAACCAGGAACCTTTCGATCTAGAAGCTAACACCTTAACCACTATACCGGTTGGTCGGCGATTTTTAGTAAAATAAATATTTATTTACCATATCACAAATTCCGATTGTTTACTTAAATAAACACTGGTTTACACATCTCATGTCAAAAAACTCAATTTTTTTTTTATTTTACAAATTTATAGGCCCTACAGAAATTTGAATTAAAAAAATCTGATTTTTGATTTAAATCAAATAAATCCGATTAATTGATTTTTAAAAAAATCATGATTTTTTTTACACCCTGGAAATTTAATTTTGTATAATTTGAAAGATATTTTTTTTTTATGAAAACTCGTAAATAAATTTTAGAAACTTCCTAGGTCTTTTTCATATAGTATAACGATATTGTAGAAATTTATTTCATACCAAAATATTGAAATTGACAGAGGAGTAGGGTTTATAAAAAGTGAGTATGTCAGCTTAAAAAACATTAAAATCGTAATTGAAAATACAGTTGCAAAAAAAATTATTTTTATTGATTATTGCTTTAAAATTTTTTCCTAATCATCACTAAAAAAATAATGAATAAGAATTGAGTTTTTCCTTACGGGTCTCCATTAATGGTTTTATGGAGCAAGGGCAAACAAACTCATGGGTCTTGGACAAACACAAGACATATACACACAAGTAAAGTATTAGACACGGAAGAGAAGCACCCAAGGAGCAATCAAACCTGTGAAGTTTTTACAATGTTCATGCATAATTTTATGTTACAAACAATAAAGCAGTAGGCCTACATCTACGTAAATGTCAAGACAGCCAAAGAAAATCCCCACAAAGTAGGCCTAAACTACTTGTTACCCCTTTAATTGATTGACCAATGGCTTAGCTATAGTGATTTTTCAACTACTTTTTTTTAATTGAGACAGAAATACAAAATAACCCAATTAATGTGATTAATAAATTATTAAATAAAAAATTGAACTGAGCTTTCTATTTTAAAGGATGAAAGTTTAAACACTATGAACATCTTTTATTTTGCAAAATGCACCCTGAAACAGTCACCTTTCACTTTAAGAGTAGTGACCTATAACAAATATATATATATAATACGCTTATGAGTGGCGCAAAATTGGCCTGTATTTCTCTCCCGTGCATGGCAACGGTTTTGTCCTTTACGAATGTAAATATTGCTATCCCTCATTTCAACAAAGGGAAGCGCGTCGTGTTTAAGCCTTGATCAATCTTCCCGGTAATTGTGAGAGGTTTTTGATAGAAAAATTAGCTCTTTGTATCAATTTCAATATAATTTGCAAAGAATAGAGCAGCGAACTAGGGAATCTTTTGATGAACGAATTCAGAAAATTACCGCTAGAAATACTGCGGATAGGCTTAGAAGGGCCAGAGCACGCGATGGGAGCAACATTAAAGTAATAGAACCGATTCCCAAGTGGAAATAAGTGTTTCTGAAAACGACCGAGGATTCATGTCAGAAATATGCTCATTTTGTGGAGCTTTTTATTGGCCTGATGAATTGAACTCTTCAACAAAATTCACAAAATGCTGCCAAACAACTGTTCAATGATATAGATTTTGAAACAGTGACGCCTGAAGAGCTCAAAAATCGTGCCATTTCTCACTGTAACAAATGAGTTATCAATGCAAATCAATAATCATGTACTGCAGTGTATGCCAGGAAATGAAGTCATTGACACAATAGTCAATGAAGATCCACAAGATCAACTTGCATATTCATAGGAATTTTTGAATAACATTACACCAACTGGAATGCCACCTCATAAACTTAAATAAAAACAGGTGTTATTCTAATGGTACTCAGAAATTTAGCACCTTCAAAAGGTTTGAGCAATTGAACTAGACTTATCATTGTAAATTTGCAGAAAAATATAATTGAAGCAAAAAAAAAAATAAGTAACGAAAACAATGAATCTTACCCGATACCTCGAATACCTCTTATTCCATCTGATAGTAATATGCCTTTTAAATTCAAGCGTAAGCAATTTCCTATTAGGTTAGCATTTTCAATGACCATTAATAAAGCTCATGGCCAAACTTTTGGTAAAATATGTTTAGATTTGAGCAAACCAGTTTTTACTCATGGCCAATTGTACGTAGGTCTTTCTAGAGAGATCTGTTACTGTTGTGTCTGCGAGTTCTCAAATACACAACTGTGTGTACAAGGAGGTTTTATGTGAATGAATATACCCCAGAATTTGTTATCATAGTAAATTCATTCATTCATATATCCCAGAAATCTATTTGTCCGTGTAAATAATCACCCGCACTGTTCCTAAAAGTTCCAAGAGATTCCCTTTCTCGCTGCTCTCTCAGAACCCCGGCTGTATCGTTTAGCAATACATAAAAAGGGTATTCGAATAAACTGTTTTGCACCGTGTAAATACTCAAATATCATATACCCCAGAATTTGTTATTATTGTAAATACAATGTCATATCATATCCCAGAAATCTATTTGTCAGTGTAAATACTCACCCACACTGTTACTGAAAGTGAATTTAGAACATAGTAGTCCCAAGAGTTCCCTTTTCTCGCTGCTCCCTCAGAACATTAGCTGTATGGTTCAGCAATTTGTAAAAAGGGTCTTCGAATAAACTGTTTTGCACCCCGTGTAAATACTCAAATATCATATATCCCAGAATTTGTTATTGTAAATACATTCAGTTATATATTGTCCCAAAAATATATTTGTCAGTGTAAATACTCACCCATACTGTTACTCAAAGTGAATTTAGTACATAGTAGTCCCAAGAGATCCCCTTTCTCGCTGCTCTCTCAGAACTGTAGCTGTATCGTTCAGCAATACATAATCAGATCAATTTTCAGGTCTATGTAGACTAAATAGGGCCCCTTTTAAGCTAGACTAAAGAATTGTAGTGTCCTATGGGCGAGCTCGGATCGCGGAGGGAACTTCTTGCAGTTCCGGGGGTTGGCGAGCGTCAGCGAGCAGGGGGGCGTTAGCCCTCTAGTATTTATTTAATCAGACTAATTTAGGTCTCACACTTACTGATACATTTGTTAACATGTTAATTTACTCAAAAAAAACTATGTAGGATGTCAACGTGTGTTTTAAAGTTAAACAAATGTTTTATCTTTTGCTTTTGTTTTGAAAATTCATTTTTTAGATGTACTAGGGGGCTCCGCCCCCTGCTCGCTTACGCTCGCCAACCCCTGGGGATTGTTACGCAATCCCATTTGGTTTGCTTCGCAAACCAACATTCCTTTCGCACAGTGAAACTATCTGAATAATTTGTATTATCCTAATTTCACTTTCCGGTCCATGACGTCACAGCGAGGGCTTCGCAACCTGCTCGCCGACCCCCGGGGATTGCTACGCAATCCTGTTTCGTTTGCTTCGCAAACCAATACCTCTTTCGCAAGTGATTTCACTTATTTTTACTTTAACACTTAATGCACCCTAAACTAATAGCCGCATAAGTAAAAAATCTTCTGCATCTTGTTCCCTGTACAATTTTAAGTAAACCGTGTTAATCTAAAAACTTTACGATCTGTACTTTGTACTTTCTCGGTAAACCGTCTGAAAACAGAGGGAAAAAAAGCGAGCCTTTTTCCTTGCCAAATAAAAAGAAATCGTTTTCATGGCATTTGGTGCTACGATAAATTTGATATCTGGCAAACCCGATAGTAAAAAATACAACCCTCCGCAAATGCAATGCTCTGCGAATTTGCTCCGCGAAATAAAAATTACGAAATTTGTGTCACCAACTTTTGATTGCATCCAATTTATTTATCAACCAATTTTAAAAATAATTGTACTGTAAGAAAGAGAACATTCTGAGGTATACTGCGATATTTTAAAAATTAAACAAAGGACAAACACAAGACATATACACACAAGTAAAGCATTAGACACAGAAGAGAAGCACCCAAGGAGCAATCAAACCTGTGCCGCTCAAAACTTGCAGATTGCAAGCATAAAGGGCAAATTCACTGAGCTATATCAAATAACTAGGGCCAGCACGACGTTGCCCTTGACAATTCAAAAAGGACGAAAACGTTGGTTCAAAGGAGAAAATAACTAATAAATCCCTCCATTAAAAATGAATTCTACTAGCTACATAGCCTATTGGATAACAGCCATCACAGCAAAGCCCGTGGTGCTGGTTTGTGAAAGTTTCGAAATGCAAGCAAAAAGATGAGTACCATTTCAAAAATTTTTGGACGTCTTTCAAACATTTACATCTGTCCAAAAGTAACTTAAAATCCTATTCTTAAAGTCTTTGCTTTAAGAGATCAACTGTTATTCAATAAGTTAATCTAAATTACATATATTTTCAATATCTAATTCAATTTTTCTTTCGACTTCTAACAATGTTATATCAACCCCTGGATGTCGATATCGATCACTTGTTTAAATGATTTGGTTGGCTTTATGGGAACAGCTACACTCTACGTTTATGAGCGATGGCAATGGCTTTGGCGATTTTTTTTTGCACACTAGTAAAGTCGCCAAGGAAAGAATTATTTCTTAGCTCTTTTTCTGTCAAAAATTTTTTTCTTTTTACAACACACTTTTTAAACACATTTCAGAACGTTTTAAAAAGTATATTTTTTTTAAACTTTCACAAAAAGTAGTAAGCTTAAGCACATATCAAAACACATTAGTGAACCAGCAAAGAAACTAAGCTACGAATGTTGGGTAAGAATACCCTGAAACTTATCAATCACACTAAATACAGTGGGCATGTTGAAAAAGAAAAAGATTTACAAAAGAAAAAAAACAGCACGAAATAATCAACCTAATAACATCAGAATTCTTTCGTAAAAAAATTATGAAAACAAAAATGGTCAAAAAACAAAACTCTTAAATCTTTCGTAAAAACTATTATAAAATAAAAATTCCACAATTGTTAAAATACAAATAAATAGACCAATGGTATCACAGAAAACGATTTAAAAGGACCAATGCAATCAAAGGATATTTTAAAAACAAAATAACCAAAGGGAGGAAAGAAAAAATTTCAAACGAATCAATGAAATCAAGACTTTCACAAATTTTGGAAGAACTTTCTAGAATATTCAAAATGAAAGTTTCTGTTTGCCGAGGTTGCCAAGAAAACCACAACAACCGAAACAAAAGATGATTTGCATTATTTATTGTAACTCGCTACTAGATATGTGCCAAAAAAAATTGCCAAGCCGTTGCCATCACTCATAAATGTAGAGTGTAGCTGTACTGCTTTATGGCACAAGAACCATATTAGGTCAAGCAGATATAAATATGTTGGAATTTCACTTACTGTAACACATTACAATCACTCCATCATGTGCGTGTTCATAAACACAACGGTGCGTACCTAGCATGACATTGTATGAAGCATTATAACATTTGGTTTTCACAAAAAAACAAAACAAAACTACTACTTGCCAAATTTCTCCAACATCTTTAAATTCGTCAAAATTGTCCAGCTCTGTTGCATAGAATTCATCCCAGCTGCAAAACAAAAAATTGAATTAAAAAAAAAATGAACAATCAGGTTATGTCTTGCTACATGAACTTAGATTAAACCTGGACTTTTAACCAATGGAGTTTGAGCTCCACTGGAATTGAAATTCAATACCTGCTGAGTGCTAAGCCGTCAACCACCAACTTTTGCTGTTTTTAACGTTTCTACTGCAGCGAAACATACTTTCTTGCTTCAAAATTGTAAAAAATTATGGCACCTTTGTTGGCGCTACTAATTCGCTCTCGTTTGCAAATTATTAGAACTGCCAGCTTAAAACTAAACGAGATGACACAAATAACAAAACAAACGAATGGCGTTTGTAAATCTTATTATGTAAGAAATGCAAAATTTGGGTAATTTTGCACAGTTACAAAATTTTTCTCTTTTTGTTGAGCAAAACACATAGAATTAACCTTCGTAATTTTGAAACAAAAGTTTGAACATTGAAAATTTGACAAAAAAAAAACTAAGATATTCAACCCTTTGTTGTCTTAGAAAAAGCAACTATGAAGAAAAACATGACCTACATCACAATACAAAATAAAACAATTTAATGCCAAGTTCGAAAAAAAAGACAAGAAATGCATACTATTCTTTCCGTCCTAATGCACACTCTGAAGATGGACTTAACTCACACATTTTCTAAACTGGGGTAAAAGTTGAAATGGATTATAAAATTTCTGAAATGAATTAAAACTCCGCGGGTACTTATTCTAAAAAAATAATAAAAAAAAAATTAGATCGATGCAGATTTGAACGATTTATTATACCGATTTGAAGGTGACCTTTCAGTATTTTGTGTGAAAATTTTTTTCTCCTGACTTTATAGAAATGATCAAATATTTAGGATGCATTTATGTGTTGTTACATTTTTTTTATAATTTTAATAAACAGTTTGAATGGGAACCTTTCAATATCCGGTTTTTCTCTAAACAATAATTAAGCAGAATATAAACTTTTATTTGCGTCAGTTGAACGGCAACATCGTAAATTTAAAGGTTCAAGGTAGTTATGTTTTTTATAGGCAAAACGTAAATAGATATGAAAAAGGTTATAATTTAACTTGAAAAATCAGCGAGTTTTGATTTTGTTTGGTTTGTTTTGCTCTCAGTAGACATTGCTTTCAAGATTTAGTCCATTGTTTCACTTTTCCTCACAATGAAATCTGGTTTTGTGAAAATAGAACTTAACAAAACTTTATGGGAGGTACCAGAACGATACCAGTCTTTAGCTCCGGTTGGCTCAGGAGCGTATGGACAAGTTTGGTAAGACACTTTAATTTGTGTTATTTTTACAGCTATTTAATCTTTATTAGCGCATTGTTTTGTCCGATATCTGCAGAACTGTTGTTCCAATAAATATAATTCTAGCGTTTTCTTAGAAATTTTATTAATCAATTTTTAGTTTGTCGTTTTTTAATGCTTTAAAGTGCTTATTTTAAAAATGACCAGTGCTGTTTTGTCTTGTTTTTAGTTTCGTGGTTGATCTTCCTTTGCTTCCCAGGTGCATCCAGGATTTCAACCAGCTGTATTGTTACTTGTAGTGTTTTTAAAGCTTCTAAGGGTTTTATTAACATACGATCTTATTCAACAACATATAACCGCAATAGCTTTATTCCACTTTTATTGCTATACCTTACAATGTATACCTCAACATCAAAATAGATCAACATACTGTCTGTGTTAGAAAAAGTTGTATGAATCATTGCTGGTAATTTTTCTAATGAACCTCAATGCAGCTTATATTTCCTTTCAAAAAGTAATTGCTAGGCTGACCTTATTTTCCTGAATCAAAAACAGGATAGAAGACTATTCCGTATTCATGAAAAATTAAGATCAAAAGTTTTTTTAAGTAAACATATATATAGCTTACCATTGTACTTTAGTTTTGAACACATAAAGGGATGCCGACCAACCGATCTGGTGGTTAAGGTGTTAGCCTCAAGATCAGAAGGTTCCTGGTTCGAATCCAGGTCAGTGCATGGATGTTTGTAAGCGTATATGGTGTAAAGACAGCTGGTGCACCTTCAATCTGTCATGGTCAAAAGTCCTCTAGTTGGGTTGATGTGGAAGTTTGGAGAGTGGGGTGCAGCTCGTCATCTGACTGGTTGAAAATTAAGTGGTATTGTTCTTGGATCTTTCCCGTAGGGAAAGGACCGTCGTCAATAGCCCATTGTGTTGCTCTAGTACGATGTTAGTTAAGAAAAAAAATTACCCATAAAAGGATTTAGACAGAGGGGAACTGTACCTAGTTGTTGTTGTTTCTAATCCCACTCATCTGACAGAAGTCAGACGAGCTCCAATAGGTTGTTGACATATAAAAAGTCCCTTACAGTCAAAGGATCAGAAGTAATGTCCTGCTTTGTAAGTCCAAGACACTGGAGGACATGCTCAGGCGACGCCTGATCAGCATAACATTTCCTGCAGGTCTGGTAGGTTTTTGAACCATCCACGAAGGAAAGGCACTTTATATGTCCACTTGCAAGTCTGGCCAAGGTGGTTTGCGTACTTCTGTCACATTTGATGTTTAGTAGAGTACCAGGACTTTTTCTGCAGTGCCAGTGATGCGTGGGTGGAGTTCGCCATGAAGTATTGAGTTTTTGTTTTACATTGGAGTAGAGTTCTTGATGTGTTAGAGAAGTAGAAGTGATCAAGACACTCTTTGAACCCTCTTTTGCTAATCCATCTGCGATTTCATTGCCATGTATGTCCACATGCGATGGAATCCACTGAAGGTATACGTCGTGATATTGAGAAAGTGATTTCAATTTTAGAAGTATAGCAATGCTAGTAGTATCGCTTACTGAAATCCACTCATTCAGATGTTGTAGCGAGCTACGACTGTCTGACAAGATCCACAGTTCACTGAAGTCACTATCATAGGTTAAAACAGCATCAAGCCCCAAAATTTAATTGCCAGTAGTTCACTTCTAAACACTGAGCAAGTATCAGGATTTCGCTGCTGACGAGTAAAATCCTGAGTAGGAGTCTTAATTCCCCCTTAGTCCTGCTTGTAGCCTCAGCGTGGCAAGGGGGTGTTCCTGGGAGGAGTGGGCGAAGTACGTCGGGAGTTTTCACTCGTGGTAGGGTCACCCAAGGCGTGAATGCCACTCCATTATTCCCAGCTAACACTAGCAGGCAAAGGAGCCAAGACAGACTTCTACCCATGGGTGCTCCATTTCAACAGAAGCTGCACATTTCCTCTTCCACATGGTTTTGTTGACTGTACCTAGTTCATCATGATAACGTACTGTGTATAATTCTCCGATGAAGTAATCATACTCAGCAAATTTTGGTCCTTCAATTTTGTTTAAAACTTCACTCTCTGTGATATAATTTGTCTTATTACTAACAGGATCTTCATTAGTGTAGCACTATCTAAATTTCTTCTTTGGCTGTATAAGGCTGCCTTTGCTCAGTTGGCATGTCCACTGCATTAACAATCTATGAGTTTTAGGTGGAACAGGTTCAATTCCTTCCTCTCTTCTGTGTCAGTAAAACTTTCTGTGTATCCTGGCACTAAAGTTGAAAATTAACTGTCGCAACATGGCGACTAAATGTTAAAAATGGAGACTGAAAAATTTTGCTACAGTCGCCACACTTTCTTAAAAACATTAGTTTATGTAGTAAAACCTCCAATTTTACGTTTTTTCGTGATTACCGTAATTTTTTTTTTAAAGTAAAGAAAAAAAAGCATTGGAACTTAAACAACAAAAATAATATTTGGAATTTAAGGAAAAAACAGACGCTTGGAGCGGGGAAAAGCAATGCAAGTAAGGCTGAGGATTAGTACTTGCATGTGCACGTGATCTGGGGTATTTCTGTAGTTCTGGTATTTCGCTAGGTGAAAAAATCTATTTTGATATATATACATATATATAACGTGTGTATAATCTACAAAATATGTGAAAGCTTGTTAGTGGCCACTGAATGAAACAAGTTCAGTAGCCACATACAAATTCTTTTAATTTTCACCTTTATCGGGCACCAGCATGGCCAAATGTGATCCTTGCACCCTAAAACCCTAACCAACCTTTGGGTGCATACTGTTAAAAACTAAATATGTATACTTCCTGGGAAACAAAAAATAAACTGCAGTAGTATTCAAATCTTGAAAATCTTAAGCTCTCATTTCAGAAAAATTGGTAATTGTTTTTTTTTAATTGGGTTGCAGGGAGTGCACTGGAAAAAAATTGTCTTTGTGGGCATGGAACTGGAAAAAATGTACTTTTCTGTTATAGCCATACTAATATACTTTGATGCATTTTTGCTTATTTCTGCTGCATGATAGCATCCAGCATAGCTGAGAACATTTCCTCTTTCGAATATAGCCCAGCTCCACATATGGCCACATATAGTTCAAATAGAATAGTCTAAATGTTGATGGCAGTTCCTCTTGGGCATTTACTGTGCCAGTTTGCAGTACCCTACAAATGCTCAACAGTTTGGATAGTATGACCGTTTCTTCCCTGTGATACAACTATTCGCAATGTTTGTTCTTAAATGAATTTCAAAAGTTCTCTTACCTTTCAAACATAAATCAATCCAGACTATCATCCTTTTTATCCAAGCGTTATCACATCACAAAAACAACAGCAAAAAACACAGAATAGGATATCATGATTTATCACATTGTTTTCAAATTAGTTCTAACTACAAGCTTCAACATCAATCGCAACCCAGAGCGCACGCAGCAGCCTCTGGTCTCAGTATCTGAGTTTCAACACACGGCATGAACAAAGGCTAGCCGTTTCTGCTTCGTCACATTTTAATTTTGTCAGTTGGTTATTCAAACACAATCTTTGTGAGGATTGTTTCGTGAAGAAATAGTATTGCCACTTCATATCTTGGCAAATCCCAAATCATGAAATCCATTACTCTCACAAAGGAATAAGCTGAAATGGCACCCAAAAGCTGGTATGGAAACAAATAAATCCAAGAAATAAGCGAAAATGCAATCAAATTAGCACCAAAGTTTATTTGTATGACTAACGGAAAAATATCCTATAAGTTAAAAAAAAATGATATGCTAGCAATAAAAGAGCAAAAAATAATAATTATTATTTTAAGCACACACAGAAATATTGGAAGAAAAAAAAAATTATGTGTATCGAAATAAAGGTGCCGAAAAGGTTTGTTCTTTAAGTTCCCTATAGTTTTGTATTTCTTTAAATGCACACTATTGAGGTGTTTGTCAATTTGTTGAATGGACTCATTCATTTATGTCTGCTCTTTTACTTCCTTAGCTCTGCATTAGACACAGTACGTAACTCTAAAGTAGCCATCAAGAAACTAGCCAGGCCCTTCCAATCAGCAATTCATGCCAAAAGAACCTACAGGGAGCTTAGGCTGCTCAAACATATGAATCACGAAAATGTAAGTATGTGTGCACCGGACGAGTTTCTCTGCTAATATTAAAATTTGACAACATTCTAGAATTTGCTATTTGAAGGCCCCCCCCCCTTTTGCAGGAATGAATCTGAAGCTTATTTTATGTATCATTCACAAATATATAAGCGTTATTTTGTAGAAATTGTATACATGGTTGCCACATGTGACTTTTTTCTATTATTTTGCAATCTTGGTGTCTAGGGATATCTTTATGCAAAATCGTCTTAAAGCTTATTTTCAAAATCTTAGCAACTTTTTTAAAATTTCAACAAAGTATAGTTTTTTTTTCTAATAGCAGACAAAAATGTTTTTATTTATTTGATATTTGAAAACATTTTGGAAGTTTATGTACCAAGTTGTGGTAATTGTGACAAGGAGACATTGGAATATGGTTTCTAGATTGTTATGGGAACCTAATTAAGTCGATACAGTTGAAAGTCCGAAATCCATAATTGTCCAAAATCCGGACACATTGATAACCGGCATTTTTTTCTTTTGTTTTTCTCATTTTTTTACATCTTTCCAGCAATTTTTTAACAAGTAGTTAAACCTTGACCTAATTGATGAAAGATTGAAAAATAATAGGTATGTTCACAGTAAATACAGCACAGAAAAATTAGAAGATTTAGAAGTAAAATTTGTTGCATTGTATTAAAGGTTTTTTTTTTTTCCTTTTTAAAAATTATATCTATTTATATATCTGCTATTTAACTATTGCCATGGGAAGGGGTGATTTAGGTTTTTTTACAAAAAATGCATATAATCCGGAGTAGCCAAAGTCTGGAGTATACAGGATTTTGAACTTTCTACTGTATATTGTTACTGCCACATCACAGGCTAGTGATATGATAAGCAATGTGAAATGCATATCCCATATTTCTGTACATAGTTCTGCAGGGCACACATTAAAGATGTTGGTTGGAGATTTTTTTTAAACAAACTCTTTTGAACATAATAACTGCATATTGTCAAAGACATACACTTAAAGTAAAATTGTTGAAATGAGCAGAACACAAAAACAACTGAAATGTTTACTTTTGCTATGTTTTAAGTGTTAGCCTCAGAAGAAGTACATAAATTTTTTTTTCTTTTATGTATTCTTTCACATTAAAAAAAATTGTATTTAATTTTTTATGCCTTTAGAAGAAAATTCTCGTTTATTCGACTCTTGGAGAATATTACCGAAAAATTGTTGCCAGGAAATTTGCATCTCTGAACAGGTCTGATCAGGTTATGTGTGGTTTGACATTGTTTTATGGGTACAGCTTGGATATAAAGGCAATGCTTTTGGTGTGTTGTTTGTCATATTTTTTGTAGCAAGTTGTGGCAGGCAAAGACAACCACCCTTTATTATTAGGATTGTGGCACCCTCACTATTATTTGAATCTTTTATTAATTTTTGTAAATCATTGACTTTTTTATTTTCCAATACCATTAGTAATTACTAGCCACTGCATGGCCAGCACAGCATTGCCCGTGACAGTTCTTTTCTTGGGGTCAGGTGTGACCACTACTCGCTGACGCTCACCAACCCCCAATGTTTACTACATATTCCCATTTGGTTTGCTTCGCAAACGAACTCTATAGGCAGGCCTTGAAGTGGCTATTATCAACAACGTAAATAAAAATACGCTAGCATTGGAAAATCAGCATGGTTCCAAAGGCTGACATCAGCGGTCGAAAATCGCAAAACCTGCTTGTTTCTTCTTTTTGAAGTACGGGTGATGTCAAATTATGGAGTGGAAGGTGAAAAAAGTAATAAATTAATTTTTAAATGTTAGTATAGATTAAATTTTAAAATTCAGGTACAATACGAAAATCGAACAACCTTTGCGCCAAATTTCATTATTGTAGGTGCCATAGATTCTTTAGGACAGTACACACTGCCAAACACTTCCTTTTATAACAGTAGAGTTGTAGTCTTTCATAAAATTCATATTATATAGCCTAGTTCCATTTCTCTTAAATCTAATAAATTATTTAACTTAGACAAACTTTTGTTGACAATATTGCATGAAGAGTAAGGAATTTTTGTTATTAAAATAAATACTTATCTAGTCGAGTCGTTTAGATTATCAGTGTGTAGATTTGGTATCTATTTAAAAAAAATTTTTACTGTCTTCTGCATGTATAAAATGTTTCTCTTAAGAAATTCTTCCATGTTATCATAGAGAGCATGCCAAAAAATGCACCAAAATCATTGCCACAGAAATGTCTATCTAAGCAGTACCATTTTTGTGTCATGCCAAATACCAAAACAAATCATGAAAAAGTAACGAAATTAAAATGTAGAAGAAAGTTAATTGAGAAAACAAACGACTCTACCCTGCCAGTCCCGACAGAAACCACTCAGATTAAACTAATAAATCATGGAAATCAGGAAATATGCTACGAATTTAATGAAGATGTGAATGAGTTTGTGTACCTGGGGGCTGGTGCATGTAAAATCTGTTATGACCTCAAACATTCTCAAGTTGGCATGATGTGGAAGTTTGGAGAGTGGGGAGTGCCAGCACTGCTGTTCTAAATTATGTGGTGTCCTCAGATCTGTTGTGTTGCTCCACTGCAGTGTTAATTCAACTACCTTTATGAATTTCAAATCAAGCAGTAACGTTCTCTCTTTTTGTCTCTGGGTACAATGATCATAGCATTTGTCTACCACATAGAACAGGGTTGTTAGATCTGTGGTTGAGCATTATAAAAACTCATTAAATATGCATTTTTGATTTGCCACTCTTCACTGAGTGTGATATGTTTAAATAGATATACACAATTTTAATCTGTTTTAATTAAAAATTGTAATTTTAAATTACAGTACAATGTCCAAAATGCGGAATCCTCTGGTCCTCAGTCATTTTGGATGATTTGTAGTTTTTTTCAAAAGGACCCTAATCTAACCCCACTCCCGTGCACGTTATTTTCGTCCGGAACATGTTTGCATTACTAAATAGCAGTATATAAATAGGAATCATTTTTTTTTAAAGGAAAAAACCTTTATAGTACACTATAACAAATTTTACTTACAAGTCTTCTAATTTTTCTGTGTGGTATTTCTTCTGAACATGTCCGTTATTTTGTGTTGTTTCGTCAGTCAGGTTGAACACCATGTTCTTAAAAGAGGCGGAAAGATAGAAAAAGCGAGAAAGAAAAAACACAGGTGGTTAGCAAGACGTCAGGATTTTGGACGATTCCGAATTTGGGACATGTACCGTCTTTAAATTATCTATATATCAGAAGCTTTTTAAATTCAGATGCAGACATTCCAAAAATTCTTACTCTACTTTACTTGATTGAAAGATATAAGAGTCTGTTATAAAAGGTTAATTTAAATCCATATTTTTATTTTAGGTGATTGGTTTACTAGATGTTTTTACTCCCTCTACCACTTTAGATGATTTTCAAGATGTGTAAGCTTCATTTATAATTATTATTTTCTCTTATATTAATGGGGTTATTTTTAACACATCTATAAATATTGTAGTTGAAAATGAATTTATTTTTTATAGTTGACTGAAGAAAATAGAAGTATATATTTAACTTATGATTGCTTTTATTTAAATTGTGTATTGCATGTTTTGATATGTTTGATTGAAATATTGTCTCGCATGTCAGGAATGTTGTTAATAAAGACGTAATCTGCATTGAAAATTCTGTTTCATTTACATACCAGTCAACTGTGTTGACTGTAACAGACTGACATAATGGCAAGTTCTAATTTTTTGCATGCATATTAAATGGTTCATCACTTGACTTCTTTTCATAAATTTTTTGTGTTTCTATCCACTGTTTTGTTATTTCTTTTCCTGGGTAAACAGCATTTTTTTGGGAGGAATTACTGATTTGACTCATTTCTTTTCTTTCCATCAATCACAGAATTCAACCTGGTATCTCACTTTGGCCTTGCCGTCTAGGCGTAATATTAACTAGGTTCCGTATCGGGCATTTGAGAATTACGCATCAATACTTGCTGGAAGGAGAAAATCCTCCTGTGGGTCACCATTGCAACAGAGATCTTACAATCCCACGTTGCTTAACTTCATGTCCTTGTTTATGCATTTTTACGTTACATTTTTTAAAGACTTCTTCACCTAATTTGTTCGTTTTGCTGTGTAGTCCTGCCCTCTCTGCACACCTTCCTTTTTACAATATTCTGAATTTTTTAAACGTATATATAGTTGTCATCTTCAGGTTCACTAGCGCGTCTTTGTTGGAATGGCTCCGCGTTGCGTAGAAGATTCTATTTTGTACCGTAGGTAGGTCGGTAGATATTAAACTCGTGAAAAGTGAACCGATTCTTCAATTCGATTCTTTCGTAATTTTTTTTTATCTACAGTGAGCTATGATTATTTACTTGTTATAATATCAATTGGACTAGACAAGAGGATGTATTTATTCCACACTGATGACATTTATTTTGGTTTTTGTATTGGATCAATCAGATTTACTTATGAAGGATACCTTACAGAGATCAGAACACTTCTCTGAGGGAAACCTCGAACACTTATTTGTGATGAAAATCGAATTACATTTCGAATTCATTCATACAGTAAATCTGCTTCAAAATCATTGAAGACACAAAAGGACTACCAGACAAGTAAATAATCATACCTCAGTGTCGATCCAAACAAGTTACAAAATAATCGAACTGAAGGATCGATTCACTTTTCACGAGTTTAATATCTACCGACCTACCTACGGTCCTAAATAGAATCGTCCACGCAACGCGGAGCCATACCTATAATGCTCATCTATTAAAAGGTGAAAATTAACGGTCGCCACTCGATTGAGTGTTTGAAAGTGGAGACTGAAAAATTTTGCTGCAGTTGCCACACTTTAAGATTTAAAAGAATAGTTGATTTTTTAAAGATTTATAAAATTTAATGGTGGCTGGATGTGTACTTTTTCAGTGTTTGTAAACAAATTAAATCCCTTTCCGCATCTCCTCGCCGTGAGGCCAGGGATACAACTTGCAGTATACAATTTGAAATTTGTATAACTAAATGTGTTTGTTTTTTTTTGCATTAAATTAACATTTTTTTTTTGCAATTACATTTTTTATGTATATTTGCATTTGATTTCAATGTATAGTACGATAATGTAGGGCAGATGTAATAATCAAAATATTTTGTATTTTTTCTATAGTTTTTTCAATTGCTATTGTAAGAGTTCCAACCCTTACAATAATAGTTAAAATATCTGAAGAGAAAAATTACAAAATATTTGTGAAGAATTGTCCTTTCACCCTATCTGACCTTAACCCTTCGACCGGCTGGAACGTAGAAAGTCGCTCTCCGATGACTGTTCTTCAACCGGCTCCGTCGCAGAAAGTCGTTCTTCGATTGCTACTGTAAGACCGGCTGCGGCGTAGAAAGTTGCTCTCAGTTTACTTCCCGACAACCGGCTCCGACGTAGAATATCGCTAGTGCTTTCCCCCTCGCTCACAATAAGGGAGCGGGTCAGCTGCGATAAGGTCGTTTTGTGGTTACGGGGACAGGGGAAAAGAATGTTGTCGGATTCACAACGAGACGCCTGGATCCATTAAACGCGTCTTTCCCCATTCTTCTGCAGGGCTTTCGAAGAAGAGTGAATGGTGCCAATTTTTAGACTCGAGTCATCCAAATTGAAAATGGAAGGATTTTTTTTCAACTTTAAAAATCCTTTTTTTTTACAGAAGGTCATTGGTTTATGCTCAATAGCTTATGCTTAATTTATAGGTTCAGATAATACAAATTTCGCCCTTCCATGTGCACACTACATATCTGTTAGAAGACGTTTTTATTTCGTTTTCTCGGCATTGAACACACTTTCTTTTTCGGACATCTATTTTGCTCCTCTTATGTATGTGTGGGATGGAAGAAATGAATGTGTTTTTTTTTCTTTTTCCAGTCGAATACTTTTTGTCTATATCGGAGATTAATTCCAATTTAAAATCGTAAAGAGAATTGTTCCTCTCAGGGACCGGCGTGCTTCTAAAATGATGCAAAATATACGCATTATTGACAGCTGTATCAAGAAGGAAGTGAAATAAATACTTCCACCGTTCTGAGGATTTTCTTGAAGTAGTGTAATATTTCCTCTTTTTGTCAGCTAAATCCACTCCACCCATATGCTTATTGTACTTCATAAAAGCGATAGGGCAAACTTTATCTCTTTTAAGAGGATCTAGCACCTTAAAAATGACAAAAATACAGAAAAAATTAGTTTGCTTCAAAAGTTGCCTTATACTGTTTAAAATGTTGTCCTAGAAAATCAGACTGATTCTTGTATTTTTTTTTAAGTTATAAGGAATTTTGTGAGACTACACCTGTGCAATCAGTGTTTTGAAAGCGAAACTAACCGCATTTGTACGTCTGCAGAGCCTCGATATTTATTTACGATTGTATAAATGAAATAGCTTAGAAGATGGAACGTTTCTTCGTACTGTTACTGATATCCTGGCTTTTTTATTTACATCAGTATTAGCGCTGTACAAGTAAATTATAGCGATAATTTGAGAAAAAGAAGGGTTTAGATTTGATTTTCTTTTTGATATTTGTTATTCTGTTGTTTCTTTTTCTGTTGGTTTATGCGTTATTATTAACTATACCTAAAAATAAACGACAGAGCTCTGAAGGTATAGAAGTAGGAAGGTATATATATATATATATATATATATATACAACTTCACTTTCGGATGGGGATGCAAAAACATTTAATAATAAGTATTAAATATACCAGCGCCTTGCTTCTAATTAACTTTTAGAAGGATGTTCCAAGTTCCATGACAAAAAAAGAATCTATACAACATGATTTGGTCAAAGTGTCCAAATGAGAATTTTGTGTCAAAGAAACGTGTCGAAATGGCCACATCAGAAGTAGTTTGCGAGTTATAGGGGTACTTTCAACTATTCAGAAATCTGTTGGGATTAGGTTATGATCCGAGATTCTAACGTGGACAGATAATTAATGCTTGAAAAAACTATCAGAGAATGAACAGCTGAAGTACTAAATTTCAAATATTCGAAAATTAGTGAAAACAGCAATCAGAACAAAGGAATAGGCTCTTAAAAAAAGAAGGGATCACTTATGGTCCACGGAAGTTTTACACTTCACTTATATGTAGAAAGTAGCTATAGAAAAAATTTGAATTATTTTTTTATAATTTTATACCATAATTTTAATTTTAAAACTTTAAACTACTTTTTCTCCAACTTTATTTTTTGTGTTTATCTTTTAATTCAAAAGGCAAAGGCTTTTTTAATTTCCAATCAATTGACTTCAACTTTTTTTTACATGATAGATAGCATCTTGTTATGAAATACAAGTATGCATTTTTAGTTATTACGAGTAGAATATTTAAAATATATATAAATGTGCAGTAAAGTGACGTTTTTTGTGATATTTTAAGTAGCGTTTCAGGTTTTATTTTTTATTTCAAGATTTATTCAATGTATCTTCAATTCCATATCTGTAAATTTAGTTTAAGTTAAAGGAATATTATAAAAAAAATTGAAGCTTATATCATAAAAATTGCAAAAGAAGATACACTTTAAAAATTCTTGAATATTTTGAAAACGGATTAATTTTTAAGGTGCTGGGTCTTCTTAACAGAATTTTGCTTTCTTTGCACAAGACCTGTTTCATTCTTGAGTTTGGGAATAGCATAAAAACACTTTTTTTGTCCATCCACGTCGTGCTAAGTAAGTTGGAATTAGTTTTGCTTTGGAAAAGCTTTATATATTTTTTTTCCTCAGAATGTTTAAGGCCTTGATGTTAGTGAGCAAATGCTTTCTGTTTACGTTCAGTGTCTCGCAACCATGATGTCCCTTTTTTAAAAAAATTTATAACAATAGGAAAAACGGTCAAAATATATATCGTGGCCTTTATTCTTCAGAGTATTTATCAAATTCGTGACCACATCTTATTCAAGTCCTTTCAGGAACATTGGAATATTACTCATCTTTCCAGCATATAGTTCAAAATTTAAAACATAGCCGGATTTTGATGAACAAAGGAGCCACATTTTCAAATCTTGTTTAGCTTGTTTTAAGGGCATATATTGGACTATGCTCCCCATGACCCTTAAATTTTATTAAGGCTTCGTCAATACAGCTGTTAAAAATGGTAATTTGTAATTAACGACATACTAGAGCAACACGACGGGCTATTTACAACGGTCCGGGATCAATTTATTAAGGGAAAGATCCGAGGACAACACCTCGTAATTTTGAACCATGGTCAGATGACGAAGCAACACCTGGGCTGGCACCCCACTCTCCAAACTTCCACACCAACCCAACGTGATGACGGCCACCACAGATTTAAGGTGAAGCAGCCACCTTTACACCAATGTATTGTTTCCATCCAAGCGAGCCCTTGAAAGCAAACAAAGATTCGTCCATTGCCACAGATTGGTTAGGTGTATAAGCGGTTTTAAATTTTTGAACCAACATTTCATGAAAACATTTTTTTTCTTCTTAACTTTGGATTTGGATGCGTTTTTTTGTTAAATTTATCCGAATCCTCAAAATGCAGAAATTTTATTAGCAAGCTATATCTTTTCTCACTCATGATTTGTCCAAAAAAGGGAGTGCTTAAAATCGGTCTTTTTCTCCAGTACCATTCTTGTACTGATTTTGACACTATTCCTTGAAGTAAAAGTAAATCAAAGAATAAATTTAGTTCTTTGATGTCCGTATTTTTCCAACTTAATTTTCTTGATGATGGTGTCAGATCGGACTTGTTGAAAAAATCTTCCGCATATCTATTAGGGATGCGACATTGATGTCGATGTTTTTAAAATATCGATGTTTTTTTAAAAACATCTATGTATTTAACATCGATGTTTTGGTAACATCGATGTTTATACTTGTCGATGTTTTTACGCTGTGTCGATGTTTTATTTTTAAATGAAAAAATTACCATTTTAAAATAGCCAAGTAGCATAATTTTTATAATCAGCAAATTGAACATACTTTTAGATCTAAGAGACCAAGGATGAAGGGTCTGAAAAGTAGGGATGTGACATCAATGTCCATGTTTTCTAAACATTGATGTTTTAGAAAAAAACATCGATGTATTGGAGCCGATGTCGCATCACTAGTTGCTAAACCAGTTTTAAGAAATGGGAAAACAAGTTTAAATACACTGAATTTTAAAAACATCGATGTTTTTGGGTCGATGTACTATCAACATCGATGTTTTGCTATCGATGTCGCATCCCTAATATCTATCAATTTCTCCCATGATAAAATTCATGATTTTCTCATAAAAAAATATGCTAAAAAACATCATCGGATCATATGTGTTTCCAAGCAAAATCTTTATCGAAGGACTTATTCCAGGAGTTGAAGTAAATTGAAAATTCGGAGGAGCAGGAGTAGATGCATTGTATATCAATGGGACACCAATTGCGAGCAGCATTTAGAGTATCATCGTCAGATTCACTTTTCGTTGAAGAATTATCATCTTCAGAAGATGAAATTAAATCCTCTCTGTCAGAATAGTCCGCACCGGAATCCTTGACAAGTTCAATAACCCTCTGATAAATATGATAAAACATTTTTGTTTGAGCAATTCAACTGTAGATTTCACTAGTATATTGGAGGAACCAGAAAATGCTTCATCACATTTTACTAAACCATCAATACTTGTTCAAACAGGAAAATATTAATAAAGTATACTCGAATTTCCTGCGCAATGCTCTTCCCTCGAGTTGCTAGACCTTTCAAAAAGAAAATGTTTGACAAAAACCTTTAGTGCCTACGTTTGGAACATTACAAGCAGCAAGTACAACTGATTTAGAGAAACCCGAAATGTTCTCACGTGAAAAGCCTCAGGACAGCAAATACTCCTCTCAGTAGACTAATTTATGACTTTGAATGGCCCTACCGAGCCCTAACCCTGAAGGGGAAGTGGGGAAGATTGACCCCTGTTGTTATACGGATCAATAGGCACAGGGGGATGGAAAAGACTGCATGGCCGGTTTTCGTGCAGTCCGAAAAGTTTTCTTCTATCAATTTGCGCTCATTCTTTAGCTACAGAGGGGACGTTTCAAAGAAGTCCACTAAAATATTTAGGACGGTCAAAGGGTTAAATATTTAAAAATAATGTGTGGATACTGGAAACGATACCAATCACGGATCACAACATTTATTTAGAGAATTATAAAATCAGGGACATATTTGTGACACTGTCAGGGAAATATCGATGAACTTTTTTGTGAGGATTTTGTTGCCACCCTGAAATGGAAGGTTACGAGTTCTAAACTTGATCCAACCAAAGACCATATTGTACATGGGGTGAGGCACATTAAATCCTTCAAGTCAAATGTCCTTTTATTGGCATTATGTGTAAGTTTGGTTAATGGGGTAGCCTGCTCAGGTGTTGACCTCGTCATCTAACTTGTTCAAAATGACACTGTGTTTTTCTCGGATCCTGACCTTCGAGGTTGCTGGATTGATCCTGGACTTCCGCAAATAGCCTGTTTTGTCGTTTCAGTGCCATGTTAATTCAGCTACCTACCTAAAATACTTACTGTTTGTTTTTAGGTATTTGGTAACTCATTTGATGGGAGCTGACTTAAACAACATTATCAAGACACAGCGCCTAAGCAATGACCATGTCCAGTTTCTTGTTTATCAGATACTCCGTGGTTTAAAAGTGAGTGAATCTTGCTTGAATTTACTGTTACATCTTTTGTGTTTGTGTATTGTTGTAAAGTAACTTCTCTGTAATCAAGTCCCTAGCGACTGCAATTTTCAATGATTCATTTTGAGATTTCAAAGCATGCTCTCAAGAGTTTACCAATAGCCCATTGTGTTGCTTCAGTGCAACATTAATTAATAATACCTACCTCAAGACTAAATTAAATAACTAGAATCAAGCTCTTGTGGTTATGGATGCAGTTAACAAATTTGAAATAGCTACAACCACTTTTTTTATTGCAATGTAATTGACACAGTTGTAAACCAAAAAAAAAGTTAAAATTGTAGGTACCTTTTGGCTTTTAATAGAAACTGCAATAGCTTCATCAGAGGAGATTAGTGTGGACGACTAAAGAGGAAGAAATGCAACATTTTACTTTTATTACAAATGTTAGTGTCAATTTGCATTTTTTGGTTTATGAAAATTACATTCATTATCACTGCTGTGTTTTGCCTTTCTTTATTTTTGGGTCGTTCACACTCATCTTTGACAATCTGCTCTTGCTTAGTTGTTTTTACAGCTAAAAGCACAACTTCAATGCCACTTAAGGTATTTCATTGTATTGATGGCATTACAATAATAAAATTGTAGGTGTTGGCATTTCGAATTTCTTAACTGTATCAGTTACCATTGTTAGGAAAACCCTTTCTGAATTTTACTTAGCCAACATATTTGATTCGTATTTTATGCAAATCTTATCACGGTTATGCAAATCTTGTCCCATGATCTTTCATACTATTATAATATTTGTTTATCTTTTGAATAAATTCTAGTTTGGATTTTTAAAGACTTTGTTATGTGTACTTTTAGTAACTTAAGTTTATATCTGCCTAATAGAAGGTGGTAGTTTATTTTAACTCACTGCATGGACACTCTAATTGATCATAAATTCAATCAACCATGATATCTTGATTCTTGGTATTTACATGACTCCCAAGCATATACCTAGAAATCTCGAGTTTCATTCGGATTCTTTGAAAATTGCACATAATAGAGGCCCATATATAGGCAAAACTCTTACTTTATTTCCACCCTTTGAGTTCTGCTGCTAAACTGTTCTTCAAAAATGTATTTATATCATTTTGAAACTCAATTGCTTAAGGATTATTCAGAGTTCATTTAAACCAATTTAGGAGACTCCCAGTCATTTTTTAAAATTTGAAATTTTGACTACCCAATGCCAGACTGCTAATACATCGTTATCACCTTGCCAAAGGCACAAATCTGCAAAATTGACGTTTCCACAAAAGGGTGTCCAAAGTTTTGATGCTTCGGGGGAAATCGAGTTATCTCAAAGGTTGTTTTCTCGCGAAAGTCGGCATTTTCACTCAGAATCAAGACGATTTGTGGCTTTGTCATAGTATAAAACGTCAATCGGTGGCTCAAAAAATACAGGTGAAAATGACCAAAATGCAGAAAGGTGGCTTTGGAGTGGTGCTAATGATATGTTTGCACAAACTTTCCATTCATATGTCTTTAAAAATTCCTTGAATATCTGGGATACCATTGTATTGAACCCTGGGGACTGTCAAACATTCCTATCAGGTCCATGCTGAAATTTATTTCCCAATCGGTCTTTAGTGGATCAGCAGGGGTCTTGGTACAATAGACTATTAGTCGCTGCGCTCTTTGGAGTCACCCCCACAATAAGTCATTAGTTGCACTTAAAAGAGGGGTGGATATCGTAATGGGCTTGAACAGTTTTTTCCGGTGTTTGAGGTCTGAAAGATCCGAGCCCTCTGTAACCAGTGAACGAGAAACTCTCAGTTGGCTCCGTATCCAAAGGGTTAAACCACTGGAGTCACGCTACTGGATACCCAAGCAATCATTTCCTACTTTTGTCCCATTAAAGCTTGTTCTGTTAACACTCCCTTTGGGACAACTGTCCTTATGTTACTTTTCTTGTTGGTTTCGGGGTACTTAAATTCCAGAAGTTGCAGGAATGGTTACGAGGGCAGAAACGCGACAATAAAATGTGGGGTGGAATTTGGGGATACATTACAATATTTTGCAAGCTATATTCAAATGTCGAATTTCAACAGATTAGAAGGCTGATAAACTTACTCAAAACAAAGCATAAATAAAGATACAAGAGGGGGTATGTTTTGTAACAGAAGTTATGTTAGGTTTATACGTATGTGACGTCAATTCTTGCCTCTCTTTTAAGGTCATCCCACTCCACACAGCAGATCTCTACGGTTCACCATCAGCAATGATCACTTTGTATCTGCCGTGATATCATTTCTATTACAATACAGTGTTTTATTATATTGCAACTCCCTGACTTCATCATTCTGACTACCTCTTCAAACTTTCAGTTGGTTGAAATGAATTTTATGAATTGTTCATATAAACATAACTAAAGCATGGAAAATTTTAGGGCCTATTGCAGAGTTGCCAAGTGCTCCGGAAGTTCTGGAGTTTCACCGCTAAAGTATAAAAAATCCGCAACTCAGCGTAATCTACGATTCACTATGGAAATCGTGTCGATGCAGGGTAAAGGGAAATTTCCCCCATGAGAAGTGGAAAATTTTCCACTTACCTGGGGAATTTTCGCCAGATTCTCCAATCAGGATTGTGATGTTTTTTCGTATGAAAAGGGAAAAATTTTCACTTATGGGGAAAATAATGTAATAGATTTTTGTATCTATAATTTAAGGATAAAACCTTTTATGTATAAATGTATATATATGTATGTATATATATATATATACATATATATATACATATATAGTACAGAGTCCAAAAACCTGAATCCTCCAGACCTTAGACTTTTTCAGATTTTGGATTGTTGGCAGTTTTTTTTTTTGTCCAAAAAAACCCCTAATCTACCCCCATTCCCAATCCGTGCGAGAATTTTTCCGTTATTTAATGAAGTCCAAAACATGTTTGCAGTACTAAAATAACAGATATATACATAGGAATAATTTTTTTAAAAGAAAGAAAAAAAATGTTTTGATACATGCAACAAATTTTCCAATTTTTCTGTGTGGTATTTACTAAGTACATGTCCATTATATATTTAGCGTTGTTTCATTAATTTGTTCGAGGTTGAATGCCTTGTTCTTAAAAGAAAACTGTTCTTAAAAGAGAAGGAAAGATAGAAAAAAAGCTGGTTAGCAAAACGTTCAGATTTTGGACAGTTCCTGATGTCAGGAGTTTGGGACTTTATACTGTATCTGCTAAAAGAAATTATTTGTACAGATAGGGAATTTTATGACTGTTTTTAAAGAAAAATATGCCTGTCTTTCATTTTTGTCCTTATTTTCACGTTGCTTCTGAAGCAACCTCAAAACTCCTGAAATTTTACGAGAAAGCTCCTGAAGCTCTGCTGCTACTCAGAAAAAAAGGTTGTCAGCCCTGCTATTGTGTCAGTGGTATACTTCTCTAAATTATCTTTAAACTGCCCTTTCTATTACTAATCTATCTTGTTTTCAGAAGCCAATAATGCGACATTATTGTATTGCATTAAAAATTTTCAATATATTTCTGATTTTTCAAAGTTGTGTTCTGTGATTATATGATTTTTTTCCCATTTCAGTATATCCATTCTGCTGGAATTATTCATCGAGTAAGTTTAAAATATTTGTTTTGATATTCCATTTTGTATAATGTATTTTATTAAGGTATCATCAGAGTTAGTCAGTACTGCTTGAGTGCCATCTGAATCTGTTTAATGATTGCCTAAAATATCTATGCAAAAATATCTTTGTCATTTTTTTAAGTCCTATAGAAATCCAATTTTGCAATGAAGTATTCCACATTGTTTTATTAGTACATATTGTAAGATAATTTTGCAGTTAAAATTATTTTTTGAAGAGGGATTACCCCCCCCCCATCTTTGAAAAGTACTTTTTTTTTTAAATAATAAGCACCTTCTTTGAAATGGCGAAATGTCCTGATGGTGATGCATGTTCCTTGTGTTGTGTAAAATTTCAAGGCAAATGTTTATCATTATTTATCTTTTAGGAATAGAATTATTTACTTAATACTTTTAAATTACATTTTAATTTCACGTTGTTCCACGTTTTAATTTTGTTCGGTCTCTAAACTAAATACTCGTCATCAAATTGAGCACCTATAAAAATTTGTTAGTTCTATGCATGTTCCTTGAAAATTACTTGAATAGAGTTGATACTTTTCACATCCATATTTAAAGCTTGATACGTTTCATTTATCTCTGGTCATATTTCCTTGGCGGCTTTGTTTTTATAATAAGACATCCTTGGCGTCATTTACTACGTTATACGCTTTTTCCGTGGCTTCACTTGGCTTTACTGTCTTAGTTTTTTACCTGAAACAAATTGGGGTTACAAAGAAGCCAGCAAATTGAAAACTTACTTATAATTTATAAAATTACTTAATTTAAAATTACATTTTATCAGTCAGTATTAGAAGGGCTGTTTTCTAAATTTGAAATTTAAGCACGGAAAGGATTTGTATCATGTGATAGAATAAAAACAACAAAGCCTGAGGATAATTTAATTATTTTAATTGGTACTTTTTGATCGGCAAGAAAAATGTGAGCTATGATAACCGAAAGTACTAGGAACTAGAGAAACAGTAAAGTAGAAATTACAAGATCAACGATCACTAGTGAAGCCACAGAAAAAGCACTGAAGAAAATGCTGTCCGAGATAATCAAAATTTACTGCTTACTTTACAACTTTGCTTCTTATTTTTGTGTCCTGATCAAAATCTGAATTGAGTATGCCATTTTTTTCTTTCTTTAGGATTTAAAACCTAGCAATATAGCAGTAAATGAAGACTGCGAGTTAAAGGTAATTATTGAAAAATTGTATTTTCCGTAGCACTGTAGTGTTCATTGCAGTTGAGCCTCTGTTTTTCTGTTCTCGCAGATATTAGATTTCGGCCTCGCCAGACATGCCGAAGTCGAGATGACAGGCTACGTCGCCACGCGGTGGTACAGAGCTCCAGAAATCATGCTCAATTGGAGGCATTATAATCAGACAGGTCAGTTGAGCCTACCATAGTTCTTGCTGATTTGCGAATAACGTTTGCTTTGAAAACCTGTCGGCTGAATATGTGATACCTTTTTTCTTTGTTAATGTCATTCAGAACTGGCACAGGCTACTATTTCAACCTGGACGACTAAGGCATTTTACCTTTAAGCAAAATCCTCTCAAAACCTACTAATTCTGTAGAACTGGTGTACTCTTTTTGTTAATTTACCAGCACTCAACTGCTCTGCTAATCCGGTTGGAAGAGCAGCTGATTAGTAACCAGAGCATTAGCAGCTGATTAAAACCTACTAATTCTGTAGAACTTGTGTACTCTTTTTGTTAATTTACCAGCACTCAACTGCTCCGCTAATCCGGTTGGAAGAGCAGCTGATTAGTAACCAGAGGGTTACGAGTTTGAATCTCAATCTAACCAAAGAGTCTCATGTAAGTGGGGGCTGGTGTATGTTAAATATGGTAGGTATTCAAATGTACTCACATTGGCATGGCATGGAAGTATGGAGTGCCAGCTCAGGTGTTGTACTTATCATTTGATCATTGTTCAGAATGATGACGCGTTGTCCTCAATTGTTTCCCTTTGGGATTGATCCCGGATTTTCACCTGTAGTTCATTGTGTTGCTCCAGTGCAACATTAGTTAACTACCTATCAATTCCTATCACATCTTCTCTAATCAATGCTTTTCAATCTTATTTAAACCCCCCACCCAGAAAAAAAAATGCTTCTATACTCACTTGGCTACTAAAGGCAACACTGGACAGTGCATGGTTACAATCTTCCTATTGAAGCTCACTCCAAATTACAATTTTTAGTGGACTGTAACTATATTTACATTGATTTAAATTTGTACTATCCTAAAAACACAAAGAATGGTTCTTGAAACGGGATGCTGGCAATATTGACTTATTGCGTCAAGAGATCAGGCACTGAGAAGTTGGCAACATCCTCGTTAAGTACATAAAAAGTTAAGCCAATTAAAAGAGTAGCACTAACAACTGACTCATTTGAGATACGCATGGCACGAACACTTCCATTACTTGACCACGCATGTAGTAAATCCTTACTATTAATACAGCTCTCACTGTCTCATTGGCAACCTGTTATCCAGTGGTAGCATCTATGGAATTCAACTACTCTAAATTCTAGATGAATAGTTTTTTTTAAACTTAGTCGCTGTTACAAAAATTAACTTGCAATGCCCAATAGTTTGTTTGTCAGTGAAATCTAACTCCACCATCATGAAATACTTTTAGGTAGATGAAGTTGGACAGTCTTCCTATCATCTTGCTAAAACCTAAAGTACTTTTACTAACAGTAGTTTGTGTACTCTGAATACCTCTCGTACAAGGCATGAATTTCAGTAAACTGTACAGTCACAGGGGAAAAGCCTCCTTTATTTTGAGCACTATTCATGCTAGAGCATATTCAAAGGTATCATTCAACAGGGAATAATTTCCTCTGCAAATACAAATACAAAAAAGTTGCATAAGGAGAAGTCTTCATATCAAATTTTGCACAAGCAACGCAATTTCTAACAGAAGCACAGTGTTTTGATGCCATGATCAGTTTCTGCATTATTAAATTAGTCTTAATGTGAAATCTCATAATTTTAATACCTTTATATCTCGATCTATTTGATTCTAAACTTGCGTGTCCATTTCAGGGATCATCTCGCCATAGAAAGTCGCTATTCATTGATCTAGATTAACTAGTTATCACTACCCTAATTTCAAATTTGAACATTGTTTCAAACATATTATTCAGTGATCCAAGAGTTATTATATTATTATTATTTATTTAAATATATTAAAATATTTATTATTATTTAATATCCCCAAAATTATTTACTATGCAAGTGCGAAAAATTTGAATAGTACATTATTATATTGACTATGCCAGTGCAAAAGATCCGAGAATTATCTGAGGTTTTTGTTGATCGTTTTTTAAACTTTTGGTTGCCTCCTGAAATTGCAATAAAAAGGAGTATTTAATGTAGTGTTCCAAGTAAAGTTAAAAATTAACAATCGCCATGCGGCAACTGGAAAATTTTGATACAGTTGCCACACTTTCTTAAAAACATTAATTTGCATGGTGGAACCTTTGATTTTATGTTTTTTTTAGGACCATAAAAAAATATCTATAGTAAAAAAAGTTACCGCCGCCGGATTGAAAACTGTTTTTTTTAGCTCGATTCTTAGACTGTTTCCTGAGAGTACGGATCAGAAAAATATGAAATTAACATGGTTTGTTCTTCATTGTGTTCCCTGGACAATTTGTAAATATCTTTTTCTATGCAGTTATTAGTTTAGGGTTTATTAAGTGTCAAAGTTGAAAAAGCGAAATTTCTTCCGCAAGTGAGCAAAACGTATACAAATTTTCAGTCTTCAGCCATGAATTTTTTTAAAGAGTACCTCTCACTGTAAATTTTTGCAGCTCGTCGAATTTTTTTAGAAATTTTAATTTGTTTCTTGATAATATTTTTTTTGAAATTCGGGACATTTTTGTTACTTTTTTTTAAAACTGCCGTATCTATATCTTATTACTATTAGTTTTTAATTTTTAAAATATCGCAGTATACCTCAGAATGTACTCTTTCTTATAGTACAATTATTTTTGAAATTTGTTAATAAATAAATCCGATGCAATCAAAAGTTGGTCATACAAAGCTCGGAATCTTTGGATATTTTCGCTACTTTTTGTTAAAACTGTCATATCTACAGCTTAATACTATTATAATTTTTGAAATTTGAAAACATCACTGAATACCTTAGGTTGTACTCTTTCTTATGGTACAATTATTTCTTAAATTGGTTCATAAATAAATTCAATGCAATCAAAAGTTGGTCACACAAATTTCATATATCTTGCAGCAT
This sequence comes from Metellina segmentata, assembly GCA_947359465.1. Classification (NCBI taxonomy): domain Eukaryota; kingdom Metazoa; phylum Arthropoda; class Arachnida; order Araneae; family Tetragnathidae; genus Metellina; species Metellina segmentata. Next base: position 13,149,836 of record OX375883.1, read on the forward strand.
GTCCCTCAAGAAAATGAGGGTTGCATTTGTGACTGTCAGGTTTGCCGGATATCAAATTTATTGTATCATCAATTGCCATAAAAACGGTTTCTTTTTAATTATTGAGGAAAAGGGCTCGCTTTTTTCACTCTGTTCTCAGATGGTTTACCAAGAAAGTACTGATCATAAATATAGGAGATTAACACAGTTTATTTAAAATTGTATGGGAACAAGATGCAGAAGGTTTTTTACTGATGTGGCTATTAGTTTAAAGTACATTAAGAGTTAAAGTAAAAAAAAAAAGTGAAATCACTTGCGAAAGGAGTCTTGGTTTGTGAAGCAATCCCAAGGAGTCAGCGAGCAGAGGGGCGAAGCCCCTGCTGTGACGTCATGGATCGGAAAGTCAAATCAGGACTATACGAATTAATAAGATAGTTTCACTATCCAAGAGATTCACTCTGCGAAAGGAATGTTGGTTTGTGAAGCAAACCAATTGGGATCTGTGACTGGAGTGTTGGTTTGTAAAACAAACTAAATTTGATTGCGTAGCAATCCCTGGGGTTTTACGAGCGTAAGCGAGCAGGGTGTGGAGCCCCCTAGTTTGATAAAACGAAAGAAAGTCTGTACACACAAATATGTATATATAATGTGTGTGTATTCTACAAGTTATGTGAAGTCTCGAAAGTGGCCACTGAATGAAACAAATTTGGTGACCACTGGCCACTTACAAAATTTCTTAATTTTCACCTTAGTGTGGTGATTCAAGCCTAGTCATCTATTTACGCATCATGGATAGACTACCCAACAGGGTTGCCGAATCTTTCCATTTCGGCGGAAATGTTTCCTCTAAAATTAGTTGGACAGGTTGACCACAAAGTGTAAAAATTTATCCAAATGCCAATATTTTCAAAAACATTCACGTTTACTAAAGATTTATAGACATGTATGTACATACAAGATATCCTTGACACAAAAATTTATAGTCAAGTTCATCATATTGCATTCTGCTAGCTAAAGAGAGTTTTCTGTATTGTCCAATAGAAGGAAATCATTTGCCATCTGTCATTGTTGCACCAGTCTAACCGCATGTTAATATAAACAAATTGTTTGCAAAAACGAACTCTGGTGCCCGCCGTTTGCTATAAATCATTGGTGAAGTATTAATTCTTCAACAAGTCTCTTGACCGCAACTGTTTCGGCTTTCTCACAATATGTATTTGATGGGAAATTATAGCTGTGGATTTTAATGTCACAGAAAAAATGAAGTTTCAATGTTAAAAATATATTTTTTTAATAGAAAGTAGCTATTGGAACATAACAATTGAGGGGCTAGATCAAACATTCAATGAACCAACTCAAAAAGTAACCCATACTTGGGTTGTACAAAATATCATTTATATACAATTGATACGTAATAATTTTGTAATAATTTCATTTATTACACCCAGATACATAAAATTTACATAATTACAGTTGCCAACTCGACAAAAGTATAGCTTACAATATCCGGATTTACATACCGGGAAAAACAGTGAAGTTGGGATCGTAACTTGTTACAATCACAATTAACTAAAGCAAAGTGATAAGTAAGTGTGTAGTTAAGTTAGAAAAATTAAAGTTGGGTAATTAATGATTTTTCCTAACATTATTCAATACTAAATATTTGCTCTATATACTATATACTATTGCTCTCATTGTGAAAGACTTAACAAGTTTTATCAATAAATGTACTGGACTTGATGTGTAAGTAACACTAGTATTCATGTATTCTTTTGTAACAAAGTCATATCTAGTTTATGAATTCAGATTCGTTATTTTATTATTATTACTATTTTTTTATTGAAGGAATAATAATTTTGAAATATTTTGCAGTGGACATTTGGTCTGTGGGATGCATCATGGCCGAGCTTCTGACCTCCAAAACCTTATTTCCTGGAACTGATCGTATCCTTCTTATGTATTTTTTTCTTTGTTATCGCCATATAGCTTTCCTTCCTATAATTTTTACCTTTATTATTTAACTTTTAATGTGAAATTGAAGAGGATAGTTCGTACAGCAAGTAATCATAGCAAAATATTTCTAATTTTTCAGTGCATCAATGTTACAAATATTACATTTCTTCAAGCATCCCCTTTATAAAATGGGATAAGGTCTGTTTCTAAGGCAACAGACTTTAGTGGGAGCAGTTCTCGTGACTGACAGACCGCATCTCCATTGAAATATTTGTCTGATATTCTGTTTAATAGGCTTTGAAATAATCATTGGTCTTAAATTGAGCTAAGAATGAAAAGCTTTAAAATAGTAATGTCGTTAAAATGTGTGAAAAACGTAGCTGACAAAAATACTGGGCATTTGTCGGTCAAGCTGTCCGCCCAATAGCATTGAATGGATTTTGTGTCCTTGTGTGCACTGTATGAGTACAGATGTTTGTGAAGGCCATAAGGCAACACTGAGAAATATACAATACAAAATAATATTTAAGGTGTATATGTACACTATAGAAAATATTTTTATTGCTTCAAAATATTCTCAAACTCCTTAGCTTTCAAACAATACCAGGATCTTGTAAATATTTTTCCAGTTACATGTTTTTTTTTTGTAAGTTGCTGTCACCATGTACAAACATGTTTCCAAAACTTGGACTTTGTTCAAACTGATAAATCAACAATGAATTGGTCTGTTATAACTATTATCTACTAGCCACTGCATGGCCAGCACTGCATTGCCCGTGACAGTCCTTTTTGTGGGGTCAGGTGTGACCACTGCTCGCCAACTCCCGGTGATTGATACTTTTTCCCATTTGGTTTGCTTAGCATACAAACTCCATAGATAATGCTGGAATGGCCTCAAAGTGGCTATTGTCAACAACATAAATCAAAGCACGCTAGAATCCGGATAACTTGGCATGGGTTCCAAAGGACGGAAAACAACGTCAGCGTTCGAAAAAATCGCAAAACACGCTCCTTTGTTCGAGGTAGCTATGACGTCACATTCCGGAAAGAAAGACAAAAGGTGAAAAACTAATAAATTAATTTTAAAATGCTCTAGTTTAAATTTTTAAATTCGGGTGCTACATAAAAATTCCAAAAAAATTACGACTACCTCTGTGCCAAACTTCGTTATTAGAAGGCCATAGATTCGTCAGGATACTGATTACAGAGAAACAGTCAGACAGAGACACTTCCTTTTACAACAGTAGAGATATGGTATTGTGGTTGTTTTGACCTCTAATCAGAATTTCTTTTGTTGATTTTAAATTTGCTTTAAAAAACTCACTTTGTTTTATAAAAAAACTCACTTTGGTGACAAAAAATGAGAAAAAAATTCTCTCTAGCAACTTTATTGAGGGTCAAAACATGAAGAATAATATATTTTGTAGGAATAATTTCCAACAGGAATTGTCTTTTGGAACAAATTAGAATCGTGAGATATCACTATTAAAAAACAATACTTGTATCTAAATTTAATAATTAATGACTATCTTAATCTGATTTTTTCACATTTGAAATAATTTTTTAGCTTAAACCTATGACCTATTGTCTATCCTTTAAATTAGGTGATAGGTTATAAATAAACTGGACACTTCCACATTTGCCATTGGGGCTGATGTAGCCTGGTTGGAAGAGTAGCAAATTAGCAACCTGAAGAGTTGCTAGTTCAAAATTCTATCCAACCACAGGTGATCTTTTGCACATTAAACCTGTTCAGACCTTATCTAGCTAGCTTAAAATGACATGGTGTTGTCCTCAGCTATTTCCCTTCAGGATAGGTCCAGGACTGTCGCAAATAGCCCATTGTGCTGTTTCCAGTGTGCCATTAATTCAACTACCTACCACAATTGCCATCTTTAACACAAATTGTGTTTCTAATTTTATTGTTTTTTGTGCAAAAATGATTGATGTTATAATGCATTGGCGCAGGGGAAACCAATCATGACCATCACCATTCACACAGCGACCCTTCACATCTGTTCAGGTTTGATCGACCCTAGGCCGACTGCCTTCTTGTCAATTCCACACTAAAAATGTTAGTGACTAGTTGTATTTGTTCCCGCAAAATGCATAGTATCAACAGTCGGAAGTTAAATATCAAGAAAAATCTGTAACCATCCCCTCTTGTTTCCTATTGTGTGTAATGTGTGTTTACAGTCCTCAAATGTATTACTTGTGACCTCTGTGCTTCCTTAATACCGGTAGACATTGATCAGTTAATTCACATTATGTCCATTGTTGGAACACCTGATGATTACTTGCTTTTAAAATTAATGAGTGAAGAGGTATTGGTGGTTTTTGTCTGGATATGCTTGTCAGTTCTTTGCACTTAACCTGTTGGCTGAGTTCTTGAGTGCTTTTGTTGGATTGCGCAACTGAGGGAATGCCTGATGATCAATTAATTCAATTTGCATCATTTTGAAAACATCATTTGGGATTTGAAGCAGAGATTTCCAACCGGTTTCACTCGCAGAGTGATTTTTATAGCTTCTATAGCATAGAACCCTAGACCTACCCTGCAGAAACTTTGCAAAACAGTAGTGTTTTAGTACCAAACTGAACACATCCACTGTAAAGAAACATTCATTTTTTGAGTACCTACACGTTACATACCATATAAACTTGTGTCAGGTTATCAGATCATTGGTGTTCATAAAGCTTATTTACAAGTAGATGAACGAGAAAAAAACAATGTTCTATTTACAAAGTTTCATTTAGTGTTTTATCCAGAAGAGGGAGTTACAGAAAAATTCAACGAAGCTATAGTAACGTCTTTGGTCTTAAATCATTCTGCCCTGGATTTCTGCTCAAAACAAGGTTTGGGGTTTTGTGTCTTTAACACCAACCAACTTTCCAGCATTTTGTTACAGAAATGAGAGAACAGTATTGAGTTTGGTTCTTGACAAAGCTAAAGATTCCCTCACACTCTGCATTGAAATGGGGGATAAGCATAATTTGGGCCAATCTAGTGAATTTTAGAAGCCCATCAGCCCTTATTTTACCTACTTCAACTACAGCCCTTATTTTACTTACTTCAACCCACTGCACATCAATACAGTCGTGTCCTTCTATTATCACAGATAAATCTTACAGCTGAAGAAAGAAATCCTTTTCCGACTCATCCATCAAGTCTCATATAAAATTTTAGTAGATGGTTGCAGAGAACAAAATATTTCGATTGCTCGATCAAAATATTGAAAATCCGTAGAAAAGGCAGACCTATCCGTTAATCAGTAAAATTAAGTGGAAATCCATAAAAATTACAGATAATCCGTAAAAGTTGCCTAGTATGGATCAGTGATTCGGCATTTATTATTGAACATGCCCACTTAACTATAAGCCTGTCTTTTAATTTTTAATTAATCAGTATAAGTCTCCCACAAAGTACATTTGTGGGATAGATGTATTGCAAAATTTTCTGGAAAAAGGATTCATTACACATAAATTTCCATGTTTGATTGAAGAATCACAGTAAAACTGGAGAGTTGAACCTCCATAGGAAGGGGCCATGGTAGCCCATTCGGAAGAACAACAGATTAGCAACCTGAGGGCTGCGAGTTCGAAACTGTCCAGCCAAAGTCTGTTGCGTGCATGTTAAATCTGCTGGATCCTCGTGTTGGCCTGGTGTAGAAATTTGGGGGTGTCATCTCAGGTGTTGCATCATCTGACTGGTTCAAGCCGACCAACCGGCATAGTGGTTAAGGTGTTAGCCTCTAGATCGGAAGGTTCCTGGTTCGAATCCGGGTCCGGGCATGGATGTTTGTAAGTGTAGAGGTGGCTGGTGCACCTTAAATTTGTCGTGGCCGAAAGTCCTCATATTGGGTTGGTGTGGAAATTTGAAGAGTGGGGTACCAGCTCAGGTTTTGCTTCGTCATCTGACCGTGGTTTAAAATTACAAGGTGTTGTCCTTGGATCTTTCCCTTAAGGGACTGATCCCGGACCGTCGTCAATAGCCCGTTGTGTTGCTCTAGTACGACGTTAACTGAAATTACCATTACCATCTGACTGATTCAAAATTATGTGGTGTTGGCCTCTCCTCTTTCCCTTGGGTTTTGATCCCACACCATTGCCAATAGCCCGTCTTGTTGCTCCAGTGTGGCATCAATTACCTACCTTCAAACGACTACCCGAGTACAGTTTGGCAGGTTTTCTGTGCATTGAGGAGAAAATATTTGAAGGAGTCGGGCATTTGGGGCCCAGATAAAACATACGAATATTCCGCAGGTACCGCTTAAAATGCTAACACTTTCATATGCATTCTGGTGCAGGACTTTAGGTTTTGTGTAAAGCATATCAGAAAATAATGCTTTGCAGATGTTGCTAGAGTATACTCGAATGTATGTCAGATTGCATGTAAATCCTTTGTATGCCATGCATGTGAGCTGTACAGTTGTAGCTGGCTTTTATTTTTCAAGTGTTTGTTGTGCTTAGTGAATAGTTGGTTCTCTTTCTTCAGTTGCTTGACGTATTTGCATATAACCTTAATTGTGCTGTAGATATTGATCAGCTAACACGCATCATGGTTTTGTGTGGCAAACCCGATGAAGAATTCTTAAAAAAGATAGATAGCCAAGAGGTAAGTTGCTGTGGTCAAGTTGTAATTAACTGTACGGCTCTGGTGTGTATTGGGTCAGTTGTAGCTGGATGGTGGCAACAAAGTCGACGGCTCCGGCCGCCAATGGCGAGAGGGGGCGACCATTACAAGGATACATATAGCTTATATAGGTTAATATCATAGCTTTTGTAGGAAAACCTTGGGCAGCTGTTACCCGGTTGTAAGAATGAGTCATAACAGTTGTAATGCTTTTTTGTAATGCTTGATTTTTCATGCATGTCGTGCGATTCCGATTTTAAAGATGTATTGACGTCAAATGTATAGTATAATCACTGTATTGCAGGCCTCTATATAGATTTTTTAATACAGGTGCACCTAAGATTTTAAATTAGGTGCACAGTTATGTACAGTGGGAAAAATTTAGGTGCACAGTTATGTACAGTGGGAAAAATTTAGGTGCACAGTTATATTTTCATGTGCACCCGGGTATTTCGAGCCCTGCTGTATTGTATACTAAATTGAACCATTTTAATTGTGTTTAAGATATTGAGGTTAATCAGCATTCATACACATATAGGCTCTTATGTTTCACAGTTGTATGCAAAAAGTTTTGGTGTGTGAGTTAATTTGTTTTAAGAATGATAATTTATCTGTGATTTGAAATTAAATACAAGATAATTAGTTTAAAGAAGTAGTTATTGATAGAGTGTGCAATTATTTGTAAAAGAAAATTATGATACTAATTAGAATAATTTATTCACATTATTTGTAATACATTTTTTTTAATGCATAATTTTGTTTTGGACAAGAGGCAGCGTATTTTACCTTAGTCCCCAAAAAATGTAGCATTGCCACTCCGTCAGGTTCCACTAAATCTCCTCAGTGTTGATCATAATGAAATTACGAGAAACCAAATTTTAAGATCAGTTTGACCTGATTGTATCACATTGCATTACTTGATCTTAAAATATTTCAAAAATTAAAAGCGTATAATCAATGTCAGAAAAAAATTATATCCACCTGAATGGGAAAACTAAGTGAATCGGAAAATGATGTATTTTGAGTTAAATTTGAATTAGTAAAGCTGAGATGGTACAGAGTTTAATTCAAGCACTAGAAATCTTTTCTATCCACTAAAGCTCTTGTCTTTTAGTTAATGAAAAATGTGGCAGAAAACTGCTTTATATGCAAAATATAGGGCTACTTTATTTTTGCATTTAGGTGATATAGTAACTTATCATGTTGCACCTCGATATAAGCTAAACGTGTATGTTTTAGAACTGGAATTATCAATAATCATTAATTTAAACTGTCAACGTGTGTTTCATAGTCTATTTAACATATATCATAATGTTTTACTCCCTATATTAATGTGTCAAAGGGTCTGTAATCCAACCCAAAGGAACTTTAATACATGACATGTGTCAATTTGTGTGCAACCCCACAAAGGGGTGCCAAAGAACATAGGGTTTTTTAAGAGTACAAGAGGGGAGGACGCTTTGCTTGGATAGTAGTTTATCTGTTAAATTATTCTTAGGTTTAAATTACCTAGTCTTTTTAAAAATTTTGTGTAAATTATAACCAACCTGTAAATAAACCTTATTTTGAAACTCATTAATCAATTTCTGGTTAATTGACCTTTTTATCGGTGAGTTTTTTAAAAAACTACAAAATGGCCACAGGGTATTCATCAGAACAGGTTTGAAGGAGGGTTCAAACTTCTGTGAGTTTTCAAGACTGTTCTTTAAGATTTAGAACATAAAGGAGAATAATGAATCGAATGTGCATACGAATAGATTTGGAAATTGAAAAGTAATAATGAATCGAATGTGCATACGACTTAGAATACGAATAGATTTGGAAATTGAATTGGGTACTTACCCCTATTTTCCCAGCGTTATGGAGAGGCAAGCCTAAAAAGAATTACTGGAGGCAGGTGAAGAAATAATTAAAGGATAACTTTAACACTGTTTAATTATCCTAAACGTTTACATTTGTAATGGACATGGTCCAAGAGGTTTACAGATTAAAAAAGGTTTGTTGTAGCGGAGACACACAACGCGTGTCCGACCCTGGTGACTGTACGAGCTCGAATTGTCCCCGTAGCGTCGTTTCTTATCTTTCCGACCCTCCGGAAGGGGTTCCAAAAGTTTCTGTTTGCAAAATGAGTATTCATTGAGAACAATTGAAAAGGAATGGTAGCTGAATGTTGCAATGTATTGAGAGGGTTAATGTATTATAATATTAAACCTCAAATGTAGGTACTTGTTATTCCAAACCACATCTTTTCCTACTGCTCCACGAGCTGCAGTTACCCAGTTGGAAGAGTAACAGATTGACAACCCGAGGGTTGTGAGTTCAAATCCAACCCTAAACCATCAAGTACAAGGGGGTTGGTGTACATTAAATTTGCCGTGGCCTCGAATGTTCTAAAGTTGGCTTTGTGTGGAAGTTAAGAGAGTGGGTTCCAGGTCAGGTGTTTATCTCAGATCTTTCTCTTTGGGATTGGATTGTAGACTCGTCACCAATAGCCCTTTGTGTTACTCCAGTGCGACACAAATTAAAACACCTACCTACTAGGGATGCGACATCGATGTATTGGAGGCGATGTTTTTTAACATCGATGTTTATACTTGTCAATGTTTTATTTTCAAATGAAAAAAGTACGGTTATAAAATTTTAAAAAACAACCGAGTAGCAGGATTTTTATAATCATTAAATTTAATGTATTTTTAGACCAAAGTAGCCAAGGATGAAGGGTCTGAAAAGTAGAGATGCAACGTCGATGTTTTGAGAACATTGATTTCAAAAATCTCCCTCCCAGCGAACATTGATATTTGAGGCTGCTAAACCAGTTTTAAGAAATGGGTGGAAAGTTTAAATACATTGAATTTTTAAAAAATCGATGGTTTGGGGGCAATGTGTTATCAACATCAATGTTTTAATTTTGAACATCGATGTTTTGCTGTCGATGTTGCATCCCTATTACCTACTGCTTCCCTTTTTGATAGTTGGACTTGTTCCATTTGAACTTCCATCTAGAGAAATCAAGTGACATTTAAGTGTTAAAATAATAATTTATCTGTTTTCAGGCTCGCAATTACATTCGTACTTTGCCGACAATGAAGAAGCGAAACTTCAGCGACGTTTTTAGTGGTGCTCATCCTGATGGTATGTTCTTTTAGCATATGTTTTATTGACTTTTTGGTGTCTGGTTGAGTAAAACTTAAAGCCTGTCATAATTAGGCATTACTTGCTTAGATACCTTTAATTCTTGGACTGTTATGGACGTTAGCTCATTACGTAGATAGCAGCATTTTATAGTGTGAGTCATCTGTCATGTTTAAAAGGTTTATTGCTTTTGCAATTTTCTTATGCACAGTCAAGTTCTGATGACACTGATATTGACATTGGTATTTGTATGGAAATGGGATGGCCACTACTAAATACGTATTTAATACGACTTTGATTGTGAGTTAATATTAAGCCAAGGTAACTTTTAAATGAAGATGAGGTAAAAGTAACTGTTCCCATTATATATTCTTCCATTTTCTTATGTTGGCATGGTGTTGAAGTTTGGAGAGTGGGTTGCCAGCTCAGGTGTGACCTCGTCATATGATTGTGGTTCAGGGTGGTAACAGAACCTGGAAAACCGGGAATTCTCAGGGAATTTTTTATTTCTGGAAAAATCAGGGAAATCTCAGGGAAAATTTGCAAATTTTACAAAAAATCAGAGAAATTTTGACAATTTAAACAACTACCATTAAGGTTTGTCCTATTTAGAGATGTGCAATTACGAGTACTTTTGAGAATCGAATAAATTGTATTCACCGAAATTGTAATTAAAATAAATAACCATAGCGTCATAATTTTTTAACACCGCGAAAACCCCAGCCGCCGTTTTTTCCAGGCTGCAGCGTCTTGTCGCCGTGAGGCTAGCGATACAACGTGTGAGATACAATTTGAAATTTGTGTATCAAATGATGTTTTTTGTGTATTAAATTAATTATTTGTGTTTTCAATTACATTTTTGTAGAATTTTATGTATATTTGCATTTGGTGTCTATGAATAGTATGACAATGTAAGGTCAGGTGCAAAAAGTTCATAATCAAAATATTTTGCATTTTTTCTCCAGTTTTTCACTTGCAATTATAAGAATTCCATTTCGGTATCCAACCCTTACAATAACAACTAAAATATCTGTAGAGAAAAATAGAAAATATTTGTGGTGGAATATTTGTGATCCTTTTACACCCTCTGACCCTAAATAGTATTTAAAAATAGTGTTGTGTGGATACTGTATATCAATACCAATCACGGATCACAACATTTCTTTAGGGAATTGTTAAATCAGGGAAATTTTTGTGAGACTATCAGGGAAATCATGGAATTATCAGGGAACTTTTTTTCAAGGATTTTGTTGCCACCCTGTCTGATGACACTGATATTGAAATAGGTATTTGTATGAAATGGGATGTCCACTACTAAATACGTATTTAATACGACTTTGATTGTGAGTTAATATTAAGCCAAGGTAACTTTTAAATGAAGATGAGGTAAAAGTAACTGTTCCCATTATATATTCTTCCATTTTCTTATGTTGGCATGGTGTTGAAGTTTGGAGAGTGGGTTGCCAGCTCAGGTGTGACCTCGTCATATGATCGTGGTTCAAAATTACGTGGTGTCATCCTCGAATCTAACCCTTTGGATTTCATCCCATAATGACAATAGACCACTGTGTTGCTCCAGTGTGATGTTAATTGAATATCTACTTTTTCTTATGGTATATTTATCATCTTGAATGAACATTTTGGGCTTAAACTTCCTAATATTGTGTACAAATTTAAACAAAACATATCTCAGCATTGTAACTGGTTCTGTCTGGCAAATCAATGATTCTACAAGTCATTTTTGAGATTTTAGGTTACAGATAATATATTAAATGTCACACCTTTGTGCCATTAAAACTTTTATCCTAATTACTTCTGGAATTCCTTTTTTTTTCTTATATGGCAGAGTTGTGAACTATTACAGATTTTCATTTTCGGGAAATTGTGGAATTATTACTGAAAATCTGACTTGATGAAGTAAACTGCCATTGCCAAGTTGGCGCCTTGTAACAATTTGAATCCATGTTTTTCCCCATTGCAATGTGGCAGGCTTTTCGACCCATTTGACAAACAAAATATATTTAAATTAGTTACAAAATAGTATAATTATTTAAATTTACTTTAAATTAGTGCCAAGGCCTTTGTTAGGGACTTTAAAATTGATGTATCAACATGTTTTTTTATTTAAATCAAAACTGTTGGAAAGTTGCAAGCAAGTGGAAATCCTGGCTGGCAGGAAAATAACTCGAGTGGCTTTGTCAGCGGATTAAATTCAAATAATCAGTTCCTTTCAATTGTGCTGTGCATGCACAGTGTACATAAGTACTGTTTGCTTGCAGCAATAAAAATATTGTGATTGTTATAATAAGGCTTTGTGTCTTCACTACTGGTTCTTAATCAGCATTATGGTTTACAAGATGTTATGCTGAATCTTTCTTGCATATAAACTACTCCTCTACAAAGCCGTTACTAGGCCCACCCTTGCTTATGGTTCCCTAATCTGGGGATCCATGAGTGCTTGACATCTGAAAACACTGCAGATGTTTCTAAGTCGTGCATTTCCCACTCCATTTTTGTCAAAATCACACATTCAGACCATAACCATTAAACCCATTGCTGAATATTTATGGCAGCTTTCTTGCAAACTCTTCAGCAGAATACCTGGTGCCAAATGAAGGACTACAGTGACTACCAATATAGGATGCAACCGTTGCACGTTTGCAGAAAAGACCACAAGCTAATCTGCACAAGCAGTTTAACACCTTCCTTTCCCACGAGGGCCCAAATTCTGATGTGGGGTGTTCTGTTTGGAGCCTGGAGTTTATGATTTCAACTACGTTATTTCTGGACACTGATAATAAGAGTAGAAGGATACAATGGGACCACTAATTTTAACACTTTTAAAGTTAATTCCTACTCTTTAAATCTTACTTTCTTTTCAATGTTACATTGCCTTCCTTTCCTATATTTAATGCTAACGCCCTTCTGTGCAAGCATGCAGTAGTCTGGGGGGATACATCCCAGAATAAACTTTTTGACCTGAAACCTAAGCAACAACGGTCGCGGTTAGCAGATGGGAGTGTGACCTCCTATCTCTTTTGTTGGTTAAAATTTATGTGGTGTGTCCTCGAATCTCCCTTTGGGGTTGATCCAGGACCGTCACCAATAGCCTGTTGTGTTGCTCCAGTGGGACGTTAATTATATATCTTCTTTTGCAACTGGTTTCCCTTTGGCACTTAAGTTCTCCTCTGCCCCCTTGATTCATATTTATTTAGAATTCACCCACCTTTATGTTACAGGTCTTTATTTAAAATTTTTTATAATTATGCAGAGATGATGTGTTTATCTAACATCTTGTTTTACTTTGAAGCTATCAATTTGCTGGAGCGAATGTTGGAATTGGACGCCGACGAGAGACCCACAGCTACGGAAGCTCTTGCACACCCATATTTAGCTCAATACGCCGACCCGACAGACGAGCCCATAGCCGAGCCCTACGACGAATCTTTTGAAGATAAAGAATTGTCGGTTGCCGAATGGAGGCGTAAGTAACTCGATTTTCATTCATTAATCTTGATACTTCTGTAGTCATACCTGGATGTTTGTAGTTCACTTAACCACACCAATTCTAAAGTTAACTTTGTGAATTAGTATACATATTAGCTATCTGGAAGTCTTTGGGGATAGTGGAGTTGCAGCCTTAATATGCTCTGCTTCACGTATTTCATTTGTCCGATCTTCCGAATTGCTTGGCATATACATTCCAATAATGTTAACTGTTTTAATTTCGCTTTGGGTTGCTGTTTCTATTGTGCATTGCATTCACGCGGCTTTATTTGGTGCAATTTCCATGACTTTTGCACTGTTTTAGCAGGTTTGCCATAAGCAACTCAAAGGCGACTTTGCGTACTACTTCTCAGTTTGGATGAATAGCAACTTTTCACTACTAGAAAGTCTCCAAAGATGCTAGCTCAGGAGTAGCCTCATCATCCGACCATGTTTCAGATTCATGTGGTGTTATCCTCGATCTTTCCTTTCGGGATTGATCCTGGATCGCTGCCAATTACCCATTGTGTTGCACCAGTGCAATGTTAATTAGAATACCTACTTCCAAAAATGTTAGTTTAGGAATTTTCGTCCAGAAATTCTGACCTTGTTTAGAAACATTTGGCACCATGAATTGCATGAACTAGGTACAGCAGAAAATAATCAGACTGCATTCGTGAGGTGCGTTCGGCTAATTTAGGGCTTTTTTTATTTTCAATCTAAAATGTTTTAGTACCAAATTGACAAAAATCTTGCTCTGAAACTTATTTTTGCACCAAATTATACCTTGGCCTTTAACACCATTGCAATTGCATGTTTTAAACAAAGTTCTTACAAACGCAGATTATTGCAGAAGGCTTTTACTGCTCATATCATGCACTTAAATTCTTGTTGATTATTCACAAATCTTTCGATAGAATATAATCCAATATAATGTTATCTCAATATATACATTTACTTTTGCATTTATTCAATTTTTTGTTTAAGAAAAGCCTGGGTTCTTTTTTTTTTACGGTGTCAAGTTGAAATTGATCACACTTTAACCAATTGGATGGAACCTTGTAACGTAACTTTGGATAACTACCGCGTATTGTTTTCAAAGATTTTCACAGAAAATATATTCATTTGTCTTGTGAATTGTGTGAAATGTTATGAATTGTTACATACCAAATAGTTCACTGACTATTTGAATTCTTGTTTTGTATATTTATGTTCAAAAGCTGTAAGTGATCAGGGCTGTCACAGGCAAATTTTTACTGGTATTTCTCAACCCCTTGGGGTATTTTTTTGACTAACTCGTCTCAAAAGCTACTCTTCAAAATTTTGGCAACTTTTACGAAAACTTGGCTTTACCAAAGGTGAACAAAAGTGTAGTCATTTTTTAAGTAATAGAGGAGAGAAAAAATATTTATCAGACTTTTCTTCAAGGAGAAAATTTTTCAAAGGATGCCGATTTCGAAGTTTTAGCACCAAGCCATAGCAGATAAAACATTGGAATCTGCAGTTGCTAGATTGTCATGAAACTAATTAAGGAAGTACAGTACAAAATCCAGAATCCTCTGGACCTCAGACTTTTCTGGATTTTAGATTATTTGCAGGGGTCTTTTTTGTCAATAAACCCTAATCTAACCTCCCTCCCCACACTAGAATTGTTTCGCTCTTTGCTTAAGTCCAGAACAAGTTTGCAATTCTAAAATAGCAGATATATAAAGGATTAATTTTTGAAAAAAGGAAAAAGTCCTTTTTAATACAATGCAACAAATTTTCTTACAAATCTTTTTCTGTGTGATATTTACTCTGAACATATACATTATTTTGCATTGTTTCATCTATTTGGTCAAGGTTGAACGCCTTGTTTAAAAATTGTTCTTAAAAGAGGAGGAAATATAGAAAAAAAGCACTGGTTAGCAAAACGTCCGGATTTTGGACAATTCCGAATTTTAAACTTTGGGACTTTGTACTGAAGTTTGTTTTTTAATTTTTAAATTTTTATTTCCTTAGCGAGATTTATAATACTTTATTAGCATATTTCATATTTTCACGATTCATAATGTATCTGAGCAACTAAAATTACTTCTCAAATAGGTTAAGAAGACATTTTTTTACTATGATCTTAAGAATTTATGCTACTATTTCATTAGTGCTTTGTGGCAGCCCTGGTGATGTAAATATGTTCTAATGCATTGGGGGTAATGTGTACCAACACATACCATATTGATTGCTTTGATGTTTTAAACTTCTCAAAACTGAAAACTGTGTGCTAGTGTCTGTTCAACTATAGTGTATGAAAGAAACTATTATTCGATAATCTTTAATTCTGTGTTGCTCTGCAATTCTTATATATTTTGTGCCATCAAAATTGTTTGAAACCATTCCCAGTTTCAAAGATTTTTTTAAAAAATCATTCTGATTTATATTTAGCGCAAGTCAAATAATTTAAAGCTAATTCAATTAAATTGATACAAAAGAAATTGATTCTTGATTTTCAAAAGTCAAAGGCAATAAAAATGGGCTTGTTGTCCTGCCAACCGAGATCATAAAAGTGGAAAACAAAGTTTTTAAATACTCACTGTAACCAATGTCTAATTTATTAAGTATGCCTATTCACAGGCTTCGAGTAAATGTGGGAAAAGTATTTGTGTGGCTAGTATATTAAATTACTGGAGAAAGAGAAAAATGAAGATTTTCTTGTATGAATCTAATGACTGCATTTGTTATTTTCTTTATTTAAAACATATTTTACTTATTGTTTACGGACAATCTCTTTATCTTAATGTTTTGCACTAAATGTTCTCAATGACATCTCATTTGTGGTTAGTTTTTGTTTATCTATTCACTCAAGGCTGATTCCATGTTGCGGTAAAATGTTTGAAAGAATAGAAGTATACAACCCTGTGTGTGCCACATGAATATATTTGCAAATAAAAAGTATTGCATTTTACGTGAATAATTGAAATTGTATTTTTTCAACAATTTCTATAGAATATTGTTCTATAGGAAAATATTAAAATAATTTGATGGTAGATAGGGATGTTTCAATCAATGTCGCACTGGAGCAACACAATGGGCTATTGCAACATGCCGGGAACGATCCAATGACAACACGTAATTTTGAACAACAGTCAGATGACAAGGCAGCACCTAAACTTAAAAGAATTTTAAATAACCAGTTATAACTACAGAAGTACTCTTATTAAAACCTTTTATATAGTTCCATTGAAATAGAGATTTCTTTTAGAAAAACTAGCTCTGTTTCTACAGAATTCTATGCAGAACCTCTTTTAAAAAAAAGTGAAGTTGTTAAATGAGAAGTGTATATATATACACTACTGTTTGTAAAATTTGCAACACTGTGAAAGAGTCATTAGAAATAAATTAAATTTATACCACATATTACTTTTATGGTGGCTTAAATTAACTATCAAACTTATAGAGCAATAAAATAAAAATAATGCAGAAAAGAAATATCTTGTGTAGATGCCACATGCAGCTATGATAGCTTGTACATGTCGTGGCATCAAATCATACAGATTCTGAATGTCGTGCTGAGGAATGGCATATCTGGTGCCCAAGCTTAGCCGTACTCTCTGCACGACGAGGAGATGCCAACCAATGTAATCTCAGACATGCTCAATGGGCGACATATCCGGGAAACGTGCTGACCATGGAAGAAACGGAAATTGTAGTGCACTGAAGACATATTATTCAATAGGGAAAAGAAATTTATTCCCTATTAAATGATACCTTTGAATTTGCTCTAGTATGAATAGTGCTCGAAATAAGGAAGTGGTTTGTTTTTTCCGTCACTGTACATTATACAATTCAGCCCTCAGAGCATATCTTCAATTGTGTTCTGGCTTCACTGACCTGAGGAATTTTTCCTTTTCCCGTGGGATTTACTGTCTTTCGTAAACACGGGTGTCACTTCCAGGAAACCCAGGCAATCTTTTTTCTGCTTTCATTCCATTCTACTCTCCAATCCCTCTTTTTTTCTATTGCGTGATATATTTTTTGCAACTGTCTGTCTTGTGTTTGGCACAGCTTGGCCAAATATGGTCTTGTGCCATAAAACCGCCAAACAATCTAACCATTATACATAACAAATGATTCATCAGGTTTCAGAATGGCGAATTTCACAGAGGTATTACACGTGATAAGATCTTGAAGCTCACAGAAGTTTTATCAGGACTTTCACAGGTGACTGTTACTATTTTTCAACCTTGGCGTCTGTAGGATCCTTTCCAATCAAAATCGCTCCAAACGCACCTGTTTCAAAATTTTGGCAACTTTTGAAAATTCCCCTAAGGTCATAGAAAATGTAGTCCTCTTTTTTAGCTATATACGCTACCTACAATAATGGACCGGATAGCAAGATGTGATGGTATAAGATGAAGAATACATACTTTAATAGGGGATGTTGATCCACAGCTTTGAGTATTTGTGTCCATTCCTGCTGCAAGAATGTCGCCAGCTCAACTGTGTATTTCACACATGGTTCCCTGGCCCGTAAGCGTCGCTCTAACGCATCCCATAAATATTCTATGGGGCTTAGGTTGGGACTGAGCAGGCCAGGGAAGACGTTTTACATCCATATCTCGATATCACTGCTTGACAGAGGCTGCAACATGACATGGAGCGTCGTCGTCCTGGAAGTGACATTCGTCCATTCCATACAATTGCCAGAGCTTAGGAAGAACCTGATTGTTCAAAATGTTCATGTAGGTGTCAGCGTTCAATTGACCAGGAACACCATGCAAAGGTCCCAGACCATACCATGAAAAACACCCCAAAACAAGCAGTCAGATTCTATACAAATCCTCTGGCGTCCAGTCCATTATGTATATATACTAGCCACCGCATGACCAGCATGGCGTTTCCAGTGACAGTTCTTTTCATGGGGTCAGGTGTGCTCGCTGACGCTGGGCAACACACGGTTATTGCTACGTATTCCCATTTGGTTTGCTTCCCAAATGAACTCCATGGGCAACACCGTGATAACCTCAAAGTGGCTATTATCAACAACGTAAATCAAGACACGCTAGAATAAAAAAAATCTTGCCAGGGTTCCAAAGGTATTCGGACTAATAACGCTTGTGACGTCAGTGGTCGGAAATCTGCTCGTTTCGTCATTTGAGGTAGGGGTGATGTCACATTCCGAAAAGAAGAAAGGTGAATAAAACTAATAAATTAATTTTTAAATCTTCTAGATTAAATTTTTATATTCAGGCTGGACACAAAAATCTCATAACATTAGGACTACCTGTTTGCCAAATTTCGTTATTGTATAAGTGTCATAGATTTGTCAGGACACTGTGTACAGTACACAGAGAAACACTTCCTTTTATCATAGTAGAGAGGACTTTATAATAACTCTTCATTCCTATTACATAACATTATGTTCAGAATATGAAACTGGATAAATTCGTTTTAAGTTAAATGTATTCTAATGGCCATTTCTCATCTATATTTGTTTTCCTACCTCTCAAAAATATTTTACAATTCTGATGCATATATATAAACTAGATACTGTACATATATTCACACTAGAAGTCTAATTCCTAGAAATTTGGATTTTTTTTTTTTGATTTTGTTGCTATTCATATTTTGTCCTATAAATACTTCAACCTGTTTTGTGATTTAGACAGATGTTAATCTGTTCTAAGAGTAACAAGTATATTAATATGTGTAGTTTCCAAACTCATTTTACCAAAATTACTTTTAAATTTCTCTGTTTTTGTCAAGTTGAACAAAAATTAAATATGTATCAAAATTTAGCTGAAAAACTTTTTTATTTAGTTTGATTTATTATTATGGGATATTATTTTATAATCTTTTTGTTTCTATTTTTATTCATACAACTCTCTTTGCCATGGATTCAGAAGCATTAAAATGTAACTTTTTTCTTAAAATGTGTTTTGTGAAAATTTTTGAAAACAGTTTTGTTAATTATTAATATGTGTGCATGTTGTTTTTTGGAGAGAAAAATATAATGCAATATTGGTAAGAGCTTATGCCCATTTCATAAAATTGATTTTTGTTTTAGTTTTTTTTATATGAAAATTAAGGTTGACGAAAAAAATTATAATTTATATACAAAACACTTATAAATTATACTTCGGTGAGATGGAAACTTCACTGATTTCGTTTGAAGAATCAACCATTTCATTTTCAGCATTCAGTATGGCACTTATAAGATCCACTTCCATTATTCGCCAAGATTCTCTTCAGCGAAACCTAAATCCTTTTGTAAGGAAAGTTTTGAGATTTAAGTTCTGCAATTTCAAAGGTTTAGAGTGGCCCTTACTCAATATAGAGGATATACCTTCCAACTTTTCCAGAAGTCTTCTGGAAAAACTTCGGCTTTTTGGGAGGGTTGGGTTTTACAGGGCTGCATCATGTAACTAATAGGCAACTCTATTAGTTTTTCAACTGGGGCAACTAGAGCGAGAAGTTCCTATTTCCAAAGTACAACCGACTGCAAGTTTGTTAATTTTTTTTAATTCAATGAAGTCGTGAAAATTTACTCCATTTTTCTAACAGAAAAAAAAATGGGGATTTTTCTTTGGGGTGAGCGTTTTCCTTAGGGACACCATTTTCTATGTTTTTGCAAAAGACATGGCAACCTTAAAGGAAACGTAAAATCAGCTGGATTGTCATAAATCCTAAAGAAAACATTTAGTTTTTTAATTATGAAATTTAAACTTGCGATCGTAACTTGTTACAATCGAACTATCGAATTAATAGTTTCCCAAAGAGTAGAGCATACAACTCAGCACCTCTAATCCCGGGAAAAGTAAACACGTCGAGTCGTATAGTATTTAAATACAAGCTAAAGCAAAGTGATATGTAAGCATCTCGGTAAATCAGAAAAATAAAAGTTGGGTAATTAATGATTTATGTTAACAGAGATGATTTATTTCTGATGTAAGCAACTAAAATTACTATTTTTTTTCCCTTCATCATCTAACAGTGGTTGAAAATTACGTAGTGTCGTCTTCTAATCTTTCCCATTGGGATAGCCCGCTGTGTTACTCCAGTTTGACATTAATTAAAATACCTACCAAGAAATAGGCAGCTGATCGTGGGTCAGTCGAATTTTTGTTTAGGTGTGAAAGATAGTTGGAAGAAGAGCTGCCATACAAAAGCATGAATGGCAATCACAGTGCTATCGCTTTTGACACCAAAGTTATAAACTGAGAACTAGAATCTGTGCTAAGGACACCAGTTCTGGAAGCACTGGGTTTACATTCCTGCTTATTACCTAATTTAAATAATGTACTCGTTTATAACCACTCGACTGCCTTCTCCTGAGATCCATATAATAGTAGTTACATTTTCTGTTTTGAATGGATTTTATAAAACTTGCTTGCTTCTGATCTGGCTTTAATTTATTTTTCAAGATTTTTTTTTTTTTTTTTTTTTTTCAATTCTGACAGTTTTGCACATTTTGTTTTTACATTGTAAAAATCTCTCAAACTTTTTTCCCCTCAGAGGTTGGCAGGTATAGGTTGCTGTGTGCCGTATCTTATAGCAGGAATGGTTCACATTTCTAACCCATAGCCTATTTTATAAAATAGGCCTATTTTTAAAAATAGGCTTACTCAAAACCATATGACACGATTGCCTGGTTATAGAGAGTGCAAGGTTAAGTTGCAAAACTCAATTGCTGCTAATTGGCGCAAGTATTATTTCTAGGCATCTTTCATTTCTGACAGTTTAGCATTCATTTATCTATGCTTTCCCGCTATATCCATCCCAATAAACTTCAGCGTCTATTTGGCGTAGTTTTGCTTACGACGTGGCATGATTTGTTTCCATGTCAGTTTTTGTTTTTTTGGCACGGCACCATTTTAGTTCATTCCTTTGTTAGTCCAATGGATTTGGGATTTGCCAAGAGATGAAAAAGCAGCAATATTATTTCTCCAAGAAATAAATGTTCTTCCACGGAAAGAAAGATAGATTGTTCGAATAACCAACTAATTAAATTAAACTGTTACTCGGAAGCCAAAATGGTTGTGTAGCCTTCGTTCGTGCTTTGAAAAAAAAGATGTCTGAACTAAAATGTGGTTTACTGGAAAACACATTCCGTTACTGGTGCACAATTCATTTAGTTATGGTGTCGGGAGTTAACGTCTATTGAATTAATTCTGTGAATAACAACTTCAAATGAATCGCAACAACTGTAGATTTGAAATGTATGCCAATTCTTTGTTATCTCGTGCTAACATTAAAATCGGTTGGCAGTCATAAAATTGTTTAAATTGATGAAACCTTTTTTTTTTTTAAGAAAAAATCACGCTGTGGAATTCCCTCAAATAGCATCAAGAAATACGCAAAAATATGCCAAGTTGGCATCAGTTTATTGGTATGGCTGTAACGGAAAAGTTCCATTTATATGTTGTAAAAATCTTCCATGCTTTTTTTCCTTGAAGGTTGACGGGTGTGGGTTACTGTGTGTTGTAGTTGGAATGGCTCAAATTTCTTTTCAATGTTATGTGTTTCAATAACAAACATGGAAGTCTTTTTTAGTGAACATTTATAATAAGTATTGCTATTTCATTTTTACCGCCTAAACATGGAGTTATCTTTGACTGAGATTTTGTTTTCTTTTTTCTTTTGTTTCCCACCTGTAGGATTAGTGTACGAAGAGCTTCAGACGTTCAAAGCGCCCGAACTCGAATGAAGACGTCCTCCGTGAACCTAATTCTCATCCTCCATTATATCCTGTTACAGTTTTGGGGCAATTGACTACTTGGGGTAGTAATTTCTTGAATTGGAAAGAGTTTTTTTATACACCATGGCAGAAATCAGCTGGAAAAAACTTTGAGACAGCTATAGTGTGAAGAGATATTTGTTCTGCTAACATTGTGACGCATATTTGTATTTTTCGAAATATGATGTGCTTTGGTGGCCTGGAATAAGTGTAAAATCTGATTTCATAGCATGCACTTTGAAAATTACTAATCCTGAGACTAGCATTATATTTTAATATTCGATGTTTGTATTAATTTTGGCTGGTGAATTCATGAATTTCTCTCGCCTGAATCATTATCTTTATGCCTCAGTTTCCAAACATTTTATTTATCTTGAAAAGATTTTTCGTTTATTTTTCTTATTTCTATGTAGTCTTCAACCTTTTCATTTTTTTTTTTTTTTTTTTTTTTAAATATTCATGTTTGCTTCAGTGTTTCTACTTTGGTTTCTGAGCTCAGATTAGTTTTGTGAAGGAATTTATGTTACAATGAAGTGAAAAATTATTTAGATTTAGTATGGGAATTTTAAATGTTTTGTATTTCAGTGACCAATAATTATATCTGATTTCAGTACAATGAAGAACTTTGAAAATTAAAATAGAAACCAACTTTTTTTTTAGCTTATTGGACACATTTTGTCTAGATTGACATTCTTTAACCTTGCAGAATCTAAACATGTGTTTATCATTTGAAAACATATACTTCCTTTTAAAAACCATATTATTTTCATATGAATCTTAGTCATTTTCTGCCCCAATATTTTATGTCTTAAGGATTTATTATGTGTTTGATGTATCAAGTGCATGTGGTATGTTTTCAAAATGTAGTAAATCGTGTGCATGTGTACTGCACATTGTGCACCCACATGTTCTGTGAGATTTAATTTCAGGTGGTACTTCTACACCAACTAATATTCTAAATTGTTTTAATTCTGTTTTACTTAATAGTTTGATAGAACTCCACATATCCAGTTTCCTGAAACTTGTCCTTTTATATTTCATAATTAGGCTGACCATACATGCTGTTTTGAATGAGAGTACCATTTTTTCGCGTTCCTGTCCGTCTCTTCATTTTAATAAAAATGTCAATTTTGTCCAATTTTTAATAAAAACTGAATATTCTTTAATATTGATCAATCGCAAATTATTCATAACCTGTAATTGTAAAGTAAGTGTGTTAAGGACAATAGGGAATCTGATGTAAGACAAAATTGTATCTTGAAGTGAGAAATGTTTTGATGAGGTCTTTAAAAGGCCAAAATTTGTTACAAAAA
This sequence comes from Metellina segmentata, assembly GCA_947359465.1. Taxonomy (NCBI): domain Eukaryota; kingdom Metazoa; phylum Arthropoda; class Arachnida; order Araneae; family Tetragnathidae; genus Metellina; species Metellina segmentata. The sequence goes on from OX375883.1 coordinate 13,173,045, forward strand.
CTATTTTACCAGAGAAATATTCATGGTATGATTGTGAAGTACAGCCCCTCTACGATCTACCTAATTATTTGGATGAGTTCTGTTGCTTGATAGTAGTAAAGTCATGTGTTCATCAGTAAATCTTTATCTTCTTACTTTTTCATGAATACAGAATATTGCAAAACACCTGTCGCCTTTTTGCCATCCCACACAATGTCCTGTTTCTATAGCTGCGCATTGTGCACTGAAAAATACCACATTCTGTGAGATTTGATGCCGGTGCTCTGGCCAATATTCCAAATTGTTTAATTCTGTGTTGCATAATAGTTCGATAGAACGCTATCAAATTACCTAAAACCACTCACTCATTGAAGAATAATAGTAAGGTCAGTATGCTTATCGACAAATCTTTTATCGTACTTTTTCATGAATACAGAATATTAATTAGCCCAGGGGGTCCCCTTTTTGTATTGCAGAATTATGGTCAGCCTATTTATGATCTACTTTTCCATTACAAGGTTCCTACAAGTCTTAAAAAGCTTTGAAAAGGCTTGATTTTTCTTTCAGTTCTTAAAAGCAGTTTAAAAACCTTAAAATGTCCTTGTAAAAACTTTAAAGGCCTTAGTTTTTCTCAGATATTTATTTCAACTTTTCCAAAACCAGGGCCATCGGTTCTTGTCTATGGTAGTACCATCTAAAATCAATGCATAATATTCAAAGTTTGTCTAAAGAATTGCTGCTTATAAAACTCATATCCTGAAGACCCAAACCTAGCTCTCAGGTTAAACTATGCAAAATAGCCTTCAATTTTCTTTTGTTTGAAGAGTGGGAATACTGTAGTTGACCTGTCCTCAACAAAATTTAAATCCCTATTTTTTGCAAGAACAATCTATATTTTCCTCACCTGTATTCAAAAACGAAGATCAACGATGCTTGTCAGAGGTGGAGTAATATTGAACATCGCTACATGATATAGAAAGGTTTATCTTAGTTAGATTTGCTGTTTCTAAAGCTAGAGGTCAATGAAAACCAAACCTAGGGCTCTAAAAGTTTCTTCGCCTCTGCACTGGGGTTAACTTATATCTGTCTATGTAAAATGGTTTAAAAAAAATAAGAATAACCTTGAACAGCTGGTTTTTCTGTTTTGTTTGATGAGTGAGAGCTATGCTTTGAGTTTAATTTAAAAGAGGAAAATATCTGGGAGGGCTATAATGAAGATAGTTGTGTGAAATTATCAGGCCAAACATATTTCTACGTCTGGGCTTTAAAACTAAAATTATAATAAAGTGTAAAAAAAATAATTTTTAAACTAATTAATTTATTTTATACAACACCCGATTTAAGAAAGTCCTATCTGGAAGCTGATCAATTTTTCTTCAAGAACTGTCGCTGCATTTCTTACTGTGGGAGTTGACCAATGATTAACATTTTCTTACGAGCTCTGGTGCTGCCTGGGTTTCGAAAGGGTATACGTTTGAAATTTTAAGTTTTTTAATTTTGACCAAATGCTAAATGTATTGGTGTTAGTACAATAATTTTGCCTGAAATTAAGTCAAATTTTTTAAGGGTTGTCATTTTTGTGTTAATTACACTTACATGTTAAAAGCTGTTTTAATCCTTGTTTTTGCAGGTTAAGAACAGGGATTTTTTTTTTTTTTTTTTTAATATTTGTTTTTAAGTTTTGTGTATTTTAATTTTTTTTTTCGTGTGGCCCCAAAAATATTTTATTCTTTCAATGATGTGAAAAGTGCCAAATAGTTTCAAAGCATACTATTTGATACTATGAAGAATATTTAATTTGTTTTGGAGAAAAATCAATTTAAAAGATTTTCCTGTTGAACTTTTAAAATCTTGATGACCTTCAATGATGTGTTTGCCTTCAATATCAAACTCACAAGAAAGAACAATTATAAAAAAGAAAACTTTTTTTTAATCTTCGAAGCTTCAGAATTATGTGTTTTGACTGACAATCTGAACTTGTGTTATTCTTGTGAAATTTACATTCATATTTTTGGGGTTACAATGGAGCTATTTTAGCTCTAAATATTTAAACTAAATTTGAAATACCTTCCGAGTCGGGGCTAATGGGGTTAATTCTGGCTTTTCGTGTGTCTAAAGGAGTCAAGCGCATCATTGAATATAAATGTAATATACGTATAATCAAAGCTAAATAAATCTATGAATCTAAATTGCTATTTGTAGCATTAGACATGCTTTTTTTCCTTCCTGAATATGAGAAGGGGGGATATATTCAAATTAAGATTCCGAGAAGTAGACATTTTGATTTAACCCCTTTCGGCCTGACACCGAAGATATATTAAATACTATTTTAGTATTTATTTTGATGGTTTTACTTGTCTGCCATAGCCTTTTGCTTATACATAATTTATGCTTGCTTTTGGACTTAAGGCATTTTGATTGAATTGGGTACTTTCAGAACTTTTACGTATGCATGTGAACTTGTATATTTTATTACCTGAAAAATTGTTTTTTATTGCTGTTTTATTACCTGAAAAATTGTTTTTTAATGCTAACAAGTGTGAGATACCAGGTGTGTGGTCATGGAATTCAAATTTCTTTGGACAATGACCTAGATGATGAGTGTTTTAACAATATTGATAAATTAGCATGCTGAAGAGAGCTTATACATATGACATTATGTAACTTGTTGATTTGACTGTTACTATAACTGACAGACCAACCATTGTCCTTGAAAATTGAATGTCCAGACTCAAGTCAATTGGAACTTGGAAGCCTTTTTATTTTAAAAACCGAAAGTTTATATGGCTCTGAAGTAAGAGTACATAGAGTTTATGTAATGGTGACGTATTGAATCCGTGTTTATGTTTTCTCATTTCTTGTTCACTATATCCAACTTTTAACTGTCGAGTATTGACTGAAATGATACGAAGTTATGGAGTAAAATATCACTTTGTGTGTTTCGGAATTGCTGGGAATAATTTTGCCTTACTGTGCACTAACTATTCTAGGACTTGCTCAAACAAGATGTTATTGTTAAACATGTTGATTTTTATGAGATTTTATTGTGAATGTTCTGTGGTGTTATACTTAAAACAATTGCGTGTCCTTCGAGAATGTCGACTTTTTAAAACCATGTATTAGTTATTTGTGTTTAAAAGCTTGTGAAATGAATTTCCTAAAGTATGGCAACATAGCATTGAGATGGGTTAAGTTAAAGAGGAAATACAAATAAAATGTTACAAAATTATCTTTACATGAATTATAATTTTGGTGCTGAAGCTTTATGTATGTTAGTACCATCAGATGTAAATAATTTATTGGTTTTAATGAACAATTTAATTGCTGTTTGGTTTTACTTTGTTTCGCTGTACTGGATGTTTTTACCCCCTATACTTGTCATACATATCAGATGTATAGAGCTTTCAACATGATAGTTTTCTCATTTGTTCAAGCATGCCAAATCCACTGGGTTTATTGCTGACAGTGTTTCAAATTTTAAAACTGGTTTTCCAATGCAAACTATTACAAATTTACTCCAAAATTTAGAATTGTGAAAATTCATTCTCGACTCTTTCGTGTATTTCCTTTCAGTTTGAGAAATTTTCAAATGATGCCAAATTTGGCATTTTACCCCACGTTGTGGCAACGCATGAAGGAATAATTGTGCATGACTGCTACCTTTTCCAGAAGTCTTTCGGGGGAGAAAATATTTTTTTTTCCTCTGATGCCGAAAAGTAATTTCCTGGGTTTTCTTTAGCAATAAAGTTTTTAAGAGACCAATATCAAAGTTTTGGTGGCAAGCATGAAAGACAAATATTGGATTCGGTAGCATGCCCATGAAAAAGTAACTGCTTATTTTTGGTGCCAGTTTGTTTAAAATAATTCATCACCAAGTCAGTTTCGGCGAGTTTGAACTGCTGCCTGACATATATATAACAATAGAAGAGCACAGTTACTTTTTCTAATTTAAATTAAAGCCCAATTTTTGGTGCTTTCAATTCCAAACATCTTTCAGATTTTTGTTGGCAGGCGTGCTCTGTACATTTTGAGGAACTGGGTGATTTGATTGGAAACAAAATTATTGCAAATTTAATTACAATATCAGTCACTTTAGTTTTTGATTTCTACTATTAAAAAAAAATTCTTACCTTTTACAAATTTGAACGCACTTATTTTGTAGAAGAAATTGTTTCCAATTTTAGTCGCAACATTTCGAAATTAATTAAACAACTATCTGTTGCAAGTGAATCATTATAGTACAATGAATTATTAGTAATTACCCTACTAATTTAAAAAATACTTTGTATGTTTATTTGCTTACATGTATTAGTGAATTAACTTGGCCTCTTATGCTAGTTGTTAAGGATTTCATTACAATTCAATTATAAATTAAAGAATTTTTAATGATAATTATTTGCAACTATCCTTCAATTTTCAATTTCAAAAATACTTTATCAATACCTCAGTTCCAAACAGTAACAAGTAAAAAAAAAAAATTTGATTTCAGTTAAGTGTACGAAACGATGAGTTACCAGTTCTAAAGAGAAACAACTCCATAGCACTCAAATATCGAGTTGTTTTTTGTTTTGCAACTGGTAACTAATTGCTTTAGTAAGCATTCTGTACTCTTAACTCAAATCACAAAAGTTTACTAGTTACCCTTAGGAACTGAGGTATTGTTATATATGTTATTTATTTGCTTACTTGTTTTTGTGAATTAACTTGGCCTCTTACTGTGCTAGTTCTTAAGGATTTTATTACAACTCAATTATAAATTAAATATGCAAAGTAGAGTTTTGAAATTGCTACCTCAACTGTATCAATGTCTTCATCCACACATTTTTAACGTAGCTTTTCATTCGATTCTAGCCTGTCATGTTCATTTTGTGTCTGTATCTCTTACCTTGTGTGACCTGCTTTCGTAGTTGAGCCTATATATATATTTTTACTTACTAATTTTATCATGTGAATGTATCACTTTTTTTTAATTGAGCTCGAGCTCTGATTCATGTGTTTTTTTTACTTGTTTGTAAAATTCTTAATTTGGCTTCAATCTGATTGGTTGTGATCTCTTTGTTCTCTTTGCTATTGTGCCAAAGGTTTAAACCCTCCACTGTTTTGTTCTTACTCCATTTTTTGGTGTCCTGATTTCACTTTCCTAGCCAACTTCAAATGTATAAAGTGTTTTGGATATTTTTTGCTGTGCTTGAGTATAGGATGTCAAATTCCTTAGGGTAAAATGCATAATGGAATACGCAGGTCGTGGCTAGGCATGTCGTAGGAAACTTTTGAGACAATTTTTTGTAGAACCAGGAGCTTTCTCTACCTTAGCAAAAACTGTTCTAGTGGATCATTAGATTAGCTTGGAAAATTGCATGCGAAAAACCCAAGTACAAACTTTGAGGCGAAACATTAAGTCATTTATAAAAAGCAAGATATACCTAGTTCTGGCCTGATTGTATAGATCATAGTTTCCCAAACTAAAATGCATGTACAAACTTTAAGGCGAAATTATTACAAGAAGGCAAAGACAAACTTCGCTAATATAATCGCCCTCTGATCCGATTCTATGTAACGTGGGACGCTAATATAATCGGCTTCTGACCTGATTCTATGTAACATAGTTTCCCAAACTCTTGGCTGAATACTTCCTTGTTGAGGACAATTTCTTTCTTCGACCCCTCTAGAAGAATTGCAACTAATAATACATTTCAAGTGTAGTTGGATTCATATTTTTTTTTTAAATTTTATATTCATAAAGCTGTAAACCAAACTGATAACTACTCATACAATTCAGAAATTGTCCAATAGTGTTTCATGTCCTTCTAACTTATTCATAGCATTGTACAGCAAGAGCACATGGCAGATTCCTGCCTCTAGCACTTTTGAGAAGAAGTGCTTGCAAATACAAGCTAATACTCACAAGTTACCACTTGTCTTGTTTTTAGACTCTTCAATTGTAACCAAGTGTGCACCCAGGATATCTGGGTGCTAGATTTTTTTAATGTAAGCTCTTTATTTAAGGATGATCTTCAAATTTCTTTTGAGTAGTTCAAGAGTGCGTTAAGTTTTGCGGCTAGTTTTGGTGTGTCATTACTGGAGACCAGTTTTAAAGTGACTATTCCGAGACAAGTAGCTGTATTGGACAGAAAAGCTGCCAACGTTTCAATGAAAGATTAAAATTTTTAATTCATTTATACATCCGTAACAAATGGGACACTTTTGTAAATGGGCTGAAAGTGACGAATAAATATTTGTTGACTTTCGGAGAAAGTATTAACTTTATAACTGATTTTTCAAGTAGTCAATGAATTAAATCTGGAAGGGGCTTCAACCACCATCTGTTGGTGAACACCTTGGTTGTAACTTTTATTTATAATGTTAGTTTTTTGTGACAAATCATCCCTATAGTGAATCTGTATGGGCTTGCTTAAAATGTTTTTAGGTGACACAATTGTCTTAGAATTTTATTGCCCACTCTTGCTCCTCAACACCCACCTGTATCCCCCACCCCAACATTGTCTGCAGGGGTGTAGTAGTTTCCACTTTGGGAAACTATGCTATAGATGGTTCCAAAATACCCTGTTACATGCTATTTTAGTTTAACTCAGCTGCATGATATTGGTATCTCCTATTGAATGTCTGTAGGAGTTTTAGCTAAACACCAGCTTATGGAATAATGTCAATAATGCATGCTATCGATATTTCCTTTTGTAAAGGGATTCAGCGTTGTAGCTAATCTTAAAACTGGTGCATGTATACATTTTGAAATATAAGAAGCTTGGTAAATCACTGCTATTTTCATAAACCTTATACCAACATTTCTAATTTTTGCAAATAGTGCAGGTCAACTAATTGAGCTAAAGGCCATTTTTCAATCCGTACCAGTTGTCCAAATGCTTCTTGAAGTATTAGTGTGTGCATGTAGCTTTTTCCACTTTAAAATAGATTGTATTTTTTCTCTGTAGTAGCATTTTGACATGACAGTCTGACACACTCAAGTTTTTATACAAAATTAAACAGTATCCGTTTAGTTGAGAGGTTTTTATGAAGGCAGTAGGGGAAATTTTTAAATTTATGTTAACCTTTTGACTGCGGCTATAGACATGACTGACACGATTCTTGGTTGGCGTGATTCTTATAACTTTCAAGGTAGTACAACTGCTGTGCATGCCGTAGTCTCAATTCTTGCAGTCAAGCTTTTATACAATATTAGACAGTACCAGTTTAGTTGAGTGGGTTTTATATGAAGACAGTAAGGGAAATTTTTTAATTTATGTTAACATGCTATTTGGTAAAAACAAGTACAAAATTAATGTAGCAAAAATCAAGTGGTAAGTTTAGCAATCAATTGACCAAGCCAGTAATAGTCTTACCACAGCCACTTCAAGTTTGCTCAACTTACAGTCCAAATCGGTTTCTTTTCCGACTGAATCGAGGTTGAGTAGCTATCTATTTTCCTGAACTGTGAACCTCGGCCATCGTATAGTCAGCTATTTTCAAACTTATTGCTTAAAGTCCAGGGTATTTTGCATCGACGCGCTTCTGGCCATTTGCTACGCACAAATCAGGAACCCATACCTGTCAACTTTTCCAGGGGGTGAAAAACATTTTTATCTCCTGTCTTCCGTACGGAAAATTATCTTCCGGATTTTTGTTCTCTACTCTACCCCTCCCAAGTGGTTTTGACGAGTTATGTCGTCCAAGATCTGATGAATTTTACCAAGGACAAGATGTCTCGACGGTACATAACTGTCCTATTGCTTACTCCAAGGAGGTGTGGACATTGTTGTAGTTTGGAAAAGGTTTTTGCACCAGAGGCTGCATACTATAGGAAGTTTCTCGAAGCAAATATAATCCGGGGGGGTGATGTGGGAGATTTTGGAATGTGTCGTGGCGATCTGTGATGGAATGATATTTGAATCAGGTTGGTGGGTTGACAATTTTTGCATTGGACAAGTCTATTTACGGAAACAGAGGATTTCATGCATTGTGAGAAAGGTCTGTGTGCGGCCATTTTTTTTTTCAAAATTAAGGGACCAGTAAAAATTGGAATCAATTGGCAGATAGCCTGGAAAAATTGCTTTCAGGAGATGCAAATTTCACTTGTGAGAGAGATATTCTGTGTGAAACAAACCAGATGGTCTGCGAAGATTTCACTTCTGTCCAAATGTTCTCGCATGATACATATCGATAGTTAATTTAAGATGGTTATATCGCTGTTTAGACAACGGTTTACGCTTAATCTAATTGGCTTTGACCAATCATATATAAATTTGGAATTTTTATTAGCTAAGTGCTGAAATCATTTTTGAAAATTTTGTTAAATGACGTTATGTCCATGAAACACTACCGCCCCTATACTTAGCTTCACAGGAATTGCCTCTCCTGTTAAAGAATTATTCAACTGCTAGAAATGCATCTGTTATGATTATGAAATGTGTTTGTTTTAAGCTTTGCCATTGCTAAAACATTTCCTTTTTTTTTGTTGGAGGTTGGCAGGTATGGGAACTGCACTTAGAAGTTTTTGATCCTGTAATGAACTTGTGTATTAAATACTCAAAACACTTTATGAATGTAGAACATATTTTTCAGTTTTTGTCGTAACTTATGGAAAGATTTCATATTTTTGTTTCTCTTGACATTCACTAACAATTTCCTGCCTCTAGCTGTTACAGATAGAAGTTGCTTTTATTTTCGTATGATATTGATATACATGTATATAAATATATATAACTGACAGAATAGAGATGTAGAGCTGTCGTGCTGTTATATAAATAATAAAAAAATTGTTGCTAACTGGTGTCTTTCTTTTCAACGTCTTCGGGTTGGATCCCAGACGACCTTTGTCAATAGCCAGTTGTGTAGCTCCAGTACGATGTTAATTGAAATACCTACCTTTTCAAGGTTCCGTGGCTCTGGAAGAGCAACGGGATGGTAAATAGAGATGACAGTTGCCTAGCAATAACTTGGTCGAACCAAAGGTCGTGTGGACAGGTGTGTGTTCAATCTGTTGTGGCCCAAAATGTCTTCATTTTAGCATGGTGTGGAAGTTAAAAGTGTTGGGTGCCAGATCAGGTGTTGAACACGTCTAACTGTGGTTAAAAGATGACCAGGTGTCCTCGAATATTTCCCTTTGGGATTCGCTGAACAACCGGTCTGGTGGTTAAGGTGTTAGTCTCTAGATCAGTAGGTTCCTGGTTTCGAATCCGGGTCGGTGCATGGATGTTTGTAAGCATATGGTGCACCTTAAACCTGTCGTGACCAAAAGTCCTTACGTTGGGTTGGTGTGGAGTTTGGAGAGTGGGGTGCCAGTTCAGGTGTTGCCTCGCCCTTTCGGTTCTTTCCCTTGAGGTATTCATCCTGGACCGTTTTCTGATGAAATTATTCCGACTTTTCTTGAATATTTGAGAAAATGACCGGTTTTGATAATTTTTTAAGAAAAAATTTCGATTTTTGCCCTTTTTTGTCTTCTATAAAAGTAAAATAAGACAGTTATCGCCAACATTGCACTTCTAAATTTTTCCAAGCTGATAAGTCTTGCAAATTCCTCTTTGAAAAGAATCTTGTGTGACAAGCTTTTTAGTTTGATGGCAAACATGGAGAACTTTGATTTTGAACTAGTTAGCGTACGTTGTTGTTGTAAATTTCTTAGGTAAAGCTACGGTTTCCTACGAAAGCGGAGCTGTTACCTAGCGGCCACAATGCGGCGGAAAAGGTATAAATGAAATATTTAAGTTGATCAGCTTTTAATGTGATTTTTCTTTCAACTATAAAATGAGATGCTCGGTTATTTAACCTATAAGGTTATTTCATCTTTTATGGCAACTTCTGCTAGCGGAAAGTTTAAATTTTCATTTTGAATATTCTAGAAAGTACTTTCAAAATCCGTTTAAACTTCTTTTTTTGGAGGCGGCCACCACTTTAAACAGACAGCAGCTATTTTTCGCAACGGAAATTTTCAAAATGATGCTTCTTTTAAGGTATCTGCATACGATCGTAGCACTTTTTTTTAAATGCCATGCAGAAGCAATTTAATATTATTTTTTATAATTATCTGTGTTCAAAATTAATTTTGCACTTTCAATAATTAAAAAAAGAAATTTAACAAAAAGTGAAATTTTGAGTGTTAGTTTTAAGTTTTTTTCCGAAATTTTAAAAAATGATACAGGTCATACATTTTAAATTAGCAGCTAAATAACATGATCAGAATAAACTTCATGATGTTATCTAGTGCTTCTACTAGAAGTAGAAAGATATTTAAAAAAATAAATGTTTTATGATTCATCGAAAAATTGTTTTCTGATTTTTGACAATTTTGCAACATCGATATTCAAATGCAAGCTCATAAATAAGAAAAAAATAAATATATCAATTTGATTCTAGTGCATGCACTAGCAAACACTATTTCGAATGTGCATAAAAAAAAAATTTTAATATACGTAAATAACTTTTAGTTATCATTTCTGGAATTCACCTAAAATGTAATTCTGAGAAAAATGCTTTTCAACAAAATCCTAGAGAGTAAAAAATTGTTGTGGCCAATTTATAGCAACATAATTATTATATATTTTAAATGACTATAAACAGATAAAGGGTAGAAATTATGGTAAAAATAGAATATTCTTATTTTTAGTTCCGGTTTCGTTATGCTACTTCCGGTATAATTGACGATTTCGTTCAAATTTTAAATTGACCTAACTTTTTTCTATTGGTCGCACATTGTAAGTTGAAACTGTTTTAGAAAGACAATAGTACAGGGAATTTGTTGGTAAAATAAAACAAAATTTTCGTCAAAATTGGCTTTTTTAACGTATGCGGTTACCTTAAGGGCAATATTTATGATTGTTTTAGTGAGTTAAATTTTTTTTTTATTTCTTGAATAATATGAGTTATAATTTTAAGTTTTATTTTATTCAAAGTTAATTTAATTAGAAAATAATATTTACGGGAAATATAAGGCGACGGAAATTGATTAGAGATTTTGAAAAAAGGTATTTCATATTCGAAAATAGGTTGTGAACTGAATTGAATCATATTTTATTTCCACAGGGGTACAACTTCAGTCTACGTTTATAGCGGTGGCGACGGCCTTGGCGGTTTTTTTTTTTTGGCGCACTTCTTAAGTCGCCAAGGAAAGAATTTTTTCACATGGACCAATGAAATCAAACAACATTTTAACGGATTTTGAATAAACTTTCTAGAATATTCAAAATGAAAATTTTTAACTTTCCGCTTGGCCGAACTTGTATTCAAATCCGCAATTACAGTAATATAGATGTGTTGCCTTTACCTGTCATTACTCGCTACTAGAAGTGCGCCAAGAGTCAATACCGTTGCCACTGCTATAATCGTAGAATGAAGCTGTACCCTTATTTTTTAACTATTTACAGAGCTGCCAGGATAATTTTAATTTTTGTGCGAAATACAGTTTCACACGCCCTTTTTTTTTTTGCAGAATTTGAGTTAACGTGTATTTTCAGACTTTGTCCTTTACCCACTCTTATGCCGCCGACCAACCGGTATAGTGGTTAAGGTGTTAGCCTCTAGATCGGAAGGTTCCTGGTTCGAATCCGGGTCCGGGCATGGATGTTTGTAAACGTATGGTGTAGAGGCGGCTGGTGCACCTTAAATCTGTCGTGGCCGAAAGTCCTCACGTTGGGTTGGCGTGGAAGTTTGGAGAGTGGGGTGCCAGCTCAGGTGTTGCTTCGTCATCTGACCGTGGTTCAAAATGACGAGGTGTTGTCCTCGAATCTTTCCCTTAAGGGACTGATTCCGGACCGCCGTCAATAGCCCGTTGTGTTGCTCTAGTACGACGTTAACTAAAATTACCATTACCATTACCCACTCTTATGCCTGTAACTACAAAGAGTGTATGAAAAAATGCAAAAGAAAAATTGAAAAAGTGCTTTTGAATTATAGAAATACATACTTGTCTTAAATACATATTCTGTACCAGTGTTGCAGCCACGATGAGGGGGTTATGGGTTAAAGCCCCCCCCCCTTCAAAGACAAATTTCATTGTTTATAGTGGACTTTATAGAGCTTATAAAGCTAAATAATAGACAAAAATACATACTTATCACAAACACATTTTGTACCAGTGGCGCAGCCATATGAGGTTATAGGTTAAATTCCCTACTTCCAAAGACAAATTTTATTGTTTTTAGTAGACTTTATAGGGTTTTTATCAGACTGATTTTACCTCCCCCCCCCTCAGAAACAATTTGTGGCTGCACCACTGTTCTGTACACACATTAGTACACAAATGTACATTCTTATTCAGCTATTTTTGTTGTTACATTTTGCTGCTTTTACTCCTGGCTCTAATACGACGTTAATTAAAGTTACCATTAGAATTGTACATTTTACTTATACCTCCTGATGCCGACCAACCGGTACAGTGGTTAAGGTGTTAGCCTCTAGATCAGAAGGTTCCTGGTTCGAATCCGGGTCCGGGCATGGATGTTTGTGAGCGTATGGTGTAGAGGCGGCTGGTGCACTTTAAATCTGTCGTGGTCGAAAGTCCTCACGTTGGGTGGGTGTGGAAGTTTGGAGAGTGGGGTGCCAGCTCCGAGGTTACTTCGTCATCTAACCGTGGTTCAAAATTACGAGGTGTTGTCCTCGGATCTTTCCCTTAAGGGATTGGTCCTGGACCGTTGTCCATAGCCCGTTGTGTTGCTCTAGAACGACGTTAATTACCAAATTATCCCTTTTAATATAATTTGGTTCCTGGTTCGAATCCGGGTCCGGGCATGGATGTTTGTAAACGTATGGTGTAGAGGCGGTTGGTGCACCTTAAATCTGTCGTGGCCGAAAGTCATCACGTTGGGTTGGCGTGGAAGTTTGGAGAGTGTGGCGCCAGCTAAGGTGTTGCTTCGTCCCCTGACCGTGGTTCAAAATTACGAGGTGTTGTCCTCGGATCTTTCCCTTAAGGGACTGATCCCGGACCGTCGTCAATAGCCCGTTGTGTTGCTCTAGTACGACGTAAACTAAAATTACCATTTTAATATAATTTGGTAATTTTTTAATTAACGTCGTACCAGAGCAACACACCGGGCTATTGACGACGGTCCGGGATCAATCCCCTAAGAGAAAGATCCGATGACAACACCACGTCATTTTGAACCACGGTCAGATGACGAGGCAATATCCCCCCTTGTGGTTGCTTTGAAAAGGTATTGTTTTTTGTAAAACTGACCAGTTCTTACACGAGATGTATGGTCATTAAAAGAAGAAAAAACTGGCCACATCTTGATCTTGTCTTTAAAAACTCAGCCCAACAATATATAGCTAGATGACCTGACATCTGATCATTAGTAAAATTGGTTACATCCCGTTGAGCGAGATACCTCGTCCAAAACGACTTGTTCGGACTAGTTCGAAAGTACTTTAGAACCCTTCACCAAAGCACGCACTCGAAGTCACTGTGGCTCAGTGGGTTTCCCACTGCTCTAGCACCGTGCGAGTTGTTAGCGGCGCTGGTCTGATGGAAGAGCATCGTGTTAGCAACCGACGGGTTGCAAATTCGAAACTAGGTTCAGCCAAAGACGTCGTGTGTCAGTGGGCTGATGTATGTTAAATCTGTCGTGCCGTCAAATGTCCTCACGTTGGCTTGGTTTGGAGAGTGGAGTTCCAGCGCATGTGTGGCTCTTTTCATCGGGGCGTGGTTTAAAGTGACGAGGTGTTAACCTCGGATGTTTCCCTTCGGGTGTAGTCCTCACGTTGGGTTGGTGTTTAAGTTTGGAGAGTGGGGTGCTAGCTCAGGTGTTGCTCCGTCATCTGACCGTGGTTCAAAATGACGAGGTGTTGTCCTCGGATCTTTCCCTTAAGGGATTGATCCCGGACCGTCGCCAGTAGCCCGCTGCGTTGCTCCAGCGCGACGCTATTAAATATCTGCCAACCAACTTCAATGCTGTTGATTTTGCGTTTTGAATCATCTCTCTTCTCTTTCCCCGCAGGTCAGATCCACAAGGAAGTGAACATGTTTGAGCAGCCCAAAGTGCGCATCTTCGACGCAGGGATCTCCGAGATCGCCCAGGACCTGCAGTCTAGGATGGTGCTAGAGAGATTCGTCCCTGTCTCCCACAACAGATGACAGTGGATTTGAACTCGGCTTTGCTTCTCACGCCGCGATTCCGGACTGTCTCGTCCTACAGCGATGACTGCCCCGCCGCAAAGTCTGGACGTGCCGGTCGCTATGGAAACAGAGCTAGTACGTTTTGAGTGGATGGATGCGTTCATTATGTTTGGGGAAATGGCTGTGGAAAGAGGCAGTTTACTTGTACCGGTGCTCCTGACTTTTCGACCTACCTGTTTAACAACCAGCGTGGGAAATCCTCTTTCGTTGAATGATGATACACGGGATGACTTGGGAAGCACGACCTGGATCACGCTTCCCATGTCGAGACCCATGTCCCTTCGAGGTTACGATCTGTCATGCGTCCTGTGTGCCGCTATCAAACGACTACGTTTCGTCGCCTCTCTTCCCTTTCGAAAGAAAATGCGATCCCGGGTCGCGCTTCCTAAGGCGTTCTGTGGGTTACCCATCTAAGAAAATAATGGGTTGAAGCGAGGTGGCGCAACTTATAAATCGTTGCTGTGTCACGGGTAATTGGTAATTTTTAACTAACGTCGTACTAGAACAACACAAAGTACTATTGACGACGAAGCGTCCGGGATCAATCCCCTAAGGAAAAGATCCGAAGACACCACGGCTTTTTGAACCACGGTCAGATGACGAGGCAACACCTAAGCAGGCACCTCACTCTCCAAAGCTGAGTCACGGGATTTAGTGAACAACGCTATCCCGTGTAACAGGAGCTGTAGAAATATATTTACTCACCGGGTCGCGCTCTTCAGGTTGAGAAGGGTACCAGCTCATGTGTGGCCTCGTCTTTTGACCGTGGTTCAAAATTAAGTGTTGTCCTCGGATCTTTCCCTTCGAGTTTGATTAAGGACCGTCTCCAACAGCCCGCTGTTTTGCTCCATCGCGACATTAATTTTAATACCTATCTGTCCTTGGAAGTTGCTGGACAAACTTGAACCTATTTCTCTAACTTCCCCTATAGAAAATGGGACGAAGTCAGTTTCTATGGCAACAGAAAAAGGTGCAGTCTATGTGGCGAGAGCAGTTCTCGTGGTTAGACAGACAATAATTCTACGGTCCTCCTTGCATTTGTTTTGTACGCTGCATTTCCTCCAAGGCGAGAACGTGTGAAAGCAGTGGCTCTCAAACTGCAGAAGGGACTTTTGTCATTAGGAAAAAAACTGACCAGATCTTGATCTCGTCATCACAAAAGAATGGGCACAATCTTGATGACGAGATATCTCGTCGTTAGCAAAACTGACCAGATCTTGATTGACGAGATTTATCGTAGAAACCACTCGGGTGGTTTTAGTTAGGGTTAAGGAAATGGATAGAATTATTAGGGAACCAGTGCAGTCCTATCACTGTAAATGTTGAAAGGGTCAAATTTTAAGGAATCTTTTATGTGTATTGATTTGAATTTTCAGATACAGCTTATGAAGACACTTTTAAACGTTTTAAAATAGAGAGTCTTAAAAAACTTAAAATTTGAAGTTTTGATATTTTTTTCTTCAGCTTTTTTTTTTTTTTCTTTTTGAAAAATGACCAATTTTTTTTCTTTTTTCACTTTTCAAACTTTCAACGAAATGAACTTTTTTTAGCAGATAGAAAAAAAAAATGCCCGTGTTAAAGTACATTATATGGTCTGTAAACCAATTCTTTTTACATTTGCTTGAACAGACTTTGAAAAATGTTCCTTTTATGGGAAAAATACA
The DNA here is from genome assembly GCA_947359465.1 of Metellina segmentata. NCBI lineage: Eukaryota > Metazoa > Arthropoda > Arachnida > Araneae > Tetragnathidae > Metellina > Metellina segmentata. Next base: position 13,188,810 of record OX375883.1, read on the forward strand.
CTTTTTGAGGTAGTGAAGTTTGAAGAATAAGTTGACATACGTACAGGTATTTTTCAAAAAGTTATTTAAAATACTTCTACTCGACGTATTTCCATAAATAATATATCATTATAAAAAGAATTGTTTTCACATTTATTCAAATTTATATAAAAAAAATAATCGAAATTTCGAAAGATTTTTGTGCACTGGTCCCCTTAAGCGACCTTTGAAAATTATCCTCCATCCAAAATTTTAAGACGGGCCCTGCTTATATTTGTAGATTTGAAAGGGCCTGTGAATAAAGTGTTTGGGAACCTCTGTGTTAGTATATTTCTTTTACAAACATGTTTTGTTAGAGCCGAGTTACTGAACTGTGTTCCGCGGACTCCTACATAATTTTTGGGTACCCGAATGTTTTCTTAAAATAATGATACTGATATAAATAGCCCTAGATTGAAGTAAGATCTGCCAAAGGTCTTCGGAGAAATATGTTTGAGAAAGGCTGTGTTAGAGTTTTATTTTATTACATATTCACTGTTGCTCTCTTGTATCTGTTATCTACAAAGTGTTTACTATGTTATTGGGTTAATACGATTGTTCGTCTGCTTTTTTGACAAAAATTAAAAAAAAAATTATTTTTATTGTCTAAAAATTACATTGAGTCCATATATATAGTACTAGCCACTGCGTGGCCAGATTATTTAATAAATTCCACAAAGTCTTTAATTTTCTTCTCGTCTCTAATTTTCAAAGTCTTTACTTATGTGTTACTTTTAAAATGAACAGAAATTATTCTTTTTGGAATGTGCGTAAATAGTTTTAAAATTTTTTGAATTAATACACATTTAGTTCAAGTTTGACTTTAAAAAACACGTTTTGCTTATCGAAATTAAATTATTTCAAACATTGTATAAATTACGTTTCGCCTCCTCTATATGTGTTAGCTTTATGATCAAATTAACTTTAAATTAAAATGAGTTTTGAGTTTTTCATCTGCAACTTTCTTTTTATTCATCTCTCAGCCGCATTCATTTGCCAATTGAATTGTTTATCATTTGGCCCTTACATTAACCTTGCTTTGCTACCCTGCTTCGTTCTAGAGTTTTTGCTGCTTCGAATCGGGCCTCTTTCATCAGCAGTTTCGTTGCGTCGTCGAATAGCTTTTGCAGCTTAGTCCTCTTCACGTGATTGTGTTCCTTCCTCTTTCGATTGTTCAGTTCGTGACAATCTTTGAATTGATTAGAAATTTGTTTAAAATTGGTCTTTTCCGCAATGTTCCATATTAAATTTATGGTTCTAAGGGGACGACGTAGCGAGCTGCAAATATTATCATTAACCCATAACTACAGGCAGAATAAGCTTTGCTACTTTCACACCAGAGCTCAGCATTTGAGAGTTATGCTCTTTCTGTCAAACAGATTTTCTGCTTTATATACTTCAATTTCTTGTATTGGATACCAAAAGAATAATTTTTCTTCTTCAATAATTTTTATCCACAGCAAAAATTGAATTCATTTTTCACTGTCACCTATTTTTCGTAAAATTTTATTTATCCTCCACTGACATGAGAAAATATTCACTAAAATCTTATCACTTCACTAAACTAACTAGAAAATACTATTTGGGGATCGATACCAGACCTTCGGCAATAGCTCGTTGTGTTACTCCAATGCGATGCCAGTATGTCGTTAATTAACTAGTTACCTAGAAAATATTATTGTCACCTTTTGTTTTAATTTTCTAATCAAAATCATGTGGAATATGAAAATAAGACTGGACTATTTACCCTGTATGCGATTACACCTTTCCTACACCTTAATGGTATCTTTTAAATGTTAAACTGGTGATTAAGAGAAGAGATCCTGATTCATTTAGTTAATTTTCAAGTCTACCAAATCCGATTCGTCGACATTCAACTACAACTCATCGATCTATGTATTGAGCTGTGGTTTTCGTGTGATCAAAAGTTGTTTCATAAGTAGCCATTGAATTTATCACAGAATTGTACAGTTTGAGGATTTTTCGATGTCCACAACATTCGTTTTCCATTAAACGCGATTTGTAGTCAGTTATGTGACACTTTCTCTTGTAGCTGTGTTATTGGTAGAGAAAAAGAAAGGAAAATTCTTCAAAACAGCGACTAATAAAGATTGAAACCTTCGATCGTCAATGACCATTTTCAGAAGTCATAAGAAGGCATTTATGTGTCGTTTTCTGGTATCTAGTTGTTTGGAAGGATTTTCATTTTTCTAATACCATTTTCCTAAGGTTTTCATTTATTTATTTATTTGTAGTACATTGTGAGCTTTTAAATTAGTTATCTAAGTGATAAAAATGGTGCTGTTTATATTTTATTTCGTTCTGCACGCAGATTTTCATGACAAAATTTGTCGAAGCAAAACAATATTATAAAACCAAGTAACGAGATACAGAACTAAAATATTCCATTTATGGAACCTGCTAGAGAAGAAAATGTGTTTATGAATTCAATATTTTCTTTCCTGATTTTTAATAACTAATTGTATCAAATTATAACGTGCAATTAATTTTAGAAATCATTGGTGTATCAAAATGTGTTACCATCTCAAAGAAATGAATTTTTACTCAAGATTTTGGGTTTTATTTATAAAACCTGTTTTGATCAGACACTTTGGAATAAAAGTATATTTTAAAACTGGATTTCTAAACATTAGTTTGCTGTGATTAAAATTTAGTTTTTCACAAAAAAATTAGAAAGTGGAAAAATTTAATTTTTCTAAAATTCTTGCAAATAGCTTGTAATGACTAAATTGTTTTTAAAAGTGTGAACACTTTGAATTGATGGTATTAGTTTTTAATCCACTCGGTTATAGCAGTGGTCCTTTAATTATATTACATTTTTAAGTATCGAATCTATAAATTAAGAAATGGGGTCACTATAGAAGAACAATATTTGTCACCAAATATTTTAAGTTTGGGTCACTTTTTTTTGTTTGAAAATTTTGGAATAGAATGAAATGGATTTTTTCGAATGCCGTGAAAGCAAATCATAAACAGGATTTTTCCTTGCAAATTTTATTTGTTTTGGGTAGTAATAAATTTAATACTTAGTCTGAACGCGAATTTATCTTTTATTTGAAACAATTTTTCTAGGTTTTACGCTAGTGTATGTATTTATATAGAAAAACGGCTTTTGTTTAACAGTGTGACCCAAATGCGCAATTATATGAACACACACATACTATATTCTGGTTTTATTATGGACTAACATTTTACATTATATCTAACTTATGAGGATGTAAAACTGTGACAAAAAAATTGTACATCCCTTTACAATTATGAATTTTGCAATGTCCGTAATAAAATAATTTTTCTGTATTTTTTATGTTCATTGACTATTTTATAAGTACAGTGTCACCTATTTAAATGTGAATTGTGTTTAACTCCGCCAATACTCGCGAAACAGAAGGGAGGCGAGTTCGAATCAAACCAAAGACTGTCGTGTACAAAGGGGGCTGGTATACGTTCGATATGTAGGGGCTTCAAATGTCCTTCCGTTGGCGGGGTGACGGTCCAGGATCAATTCCCAAGGGAAAGATTCGAGGACAACACCACTAAATTTTGAACCGCGGTTAGATGACGAGGTAAGATGATTTGAACATGCACCAGCCCCCTTTGAACACGACCGTCTTTGTTTGAATTCGAACTCGCAACCCTTCGGTTACTAATCCATTACTCTTCTAACCATGTGGTAGAAAAGGAAAAAATAAGAATATTAAGGGGGTCCGAGACAAAAAATCGTCAAATTTTCGAATTTTTTTTTTTTTAAAGAAATTCTCTGTGTTTTTCTGCTTAAAATGACGTCTAAATCATGTTTCTATCTTAATTAAAACTAGAGATATAATAATTTTTGTGGTGCGTTGTTTTGAAAATCTAACACTCTTGACAGTTGTTGTCATGGCAACAACATCTGTCTTTAAAACTTTAAATGCGTTTTTCTCCATGATACTTCTTTTTAAGATTTCCTGTATTCAAATTGCTATAAGTCGAAAAACGATAAAGTTTAAGGGTTGAAATTTGGAATATATCCTTTTCAAACATTATACTTCAATTTTGATTCAGCAAATTTGAAACAAATATTTACTTTTAAAAATATGCATTTAAAAAAAAGTACCTTAAAATTTTCAAAAGTTTTCATTCAAATATTTTTTATTAAATTAATATTTTTTTAATTGCTGAATCAAAATTTAAGTTTATAAATTTCAGAATAATTTACGGCAAGAATTTTGAAAATTGATCAAGAATATTTTGAGTTTTAACAATTTTAAACGACCCCTCTTTTTTTCAAAAAATTTTAATTGAAAATTTTTTAAAAACTTTCGGAACAATTTTGTGTTGTGATTTTGCTTATTAGTTAGATGGGTAATCAGTACAAAAAAATTCTAAATTAATTAATAAAAAACTTTTTTGATGTGTCCCGGACCCCCTTAAGAGATAGAATTAAATATAATTGATATCAATTTGGAATGTGTCTAATTCACCTTCCAAAGAAGCACAAGATCTAGTAGTTCGATGTACAAGAAAGACAAAACGAAATATCCTACTGGAAAATATATTTATTTACATAATTTGTACAATTTCTTTTGGATTGAAATGATTAAAGCATATTTCTCATATATTTTGTTAGTCGACCAAATCACCGATTTTTGATTCGTATGGAGCAATGAACCTGTCCATGAAAAATGTTCCAGTCCAATTCTCATCCCTATCAACAATTTTTTTTAAACTATAAGTATAGAATCCCACATACCATTATTTGCAAACTTGTCGTATAGTTTGAAATATGTCTATTTTTAATTGCTCCCTTCTATCGCAAAATAAATGTAAAAAAATTTTACAATGTACTTAGCTTCTAACATTTTGAGCAGAAATGTAAAATACATTTGATGCTGGTTCTTTTTAGAAAAACAATTAAACTATTTCCTATACATTTAATAAGAAAAAATAATAATATTAGATGAGCGTTAAATGTTTTTGTGATACCCTTAAAGAGATATTGGTTACTAAAATTACAAAGCATTGCACATTAGAATTTAGAAATGAATTTGTATTATATATTTAAGGAATTATCTCTCATTATTTTCTGATAGTGCTAATTTTTCTCTAGAAAATCCGTTGTATTTATTTTAAAATATCAGAAATCAATTGATGCTTAATTATGTGGTTGATATGCAATGAATTTATTGCGAAGAATTATTAATTTTCTGAGTATATATATATATAGATTTAACACCTATAAGATCTAATATTTAGTATAAAATTCAATGCAACTTTGTATGGTATGGACAAAAGAATTTTGAGAGCATTTGTTTAAAAATGCTCGTGGGAGAATCATCCACATTTTAAAGCTGTAGAAATGTGTTTAGAGAATCGTTGAATTACTAAATTTAAAATTAATTTGTCTCTCTTGTGAACTTTTTCATAAAATTATTTTTATCTGCCATTGTGTATAATGGTAATTTTAATCTCAATATTCAAAATAAAATTTATTAATTTGGAAATTTGCAACACAATTTGTTCTTTTTATTATTAATGTCGAAACAAAGACAGCATACTTTCCGCTAACATGATATACTTAATAAAAGTAAAATAATAAGCGTTTATTTTACTTTTAGAAAACATTGGAATGCATGTTCAGTCGATTATATAAAATATTACATAACAATAGAAAGTGTCCTCTCACAATAAGAGTCAGAAAATAAAAATAACATCAACATTGAAGAAGACTAGCCTCGATGCAAATCTGCGGTCCGTGTCAAAGGAATTGTAGACCCCGGATGATCAAGTGAAAGGATAATCGGAAGTCCAGATCACAAAGCTGGGTCTAGAGCACATCGTCTTCGGAAGGTTTGACCTCTCTCACGAATCCAAAAGTTGGCGACTGAAAATTAAAATAACGTCAATAATTTAAACTACAGTAGAACTCCAATTATCCGAATCAATTGGGACCAGACCCCATCCGGATAATCGAATTAATTGGATAATTCACGAAAAAAAAAAGGTTATTTCTTGGAAGAAAAAAAAAAGGAATTTTGCTTTAGTATGTAAAATAATTTAATGACAATGAAAACAATTTTGCTTACATTTTATACTTACATACTGTATTAAAATGTATCATTGCTTGAATATATCGGTCCAAGTTAGTTGTCTATATACCTTTTCGTGCTGCCAAGTCGCATGAACTTGCGATGAGTAAGCTGTAGATGGTGGTCTTTGGCTCTATCCATTTTAGCGCTGCGTCAAGCTGTCAAGGTAAACGCCTTAATTACTAGCTGACGGTCCCGCTTCTGGTTGAGTAGCAATGTCGTCGTCATCGCCCGGGTCATCAATGAGTTCTCTCATATTTTAAATGAGTTCATCGTCACTGAGAATTTGGAATCCAGGGTCCGAAGAATCGCACACCCGCCACTTGCTTACGTACTATGCACTGCACTCGCAACATCCAGGAATTTTTTTTTATGACCTCAATTGACACTTCGTCCTCTTTATTTTCGACATTCACCGACAAGAAACTATTGAATTTGGATTTTGACGATTTCTTTTCTTTCTAAAAGCCATACGGGTAATTAAGGTTCGGATAATTACAGTCCCATTATACTTTTATAAATGTTAGTTAAACTACCTCACATTTTAAATACAGTCTAAAATAATTTATATGGGGCATTTTCTTTCAATCAAGACGTGAAATATAAGTAGACTGAGCATTGCTATTGAGATGTGAATGCTGCGATGAAAATGGTGAAATCGTCAAAGTCTATTACTATGTCGCGCGAACCAATCAGATGATGAGTTAATGGATGGGCGTTTTCTACCATCTCGTGAACCAATCAGAAAGCATGGGAGCTCCTAGAGAAGGTGTGTTCAGAACTAGCGTGTTGCTAAGAAAATTACAAATAAATCAAACCATTTACTGGAATACAAACGACTGAATTTATAAACATGTACAAATTAGCACTGGATTCGAAAGAATTGTATTTGAAATATTGATCTCCCAAAAGAGTGATCAGCGTGTTCCATCCAAAGGATGAAAGTCAGAACAATTGCAACAAACGTGGACATTAACATAGAAAAAAAATAACTTTCATGAAAATAAATTGATGTATAAACACAACGAATATTTCTCACCCCATTTGCTTCCGATAGCGACTGGGCACGCCCCGTGCAACGTCATTGGATCTTCTTTTCCGTTCTTTTTCAAGTTATGCCAAAATACCGCAGAGCCCTAGTAGAAAAAAAGAAAATTAGAATAAACATTAGGATTAGTTTAATGCAGCGGTTCCCAAACTTTTTCAGACACGGAGCCCATTTTAAAGAAAAAGTTTCTGGTAGAGCACCAAGAAATGTTTAGTGTTTAGTTCTATCTGTCTATGTTCTATGAAGTATATTACACACGATACACATAACGACCTCAACATCACCTACACTCCAAAATAGTTTTTCTATTTCCCGATACCATCCATTGAAAGTCATTTCTCCCACTACTATCCAAAGTCAACACTATACAGGGTGGTCCCGAATTCATGGTACAAACTTTAATGGTAGGTACAGGACATTGTAACAATGATTTATTGTATAGGAATGTATAGTCGCAAGTGACGCGGTGAGGCGTAAACAGGGGAAATAAAAGGAAAGAGAAATGGAGTGATCGGTTGGTATCATTGCCGGTAGAGGGCAGTAGATGTCTAGCCGCTGTTGAAGAAGTGTTACCACAACTGCTGCATGATGTTCCGATCGCCATTCGTAACCGCATGTGGTTTCAGCACGATGGGGCGCCAGCACACTTCAGCATTGATGTACGGAATTACCTGAATGCCACGTTTGGTACTCGATGGATTGGGCGTGGTGGACCAGTCCCTTGGCCACCCCGATCTCCCGATTTATCGAGCCTCGATTACTTTTTATGGGGACATCTAAAGCATCTTGTTTATGAGACTCCAGTTGACTCAGATGAGGATCTCGTCGCTCGCTTATCTGTAGATGCTGCAGGTGTGCGTGAAATACCAGGCATCTTTGAACGTGTACGCCAATCGCTCCACCGACGCTGTCAAGCATGTATCGATACTGGTGGACGCAATTTTGAACAATTACTGTAAACATGACACTTGTCAACAACGCTTTCAATAAAATCTTTGTTTTTCCTTTCGGCCGTTATTTCCCCTGTTTTCGCCTCACCGCGTCACTTGCGACTATACATTCCTATACAATAAATCATTGTTACAATGTCCTGTACCTACCATTAAAGTTTGTACCATGAATTCGGGACCACCCTGTATATGTCAGTCTGTTCAGAGCGGGACCATTGTGAAGAAATGGTATTAGTTGCCTTTCAATTCTATTATACTGTATTTAAATTTAATTATTTAAATTGGGGCTGGAGACGAACACAAATTTTCATATACGAATTTCTCAAAATAGAATTCGAAACATTCTTGGATCTGTATAACTAAACAAGCACGATATCTCTATTTTGTATACAAACGTTACCATTTTTATTTTTTAATTGTTTCAATGCAACAAGAGGTTAGGTTTAGATTTATTATTATTAATTACTATGTATATGAGAGGACCACATCAGGAGCGTATAATAATTAAAAAAGCAACGTAAAAATAACTATTATTTGTTACATATTTTTTGTACATGAAAAAAATTTCCTTGGCAAGCTTGGTTTGTTTTATTAAGTGATTTCTCAGAGTGGAGATATATTGTGAGAAAAAATAAATATATATAATAGTATATTTCAGTTCGGGGCAATATCTCCTGGAATTGTCTCAGAAATAGTTGGATAACAGGAAGTACTTGGGAAACAGGAAGTAAAATCTCCGTGTTTCTTATGGTTTGTAAAATACTGAAAATTCCTCTCCTGCGGATTACCTTTCTTGCAACAAATGAGTAGCTGAGCTTAAATTACAGAGATATATTAATCAAATACTTTGCTTATAAAGTAATAATATAATTTAATTTAATTGTTTGCAAAATGATTTTCGGAAATTTTTACCCAAACTTTTGTTTTACCATAGCAAACGATTTTATTCATTTAATGATTTAGAAACAGCATTTCTGTAGTTCGCATTGGCAACGTATTTCGAGACTAATTATGCAACTAATTTCGATTTCGGAAAAAATTCGACGCAATAAGAGTGGAACCTGTCTAGAAAAGATCTCTAGATCTTATTCCGAATTTCAAGTTATTCAAGCAATTTCATTAAATTAACATATTTTATTTAAAACCAAGACATACTTTCAGAATTTGCAATTATGTCGATAACTTTTGAAGTTAAATACTTTGAGGGGGGGGGGATTTTTTTCTAAGGGACGCCAAATTGAAAGTTTTGGCGCCAAACCCTGGCAACCATGAAAAGAAAATCCATAGCTATCTGTAATTGTAAGACCGTCATAAAAACCTCTCAAAAAAATTTTTACTTTTCATTTTCAAAATGTAAATTTATCCGAGATTCTCTACGTCTGTTACATACCCATCAGTTGCATTATCACATATTGTCTTTTTGCCCATTCATTTCATGTCTAAAATAACGTTTAAGAGTGAACTATTTCAAGAATTTATGCTACTATTTCACAAATGCTTTGGCAGCTCTGAATTGAGAGACGCGACAGAAAAACGCAGAATTCTAAACAAGCTCAATCGACGTACTGTTAATATAATATACTAGATTTCCAATAAACGCGTTTCAAATACAAGTTACTATTAAAAAAATATCAACACAAGTTCTTACTTTCTCCGGCCAAACACTGGCACCGGCCTTTGGAAAAACCGTCGCTCCGCCTCTTGTAACATCGGATAACTGAAACGATAACAAACCTTTGTAGAACGAGTTTAGAATTCAATCAAGCAAGACATCTAAACTTTTTTTAGTGTTTTATTTATTTATCTAATTAACCCTTGGAGGGGTTCACACATATAATTCCACATTGCAACCTGCAGTCTTCCTTGTATGCCTTTTAACTAATTTTGACCTCCTTGACTAATAGAATCTTTCAAGGCATTATATTCTAAGGAAAGGATCAATAAAATCTCTCTTTCCAAAGGATACTAATAAAAGAAAAAGAGCAATATAGAATCTTTACAAATGTTTCTATTCTAAGGGAAGGAGCAATATAATACTTTCAAAGGATACTAATCTTAGGAAAGGGGAAAAAATCTTTCCAAATGGTTCTATTCTAAGTAAAAGAGCAATATATTTATTCCAAAGGCGTTCAATTTAAGTGTTGGGTCAGTAGGTTTTTCCAAAGAATTCTGTTTTACAGAATGCACACACTGTAGAATAATTCCAAAGGAGAGATTGTATTCAAACATACAAATAACCATTATAATCCGTCTAAAAGATTCTGTTCTAAAGAAAGGGCCAAAATCAAAAGATGTGATTATTTAGTCATAAGTTTGCTGTCTGGTAAAAGCAATGCAGCACTAATCTGAATATGCTCAAGCGTTACATGCATCACTGCAGTTAACAGATCCCGAAATCTTCTCTTGAGAACGGAAAGGAAAAATTCCAATGCCCTGAATAAAGTACTTTAAAAAACAATATCATTGCAGCTTGGAAACTCATACCTTCTATACTCAGAATAAGAGTAATATTTCGGCAACAATTTTTATTTATATAACTCAGACTAAGTATTTCGAATAATTATGTAAACACAAAAAGTAACGTTTATTGACTGTGTATTCCACGTTGTTCTACAAAACGAACGTCAAACACCATTTATTCCAAACTGGAGTCTAACATTTACTATTCGTTCTTCAAAATATATAAAATACAAATTTTATTAAATTTTCTGGTAGCAATTTTGAATTATTTTGAAAAACGTGTTTGTGACCTTAATTTTGGACATCAGTGTACTTTGATCTGTGTGTCCCGCCGACCGTTCATTTAGCAAATAATGACCGTAGAACAACAAACCAAACCGAATCTATTTGAAATTATTGGTAAAATGAATTTAGAATCACATCAAGACTTATTCACTTTAAAATAGTTGTGAAACGCAATTCCGAATCTATTTAGAGCCCGTTGTGTTGCTCTAGTGCGACGTTAATTAAACAATACCGAATCTATTTAGAATAATATTCCGATTGGAAAAAAATGAATTAATTGAACGATTTAGGAAGATTTGTTTATTTATAATAGTTGTGTGAAACTCAATTCTGAATAATATTCCGTTTGGAAACAAATTTATGAATGACTCATGGTAACTTATTTTCTCAGCTGTAAACAGCTGTATCTCATAGCAGCTGTAAAATTCGATTATGAATCTATTTGAAATAACGTTTGGATTATAAAAAAAGAAATTTCGAACGATGTTTGATTCGGAACGGCATTTCGTCTCGGATCAAAAACTGCATCTACTCCAGAAAACTACAAACCTTGAGGGGCATAAAACATGGCAAAGGGGATTCGGACGAAGAAGTTCACAAAGTCAAATTCCACGAAGTTTATCCATTTGAATAAACATAAAAATGCAACGAAAGATCCTTTTGTTGAACAAATATTTGCTTCTCAGCAGCTGATAAAATCACGAAGCTTCAAATTTTTTATATAATCCAGACGACACGTGTTTCACACGAAGATTAAATAGTTTAAACTCAGGATTGATGGAAGACTTATCGTTTCGCCTCACTTCAGTGACAAATACATTTAGAAGTTTTTTTAAATCCAAATTAAATTGGTTTACTTCAACTATGAGAGCCTTTTTTTTTCGTCCAGCTAAATGTAGGTGACGGAACGTGTTTCCTGAACGCATTCGGAACATGACGCCACCTGGTTTGTTTTTCGATTACCAATTTCAGCACTTAGTCGAGAAAAATTCCGATGATTAAATTCCAAATTGATGTATGATATTCCATGGATCAACGCCAATTCGATAAAAATGCAAACGTCACCTAAATAATGATAAGCTACATTTTAAGATAACCTTGATACGATAACATTTGGGCACCGGAAGTAAAATCTTCGTTTTCCGTCTGGTTTGATTGTTTACACAGAAAAGCACTATCATACTAATAAAGAAATAATATCTTGATTGATATACATGAAAAAACTTACATAGAACATTAGCGTGGCCGTTCTGTCACCAGCTTCTAACTCTTTGGGATGAACATACTGCAACTGCAAAAAAGAAGATCCTTCAGTATACATTTTATACAAGATAAAAAGAAATTATTGACATCATTAGAAGTGTTCGTCTTGCTGTAGATTACAAGTTCAATCATATGTGTAATTGCACAGAGGAGAATACCTCTTGTTGACGTACTCAGTAACAAACAGCTTGTAAGGAATCTTGTTTTCTGATAGTTTTAGAGACAGTTTTGGACATTTGGGTTTATATATATATATATATATATATATATATATATATATATATATATATATACACAACGATGTCCTTTGCTATTTTATTAAAATCTTTCGGGCCGCGGTAGCCTGGTTGGAAGAGCAACGGATTAGCAACCGGAGAGTTGCAAGTTTGGTTCCAACCAAAAACCGTCGTGTATAATGGGAATTGGTAATGGTAATTTTTAGTTAACGTCGTACTAGAACAACACAAAGGGCTATTGACGACGGTCCGGGATCAGTCTCTTAAGGGAAAGATCCGAGGACAACACCTCGTTATTTAGAACCACGGTCAGATGACGAAGTAACACCTGAGCTGGCACCCCACTCTCCAAACTTCCACACCCACCCAACGTGAGTACTTTCGGCCACGACCGATTTAAGGTGCACCAGCCGCCTCTACACCATACGCTTACAAACATCCATGCCAGGACCCGGATTCGAACCAGGAATCTTCCGATCTAGAGGCTAACACCTTAACCACTATACCGGTTGGTTGGCGTGTATAAAGGGGGATGGGGACACTCTCTGTCGTGGCCTCAAATGTCCTCGCGTTGGCGTGATGTGGCAGTTTGGAGAGTGGGGTGCCAGCTCAGGAATGACCTCGTCATCCGATCGTGGTTCGAAATGACGGGGTGTTGTCCTCGGATCTTTCCCTTCGGGTTTGATACAGGACCGTCGCCAATAGCCCGTTGTTTTACTCCAGTGCGGCGTTAGTTAAAAAATGCCTAATACAAAAATCTTTCTCAAAATTCATTTTTATTTTGTCGATATCCACTGCTTGGTTCATCCTTTGCACGGAATCGGCTTTCACCTCACTTGCTAAATTTATTTCTAATGTGTGTATTGATTTCTATAAACGCTTGAAGGAGGGGTTGGTTAATGTTGATGGCAGACATCACGAATTAAGATGTTGGGAACATGGAAAGTTCTCTACAATTCTACGATTGGGTAACGCATCGGTGAAACGATCAAGGCCGCTGGCCCACTGAAGTTTATATGACTCCTTTATCTGGGCACCCATAAGACGTAATCGCCGCATAAGAATACCCGTCAACTAACTACAAACAATGGCCGTAGTTTCTACCCGTCGCCAGCAGTTTACAACAGAATTACGCACAGCATAGCTAAAACTACGAAGAAATGCATGGAAGCTTCTGAATCTAAACAATCTTGACTTGGAACAACAAAGATTTTATTTACTTTTTCTCTTTTATTTAATTTGAATTGAAAGATACGGAAGTGCCTATTTTAACCAATCTTACTTTCACCAATGATGATGTCGAAGATAAAGCGAACGGGAAAAGTTTTTTTTTACGGCTGTCATCTATAACGGTTCACACATCCGATTTTTAAACGTACGGCGTCGATGCGGCACCGTAAGTGCGGTCTGAGATACAGGAGATCAGATCGTGTAGGTACGCACATACCTCCGGCGACGTACGTCTACCTTGCGTGCAATTTTCCTCAGTTCACCATGCACACTCCTCCGGTCTCTCAGTACCTTGTTCATTATTGAGAGCATATCCGTTATTTTATACTAAATGCGGCGCTTTATTTCATACGAAAAATTTATATTTGTATAGTCAGTGCTGTAAATTTTGATGTTTTGCATATAGAATTGTATGGGAGGTATGGAGTCTCATCCGGGTATTTTGAGACATAATCTTGTCTAATTTTTCTCGCAAGCTCGTCAAATTACCGAACACTCGTTTGGAAGTAATTAAAAATTTATTTGGATTTTCTCGTATATTCGTGAACATATATAAACTCTACCTATTGTACGTTTTAAATGAGTAAATGGATGTATCCGGTAACGCCTATTTTGTTGCAAATTGTATTTTTTGTACTCCAAAAAAGCGAAACAAACCCTTTTTCGATGAATACGCAACTGGGGGCCAAAGGAATACTGGCGTCATTGCACGGTTGTGTATGCATTGTTGTCTACGGCGACGCACCGACGGCGTACGTTTAAAAATAGGATGTGTGCTCCGGTCTTTATAGAGACTTAAAATTTTCTATTATACGGTCAAAATTGCAATTAGAGACTTCGAAGGTATCTCTGATTGATGGGCTAATAATTTCTCTAGAACATATGCACTGTCCAGCACAGAATAGTTATAAACTATTACTATACCTGCTTTGAATTAAGCTTCGGTTTCCTAAGAAAGCGTAGCCGTGATGTATCGTTGGGTGACGTCACTAAAACGTTGTTTATACTAACACATGGTGTTGGTTTCCTAGAGAGCGTTGTTTGTGAGCGTAACGAAAATTATCGGAGTCGCCATTTCCATGACTGTCGTCATAGCGGTCTCAAACAGTTGGGGAACGTTTTTTCTTTTGTAGCGGCAAGATTTCATTTCGTGCTCCAAACGATTCGAGCGAAGAGGAGCAAAATAACTAAACATTTTTGACTGCTATTGATTAATTCGTTTTTGTAAAATCGGGATCGTTAAACACAGAATGAAAATTTCAACGTATTTGAAGTCTGCGGAAAATTTGGCACCAGATCGATACCTTAAATGTGATTTTCTTTAAATAAATATTTAATTATTTAATAAATAATTAAATAATTGAATAATAAAACTGTTTTTGATATCGATCTGGTGTGTAGAAATTTACGCTGATTTGAAATCTGTTGAAATTTTCACTCTACCTTCAACGATCCCGAAGTTAGAAACTTTGAACTAGAGAATAAAAAAACACTTTGTTTTGTTTCTCGAATAAAATAAACCACGACAGCCGTCTGTGTTGCCCATTCTCCAACTTATTCTGTCCGTCTAAGTTGACACTAGGTATGCGACATCGATGTCGATGTTTTAAAAACATCGATGTTTTTTAAAAAACATCGATGTATTGGGGTCGATGTTTTGGTAACATCGATGTTTATACTTGTCGATGTTTTATTTTTAAATGAAAAAAGTACCGTTATAAAAATTTAAAAAGTAACCAAGCAGCATAACTTTCATAATCAGCAAATTGAACATACTTTTAGACCATAGTGAAAAAGGATGAAGGGTCTGAAAAGTAGGGATGCGACATCGATGTTTATGTTTTCAAAACATTGATGTTTTAGAAAAAAACATCGATGTATTGAAGCCGATGTCGCATCACTAGTTGCTAAACCAGTTTTAAGAAATGGGGAAACAAGTTTAAATACACTGAATTTTAAAAACATTGATGGTTTGGGGGCGATGTATTATCAACATCGATGTTTTTCTGTCGATGTCGCATCAATATTTGCTAAACCATTTTTAAAAAATGGGGGAAAATGTTTAAAGTTTAAATACACTGAATTTTAAAAACATCGATTGTCTGGGGGCGATGTATTATAAACATCGATGTTTTACTTTAGAACATCGATGTTTTGCTGTCGTTGTAGCATCACAAGTTGTTAAACCAGTTTTGAGAAATGGGGGAAAAAGTTTAAATGCACTGAATTTTAAAAACATCGATGTTTTTGGATCGATGTATTATCAACATCGATGTTTTAATTTTGAACATCGATGTTTTGCTATCGATGTCGCCTCCCTAGTTGACACCTCTGGAATGTTGTTTAGACGGCCGTCTAGTTATGCCCTCGGCATCATGACATATCACGGCTGTTAGATAACGGCTCCACTTTCTTAGGAAACCAAAGCTTTAAGTCGAGGATTGGATTTAGGGTTACGAACGAGCAAGCTGTTCCAAGCGTAAGGTAAAGCTTAAACAATAAGATGCAGTTTAAAGCTACAGCCTAAAAATGAAAAAATTTTACACGGAATAATGGAGTTCCAACCAGAACGACAGCTATTTCACTAAACAGTAAGCAAAATATAGCCATCGAACTATCTTACTTCTTCAGGATTCTTGTCGACCAGCAAGTAGTCGTAATGAGGCGTATAATGACCTCCCATACCGTAGTTGGCAATCTGAAATGCAACAGAACCCATTATTTAAAATTATTATAAATATTTACAGACATGCGATATTTAAAGCATAATTTTCCAATTTAAGATTATCTTAATTTAACAGTGTGATGATTATATGCAGTGAAAGCTAGAAATTTTCTATCTTGTCGTATTTCAAGTTGTCTGCGTGTGAAGTAAAATTGTGCGAAGAAATAACAAGCTTATGTAAGAAAACTTAATAAGCCATGTCAAAATGATCAACAAGACAATTGCTTTATTGCATTGAAAACGATTGCTCCGTTTTTCTAAACGGGGCACATGGCGTACTTGAAACTAACTGATAACAGTGTTTTGAAAAAAACATTTGTTCCGCTACAAAGAACAATTTTACCAAAAATAGAACTGGTTAACAAATTCAAATTTTAGGTGACAAATTTTGCAGAAAAACACACATACATCAATACTTATTCAAAATTGAATGAAAAAATATTAATCCATTCTGTCCACAAACTTTGTGAAATGGCAGAGAAGACGCGTTTAATTGCCATTTTGTTGCCTTAAGGTTTACTATCTCTGGACTTGGGTGTTTGTAGCGATTTGGAATTTTAAAACTGGTCTAATTAGATGTCGAAATGCTGAAAATGATCGTGTAGCGTATGTGATTTGACAATTCTTGCTATAAATTACTGCTGTTGTTAAATTATTTGCTGTAAATTACTGCTATTCTAAAATTACTTGCTGTAAATTACTGCTGTTGCGTGAAGAGTTAAAAGATCAATAGTAAATTATAATTCAGTAGAGTAGCTTTACAAGGACCTTCGATTTTGACGACTCGCTGCGATATAACGATCAATTGAGAATGCACCGACAGTTTCTCCAAAAGAAGTATCCTTTTTTTTTTAATCCAAACTACCCTAGTAAAGGTGAAAATCTTGGTAAAACAACTTTTAGTTCATATATCCTGATTCATTGGGAGTTGTTTTAGAGGCTCGACTTGTTTTTGCAGTAAATACAGATATTTTTCGTGGGTATATAGGGAGAAAGTATTAAGTGCTACAACAAATCCACAGTTGGTTTTTATTTAGATAGCAGAATTTAAACACTAAATTTTCTAATGCAGATTTGAGCAATTTCACAGAAGCAGGCTTCGTTATGAGATCTTGTCTTTTTATTTGAAGCTCGGCGATCAAGATATGTCACTTGATGCTCAGGTTTCTAATGAATTTCAATTCATTGCGCGCGCGATGCAAATAACAGCAGCAGTATTTAGCATTGGACAATATTTACAAAACAAGAACATCAGGATACCTAGAACTATGACAGTGCTTTATAAAAGCTTCCTAGACACTCAAAGTTTATTGAAAAGGGAAATAACATCAACATAGATTATGAAGTTAATAAAAATTCAGTTTATTCAATCATGATACCATACGGGATTACTATGCAATAAACGCGAACACAGCGAGCAAGAACAGACAGTTTCCGTCTAAAAGAGAACGTAACCAAAATCACTCATTTTGTGCGATGCGCAGAACAAAATTCACGATTTTTCTATTAACAGGAATGAGCCGGCATTTGTACAGGGTGGAGCGCGGTAAATTGCTTTTTTAGAATTCGCGCTGTGGCGGCGCTGTTGGTCGAATAGAGTGGAGAGTTGGCGTGGTTTATAGTGACCGACGGGAGGTTTGTATTCATCTGCTGTTCAGTTGCCATAATGCTGTAGACACGTGAGGAGCGCTCATTTTGTGTCGAAGTGTATTTCTCGAATTCCCACACGATCATTTCAGTGCAGCGTGCTTTTCGTTTGCGATTTGCAGTTTCCCCACACGGACGTGTACCTGGACGTTTTTTCTTTGAGGTTACCTGAAGTCGAAGGTGTATTGCAACCGTCCCAACACCCTGGAAAACCTACAGAACAATATTGAAGCTAAAATTGCAAGAATACCAGAAGACATGATTCAAAGAGTGCATGAGACTTTCAGAAAACGACTGCAGCAGTGTGTGGATTGTGAAGGTAGACATTTGTCAGATACATTGTTTAAAACCATGTAATTAGAAACTTCCATTATTGTCCAATATGAGAAAAATAAAAACGAAAGCTTCTAAGTGTTCGTTATTTTTTTATTTCACTCCCAAATCAGCAAATTACCGTGCTCCACCCTGTATAATGCAGCTGATGCCATCACAGATTCATCGCCAAGAATACCTTTGGGTAGATAAACAGGCAGCTTGCATCCTTTAGTGACTTTCTGAATCCAACGAACCAAAAGTATCCTTTTCCATCATTTGTATTAATTATCATTCATGCGGGTAGTTGAGTTTAAAAAATGACGAGAACACCTGCCATTTTCTGTGATCTAAGAATTAATAAAGCGTCATGATGACGAGACCGGCCGGCTTAGTTAGTTCTCAGATAGAGACACGGAGAAAGACTCCTGATGAGGCGGCAGACGGTCACTCTCGATGCAACGATGTTCCCCTGTAAATAACTCCCCCATGTACTGCAAATAAACATCTTTTACTGTTGGGGGAACGTCTCTTTCTATCCCTTTTTCAACAAACACGAGTGCTACATTTCTATTTGGACTCACCTGCACAATCTCCGCGTGCTCCTGGTCGACATCAGTGGATAAGCCTGTCACAGCCTGCACCAGGCGATACACCCTTTGCATGAGGGGGTGGTCGTGCGGCCCTACCCATGCGTTTTGGCTGGTCCTGCTCACGGACACTATCTCGCTGCCCTTGCCCGCCTGTACCATCGACCTGGCCAGCTGCAAGAGATTGAGTTGTCAGTGTTCCACATGGTAACATACGAGACATTATACAGAGACATAAAAAGGGATTTTAAGTCGTTAAGATTTGCACTAACGACAGTACGAATGAAACTTAATCAATCTTTGGTCTTGAAAAAGATTGAAACCCAGAAGTGTTCGCCACAAGTTATGAGTTGGTGGGTTGTTTTCGGGTTTTATGGGCAAAGGCCGTACTTGGCCATGACAACAATGGTGGAGGAAGAAATAATAAAAAGCAGAAGGGTAGACGAGGATAAAAAAATGAAAGGGAGGAAAGATCTCTCGGGTTTTTGATATCCGTATACACCTAACGATATGCTGCTGAGTGTGTGAGTGAGCAATACTATAGATTGATGACAATAATGATGAAATCGCCAATATCTACTACTATCAGATGATTAATCAATGGACCCCCCATCAGATGATGAACTAATGGCTGGATGTCTTCTTCCAATCCGTGGACCCATCAGATGATGGTGATATAATTCCTATACGTGCTAGGTTCCACCTAGCAGACGAAAGCAATCTTGGGTCACGTTACTACTAGTTTTGGTCACGTGATCTTGGGCACATAAAAAGGTTTCGGTTGCCTGGAATTACATGACGTTCTGACATTATTTCAAGAATTTTAGGCATAAAACACCAACTGCTAAAAGAAATCGAAAACATTAACTTCTACTTGAAGTTTCTTACAGCTAGCTTGTACAGTGATATGCACTGTTGTGAATTAGCTGTGATTTGGCTACATTTGGTGGTTTGGCGACTGTCTTAGGTAGCCATAAAATAACGTGGAAGATGCCATTGCGATATTGAACATAGAACTTACTTATTTTCTCATGGTATGGTCCATAGCGAACTTTTAGTTTATTAAACTGTACCCCGATCATGGAAGATAATTGTACCAGTGCATTGGAGCCTTTTTGTTATGTGTTCTAAGTAAATACAAAAACCAATTTGATGTTGTTGACCATTAAACATTTTTTTATCCTACGCCCAGCTCAAGGCCTTTCGGCCATACGCTGTCTTGCCGTATAATATAGCGAAGAAAGTCCTTGGGGAGAAGTATCCCTGATGTCAATGTCCTGTAAAATAGAGCACTCCGCAAGGTGGTGTCTGTTCATAAGACCATCGCAACAAAGCGGACAGATCGGGGAGATAGCCACACCAATCCTGTGTAGGTGCTGCTGGAGATAGTCGTGTCCGGTTAACAAGCGAAAACAGGCCACTCCCATCCCTCTTGGTAGATCAGTAGGGATTTTCCCCTTATTACTCAATAGGCAACCCCAACTCCTTTCCTGTATATCCCTCTGGTACTGCAGAGGGATATATAAATGGAAGTGGTAAGGTCATTAAACATGAGCCTTACCTCTTCCATTCCAACAATCGACAGTATTGACATTTGAGAAAGCGAGTTGAGTACATACAAAAACAAATCAATAAGGGGGAGCTTTTACCTTGGGTTCTGCAATCTGCTTCAAGAGGTCAGTCTGCGCATGCGTGAGGAGGTCGTGATACACCACCACGTAAGGATTCAGTCCCCTCTCCTCGATCCTCAGAGGACGCAGCAGAAGGTACGGGTGCTTGCGGTTGTCCAAGTGGCACATGAGTTTGGATTCATCCTGTGAAGACTACAGGAAAGAAAGCGCTGTCAGTGGATACATTCAAACGCAGTCAAAAGTTATGCTAGAAATTTAATTATGATATTTGAACCCTTTCTCAGCTTTCCAACAAAAAGAATTCAAGGAGTGGCCACCAGAGGGCGGTATGAGCCATTAAGAAACGTACTGGCATCAGTGGAGTCGTGAGTACGACTAGTGATGATCATGTGTGTGTGTGTTGTGTTATTTGAGAGCACGGTGATGTACCATTCTGCTGGATTGTATTATCTGTCCTGTTCATCAACCAATTAAATTAACTAGCAAATGGCAACTTAAAATATGCCCAAGATGTCCATTCACATCTGCATCAACTCATGTGCTTTTTTATGGATCCTCATCCCCCAACTCGCCAGAAGGCTTAGAGTCCCATAATAGGGGACTGGAAGATTTATTAATTACATCGTAGCATTTTAGAAAAAGCATCAAAATACAAGAAAGAAATATCAATACAAAAAGTGACCTGATTTCAAAACACAGAAACAAGAACATTAAAACAAACCGCATTACATGCAGTGAAACATCGAATAATGAATAAATATCACGACAGAAATCGAGTGCTTAGACAAAACATAAAATCAAAGACTAAAGAGTTAAAACTATTACAAACTTTTAAATAAAAACATTTTTTTTTAAGTTAAAAGTTTTGAAGTTTAATATTCAAAAAATCTCCAATGACAAAGACATAAAAGAACCAAATTTAAAATACACAGCAACACAAAATGGCAAAAAAACAGCCCTGGGAACAGACACTGGAGGTTCAGAGGGCAAACCAACTATAAGGCAACTCGGGCTGGGGCGTCATCAAAGGCATGAGGCAGAAGAAGTAACAAAATACGAAGTTGAAGAAATAAGATCAAGAGCAAGAAATGAGTTTAAAATATAATACGTTGAAATTCCAAGTGATTCAAGTAGCTCTGAGGGGGGAGGGGGCAGCTATTCCGCCACGTCCTCAATCACTCGCACAGATTTTGGGCGACACCCTCGAGCAGGGAAGGTTTATTGTTATTGGCAGGGTTGGTTAGGAGATGACGCCTAGTGTGCGTGCACGTGAAGAGGTAATGGTCGGCATCACTCACCATCCCACAAGAGCAGGGATCCGAATCTTTCAGCCCGAATTTGCAGATGTGCTTGGAGAAAAGTGTACACTTATCAGTTGAATCCTGCACATGTGGACATAGAAGGAAATCCAGCTGTAAGACCCATGGACAAAGGAAGCCAGATCATCAGTTGCTGAACAAACCCTAATAACTCTTACTAATGCTAATGCTTTGGTAAAATTAAAACTGGTACCACGAAAAATTCAAATAAAACAACACATTTGTGAAATTAACGCCGATAGAAAAACCATCACACTATCCAGATTTAAAGCAGGACATTTTAAAGGCATGAAAATTAAATATGATGGAACCAGACAGTATATAGACATTGTAACAACTGTCTGGGCGTTGAACTCACACCTCATCCTATATTTGTCAGCACTGCAATAGTATCTGCTCTTTCAAGCCACCTGTTATCATCCAGAAGAATAACTTTACAGCAAGAAAATAATCGACATCTTCAAAGCTGTGCAAAACATACAAGGCTACATCTCAGAAATGGACATAACAACTAATTCATATTTTGGTTTGTCCGCTAATCTAAAATTATTGCCTGGGCACTTACGCAAACACCACGTTGATGCAAGATGCGTTCATCCTGCAACAACATAAACGAAGATACAGTTTAAATACAGCAAACTAAACTTGGGTGTCCATCTCTACTATTATAAAAGGAAGTGTTTGTCTGTATACGGTGTGTACTGTTCTGACGAATCTATGGCACTTACAATAATGAAATTTGGCTCACAGGGAGTCCGATTTTTTTGCAATTTCTGAGTCCACCCTGAATTTTTAAATTTAATCTAGAACATTTTAAACTTAATTTATTAGTTTTTTCATCTTTCTTTATTCTCTTCGGAATGTGACGTCTTTTAAATAGGCGAGGATTTTGCGATTTTCGACCTCACAAGCGTTTTACGTTCAAAACCCTTGGGAACCATGCCAAGTTTTCCGATTCTAGCATGTTTTGATTTACGTTGTTGATTAGTATGACTTTCTTGCTAGCGATTTCACCTTTGTCACTAACAAAGACTATTTGAGGTTTTCTATCTTCGCGATCGAAAAAGGTAAAATAAAAATTTCAAAGAATATAAAATCTGCGGTACTCTTTTTTAAAATTGCTTGATATTTTTGGAATGTTTTCAGTTTCAGTAAGATCTAATGTGTCCAGCAAGGTTTTTAAATTTTAATCTAAAATATTTTAAAATTAATTTATTGGCATTACGGCGTTGCCTGTTGTGTTGGTCTGCGAAACAAACCAGTATTGGAATAAAGGCGGCTCATTCATTGCGTAATTCTTCACAAGTAGCTGTCCTTTCGCCTTTTGTTGTGCAGGAGACCGAGAAGTGAAGTATCGAGTAGGTAGGTATTTTAATTAATATCGTACTGGAGCAGCACGACGTGCTATTGACGACGGTCCGGGGTCAATCCCCCAAAGGAAAGATCCGAGAACGACACCGAGTAATTTTGAACCACGGCCACACACCCGAGCTGACACCCCACTCTCCAAACTTCAACACCACGCCAACGTGAGGATATTTGAGGCCACGACAGATTTAACGTGCACCAGCCCCCTTTTCACACGAAGGTCTTTGATTGGATTCCAACTCGAAACCCTCCTGTTGCTGAACCGTTACTCTTCCAACCTGGCTACCGTGGCTCAGGTTAAAAAGGGTCGGGCTTGTAAAAGAACAGATTGCACTATTTCGTACTATTGAATAACATTGAGTAGTCCAAACTATTGCTCCGCACTGTTAAGCCTCAATGAATGCAAAATGTTTCTTTTTTAACTTTTTCCTTGAGCTTCGGCCGACCAACCGGTATAGTGGTTAAGGTGTTAGCCTCTGGATCGGAAGGTTCCTGGTTCGAATCCGGGTCCGGGCATGGATGTTTGTAAACGTATGGTGTAGAGGCGGCTGGTGCACCTTAAATCTGTCGTGGCCGAAAGTCCTCACGTTGGGTTGGCGTGGAAGTTTGGAGAGTGGGGTGCCAGCTCAGGTGTTGCTTCGTCATCTGACCGTGGTTCAAAATGACGAGGTGTTGTCCTCGGTTCTTTCCCTTAAGGGACTGATCCCGGACCGTCGTCAATAGCCCGTTGTGTTGCTCTAGTACGACGTTAACTAAAATTACCATTACCTTGAGCTTCGTTCATAAATCTCGTGTAGCAAAAAATGACACAAATAGCAAAAGGTTTCGAAATGTTAACTGCTATAAATGTTGGAAGATAGTAGATTGCAAGCATGTAGAGGTTGTGAAATGTGATACGTCTGGTGTCCTGATACCCCGTTCCTTTCACATGACGATCGCATTTTTAAAAATTCAATCGCCTTCCAGAATTATTTTCCTTTGATTGGCATATTCTATTCACATTCGTTTGATCTGATTAAAAATAAAAATTTCAGCGTTTTGTGCCGATCTTGCATCCTTTATGGTAAAAAGCTTATGGGTGTATATTTTCCAAACAGCAATGCCTTATAAGTACAAAGTGGAAAGAAAACGAAAATAATATATGAACTAAACAAATTCGGAAAAAAGCAAGTGCAGGAATATTTTGTGTCCGAATTCTTGGCGTCGCCTGTTTCCAGACTTCTAACAGGCCACGACTTTTTTCATAAAAGTCTACACTTGTCTGGACTTGCCCGTCTGACCCCTTTATGGTCACTCTGGTCCAGAGTTGCTCGTCTCGGTTTAGAGGAGTCCTCTTTTAAAGAAAACAATTATTTTCTACTGGACCACTTATTTTTAAGTGTGACGAAATATGAAAGAGGATGATATAGAAAAAAGATGACTTTGGGATGAAAAAAAAACCAATAAAACCAAAATTGGGGATGGTAGTGTTACATCGCAGACACCGCCACTGACCTTTGATTCCAAATTCCTGAAACATATGCCCGAGCCCTGCTGATGAATGTCGCTGTCCCGTTTGTTTTGGGGTGCCAGTGATTTGTGGCTGGCGGAATGAGGGGTCTGCCGACAAAGGCAGATCCGTTGCAGAACTCGAGGGAAGCGGTGGTTTTTGTTTTTGCGGTGCTCGTTGATGAGGCCGCGGCTGTTGAGTTTTGGCCTGTTTCGCACCACCCATGTCATAGGGATGCAAAACTCTAGTGTACAAAGTGTACAGATAATTCTTTGCAAAATAAATGCAAGTTATTTTTAAACTAGGCTGTTTCATTTTGTAGAAAGGCACACCACTCAGCCCACTATGTTACAGTAGTTGTTTGTTGTTTCTTATGCCTACACTGGCAGACCGGAGGAGTGCCAGGCCCGTCGAAGACGGCAAGAGGCGAGGGGGGTGCGCCTTCCATGTTATTGAGCCCCATTGGGAGGAAGTCCGACTTAGCTCGACATACATGACACATCCGTTTTACAGGAAGGTCCCTTTCATACATCCATTCACTCACACATATCGTAATTTAGATCCCAATCAGAGGCCGATAACCCCCTGATCAGGTACCCCCAGAGGTATTGATTTGGTATGGGAACATGGGGGACTTTGTGACCACGACCTATTTAACGTGCCCCAGTCACCATTAGTGAACACGGCGGTCTTTAGCCAGGTAGAAGCGCCGATCTCGCAATCACCAGAATTGTAGACTCCGCCGAGGACAGAACCCACAACCCTTCTGATGCGAGCCCGACGCTCTACTGACTGAGCTACCGCGGCTCGTTACAGTAGTAATACTGAATACTGTTGGTGATGTGAAGAAGTGGAAGACGACGGGAGTTGTGTGGGACACGAACTGAACACGGTGGTCGTCCCCGTAAACTGACCGAATGGGATCGGCGGGTCCTGAAGCATGAGGTTCGTAAAAACCGCAAGAAACCACTCCAAATCATCAATGATTTTCAACATGAAGCAGGGGTTACGGTGCACCCCAATACTTTGAGGAAAGAACAGCTTGCTTTCATTATCCACGGATGTGTAGCCGCAAACATCACCCCATCCAACAAAGCCGGCCGACTCGCTTGGTGTGTGCAACGTCGCAACTGAACTGGACCACTGGAAAACTGTTTATGGAGCGACGAGTCACCCTACATGCTCTTCCAGTGTCGGATGGGCGAGCTTGGGTTTGGCGACTGCCTGACGAACGTCTGTTACCCGAGTGCATCGTTCCAACTGTCAATTTCGGTGGTGGTGGTGTACTTGTTTGGGGGTGTTTTTCGTGATATAGCCTATGACCTTTACATGTTGTTGAACGCCGATGCCTACATGAGCATTTTGGAAAATCAGGTTCATCCTGCGCTCTGGCAATTTTTTGGAATGGACGAATGTTACTTCCATGACGACAACGCTTCATGTCATGTTGCAGCCTCTATCGATCAGTGGTATCGAGATATGGACGTAAAACGTCTTCCCTGGCCTGCTCAGTCCCGAACTAAATCCCATAGAACATTTGTGGGACGCGTTAGAGCGATGCTTACGGACCAGGGAACCCCGTCCTAAATCTACAGCTGAGCTGGCGACATTCTTACAGCTAGAATGGACACAAATACCCATAGTTGTGTATCAAAATCTGTCAATTTTATGGAATGGACGAATGTTACTTCCAGGACGACAACGCTCCATGTCATATGGCAGCCTCTGTCAAGCAGTGGCCTGCTCAGAGTGCCGACCTAAACCCCATAGAACATTTATGTGACGAGTTATAGCGACGCTTACGGACCAGGGAGTCATGTCCGAAATCTACAGTTGAGCAGGCGACATTCTTGCAGCAGAAATGGACACAATGTATCAAAACCTTGTTGAAAATGTGCCCAGAAGGGTTACTAGTGTAATTGCAGCACCTGGGGACCATCCCCTTATTAATACATGCATTCTTTCCCTTATGCCATCACATCTTGCTGTCCGGTTCATTATTGTAGGGTAGTGTATATTAAAAGAATGAGTCTCGAATTGTGAAATGTTAGTTAATTAGCGGCAGTTAGATTAACCGCCAAACAGCGATAAACTACGTTTTAAGGTCACCGATATGTGTCATGCGAGAGCATTTGGGTTACGCGACGTTAATATCTCGGTCTTCCGTCTCATTTGTTCACACTGAAAATCCCTCTGAATCCATTTTTCGAGATTCGCACGAGATAACATAAACACACATAAACGAGATTCAGATTCCATTCACTTACGATGAGTCTCTCTCCCCTGCAGAGTGCCATGTAGTTGGCTTGTTCTTCCTCGACCGTTATTTCGCCACCTAGTCTCGGCCGCTCGCGCAAACTCAGCACCGCCGCCCGGTTGGAACTCAAGTTTCCCTTCAGAGGGTAGCCGAAAGTGTCGTAGTCGCTGACTGGAGGAGAGAAAATGAAGTGTCATTACAACCCCGTTACGGGGATGGTTGGAACAGATTGTAATTAAAAGCACCTATTGACTCGTATATTGTTGGTTTGAAGCAGAAACTCATTAACTGACAAATAAATTTATGCACTCTACATCTGTTCATAAAACTATTAGGTTTCTTGTCAACACGAAAAAAGTTTTAGCATTTTAAAAAAGTTATATACATGCGAATTCTGGAATATTCTGTCAGGAAGACTTGTGCGTCAGTCATGTGAAAAAAGGGTTACGCAACCAGACCGATTGTTGCGTCATCTACACCTTCCAGACCCTAGCAACAACGTATTTCCTGTCAGCAGGTCAGCCATTGGAAGAGAGTAACTAATTCGGTGCCAGCCAGCGGTTGTGGAGTAAACATACGCGCAGGAGAAGGAGGAGAGCTCGAGAAAGATGAGGATGGAGTTCGCAGGAACTGGCTAATAATTATCTAATTAGTATTTATATTGTCATTTGTAAATATTCATTCGTCAGTAAATTGTTAAATCTCGACAGATAAATTGTTTAAAAGGATGAGAGCTCTCGTCTTTAATCCATCAAAACCAAAGGACGGGACAACTCGTTCATAATACTTATGATTACGTACTTCTCATCTTCATGAAAATAAGCATTTAACGTATTTTAGATAATGTCTGTTAATGAGTTTCTGCTCCAAGTTGACAATATGTGTTTTCCGAAACAGATAAGATCATAAGGTAACAATAAATAATTAAAAAAATTTATTTTGAAGTACGAGATATACCTCGTCATTAGAAACAAGAACAGACCAGATCTTGAAGTGCGATATACCTCGTCATTAGAAACAAGAACGGACCAGATCTTGAAGTACGAAAAACCTCGTCATTATAAACAAGAACATACCAGATCTTGATGTACAAAATATCTCGTCATTAGAAACAACAACAGACCATATCATGATGTAAGAGATACCTCGTTATTAGAAATAAGAACAGACCAGATCTTGATGCAGGAGATACCTCGTTATTAGAAACAAGAACAGACCAAATCTTTATGTACGATATACCTCGTCATTAGAAACAAGAACATACCAGATCCTAATGTACGATATACCTCGTCATTAGAAACAAAAACAGGCCATACCTTGAAGTACGATATACCTCGTTGATTTAGACTTGAGTTTTATTTGAAATCCGGCGATATGCTAAGTGCTATACGACTTTTGAGGCTCGATTTCTCTTAGCTTGTCGCTATAAAAATTCACAGAAATCTCAGCAAGTATTGTTTTTCCATACAGATGTCATTTGTAGTAACTTTGGCCCACTTTCCGAATTTTATCTCATTGTAGTTTATACATTCTCATTCACATTGTTTCTCACTGAAATTATTGATGTAGAATAAAGAATAGGATCTTGTCACTATCTTTCAAAAAAATTTCTTTTTTATACAAAAATATAAGAAATTTAAGGGGAACAGAGTCACAGCTGAATTGGATTGTGTGTGTGACATTGCCCTACTTCTTATTCTTCAACTTTTGCTAGGTATTCGAGCAAAATTTAAAATGCTTTTACTGTTGCATTTGAATCCCGTATGCAAATGATAAATTACATATGCAAACACGTCGTCGGGTCAATGCAAAAGAAAGAACGCCATTTTACCTTTTTTGAAGTAAGCAATTTCTCGCATAAATGTGTGTAGTATGTTCCCCGTGAAAATAAGATAGTATTGAATAATAAGATCCTATCAACTGTGAGCTCTACTTGATCCTATCAAGTACATGCGACGCATAAATAGTTTACATCTCCTTATTATACGTGTGTGAAAGTGTACTACGAAAAGAAAATCAGTGGATCTAAGCGCGGCTTCTCTGACCAAGCCGACACACAAAGCAGACAAATTCAAGAATTCCTTAATTTGAGAACATGAAATTCCTTTGAAGTGATCAACTGTCCATAACTAACCTTAGAAGTACTATTCCAGCACTCCATTTGACATTACATCTGTCATAAAGTACTGGGCACTTGAAACAAACCCCCTTCATCTGACGTTACATTGACATTACGATCTCCTAAATCTCAAACCCCTTGAGAACGCTCAATATTCCATCGACAGGTGGTTTTCGGCCTGTCTGGAAGAGGCCAGAGACCCTTGAGAACTGAGAGCGAGTGGACGCGCTTACTACTCTGCCGAACCCTTCTTGTCACGAAATATACTCTATAACAAAAAAAATCGTCGCACCAAGAAGGAATTGTCCAGGAGTTGTGCCGGGCTCGAACAACTTGAAACGGCGCTGACTGGGAACGTAAGTCTTTAGTGACGAGTCCCGTTTTCAACTGTGTTCTGACGATAGACGTGTTAGGAGACTTCCAGGGCAGCGTGTGGATCCTGCCTTTACTATCATACGTCACACATGCGCGCAACAGGGCGTTATGGTCTGGGGTTCTATCTCCTTTGATAGCTGGACCCCTTTGGTAGTCATTTCTAGCACACTTACAGCACAGCGGTACGTAGACGACATTCTACGACCGGTTGTATTACCGTTCCTTTTGCGACTCGCCGGATTTACTTTTAAACAAGATAATGCCCAGCCGCACACAGCACATGTTGCTATGAATTGTCTTCAAGCTTTCCCAACACTTCCGTGGCCAGCTAGGTCTCCTGATCTCTCTCCCATAGAGCACATTTGGGAGTTATGAGAAGGCGATTGCAACCATCCCGGAATGTTGACCCTTTAGCCGGACAGTTGGAGACAATTTGGCAAGAAATTCCGCAGGACGCCATCCTGGAAATTTTTCAGACTATGCCACGCCGGGCAACAGCTTTTATCCAGGCCAGAGGTGGACCAACGCCTTATTAACTTTCTCCCTTTCTAACGGTAAAATTCTGAAATAAATCCTTCAATTGTTCTGAAATTTTAATCGCTTGTTTCTCTATGTATGTTCTTCACACCCACCTATTTTTATCGCAATCGGACAACTTCTTCTTGGTGCGTCGATTTCTTTGTTATAGAGTGTATCTGTAAATTTCCTGTAAATATCTGCTAAGCTGTAGCATGTTGGAATAAATGTCGTAGTGGTGAAACCCCAATATCTGGTTCTATTGATCTACCAATTCATTTCTGTCTCCACACCATTTCATCTGGTACAGAGGGTACGTCTGCGCTAGCAACCTTATAATAGTAGGTGGCGCAGGTTCGATTCTTGTCAAGTGCATTCATCCGTGGGTGAATTTCTCTCTTCTCTGTCAGTAAAACTTTCATCATGTGTGACAATTACGTGACGTTGTTTGTCTTGTGCCTGGCGCAGTATAGCCAACTATGACCCTTGCGACATAAAACCCCAAAACCTTGCAGTAACCCAACGAAAAGTTACCTTACGAAATGCATAAATTTCGTAGAAAAAAAATTCAATAAATCTATAAATTCTAAAGTGTAAAAACATTAACAAAACAGGTCATGCAACACAACATTAGATCGCACGTAATTTTTCAAATAAACCATGATATTCGTCTTATTTTATTTTAAATGTAAATGGTGCTTTAAAGAAAAATATAGTACTGTTGCCACTTCCCTACAGAAGGAATCCGTTTGGTTCAGTTACGAAAAGGTAGCCTAAAATATAAGCTGATCGGGTAGGTAGGTATTTAATTAACGTCACACTGCAGCAACACGACTGGCTATTGGCGACGGACCGGAATCAGCTCCCGAAGCGAAATATCCGAGGACAACCCGTAACTTTGAACCACGGTCAGATGACGAGGTCAACATCTGAGCTGGCATCCCACTCTCCAAATTTAAACACCACGCCAACGTGATGACATTGGAGGCCACGACAGATTTAACGTTCCCCTTTGTACACGAAGACCCTTTGATTGGATTTGAAGTGGCAACCCTCCGGATACTATTCCGGAACTCTTCCAACCGGGCTACCCCTGCCCCATAATCTACTCAGACATTTAAAACAATAAATTACTGATTGACATAGTGTAAGCCATTCAGCTCTTTTCAGAAATTTTAGGCACCAGACCTCAAAATGATTTATATATTCTTTGACAATCAAGAGATGAATAAAAACCACTTACGCAAAAGATCCGTTCGATCGAAGAGCTTGTCGTGCTATAGAAATAAAGTAAAAAATAACTAATTAGTTTACAATCTTTACAAACAATCGTTAACAAGTTTGATAAACAAGGATATCCTTAATCTGATAATATGATCTGAATGACAAAAAAACTTAAGGGGGTCCGGGACTTTTCTCAAATTTTTTAAAAACTTTTGGAAAAATTTTGTATTGTGATTTTGCTTATTAGTTAGATGGGTAATCAGTACAAAAAAAATTCAAAATTAATTAATAAAAATTTTTTTAATGTGTCCAGGACCCCCTTAATCGTTGTTATAGAAATATTACGAAAAATGATATTAAAATTTTCCTGAATATTGCGATCCTTGTCAACAAGAAAGGAAAACATGCAAGAAAAGTGTTGGTAAACCTATGTTTTTTTGACATATGAACTCAAGATGTCAAGTAGACCTAATATATTTTCAATCACAAAATAATGGAAACTATAAATTTGTTTTAGTTTATCAAAGACCATCTTACTACGTTTGTTGTTTTAAGACCTATTCAAACAAAGAGAGTAGAAGTTGTATTATAGCTGCTTGATATATTCTTGTTGTTTGAAGCCCCATGTATATTAGTCAGAAAAGGGAAGATTATTTTGTAAATAGACTTATTGGTGGAGGGGGGGGGACTTAAAAGTAACCTGGCCACAGAACTTTAGATCGTGCATGGCAAACCAAGGCATTGCCAAAGCCGAGGCAGTTTTGAGAGCTCTAATCAAGAGACAGAGAACATGTTGACGACATGGATGTAAGAAAACCAGTGCACTTCCTGGAGTAATGGGCTAAAATGTATTCAGTTCATGAAAAACCGAGCTTTTTACTCTGGTATTTAAAGGTCTCCTTACGAGGCGAAGTTGGGTCGTGCAGCTAGAATCAGACACTCAACAACTCCTATTCCGAAGGAAGCATTTTATTCACTGGATGACGAAGATCAATTACAAGAATCTTTGACTGCAATGAGTACTTCGTCTCAACCTGATGATGAGGTGCTGGTTGAAAAAGCAAGGTTAAATAATGCGATTAGTAAAGTACTAGGGGGCCTGCCCCCTGGTCGCTAACGCTCGCCAACCCCCGGAGGATTGCTTCGCAATCCTCATTGGTTCGCTGCGCGAACGTATGCTCGCTTCGCTCGCCTCAATGAAGACATGTGTCCTAGCAGAAGGGATTGTTTACAAAGTATGTTACTAAAAAAATGTTTTTCAAATCTAAATTTGCTGTATTACAGAAAAAATATATACAGTATCTCTAAAATCAGAATTCAAATGAAAACTTTGTGCAAATTTTGACTCGAAATGTGAGCGTTGCTTTGGAAATTGAATATCCAGCATGTTGTTTGTGTGTACATTTTCCCAGCACTCAAACGACCCACACTTTTTCATTGAGTTTGTTGCCGAAAGTTGTAGTGCTAGCGTCTTGTTGAATTATAATTGTTGACCCTAAAAAGGACCGTTTTTTAAATGGCCCTGAAAAGATCCTCCGCTTTTTTTGATTTCTATTATCAACTAAGTGCAACAGCTCATTAAAATTTCCTTTTTTTTTTTCAATAAAATTTCATCCGATAACGCTATAAATTCAATCGATGCGCGAGACTTCGCGATAAACAATCAATCGTACAGTGTTGCCAAAAGGCGATAACAAATAACGTCTTTTTTGCGTGCCACGTAAGAGAATTATATATATAGATGTATAGTTTGTTCATAAGAATGCAGTGAAAACGTAGTTTGTTCAAAATGTAATGAGCCTGTCGACATATGTTTAGAATCAGTGGTGTGGTTGTAAACTAAGCAATGCCGGAAACGATCTGACCTGTGTGGTATTGTTGGGAGGAGGGATGATTGACAGATTAGAGCGGTATTTTACAATTTTTCTTATTTATTTCTCGTAAAAAATCTAAGCAGTGCCGAAACGGCGTTCCGGCTCTACAACACCTCTGTTAAGGAGACTTTTGGCGGACAAAGTTGTACAAATCTGCAAATTGTGTTTTACTGAACTGAATGTTTAGAGGGAAAGAGAAAATGAAAGAATGTTTGGAAATTCAAGCTAAGATGAAATTGAGGCTATTCCTGTTGTTTGAAGCCCCATGTATACTAGTCAGAAAAGGGAAGAGTATTTTGTAATAGACTTAATTATTGCTATTTCTAGTCGCGTCGACCAAAAAATTGCTGCCGCATAAAATGTATAAGGTACTTACACTGCGATTGATTAATCGTTGAATTAGAACAGTTTTCCCAATGGATGTCACTGAAAATACTTGTTCGATCGCTCTTTTGCTTCGGGAGAGAAGTAAACGGAGGAAGCATCGTTAGTGGTTACATCCAGCAAGTCAAAGATTATTGAAAGATCAGTTTTACAAGTTATTTGAAGATTTAAGTGAGCACCTTGGCAAAGTTTTCCCAGTATTACCGAATGACAAAAACTAGTTTCAATGAATTGTTGGGAATAATTGGTCCATGAATAACAATCTTCAATTTCTTTAAATTCCTCTTTTCAATTTTGTTTAATGAGTAACTCAGTATCAATGACTATTAATATTCGTCCAACATCACCTCCGGGAGATGCGTTGTCAGACATTTTATACAAGTATTTGCAGTGTTTTAAACAGAGATTAGAACAAGACTACTTTAGAACTGCGACTAAATATATCGCAAGTGGATACATGTCCATGTCTGTCTGTGTGATTCATTGGGTAGAGCGACTCGCAGCGAAAATAGGACCGGTTGCAATTTTTTATTCGCTGTGATTGTTGAGTCACAAGTGTGTGCACTTGTATTTGAAACAATGAGTTTAATTTTTACGACTGAAAAATCGTACGACTAGAAATCGCAAGTGGAGGCCTAGCCTAATGTCAGATAAATTTCATTATGAAACCTCTGTAGATCTTACAGTCCAATATCTCAGTACCTGATCTGGACAGATCAAGAGGTGAAGGTAGATCTATTTTTGCTGCTATCATGAAAATAACCGAAGAAGGATCTTTTCAATTGGAACAAGAAACGACCTCATAAAAAAGCTATATTTCAAATACCAGTTCAGCGTCCGTGAACAAAAACTATTAAGGATCGAAGAAGAGCCGGATAAAGAGATTCCGATCGCTGTCTACAGCTTAAAGTTTAGGTACCGGACATGGATTTAAACAATGTTCATGTAAAATGCAGTGTGTCAACAAAAAATATATTTGTTTTAGAAATAATGTATGCGACTCCAAATATCATTTTAGTAATACCTGTTGTAATAAATATGATTTTATTGTGTTGTGTATAAATAACTTTTTGTATGCTGCATAATTCAGTCAAACTTTTTATTTTACACTTAAAGTGTCTATCATTAGTTAATTTATAGAATAACTAGTTAAAGTGAGGAATTATTTATATCTTACATTTTTTAACTGATTTGATCAGCTATTTCATGAAATAACTGAATTATACCCTTTAACGGTAGCATTTTTTCACAAGCATATTAAAAAGCAGTTAAAATAATTTAAATTTAGTCAACCATTTAATAGTTACAGTTAATACAAATAAAATAAACATCTCAAACCATTTAGGCAACATAAAAATCCATATTAAAAAGTGAGGACATTTTAAATATGTTCTTAACCATACCATTACTTTCTGGAGACAATGAGAAATACTCCATCCAAATACCATTTCTGTGCAAGTTTTTTTCTAATTTTAGCTTTTAAAGGTTTGTTGTCAGATAATACTGTAGTTGGTACTCAAAGTCTACATGTGACGCTACGTCATACCTCAACAACTACCAACCTTTCATAGAGGCAGACGGAGCACGTACAAGCAGCTTCGTGTTATTACTCCCGATAGGTAGGAAGGTATTTTAATTAACGTCGCACTGAAGCAACACAACTGGCTATTGGAGACGGTCTGGTATCAACCCCGAATGGAATGATCCGAGAACAACAACTCCAAATTTTGAACCACGGTCAGATGGCGAGGCCACACCGGAGCTGGTACTCCATTCTCCAAACTTCCACAGCACGTCAACATGAAGACATTTGAGGCCACAAGAGATTTAACGTGCACCAGACCCCTTTGTACACGACGTTCTTTGGTTGAATTCGCAACCCTCTGGTTGCTAATGCGTTACTCTTCCAACTGAGCTACCCGATAGCATGGTTTGAAGGTCACCTGGTGTTGAAGGAAAGCACGAAATATTTAAGGGGTTGGGCCAAGAGACGAGGAAATGAAAAACACTCTTTTCCGCTTCGATAGCCAATCCACTCAAAACTATTTCCAAGCTCACGTGATCTATATATATGAGATCTTACAACAGCAAACTCCATGCTCCGCCTATTTCATAAGACGGTCGGTGTCTGTGGATGGAAAGAAGTAAATCATGGGGAAAACCAGAACTTCATACACATTTATTCAGATTTACGAGCAAGCATCCTACTCGAAAGCCCGGGAGCAGAAAGTGCTTTAAACTGTGCCATACGTCACAGAACAGACAAAGTCTTTGTAGAACAATTTTTCCTTAATTTTATCAAAATTTTGACCATTTTTTTTTCAATCGTAAGTTACGATATTCTGCAGTGCATACCGCGTTCCTTGGCACACCTTTTTTTCGTTTCTAGCTACGGAACAAAATCCCTACTCCGCCCAAATTACCCCAACACTTTATATATGTATAACACATCTTCTATGTCAATGACAAAATATTTAACTTCAAAAGTGATCGACAGAATTCCATATTCTCATAGTATGCCTTGGGTTTAAATAAAGAAGTTAATTAATTTGGATGTTTTACTATAAATATGTTATACATATTTAGACGATAATTGTGTTTTACGTCTGTATTTAATTTTACTGTAATTTTCAAAGTTCGGACAAAATTGCTGCAGAACAATTGCAATTGCTTGGAGTTGTGTTGCAGAACACTGAAAATAATTCTGCACCTGGTCTTAAAAGCTAAAAACGTTCTTAAGACCATTTTTTCATTTGCTGGAATTCATGATTGATGCAAATAACAGGGATAAACCAGCGTCAATTTCTAAATTTCGTGTGAAGATTTTATGGCATGCAAAACTGTAGATGGTAATGCTGATTTTACGACAATGCAAATCCGTGCTTCCATGCCATTTCCTTCGAATCCTTTATCGTTCTTTTAGTAAGCGAAATCATGATACGTTTGACCCTCTTCCTTTCTCATTCTACTGTATTCCTGAACGAACTGAAAGTGCTTTTCATTGTTCAATACAGATCACAACGTCTGGCAGAGAGGCCTTCTGCTTTTGTTATGCAAACTGAGTGCACAGACTGAGTGTCCAACAGCCTTTTATGACCATCGTGTTAAACACTTATCGCCCATCATGCCGCAACAGGATCATAATTACGTTTTTCACTAGTGACACACAGAAATACTCATATCACACAAAGAACAGTGCATATAAAACAGAATTTAAAGTGAAAACAGTTGTATGCAGTTTGACTGGATTTATTTACCTTTTCAACCAGTGATGTGGTTATGGGTACATAAGATACCCTAAATCTGTTGATCTCTTCGCAAAAAAATATTTTTGTGTTAGTTCTTTAAATAAAATAAGTTATTTTAAATAAAATCAGTATCTACGAAATGGGAAGGTATAAAACAGCGCTTCATAAGGAACAACATTGCCTGACCATGGTTCAAAATGACGAGGTGAATAAAGATCGTGAAAGAAAAAAAATTGTTAAGGATTTTGAGGAGGCTTATTTAATTTAATTTATCAAAACCGTCCCGCCAGGCATACGGTGTAGTTTTGGGTTGTGAGCAACCCCGCACAGCACATGCGTTGCCGCCTATATTTCTCAATATTACAATGTATTCTACAATTCTACAATACTATTACACTTACTATCATGGGATGGGCTATAAAAGGTCTTCTAGTCGTATTTCAAGAAGTCGATTGGCTATTATCTTAAGACCTTGTCTTGACTTTTCACTTCTCCATAGTAGTTTTCCTTCTACTTTTTTGTGGTCACGGGGAAATAGGTTTTTTCTTATGTTTTCCCACTATACTGCCAGTTGTACCGCTCTAAACGCGGCTTCTTTGATTAAGCAGACACAAAGCAGATGTATTCCAGAATTCCCTAACTGGAGATCATAAAACTCCTTTCAAGTGATCAACTGTCCATAACTAACCCTAGAAGTACTATTCCACCACTCCATTTGACATTACATCGGTCATAAATTTCTAAGCACTTGAAACAAACCCTCTTCATCTGACGTTACACTGACATCCCGATCTCATCAATCTCCTTGAGAACACTCGAAATTCCATAGACATCTGGTTTTTTCCGTTCAAAGGCGTCCTGCAAGACGTTACAAATTTTCCACAGAGACTATCGAGACCTGATAGCGAGAACAAGCTCGCTTACTTGCCGTACCCTTCTTGTCCCAAAAACTTCTGTAAACTTGCTGTACATAGCTGCTAAACTGTAATAAATGTTGTAGTGTTGAAACCAAAGATCTTATTCCTTTACGCTACCATTTCATTTCTGTCACCACACCATTTCATTCGGTACACCACAGTTAGCAGTCGTAAATTAAGTGGTCAACACTTTGAATTCCTTCTCCACATTCATATTTGTCTTCCTTATTGAATAAACGTCCCTGGTGCTGTCCAAATTCGCCGTGACCAGTGATAAATTGATTGATCTCAAAAGATCCTAGAAGTCTCGTCTGTGATATGCCCTTGTATTCTGTATAGACTACTCTTCCCTTCTCTGAGTAGTCCCATCGCCTTTGTCACATCCCTTCTGCATCTTTGTTAATTTGTTTCCGGATGTATTCCTTGTCCATTTGTTGTGCCTTGTCGATGTACTGTTTTTCTGTTGTTTCCTTTGCCAGAGCATCCGCCCTCTCCTTGCCCTCATGGCCTGCGTGGGTTTTAATAAATTTTAGGTTTACAACCCCTGAGTAATTCTTTATTTGATGTTTCATATTGCAAATATATCTATCACTGTTGGTAATAAATTGAGGAAGGTTATAGGATAACACCTATTAAGTACGTTTTTTTGGGCAGAAAAGGTCGGTTGTCTCACGTCCATCTCAAGTGTTGTGATGGTCGGCAATCAAAGAGAAACAGACATTTCGAGTGAGCAGGTTTATTTTACACCATGGTTAGCCAAAGCAGGAAAGTTCAATAAGTGAAAATAAAAATACCTATTAGGAATCAATGGCTATAGCAGGGCTCGAAATACCCGGGTGCACAGGTGCACTGTGCACATGAAAATAAAATTGTGCACCTATTTCTTTTTAAATGTGCGCCTAACATATAACATGTGCACCTAATTTAAAAACTTAGGTGCTCAGAGTGCACCTGTATTAAAAAATCTATTTCGAGGCCTGGGCTATAGCAATCTAAGTCTAGCGGGGTTGAAAAGGGGTTATTCATAATATTGTGGGATTTATATCATTGGTGAAAATTATATTTTGGAGTTTATTTTAGTATCGTTTCATATAGATGTAAAAACGTGTTCAATCTGGTCTTTAGCTTTCAGTTTTGCATTGCTTTTTATTGTTTTATTTTTACAATTTTGATTTTGACGTAGCTTGTTCGATTTTGGACCTTGTTATAAAACGCCAAATCCCATTTAATTTCTTTTCTTGATCCAGCCCTCATAGTACTTTGAATCTGGTCAGTTTTTATTCAAATAACGAGATACACTGTCGAGACAACCAACAAGAAGTTTAATATAAGAAAGTAAGTATTTTATTAACGTTGAACTGAAGAAACACAGCGGGCAATTAGCGATGGTCCGCGAACAGACCTCGAAGGGAAAGATCCTATGACAACACCAAGTAATTTTGAACCACCGTCAGATGACGAGGTCAAACTTGAGCTAGCACCCCACTCTCTAAACTTCCACACCATGCCAACGTGAAGACATTAGGTAATTTGGTAATTTTAATTAACGTCGTACTAGAGCAACGGGCTATTGGTTTGGGTGGTGGTAAGTTTAGTTAACGTCGTACTAGAGCAACACAACGGGCTATTGACAGCAGTCCAGAATCAGTCCCTTAAGGGAAAGATCCGAGGACAACACCTCGTCATTTTGAACCACGGTCAGATGACGAGGCAACACCTGAGGTGACATCCCACACTCCGAACTTCACGCCAACCCAACGTGAGGACTTTCGGCCACGACAGATTAAGGTGCACCAGCCGCCTCTACACCATACGCTTACAAACATCTATGCCCTGACCTGGATTCGAACCAGGAACTTTCCAATCCAGAGGCTAACCTCTAGTCCGGTTGGCCGACGTGAAAATAACTGAGGCCACGACTGATTTAACGTGCCCCTTTTGTACACAGCGGTCTTTGGTTGGATTTGAATTAGCAACTCTCCGATTGCGAGACCGTTACTCTTCCAACCGGGCTACCATGGCTCGTAGCTTTATATAGAGAACAGCTCTTATGAAACATAATTTAGATATCAACAAGGATTGTTTACGCCGTTATAGATTAGTTTTATCTTACATAATTTACAACAGCAACAAGTGTTTCTATGAGACTCACCATCTCCACTGCTGAAGTGTAGAACGCCGTCACCTCTGCCACACTGGCTGTCTGGTTGCCCTCCAGGTGGGCTTTGCTGGTTGCCTCTTCCAGCCACCGTATGGCGTGGGCGTAGTATCCTGCATTGAAGGACTGCTTACCCAGGTACAGAAGGTCCCGAGCTACAGAAGACACGACATTAGAATGAGAAAATAGATTTTATTTATAAATATCAGTCGTTTGACAAGTAAGCCATTAGACTTCTTGCCCCGGGAGCAGAAAATGCTTAAAACTGCGAGGTACGTACAAAGTCCTTGCAGAACAATTTGTCCTTAATTTTATCAAAATTTTGGCCAAATGTTTTTCAATTGTAAGTTACGATGTTCTGCAGTGCAAAGTGCGCTACTTGTCACACTTTTTCTTCTTCTCTAGCTACGGAACAACATCCCCAAATAACCAAAAACACTTTATAAATAACACATCTTCTATGACAATGACAGTATATTTAACTTCAAAAGTGATCGACAGAATTACAAATTCTGAAAGTATCTCTTGGTAAATAAAGTAAGTTAATTAATTTTGACGTGTGTTTTATATATTACTAGGGGGTCTGCCCCCTGCTCGCTAACGCTCGCCAACCTCCGGAGGATTGCTTCGCAATCCTCATTGGTTCGCTGCGCGAACCTATGCTCGCTTCGCTCGCCTCAATGAAGACATGTGTCCTAGCAGAAGGGATTGTTTACAAAATATGTTACCAAAAAAATGTTTTTCAAATCTAAATTTGCTGTATTACAGAAAAAATATATACAGTATCTCTAAAATCAGAATTCAAATGAAAACTTTTTGCAAATTTTGACTCGAAATGTGAGCGTTGCTTTGGAAATTGAATACCCAGCATGTTGTTTGTGTGTACATTTTCCCAGCACTCAAACGACCCACACTTTTTCATTGAGTTTGTTGCCGAAAGTTGTAGTGCAAGCGTCTTGTTGAACTATAATTGTTGGCCCTAAAAAGGACCGTTTTTTAAATGGCCCTGAAAAGATCCTCCGCTTTTTTTTATTTCTATTATAAACTAACTGCAACAGCTCATTAAAATTTCCTTTTTTTTTTTCAATAAAATTTCATCCGATAACGCTATAAATTCAATCGATGCGCGAGACTTCGCGATAAACAAACAATCGTACAGTGTTGCCAAAACGCGATTACAAATAACGTCTTTTTTGCGTGCCACGTAAGAGAATTATATATATAGACTAGCAGACCCGGCCACGCGTTGCTGTGGCTACGGTTTTTATTATATTACATAGTAGTAAACTATTCAAGGGAAACGGTAGGAGAACACCAGTCATGGGGACCACCATGCATTTTTACACAGATGCCATTTGTCAAAATACATGGCGACCTCCATGATTGATTTTCTACTACCGTTGATATTGAGCAAAAATCAATACAAAAGAAATAAATTTAAATTTTTTTTAATTTTTTGTATTCAAGTCTGTAACAAATGAGTACATTACAAAGTTGTTAGTAAATAACACGTAGCACTTAAACTTATTAATGAGGTAGGTAGGGCAGATAGTTTTAAATTTTTAACAATAATGTTTATTATTTTGAATTATAAAATTCCACTGTATTACTTTTACTATAATATGAATTCAGTTTATAATTCAGTCTAAATAACACGTGGCCGGCTATGCTAATCACTGTATTGCGTTTACTACGAAATAAATTTAACTTATACTTTAGACTCAGCAACACGTGGTGGTTATGCCATTAAATTGTAGCTTATGTGAAACGTTGGTACTTTCAACACTGCGCCATCTGTTAGAATACTTACTCAATCCAGTCAACAGATACCGCAATAATTTGCAATAAAATAATATCGCGGCTATAAATTGAGATGAAGGCTATCCTATCTTTTAAGTTAGATCAAACTGCACACGGTGCGCAAATTTGATTGAAATCGGTTAAGTAGTTTAGGAGTCCATAGCGGACAAACAACGTGACGCGTAATTTATATATATTAAGAAGATAAATATGTAATACATATTTAGCCGATAATTGTGCTCTACGTCTGTTTTTGATTTGACTGCAGTTTTCAAAATTCAGACAAAATGCCTGCAGAACAATAGCAATTGCTTGGAGTTGTGTTGCAGAACACTGAACATAATTCTGCACCTGGGCTTCTTACTTGACAATATCTGAACAATACAATCAAAACTGCAGTTAGGCGAACGTGGAAAGCTGTCACTGGCAACCTTTTGTTACTATTTCACTAGTAGGGGTATCATTTTAAGCATCTCAAAAGCACCTAATTTTAAAATTGTGGCAACTTACGGACAAAGAAACTTTTGTCCACTCGTTTTAACTAATAACGGAATTTTTCATGATAAATTTTTCCGAGTTTTGGCACTAAGCCATGGCTATCCTGAAAGTACTAGAAGTTAGATTTCAATTACAGATTCGAACCGTCCATACTGGTGTTGCTATTTGAAATGATAAAGTTTTGGATTGAAAGGCGGCTTCATTGCAAAGAATATGCAAATCATTATAGCAGAAATGAGTCACAGGTGAATC
Source organism: Metellina segmentata (assembly GCA_947359465.1). Lineage (NCBI taxonomy): Eukaryota > Metazoa > Arthropoda > Arachnida > Araneae > Tetragnathidae > Metellina > Metellina segmentata. The sequence goes on from OX375883.1 coordinate 13,231,089, forward strand.
AAAACACGAAGAATAATATATTACGAATAACTTCCATAAGGAATTCTCTTTCTGAACCCATTAGAATTTGAAAAAGTGTCAAAGCAATATGCGAATTAGGTGATTATATCTAAATTAGATAGTTTATAATTAGCTTAATCTTATATTTTCTCAATGAAATTATTTTAAGCATAAGCCAATCTAAAATAAATCTTCTAGCTTCCAATCCATTAAGAAAAATAAAAGATTTTGAAAGAGGCTATTGGATAAGGTGACATATTAACTTTAGACTTAATTTAACAGACAAAATTTTTTCAATCGTCTCCAGGAACAGCACTTTCGCTTGCATGTCCGACCCCCTTATCTAATTACCTAACTTGAGCGATAGAGCCTTGAGTAGCATTTATGACTGACTCTTTACTTTCATTTTATTGTGTGGCGTATAGTTTGGCGATCCTCTAGAAGCTCGTAAATGGTGATCGATGGCAGCGTTCACTTTAAAGGGGAATAACACACACCGTACACAGGTCTATACCATGTCGCTGGTTTAAACGAAATTTTAGGGGTAACAACTATCTACCTGCCGCAGCGTTAAAGTTAAGAAAGTTTTATTGGCAGGAAAGGTCGCAGCTTCTCTCTCTGTACAGTCCCAAGTGTATCAGCATCGTTTCATGGATATTCACCTGTCAGAGAGGTCCCCTGTGGAATGCCCAGGATCTCTCCCTTTGCGAACTCCGTCATGTTGAGCTTGTAGGTGTCCTGGAGTCGAACGAGCGCCAGCGCTGCCCCCTGCAGGTCGTCCTTGTTGGGCATGAACTGTCTGTAGTCCTTCACCAACTTCCGAATAGCTGAAACAGGAGATTATAAGTCACAGAAATAAGCGATTGCCGGGCTTTGTCGGACGTGTGAATTATGTAATCATGATGGTAGGTAGGTAGCTTAATTAACGTCGTACTGGATCAACACAAAAGGGCTATTGACCTTGTAGAATCTATGTATTTTGGAAGCATCTGTGTATGCTGGGTTCAACGTGTGTAGTATCTATGAATGCTGAGTATAATCTTTCTTTTATAGAAAGGGCTCGACATCAAAACCTGGCAACACGAATCAGAAAATGAAAATTAATTCTTGTAAACAGAAAGATTGTTGTTCTGCTTATTTGTCTGATTCCAAAAGATAGTATTAGTGTCCCCAGCGTAAATATCCTGGAGCTATAAAATTTCCCAGAATCATCTTCAACTGAGAAATTAGTACGTATAACCTCATTTCTTTATAAAAAATATCAAAGCATACATATGGTGACAGGACACGGAAGATAATAAGTATTTCAGACTGTCCTATAAGTCTACATACAAGCGTTCAGTAGAAATTTATTAAAACAGCACTTCTTCAAACACGGGCTTCTAATTTACCATAAATTCTGTCGTCAGCACGTAGTTACGAGAAAGTAAACAACTCGCGGAGTTGACTAATGTTGTACATTTCATGCATTCGAATCATCAAATTTTCGTCCAAATTTCCAGTCTAGCCTGTCGTTGAAAGGCTAGACTGGACTTATGTCACGAGGAGCGAATACATGCTTATCAGCATACATGGAACAGCATACACGTGTATCATAAATAAGCTCATTAGTGCGCACGTAGAATAAATACGAATTCATTATTCAAATTAATCCTGTTACCATACTTTTATTAAACCAGATTTGATATTTGCATGAAATAAAAAAAAAACAGTTCCGAGGAGTTTCTTTCTTTGCTTTTCGACTGCTTTGTTTAAGTATATCTGGAATGCAGAGTTTTATTTATTCTTTTCAAAACCTATTTACTAATTACGGGTATACAGGGAAACCATTACGAGCATCGACAAACAGATTTGGTCCAAAGCAAAAACAACGGTTAATAATCTGCGTTCCCGAAACCTATTTCAATTAAATGAAAACGGTGCCACACAACGAAGTGAAATTATGAGAATGAAGCGAACATCGACATGTTTTCATACCTGGGATTAGACATCTTTTACAGAAATTTCTTGTATGTGCTGAATGCTACGAATTTTGATTTGTCACTTAAAATTATTGTTCCAAATATCATGACTTGCAGTTTTTTCAGGCAAACTTCAAGGCTTTTATCTGCTAATTTATCCATTCTTTCCTTGGCAAGCATAATGATTTCCCCATGGCAGCAACATTATCAGTGTAGATAGGTAGGTATTTAGTTAATGTCGTACTGGGGCAACACAACGGTTGGCGACGGTCTGGGATCAACCCCGATGGGAAAGAACCGAGGACAACACCTCGTCGTTTTGAACCACATTCAGATGAAGCGGTCAACACGTGAGTTAGCACCCACTCTCCAAACTTCCACACCACGCCAGCTTGAGAATATTTGAGGCCATGACAGATTCAAAGTGCACAAGCCCCCTTTTTACACACCGATCCTTGGACCGAGTTTTGTACTTGCAATCCTCCGATTGCTAATACGTTGGTCTTTCAACCGGAGAAAAACCGATGATAGAAGATAAAAGTATGTTTTTTAATCAAAATTGACAATTACAAAATTTCTTTATAAAAAAAGCGCTATGAATCTATATACTATGTATATAAAAATCAAGTGTGTATTTTCTCTGTACAAATCTACACCGTTTGACCTATCCACACCAAATTTGGCACATTTATGCTGAAGAACACTGCGGAAAACATAGGCCATTACTTTCCTGTCTCCAGACCAATATACAGCACTTACAACCATGAGAATTGGCACACAGGTAGAACTAAAAGCGCACCTCGAAGCCTCAATTTTAAAAATCTAAAGTTTGTTTTCTTGCAATAAATGGACATGGACAATGAAACACGTTTTACAGGGTTTGTGTATGAGTTAACAGTGGAAAATGTCGGGGTCATATTTTAGCTGTCTCTGTAGGAAACACGTTCTATAGAGTTTGTGTATTTGAGTTAACACAGGGAAATGTCGCGGTCATATTTGAAACCCGAGCAACGCCGGGTTTTTCAGCTACTTGGGCTTAAAAGAAGCTTCAGCTTCATGTCTGCAATAAATAAATTGCAATACCATGCGAAATTAGGTGTTAAAAAGGAAATTATCGATTACTCTCCGGAATTTGGTTTTGAATATTATCAGCTAATAACACTACAGTTCGTTTGGAAGTTTGGGTTTTATGGCGATAAGTCCATCAGTTTCGCTGATGAGTTTGCAGCTTTGGGTTTTTGACGAGTGGTGGGATTGGATTTGTTTTTATCGTGAATAGGTGGGAAGTTAAGCCAAAGAACCTCCATCACCAGTGAACTTGAAAGGAACTGAACGGCATTGGGTTCGCAGAACCTTTTCGTAATTAAGGGGGCTTGGATGTAGTGAAACAATAGAATCACAGGTTATGTAAACTTGCATCGTCATTGGTTGGATGGTAGGAGACATATCAGTGGTCACACGCCGATCTAAAGTCTTCAAGGGGAGTCAGAGAAACATAATTTATACACGATTAGGGTAGGTATTTTAATTAACGTCGCACTGGAGCAATATACCATGATATTAGACACGGTTCGGGATCTATCCTCAAGGGAAAGATCCAAGGACAACACCACGTAGTTTTGAACCACGGCCAGATGACGATACTCTATGAGAGGGAATAAGGTAAATAATATTAAGTTGGTAATTAAAATTGAGGTTATTTACATAAGCGTACAAGAGTTGATAACTGATAATTAGCGACGTACTAGAGTAACACAACGGGTTAAGTGTACAAGAGAGTTGTAATCGTAATTTTAGTTAACGTCGTACTAGAGCAACACAACGGGCTATTGACGACGGTCCCTGGATTAGTACCTTAAGGGAAAGATCCGAGGACACCACCTCGTAATTTTGAACCACGGTCAGATGACGATAATCTATGAGAGGGAATAAGGTAAATAATATTAAGTTGGTAATTAAAATTGAGGTTATTTACATAAGCGTACAAGAGTTGATAATTGATAATTAGCGACGTACTAGAGTAACACAACGGGTTAAGTGTACAAGAGAGTTGTAATCGTAATTTTAGTTAACGTCGTACTAGAGCAACACAACGGGCTATTGACGACGGTCCCTGGATTAGTACCTTAAGGGAAAGATCCGAGGACAACACCTCGTAATTTTGAACCACGGTCAGATGACGATACTCTATGAGAGGGAATAAGATAAATAATATTAAGTTGGTAATTAAAATTGAGGTTATTTACATAAGTGTACAAGATTTGATAATTGATAATTAGCGACGTACTAGAGTAACACAACGGGTTAAGTATACAAGAGAGTTGTAATCGTAATTTTAGTTAACGTCATACTAGAGCAACACAACGGGCTATTGACGACGGTCCCTGGATTAGTATCTTAAGGGAAAGATCCGAGGACAACACCTCGTCATTTTGAACCACGGTCAGATGACGAAGCAACACCTGAGCTGGCACCTCACTCTCCAAACTTCCACGCCAACCCAACGTGAGGACTTTCGGCCACGACAGATTTAAGGTGCACCAGCCGCTCTACACCATACGCTTACAAACATCCATGCCCGGACCTGGATTCGAACCAGGAACCTTCCGATCTAGAGGCTAACACCTTAACCACTATACAGGTTGGTCGGCGTGTACAAGAGAGAAATGCCTCTTGGCCTTTTTCTGTTAACTAGTTAACGTATCGATTGGTAAGTCATATCTGGGGATTTGTGGGCCGCTGTAAAGGGAGAGTAACGAACTAGCAACCGGAGGGTTCCTAGTTTGAATCCAACCAAATACCGTCGTGTACAAAGAAAGGTTGGTGCACCTTCAATCTGTCGTGGTCTAATATGTCCTCACGTTGACGTGGTGTGGAAGTTTGGAGAGTAGGGTGTTAGTTCAGGTGTTACCTCGTCGTCTAGCCATGGTTCAAAATGACGTGGTGGTGTCCTCGTATTTCGGGTAAGATCCTGGACCGTCGCCAATAGCTCGTTGGTTTGCAACAGTAGGACGATAATTAAAGAACCTACTTTCATCTTGCTGTATCGCGGTGCACTCATAGCAATAAATAAGGCTCTTCAAATTTACTGGAATCTCTCATCAACACAGAATACCGAGGGAATTATTATCTTCAGCTATTCCAGATCTGTGGCAAACTCAAAATGTGCCCAACATTCACTTGTGCACGAGCTCATGTGCTTAGAGAAAAGATGCACTCTTCAGTGGTTTCCCGCACATTGAAGGAAATTCAGCTGCAGACTCATTGGCAAAGGAAGCTAGAGAGTTAAATACTGAACCTCAATAACGCTTACTGATGCTAATGCTCTGGGTAAAATTCAAGCTTATACCACAAACGTTTAAAAAAAACACAATTTGTGAAATGAACACCACTAGAGAAACCACCACCATACTATCTAGACTGAGAACATGACATTTTAAAAGCAAAAAATTAATTGGATTTGTACCAGAATGTACAGACATTATAACAACTATCTGGTTGTTGAACTCACACCCCATCCTATATTCGACTGTCCTGCAATAGTAGCACTAGCGAGTCTTTTTAGTAATGGCTCTTCGTTACGTGGACGATTCTATTTAGGACCGTAGGGAGGTCGGTAGATATTAAACTCGTGATAAGTGAATCGATTCTTCAGTTTGATTCTTTCGTAACTTGTTTTGATCATTTGATCTACAGTGAGCTATGATTATTTATTTACTTGTCTGGTAGTCTTTTTTTGTGTGTCTTCTATGATTTTGAAGCAGATTGATGGAATGAATTCGAAATGCAATTCGATTTCGACACAATTTAAGTGTTGCGTTATGACAGCAGCACAAGAATAACCAACAGAGCTAAGACGGGAGTTGAACAAAACAAAAACTATTGACGTTTTCTTGTGGATCAAAACAAGTTACGAAAGAATCGAACTGAAGAATCGATTCACTTATCACGAGTTTAATATCTACCGACCTCCCCACGGTCCTAAATAGAATCGTCCACGTAACGAAGAGCCATTACTAGAAAGACGCGCTAGTCAATAGTAGCTGCTCTTTTAAACCATCGTTTACCGTCCAGAAGAACCGCTAGAGAACGAGAAAATAATCGGCATCGCCAAAACTATGCAAAATGTACACGCCTACATCTGTCTCAGAAATGGACACGACAACAATTAGTTCTATAGTATGCAAGAAGGCTTAAAGTAAAACGTTCACTTACGGAACCAGTCATCCGTTGTCATAGCACCCCTGACGAAGTCCCAATCGACGGCGAGCCGCTTGACCAGCTGGAAGGCCTGCAGGGGGTTGCCCACCATCTCATCCCCGTCCGTTGCCACCGGCACCTTCTCTTCCAGGACGTCCTGGTACGAGTCGTAGAACAGGTTCAGGTACCTAGGCAACAGAAAACAGAACCGATGCATTAACCTAACATTTCGGCACTAGTAGAGATTGCTTAGTTGGGGGTTGTGGTATTGAAATAAAAGTTTAACTCAAAGTACTAACACGTGTGGGGGGGCCAGTTCAGGTGTGGCAAGAGTCGTGGAACCTATTCTATTCAACTATCATTCATGAATGGTCAGTGTTTCCAATGCGGAGGATCTGATTTCAAACTCACCCGTCTTCGCATTGGACACACAAGATTCACCTATCGTCATCTTTTACTAGGAGATTGCTCCAAATAGTAACTCACTGATCTATTCCTTTCTCTATTAAGCTCTTATCCCCCTTTTTTGTGGCGAGGACGTTATACGTTCCCCTAGGCTGACCTCTTTTCGACCCACTCCGGTGTAAACGCTTTGTCGGGTTTATCAGCAACATCAAGGGGTGAACACTCTTATCACCCCTTTGTAGAGAAGAGTGATCACCCTTCCTCACGCCATTTTAATCCAAGAGGTATGACAGTATGATGGGAGATGTGGTCAAGTCAAGCTATGAGGTCAGAGTGCGAACAAATTACGGCATTAGCGACCACGGGGTCCCTAAGGGCAGAGGAGAGCGGTAACTGTCTAGCAATACCGAAAGGGGACGAAATAGGGAGCATTTTAATCCCTTCGTATCGGAGAAATGTCCACAAAAGTTGCAATCGTTTGATCTTTACCGACTCATGGTGATAGGGATGCGACATCGACAGCAAAACATCGATGTTTCAAAACATCGAAACTGAAACATCGATGTTGATAATACATCGCCCCAAAAACATCGATGTTTTTAAAATTCAGTGTATTTAAACTTTTTCCTCCATTTCTTCAAACTGGTTTAGCAACTAGTGATGCGACATCGGCTCCAATACATCGATGTTTTTTTATAAAACATCAATGTTTTGAAAAATCGACATCGATGTCGCATCCCTACTTTTCAGACCCTTCACCCTTGGTCACTTTGGTCTAAAAGTATGTTCAATTTGCTGATTATGAAAATGATGCTACTTGGTTATTTTTAAAATTTTTATAAAGGTACTTTTTTAATTTAAAAATAAAACATCGACAAGTATAAACATCGATGTTACAAAAGCATCGACCCCAATACATCGATGTTTAAAAAAAAAAACATCGACATCGATGTCGCATCCCTAGTGAGAAACAAAATTGGAGTTGCAAACTCGCCAAATCCCCCCCGACACGAGATCTTAACGATAAAATGAGTGCCGTTTCTCGGTATAGCTTCGAATTTTGGAGAGAGAAGTTTGCAACTACGGTGAAACGCGGTAACCCGATTGCAAGAACATCGGATTAGCAACCGGAGGTTTTCGAGCTCTTTTTTTTTCTGCACCAAAACAAGATATGTACAGGATGTGCTAATAAAAACGCAAGAAATGTATGTAAAATTAGATTGTTAAGAGATTGTTCCGTGTTTCATCAGTTCATGTAATGCATGGAAGCGTTCGTAAATACAACTTCAGAGCTAGTGAAACGGAGGTCACATGACGGATTATTTTCTCGTTCACACTTTTTTCAAAGAATTGTGTTCGAACGCGACCTTAGTGTTACCAACACATATCGAAAGAAGAAGAATTTAGTTTTTATTTCAAAGTTTATGTAAAACAATTTCGAAAAAAAAAGTGGATTTATTTACAATGGCCCATGAAGTTATTATACAACATATTCAGAAGATATAAAAAGAAGAGCTTACCGCCAAAGAAAAAAACGAAGCAACGAGTAAATCCTTTAATAACTCAAAGTAATATTATTTATTCCGTTAAAATTTACAGAAAAATAAAAATATATCAAGAAATGATTTTAACAGCATTGGCTTCTGAGCAACTCGTATGTAGGGATTGCAATCCGTTACGATTTTCAATCCGGCCGGATTGACACTAATCTGGCCGGATTGGTACTTAGTTAATAAGTCTATCCAACCAGTGTGTATTTTTTCCAAAATAGGTTAGTGAAATTAAGTAAAAAGAATATTATTCCAAATTGACAAACAAAACATTTATTTTAGCATTAGAAAATCATCTTTATTAATACTTATCCATAGGTAGGAAATCAATCACCAACAATTAATTATAGTAACTACTAGTAATAAGTATTAAAGGATTGATGATGATAAGACTTACTAGTTTCCACACCAATAAACATCAGTTTGTTTTATACGTAGTACTTTTCTGTTTATCTAAAATTAATTAGTCTCTATCTCTAATGTCGTTGAGCAAATGATATATAAATTGTATCTAACCTTGCCTCATACTAACACAAAAAACTAATCTGTGCCAGTTTTTGGTCAGCATAAACAAGGAAACTCTTATTTCTTCTTAGTTGCTTAAATCGAAGTTACATAGTAATGAAAATCACTTTTGAGCTTGAAAGAACGATCTAAGGCAGGGGTGGACAACTTTTTACATACCATGCGCCAATTTTTTTCACGTACGAGTTCAGATGCGCCATAAAACTCAAGCACCTGTTCTACCTTCTTACGTTCATGATTGAGGTTGGAAAATAAGAGATATGGGTAGGATCTGCTTCATTTAGGGAAAACTAAATTAATGAATGTACGCCAGTTCAAAAGACACGCGTTTATTGGAGCACCAACAAACAACAGTGAGAGATGATCTCTTGGACGAGAGGGGGATCGCAGTCGTAGAGCCCGCTGATGGTGCTTTTGAGCCTGTTTCGATTTTGCTAAACTCTCAATGTAGAGCAGCATTTCAATGTAAGCAGAGGATGCAAATGCGCCACTTGTATTCATTCAATGCGCCATTTGGCGCATGCGCCACAGGTTGGCCACCCCTGATCTAAGGAAACAAATCGTATTAAATGTGTCATCCCCAACCGACTTCTCAATGAACTGCAAATATAACTAGAGGCCGAGATGGCCCTCTCAGCTTGGACACTAGTTGGTTTAACCGTCATTAAGTAGTCGTACAACAAGCGCCTCAGCGTACAGCGTAAGTGTTGACTCTGATTGGCTGGTATGATCATGTGCCTGAGACGTAAAGGTGTTTCATTTGACTATTTATCTACGTTTTGGCGCAGATCTCTTTGACTGATAGGAACGGTTTTCGAAAGGTTTTAACATTTTGAACCGAAAATTGTATCCTTTTATTATATAAGTTAATAATTATATAAGTTAGTGTTTTATGTATGCTTTTTGTTACATCAGAATGGTCCTAAACCAGGGATGGATACGACACCATCATCCTAAAGCAAAGGGGACGGCAGAGGGGTGGAAAAATATCAGCTGGTAGTGAGTTCTGGAGTGGTTTTTAGATTATTTATGTAAAATCAACGGAAGTTTGGAAAAATAAAAAAAGGGTATTGAAAATTGGGAAAAGTAATTTAGAATCAAAAGGAATTAAATTGGAATTGTTTAAAAATAATTTGGATGATCTAAAAATATTTCCGCCAGTTGGGTTCGAACTCGGGAAGTCATCCTCCGCCGCTAACGCCAATCTGATGTTAAGTGACTTAAGCCATTTGGCCGTCGTTGCTTCACCAAGAGCAGCTCTTTAAAAGAAGAGTTCATTTTTCCTCCCCTTAGTATAAGTTGGCGAGAAATACTACCAACAACAACCATACAACATATATATGAGGAGCCAATCAGAGTCAACTTGTCGGACACTTACGCTGTACGCTGAGGCGCTAGTGTCGTACACAAGAGTGAAATATTTTTCTTTGACTCCATTTCATATATATGAAGTTATTATTCAGCATTTTCTCAAAATCCGTTTCTTTTCTAAAATTTGTCTCTTTGCAATCGTCTTCATTTTCATGCAGAATTTGCTTTTCTAATTCCTCTTCATTAAAAAAATATCATTGATCATTTAACTTTTTTTTTTTGCTAGAATTCTCCAAACTGATGACTTAAAAATATAAAATCGATTAATTCACAATCGATTGCTTTATAAACGATTTTGCAATTTTAAAGTTGAGTCTGAATAATCTATTTAATTTAAAAAAAATTCGGTTTTATCGGATCCGGACCGGATTTGATAGATGTTGCTGGATCCGGCAGGTAGCCAAATGATGCGGATCCGGCGGATTACCGGATCCACCGGATCGAATTGCAATCCCTACACGTATGTTACTCCTAGTTGCGACGGCGGAGATTGTTCACTGTCGGACCTTGCGTCATAAAACCCAAACCAAACTAGACGCGATATTACATCATAAACGCTGGCCAGACGAGTTAAAGTTAAAAGTTAAACAAAGTTGGGGCCTCTGTAGCCAGGTTAGTTTAGAAACCAGAGGGTTGCGAGTTGGATTCCAACCAAATACCGTAGTGTATATGGGGACTGGTGCACGTTCAATCTGTCTCGGCCCCTTATGTCCTCACGTTCGCATGGTGTGGAAGTTCAGAGAGTGGGGTTCTTTTCGGATCATTCCCTTGAGGACTGATCCCGGACCGTCGCCAATAGCCCGTTGTGTTGCTCCAGTGGGGCGTTAATTAACCTTTAGACTAACCTTTAGGTACAGCCATTTATATCATGATCGCGCCAAGAAAGAAATTAGACAACGGCCAGTACATCAGTTGTACCTAGAAAGTTATAAGAATCGCGCCAAGAAAGACGGCCGTCACAGCACGTGTATCTTGAAAGTAATAAGAATCGACTAGCGCGTCTTTGTTGGAATGGCTCCGCGTTGCGTGGACGATTCTATTTAGGACCTTAGGTAGGTCGGTAGATATTAAACTCGTGAAGAGTGAATCGATTCTTCAGTTCGATTCTTTCGTAACTTGTTTTAATAGACACTGAGCTATGATAATTTACTTATCTCGTATTCTTTTTTTTGTGTCTTCAATGATTTTGAAGCTGATTTATTGAATGAATGAATTCGAAATGTAATTCGATTTTCATCACGAATAGGTGTTCGAGGTTTCCCCCAGAGAAGTGTTCTTATCTCTGTAAGGTATCCTTCATAAGAAAATCTGATTGATCCGATACAAAAATGTCATCAGTGTGGAATAAATACATCCTCGGGTCTAGTCCTGGTGATATTTTAACATATAAATAATCATAGCTCACTGTAGATCAAAACAAGTGACGAAAGAATCGAACTGAGGAATCGATTCACTTTTCACGAGTTTAATACATACCGACCTACCTACGGTACTAAATAGAATCGTCCTCGCAACGCGGAGCCATTCCAACAAAGACGCGCTAGTATAAGAATCGCGTTTGTTATATCATGTATATCAAAAGGTTAAAAGTTCCTTCATCTAAGTTGTGAAATTATTAGGTTAGTTACGTAGACAGTTAACGGTCGCAATGGACTAACACAACGGATTATTGGCGACGGTCCGGGATAAAACCCCGAAGGGAACGATCCGAGTGGACTACCGCTGCCCCCTAACTAGAGCAAGGATTGCATGTTTTTGTATTTCCCCATCAGTGTACTTTTAACGTGTTCCAAACGACTCCAGACAACGTATTACGACATCGTCAATACAACGACAATCTGCTTCCCAAAACTTCGTAGCTTGGATCACGAGAAGACGCGGTCCAGACATTTCATCACTGACCGCAGACGGGACAAGGGAGTTCGGCAATCGCCATCTCACCGTGTCGACCCGATGTTTGTAAACAGAGAGGCCGGGGAGAACCGAACGGCCAAAGAGGTCAGATCGCGGTCTCACGCGATCCGACATGGATGACCGGTGGACGGTGGAAGGAGCGTTTTCACGGACGGTGGACGAAAGGGAACTTTTACCCGCACCTATCGGTTGCAGGAAGAGATGGGAGATACGTTGCTTGGATGGAATTAGAGGTGGTTCAGTATAGAGTGCCTATATAATAAGAGTGGCGACAAGGGACCAAATTTGGCCATATGCGCATGCGCGGCAGCCATTTTTCTACCAGAATCGTCTCAAAACAGGTTGATGGGCGAATTAATATATCATTTCAAGGAGAACAAAAAGCATATGATTGTTATAATATGGATACATTCGTTATAAATGAATCATATAAACGCTCAATTACATGCGTATTCGATGAGATGGATTATACAACGCGCGAACTTAGATTGCAAGAAACACCACGTTGTTCAAAAAAAGCTATTTTCTTAAAAAGTCTTCAAATTTATGCTGACAAAACACTAAAATAATAATAACTAAACATTCTAGAACACGAAATGGAACATGAATAAACTATATTTTCTTTCTTATTTAATGTACACGCGTTTTTCTCGAACACACAAAAAGTTCCCATGTTAAGTCTACGGGAGCTAGGAAAAGACCGCCTCGGGCGGTAGAAAAGGTCTCTAAGCCAATCATAAAGTGTTTCCCGTATATCGCCACTCTTATTATATAGGCACCCTAGTTCAGTACCATCTGAAAGGCATGGGAGGGTTGGAGCCCACGCAGTTGTTGATGAAGGGGATCCGGCATCTCCATAGGCACCCACGTTAAATTCTCACACTTCGGGGGCATCTCATTTATTCATAGATTAATTACTGTATTAATCTGAAATTTTTACTGTGTTTTTTTTAAATACTTACAAAAACTTAAAAGCGGGTTTTTTTTTTTTTTTTTTTTTAATTCACAAAATTATAAACTTTTTAAAAAATAACAAAAAAAAAATTGAAATTTTTTTAGATCAAATATTTTTTTAAGTATACATTTTATATCTTATTCCTTGTATTAAAGTGTTTAAAAGTGCTTCATAAACAATCATAAAAAGTTTCAAGACTGTACCTCGGGTAGTTTCTGAATAATGTGCTCCTAAATATGAAAAAGTTTGTTCTGAGACGTACGTCGCGGTAATATACATCTACTTTTTAAAACATTTAAAAATACTTCCGTTTAATGGATTTCTACAAATGAGGTATCGTAAAAAAAAGGATAATTCTAATTTGCATAGACAGTAAAAATCTCAAACATGATTTTTTTTCGAATCTTTAGGTGCCGGACCCCCTATAACGTGTCCCCATGTACACGGCGGTCTTTAGTTAGATCAAGTTTTGACCTCACAAACCTCCCGTAATCCACTGCTCCTTCCGTGGCCCTTCTAATAATGATATATTTCATCTTAAAGGTATTGCCGATTTTTTTTTTGTGATGAAGACATCTCTGTTTGGTCAGTTTTCTTCTAACAACGTGGATCGCAGAAGCTCAGTAGGCCACCAGTTTCCAGCACCCACGACTGAGTCATACAAATCCCTCTGTTAAATCGCTCGTATATTGTAAAGGACGCTGTGTGAGCACGAGGAGTGTTGTCTCCCACATATTGTAAGGGGCGCTGTGGGTGACATTAAGGGTTGAGACACGGAGGATAGAGGTGCTCTGCTGACCTGATGAAAACAAGGCTTCCTTAGCCCTAACGAGAACCAGGCTTCCTTAGCCTTAATAAGAGTGGTCCATTCACAACCTTGTTAAGTCTGTTGTCAATAAACATTGTTTTTGTTACAACGAATTGTGTTAATTATTATACAGTCCAGTATAGAGCTATCGGAACAACACCCTCTTTGTAGGAAATTGTACAGTAGTGTATTGCGAAATAAACGTTTGATTGTTTGTAATTGTGGCTGTGTCGTCGTGTTTATTGGGACACCACTCTGCCCACTTCTTTACGCTTGCAAGCTAAGTTCCAGTGTATTCCCAAAAGTTTCACTGAAGAAAGTTTTTGCTGCACCAGTGCAACAATAATGAAATACCCAACCATCTCAACAAAAGTTACTTTTACCTCCATCTTGTTATCAGAAAGCAGTAGTAGATCATTATAATTTTTTTAGAAACAAAATTAGATGCAGTTAAACGGACAAGCGAATCTCCACTGCACGGGTGAAGTTAGAACTAGGTGAATCGTGTCGGGGGTTTTGGAGAAATGGATTGATGGATTTTCGAAACACCTTTCGCACGTCGTTTAAGATTCGTTGAACTCTGGTATGGATTACTTCTATCACGAACGCTCAATCATTGGTGGAAGATGCTTGTGAAGATTATCAACCTATACCTATCAGCATAAGATATCTCCAGGTTCGAATATCGTAATCATCAACTATAAAAGGAAAGGTTTTCCCGATTGTATCAACTTTCCATGCATCGATGATAATCAGTCTAGACAGTTAATGAATGGGGATTCCATTGCCAATGTATCGAACATGGTGATTTTTAATTAACATCGTACTAGAGCAACACAACGGGCTATTGACGACGGTCCGCGATCAATCCCCTATGGGAAAGGACCGAGGATAACACCACGTAAATTTAACCCACGGTCAGAGGCCGAGGCAACAGCTGAGCTGGCACCCCATTCTCTGAACTTCCACACCAACCCAACGTGAGGACTTTCGACCACGACAGATTTTAGGTGTACCAGCAGCCTCTACACCATACGCTTACAAACATACATGCACTGACCTGGATTCGAACCAGGAACCTTGCGATCTAGAGGCTAACACCTTAACTACCAGACTGGTTGGTCGGCCCAATGTATGGAACAATCACAAATACACTACCCTACAATAATGGACCGGACAGCAGGATGTGATGGTATAAGGGAAAGAATACACGCTTTAAATAGAGGGATGGTCCCCCACGTGCTGCAATGACGCTAGTAACCCTTCTGGGCACATTTTCAACAAGGTTTTGATACATTGTGTCCATTCCTGCTGCAAGAATGTCGCCTGCTCATCTGTAGATTTCGGACATGACTCCCTGGTCCGTAAGCGTCGCCCTAACTCGTCACATAAATGTTCTACGTGGTTTAGGTCGGCACTCTGAGCAGGCCACTGCTTGACAGAGGCTGCAATATGACATGGAGCGTTGTCGTCCTGGAAGTAACATTCGTCCATTCCATTAAAGTGCCAGAGCGTAGGAAGAATCCAATGGTCCAAAATGTTCATGCAGGCTTTCAATTGACTAGGAACAACATGCAAAGTTCCCAGACCCTACCACGAAAAACACCCCCAAACAAGTAGTCGGATTTTATGATAATCCGCTTGCGTCCGGTCCATTATCGTTGGGTAGTGTATACTATTTAAGGCTTACTGATATCAATTCTTGTTTACTATGCTTTATTAATCAAGTTTTTGAAAATTCAAGTTGCAATTGATTCAAAGGAGGTTTGCAATCGGAGGGTCTCGAGTTCGAATCCAATCAAAGAGCATCATGTACAAGGGGTGCTGGTGCATACTAAATCTGTCGTGGCCTCAAATGTTCTCATATTGGTGTGGTGTGAAAGTTTGGAGAGTGACGTGTCAGCTCAGATGTGACCTCGTCATCCGACCGTAGTTTAAAATGACGCGGTGTGGTTCTCGGGATCTTTCCCTTGGGGGATTGATCCCGGACCATCGCCAAAGGCCCGTCGTAATATTCCAGTCCGACATTAATTAAAATGCCAACCTACCTTGAACAATGACGAGAACTTTACAGGAGAGGAAGAAATTGATAGGTCATGGGCAAGCATCTACTGAGTATATTATCTGAACTGAGCGCTAGTTTGGAATAAAAGATTCTATTTATTCGCTTCTCACAATAGAATCTTTTGAAAATATTCTATTTGCCCTTTCATTAGCATAGAATCCTTTGGAAAGATTCTATTGATCCTTTAATTTGAAAAGAATCCCTTGGAAAGATTCTATTGATCCTTTAATTTGAAAAGAATCATTTGGAAAGATTCTATTGATCCTTTAATTTGAAAAGAATCGTCTGGAAAGAGATTCTATTGATCCTTTAATTTGAAAATAATACTTTGGAAAGATTCTATTGATCCTTTCCTTAGCATAGAATCCTTTGGAAAGATTCAATTGATCCTTTAATTTGAAAAGAATCTTTTGGAAAGATTCTATTGATCCTTTAATTTGAAAAGAATCCTTTGGAAAGATTCTATTGATCTTTTAATTTGAAAAGAATCCCTTGGAAAGATTCTATTGATCCTTTAATTTGAAAAAAAAATCATTTGGAAAGATTCTATCAATCCTTTAATTTGAAAAGAATCCTTTGGGAAGATACTACTAGTCCTTTCTTCAGAAAAGAATCCTTTGGAAGGGTTGGACTTATCACGAATGTTAAAACTACTTGGAAGTCATGCAGAGAAGACTGTCGGTTGCCGAACGGATATATACGTGTTAAACTCTAATAGGGTTAATAGTTACAAATAACGTGTGAGAGAGAGATTCGTTACCTTTTCACTTGGGTAAGTTTAGATTCTGTCCGCTCTATATAGTCGTGCAGCGTCGTCACCAGATGTCGCTCCAGATGCAGGAGGTTCTGGAGGTGGGCGGTTGAGGAGAAGATGTCGGCCTGCACCAGGGGCACTAGAAGTGCAGCAACCACATACCACCGCATCATCCTGCATTACAAACAAAGCGAATGAGACACAATCAGTACGAAATGCCATCAATTCTTATCGACATACATGAGAGTATCACGTCACTTGAATCAGATTTCACGGTCTCACGCTAGTGAGAATTCAAAGGATAGATGGATAGATAGATATTTTAATTGACGCGTTCCAATGGAACAGCATGACGGACTACTGGCGAGAGTTCGAAGGAAAAAATGATGTGCATGTGTATAATTATTTCAACTGACATGAGTTAACGAAGTGGTATAGGTAATGGTAATTTTAGTTAACGTCTCACTAGAAAAACACAACGGGCTATTGACGACGGTTCGGGATCAGTCCCTTAAGGGAGAGATCCGAGGACACCACCTCGTAATTTTGAACCATGGTCAGATGACGAAGCAACATCTGAGCTGTCACCCCACTCTCCAAACTTCCACACCCATCCAACGTGAGTACTTTCGGCCACGACAGATTTAAGGTGCACCAGCCGCCTCTACACCATACGCTTACAAACATCCATGTTCGGTGTACCATATGGTACTAGCCGACCCTTTTCCCTAACACGTGGACGCTGGAATGTTTCGAAATGCAAAAACAACTTCAGACTTTGCACGTGCGGGTTTTCACAAAATACCGAAAGAGAGTATTTTCTCATCGGCGGCCCGGCGTTCCGTTTGATCCATAGACACAGCTGGAGTTTCCGTCGGTTCCCTAATCCCATGTCTGGGATGAAGATTTGCTGTGGGGAACTCAAGTCGGCATGACAGACGGTTTTCGCATCTGTGTGGAGGTGTTTCTGTTCTGGAGAGGACATAAACATCTCTAGAGGGCTCGGAATTCACCCCCCTCTCGTTGGCAGCTGCGGTTCTGTTGAGCGAAGCGAACATGGATATTAGAAAAATTCGGACGTCTCTGTTTGCCAAATTTGACTTTGGCTTCAGGCAGGATTCGGTTGTCGATGGCTGTGCCCTTAATTATCTTTTTAAATTTTCTTGTAAATATTTAATTTACTAGGGGGCTCCGCCCCCTGCTCGCTTATGCTCGCCAACCCCCGGGTATTGCTGCGCAATCCCATTTGGTTTGCTTCGCAAACCAACACTCCTTTCACAGATGTCATTTGGTTTGCTTCGCAAACCAACATTCCTTTCACAGAGTGAAACTATCTGAATAATTCGTATTATGCTGATTTCACTTTCCGGTACATGACGTCACAGCGAGGGCTTCGCGCCCTGCTCGCTTACGCTCGCCGACCCCGGGGATTGCTACGCAATCCCGTTTGGTTTGCTTTCTCAAACCAATACTTCTTTCGCAATTGATTTCACTTTTTTTTGCTTTAACACTTAATGCACCCTAAACTAATAGCCGCATCAGTAAAAAATCTTCTGCATCTTGTTCCCTGTACAATTTTAACTAAACATTGTTAATATCCAAACTTTACGATCTGTACTTTGTCGGTAAACTGTCTTGAAAACAGAGGGAAAAAAGCGAGCCTTTTTCCTCGCCAAATAAAAAGAAATCGTTTTTATGGCAATTGTTGCTACGATAAATTTGATATCTGGCAAACCCGATAGTCAAAAGTGTAACCCACTACTGCTTTCGGAAGCAGCTATGCGAACTGAAAAATACGAAATTTGTGTCACCAACTTTTGATTGCATCGAATTTATTTATGAACCAATTTTAAAAATAATTGTACCGTAAGAAAGAGTACATTGTGAGGTATACTGCAATATTTTTAAAATTAAAAACTAACATTAATACTATATAGATATGACCATTTTAGTTTTGTATCGGAAGTTACGATCTGAAAGTTCCGAAAATTGTATGACCTACTTTTAATTGCATCGATTTTGTTTATTAACCAATTTGAAAAATAATTGTACCATAAGAAAGAGTGTAATGTAGTGTATTCAGTGATGTTCTCAAATTTAAAAAATAATGGTTTTTGCCGTAGACATAACGGTTTTAACAAAACGTAGCGAAAATATCCGAAGATTCCGAATTTTGTATCACGAACTTTTGATCGCATCCAATTTAATTATTAACCGATTTCAAAAATAATAGTACCGTAAGAAAGAGTATATTCTGAGGTATACTGCGATATTTTAAAAATTAAAAACTAATAGTAATTAGATATAGATACGGCAGTTTTAAAAAAAAGTAACAAAAATGTCCCGATTTTTCCCGAATTTCAAAAAAATATTATCAAGAACCACATTTAAATTTCAAAAAAAACTCGACGAGCTGCAAAAATTTACGTTGAGAGGTACTCTTAAAAAAAAACTCACGACTAAAGACTGAAATTTTGAATGTGTTTTGCTCACTCGCGGAAGAAATTTCACTTCTTCAACTTTAACACTTAATAAAACCTAAACTAATAGCTGCATCGGAAAAAAATCTTAATAATTATCCAGGGAATACGATGAAGAACAAAGCATGTTAATTTCATATTTTTCCGATCAGTACTTTCTCGGGAAACCGTCTAAGAATGGAGCTAAACAACAAAAATTTCAATTCTTCGGCGGCGGCGGCGGCGGCGGCGGTAACTTTTTTTTAATATAGAGAGATGTAAATAAATAGTTTAATTTTAAACCAGCTGTCCGTCTAATTCTTACATGACGGTACACCGGATTCGAACCAGGAACCTTCCGATCTAGAGGCTAACACCTTAACCACTATACCGTTTGGTCGGCGAGTTAATGAAGTTGTCCATAGCAGTGAGGTAGACCATTTAATGTCTAGGATTATCTTCTACCACTTAATCTCAGATATTGGCACCACCTCTGCCACCATAGTGTCGTGATATTGCGTGGTGATCCCGAGTTGGTTTCTAATTCACCAGATGAAAACTAATCACTTTTCGGGTAATCAGGATATCAGTAAGATTGATAGGTAGGTAATTTAATTATCGTCGCACTGGAGCAATACAACATGGGCTATAGCAGACGGTCCGCAATCAATCTCCGATGGGAAAGATCCGACGACAACTCGACGTAATTTTGAAACCCGGTCAGATGAAGAGGTCTCGCCTGAGCTGGAACCCCACTCTCCAAACTTCAACACCACGTCAACGTGAGGGCATTTGAGGCCCGACAGGTTTAACGTGCCCCAGCCTCCTTTGTACACGTCGGTATGTCGAAAACGAACTAGTAATTCGAGTACTAGTCTGACTGAACTCTACTACGCAACTGTGAATGGCAACGCTGTTGCAGAAAGATTCTAAAAATATAATTAGGATGATTTATTGATGCGAGCAGTTGGATTCCCTTCTTTTTTCTATCATTCTGTAGTTCTAAATTTTGTATATATATTAATACTTTCAATTATATTATGATTTAACTTTTAATCGATGTTTCTGTCTTCTTTGCGTTGGTCTAATTTCACGAACTGGAGTGTCTTCATAGTGTAGTGGACAAAGACCAATTCACCACTCAACCGGGATTTCGAATGAGGTAGGACATTTAGATTAATTTTCCTACCAAACACTTATCGTTGTAAGTGACACTGTCCTTGGTTGTAATCAAATTCGCAACCCTTCGTTTAATGGTGAGATATTTGGTGTTGTTTTCGTGTCGGATCGTGATTGACTTGGAAATGAAGACTGTCTGGTGAGCAGAATATCACTACGATTGCATTACATAGTTGTAGACCAATTTTTCGGTTGCGACAAAACTACAAAGAACACCTGATCAACTATCTTCCACTCCCATCCCTTTTACACACACACCGCCCTTTTCTTATTCTGTTTAAATTCCAAATTACTGATTCATCACGTTCCATTACAGTTTACATGTGTTTAGTTAAAAATACATAACAGATATGATTCGCGGGTCGGGTAAGCATATTCGGAAGGCCAATATTCCCTGCTCCTATTTAGAGGGCCGTCTATGATCTACGGTCCAGAGGGCTTTATTTGGTCTTAAAGCCAGATAAAAGCTGTACGGAGAGCCGAATCTAGTCTGCATGACGTGCAAACCTATCTGTGGGTATATTCTGTAGGACGTGTGAACTTAATCGGAGGGCCGTATCTGGCCTGCGGGATGTGTGAAATTAACCGGAGGGCCGTATCTGGTCTGCGGGATATGTAAACCTATCCGGAGGGCTGCATCTAGTCTGTGGGACGTGTGAACTTAATTGGAGGGCCGTATCTGGTCTGCGAGATATGTAAACCTATGCGGAAGCCGTATCTAGTCTGAGGGACGTATAACCCTGTGCGGAAGGCAGTATCTAGTCTGTTGCACTTTAAACTTATGCGGAAGGCCGTATCTGGTGTGCAGGACGTGTAAACCTATCCTGAGGGTCGTATCTAGTTTGTGGAAAACGTAAATTTATTTGGAGGGCTGTACCGTGTCTGCGGGATGTGTAAACCTATCCTGAGTATCCCTTCTAGTTTATGGAAAGCACAAACTTATTTGGAGGGCTGTATCACGTCTGCGGGATGTGTAAACCTATTCTGAAGGTCCTATCTAGTTTATGGAAAGCGTAAACTTATTTGGAGAGCTGTATCGTGTCTGCGGGATGTGTAAACCTATCCTGAGTATCCCTTCTAGTTTATGGAAAGCGCAAACTTATTTGGAGGGCTGTATCGCGCCTGCGGGATGTGTAAACCTATTCTAAAGATCCTATCTAGTTTATGGAAAGCGTAAACTTATTTGGAGGGTTGTATCGTGTCTGCGGGATGTGTAAACCTATCCTGAGTATCCCTTCCAGTTTATGGAAAGCGCAAACTTATTTGGAGGGCTGTATCGTGTCTGCGGGATATGTAAACCTATCCTGAGGGTCCTATCTAGTTTATGGAAAGCGTAAACTTATTTAGAGGGCTGTATCGTGTCTTCGGGATGTGTAAACCTATAGAGAAAGAGGGTGTCGAATATACTCTGAGTGTTGGGAAAACCTATACTGAGGGTCGTACCTAGTCTGTAGACTGTGTAAACCTGCTCACTTCATCCGCTCGTTTATGTTTGTAGTGGAAGCTACCTGACCCCAACCATCACAGCAGCTATTTCGCAACTAGTCAGCAATGACATCACTGAAAGTACACTTATTGAACACCACAAGACTAGACGTGCTACCGGTCACACACTGCACAACAGCTTCTCAAGGCTAATGAAGTTGCCAAGCCAGCCTCCGTTCCAAATCGCACATCAAAACCACTCCACGCTTCTCTCTATTTGCAAAAGCCCGATCCGTAAATCACGTGGCGACCTCTGTGCGGCAGGTCGTGGAAAATTATATCCTATTAGAGGGAAAACCCGCGCTTTCGGAAGAAACAACCCGAACCGGAATCCCAGGTGTCCGTGGGGGTGTCAAGGAAATCCAGCCCGCGCAGCCTTGGGGCGAATGAGGAAAATGATTCGAATTTCCTTTTTTACAACTCGGGGGCAAAGGGTCGGAGCACTTTCACCTCATCAAGGGGTGAAAGGGGGTTCCATTGACCTCTTTTACGAGTGGCCCCGGAGTGGTCGGATGGTCAAGCAGTTTAGCATCGAATTGTGGAAACGGTGTAGGTTGACAAGGGAATGACCCGGTGAGCTTTTTTAAGGATTCGTTGGGGTCAGAGGGATCAGCAGCGCCACTTAGTGTTGATAATTGTGACAACACGTTTGGAGAAGTGCTTTAACCTATGCATGAAGACTGGGGAAGGTTATCCTGCAGCTGCAATTAAATGGCGACCTTTCGCATGTATTTTCCAAACTTGTGCGAATCAAGCGCTCTTTTTCAGGAAAATCGGCTCAAAAGTAAGTGGTTTGCAAATTGGTGAAATTTCACCATTCGTCAACTTAAATGAGTCCTCGTTTTTAAGGACCGCTTTAGCCCGATAGGAAGAGTATACAGGGTTACTACAAAAGAATCATTCATTTTCAAAACCCGATTTGCATTTATTCAACTTCATCTTGCCACCGTTGAAATGCTTGATCTTCTCGCTTCAAATGTATTATACTTACAAATATGATTGGTATATGAAAATAACCACAAAATATTCAAGTTTGTACACCAGGTGGCGTGGCAGCACTAGTTCATGTTTGTCTTTTACAGTTATCCCTAACGAGTTTAGTTCAGTCTCTCTCGATATGGAGGCAAAGCGAGAAAAGAGTTTCTGCGTCCTAGAATATGCGAAATGTTCGTCTGTTATAGCAGTGCAACGTTCTTTCAGAAGGCAGTACGGAAAAGAACCGCCTTGTAAACAAAGCATTTTGCGATCAGGGATACATTAATGAATATTGACGCGATCACGCTACAAAATGTGTGGAATGAATTGAACTATCGCCTGGAAGTGTGTCGTGTGACCAAGGGGGCACACATGGAACATTTGTAGTGAGCATAAAACTTGAATATTTTGTGGTTATTTTCATATATCAATCATATTTGTAAGTATAATACTTTTGAATAAATCGTGTTCTGAAAATGAACGATTCTTTTGTAGTAACCCTGTATTATCAAACGGAGGATTGTGGTAATGGTAATGGTAATGGTAATTTTAGTTAACGTCGTACTAGAGCAACACAACGGGCTATTGACGACGGTCCGGAATCAATCCCTTAAGGGAAATATTCGAGGACAACACCTCGTAATTTTGAACCACGGTCAGATGACGAAGCAACACCTGAGCTGGCACCCCACTCTCCAAACTTCCACGCCAACCCAACGTGAGGACTTTCGACCACGACAGATTTAAGGTGCACCAGCCGCCTCTACACCATACGTTTACAAACATCCATGCCCGGACCCGGATTCGAACCAGGAACCTTCCGATCTTGAGGCTAACACCTTAACCACTATACCGGTTGGTCGGCCGGTCCCAAAGGGAAAGAACTGAAGACAACACCACGTAATTTTGAACCACGGTCAGATGACGATGCAACACCTGAGCTGGAACCCCACTCTCCAAATCTCCACACCAATCCAACGTGAACCAATACTTCGAATCTTTCCCTTGGAGGATTGAACCGTCGTCTATAGCCCGTTGTGTTGCTCTAGTACGACGTTAATTAACTACCTATCTTCCTTGTTTCAGTCACACATTCTTGCCGTCTTTTTCACCATTCAGTAGGTCATTAATTAAGGTCCGGACACTGGAACAACACAACGGGCTATTCGGAGGAGGTCTCAGATCGTCTCAATCTCAATTCGCAGATCAATCTCAATTCGCAGATCAATCTTAAGATTCGCAGATCAATCTCAAAAGGTAAAATCCTAGGATAGTACCGCTTCACTTTGAATCACTGTCTGAAAACGAGATCAACACCTGAACAATAATAAATTGGTACATAAGTAATAATAATTATATATGCAAATTGTATACGTTTCCAAAATACACAGGTCGTCATCTGATAATGGTTCAAAATCATGTGCTGTTGTCCTCGGATCTTTGGGTTTGATCCCGGACCATCGCCAATAGCACGATGTCTTGCTCCAGTGCGACGTTAATTCAAATACCTACCTACCTTCCTATCCAAATTTAAATAACTAACAATACTTGATGTGAAAGGTAATTTTGGTAATTTTTAATTAACGTCTTACTAGAGTAACACAACTGGCTATTGACGACTGTCCGGGATGCATACTCGGAAACCCTCACGCTTTCAGCACCTCTTGGCGAGTTGGCGATAGATGCCTGTATCGCCAACTACGATAATCCTAATGTTAAAACTTAGAGGAATTGCCGCTAGAAGGCGTATTAGTTCTGTCGGCGGTTTGAAAAATCGCGCGCTGTTCTGATGTTGAATGCATTCTGTTTTGTTTATGCTTATGAGAATGTGTGAGGAGCTCATGTTTTTCAACGGTTTTTGTATTGAAAGCGGAATAATTTGATTAGGAAAAGTTAATTTGTCTTTAGGCGTATTCTTTTGAAAGATTGTATTTACTTTTCAGTTATACATCCAATCTCCTTCAATTTTCAAATGTGTTTATTTGATGCTTTAGAGATGCAAGAAAAATTTGTTTCAGCTTTGATTTTGAATTGTTTTATGCTATTGCGTTTAATTATATTTGTGAAGTGTAATCTTAGTATTTTAGTAGAGGCAGTGAGATTGTTCTTTCTGCGATCAGTAGTTTTAATTTTTGATTTATAATTAGATGTAATCTAGTTTTTGAGATTACATTATATGAAAGTCCACAAATTGAATACATCTGATTCTATCAAAACGGACCATTTCTTTCGATTTTTAGATTGTTACAGGGAATGCAAATTTAAAATTAAGTGATTATTTTTAAAAATCAGTGATTTAAATAAGAATTTTGATTTCATTTCCTTTCTGTTTTATGTGTAATAATATTGAAAATGAAATAACTATGAAGAAGAGACATGCTATTTTATTGAAGTTAGTTGAATATTATATCAGCCTTCCTTTGAAGCACTACATAACCTTTTTTGATAGGGATCATAATTACAAGACAACTCTTTCCCTTTTGGGCCATTGAACATATGTCACTCACAAGCCTGTTCATCAGCATAGGTTTTGTTTAAAACATTCCTTGTGACTATAAATCCAATGGGCAATTTTGAATCATTCTTCTTCATATGATGGGTGAAGATTCACTTAATATATTTACTCAAGCATTATACCTAAAAAAGTTCCAGGGCCAGTGCGACCCCATTAATTCAAATTAGAAACACATGCTTTTTCCTAATCTCTGCAGCTATTTTTTTATGTGCTTTCATTTGCAAAATCTTATATTAAGTATTATTTTTTGACCCCTCATATGCCTGTACCAAAACTTTTGCATTATTAATTTTATATAACTTCCATACACCGAACACTGATGTGCTAAAAGTCATGGGATAGCAGTATGCAAATTTACTAGTGCTCACATTGCATTAAAAGAGTATAAAGAGTCAGATAGTTATCAGTGCTCTCTGTTAAACTCTTGAATGTCGACCTGCCAAGAATTAACCGAGTTTGAACGTGGAAGGATAGTTAAAGCTAAACGCATAAGCTTAACATTTTGGACATAGTTGAGACCTTGCTCCACATTGTCAAGGGTGTATCGAGAGTACCTCATAGAAGGCATTACCCATCACAAGTGCATTTGTGCTAACAGACTTAAGTTCTCATATAGGTATGTTGAAATAAACAATGTAATATGTCGATTTGGTTTTCCAAAACCTCTGTTGAACAAAATTTGGGTAGTACTAATGATTTTGTGCTATTCTATTGATACACAAGCGGAAAGGGGAGGTGAGGTGTAGAGGGAATAGTATCATTACTGAGTACAAGGAGTGGGAAAGCAACTTGCTGGTGGTTCAGTGGGTTTCTCATTGTTAATAGCTTGCAAGCTGTAGATGACATAGGTTCAATTCATGTGACTACCCTGAGCGTATTGATTTTTTTGCGTCGAACATTTCCTGTTTGTATACGCACACCTAATTCTGTTTTTGCACAAACTTTTTTTTTTACTCAGATTCAAAATTAATATTTCATTCTCTATTTACTCCAGTCAGTTTGAATTTATTTGCCCAAATTTTACGAAATTTTTTTTCCTTCTATTTGTGGCATAGTAGTATCATCTGTTAAACTACATGGGTATTCGTAGCAATTACTGGGGGTTAGCAAGCAGTGGTCACACCTGACCCCATGAAAAGAACTATCACGGGCAATGCAGTGGTTAGTCAGTTATATTGCACCCACAAATAGATTGCATAACATGTAGTGTATGCGTTTTGGAATACATGTTTTCATTTACCAATGTATGTATCTACAATGTTCTAATTGTATTTGGTAACTAACACGACTGTATTCCCAACATCATTACAATGACACGCAACTGGAGGATTCAGTGATCTATCATTTGAAGATATTCATGAATCATTCGAGAAAGCCGTAAGCAAAGATGAATTATTAGAAGAGGTTGGCTTTGAGACTCCTAATCCCACAGAATGTAGTGATAATGAACAATAGGATCTTGTTCTAAATGCAGGTTTAGTAAAAGAATGTCTGGAACTGACCTGAAAATTGGGTAATCATTTTGTCAAACATGACCCTAATGAAAAACGCGCTAGGAAATTTCAACGTGAACTGAAGTTCTTGGTAGCCTCTTACAGATAATTATATAATGGCCTAACCAAAACACAACAATTAATAACTGAATTTGTTCGTAAAACTGTTGAAACATTCGCACAAGATGATACTCATGCTCGTCCAAACAGAATTAGGTGTACATTAGTGTTGACTCGAAAAGGTGAGTTTGTGATCTCATTTGTATTGTACTGATGTGCACACTTTATATTTTCAGGTTCCTCATCCTTCAGATTTTTAACTATCCCTTACTTGTATTTATGTTTTTGTAATTTCTATTATCAAAATGTGTTTCTATGTGGTTTTGTTTTTATTTCTTGAAGCAGGTGTTTTTGTGATAGCAGTTATTGCCAAAATGTTAAGTAATTTTTTAAATTACCCAATTTTTTACAAAAATAAACATTTTCTCTATAAAAAAAAAAGTTTCAAGATAAAAAAAAAAAATTTAAGATTGGAAATACTTAAATTTGAATAATTCTACACTTAATGGTCATAAGTTAAATTTTCATGCAAAAAGTTTCTTTTTGAGTCTTGTATGGTAATTATATTTACAGAAAATTCGGATACGCAGCGAAAACTTGAATCTCTTCAAAATTCTACTCTACGTATTATCAGTGGTTTTCCCCTGGTACTACCGAAACGCTAAAATTTGCGAAGATCTTGAAAATACCGAACTTAAAACTTACTTCAGTAAACTTGCTACTAATTTTTATGCTAATCTTGAATTAATTGATAACCCTGCCATCCAGTGTATCCCAGATATGACCCTCGTCAACCCGAATATAATAAAAGACCCAGAGTCATTCTTAATCCTTAATGTTCTTACTATTTAAATCTCCTGCTTTTATTTTTTCTTTAATTTAATAATTCTTAAGCCTTCCTTGTCATCTTGCATCTTATGTACTGTTCCAATTGGACTCGTCCTTGATCTGCCCAATTTCTAAGCCACCTGTTTTCATTGGACAACCAACTGCACTCACTCTACCTTACATATTTCAGTGAACTTCAAAACCTGCTCAGTTCCCAACTACTTTCTGAGGGAGATAGAAGGCCTTCGGCCTAAGTTCTCCGGCTCACCCATTATTTCATTTTCATTTACAGAAAAATGAATTTTTGTAATGTATGACTAAATTACTTGATATTTAAAGTTTATTGTGTATTGAAATGAAAATAAAAGTTTTTATGTACCATTTGTTTCTTTGTTTTTCTTGTAAGACATTAATTAAAAAATACCTTCTATAATGAATTGAAGTACATATATTCACTGTAACTGAAACACTTCTTTTTGTTTACCTTCATGTGTTTGTTTACAAAAATATCTTGCAATGTCAGAATCAGTCTCAATAAATCATTCTGAATACATTAAATGTTGCTTACAATTTGTACTAAAAGATTTATATTTTGTTCTGATTTTCATAATTATTCAAGATTGTCAATGTTGTCTGGTACATGCAAGTATTGTTAACCTAGTAATTTTTTTCTGGATTGAACTGTTTTGGAATGTAATTTAAATTGAACTTTAGAACTGAAATAATTATACTTATATGTGGAATATAATATGGACCAAGAGAATTGCATGCATAATAACATTTAGAGCTTCGATGAAAATCCAAATTTTTCCCATATTGTGTTTGGAGAAAGCCTACTTGTGTGTAATGTCAACAGAGGTCCCTTGTTTTTCAATAACACTATATATCATACAGTATCAATGTTTTCTTGGGAACTTTCTGTAAGAAGTCGGTCAGACTTTTTCGTATCTTGCAGAGAACAGTGTTTTGAAAATTTTTTTACACATATTTGTTTTGAAGGCACACGATGTAACCCAAAGTAATTTTACAATTTTCTAGAAGTCTCCATCATAGAGAATTCATTTTGATTAAATATTTTGCTAAAATGTGCTGAGATTCACACTCACTAACCTAGATCAGCTTCCTAAATAAATGACAATCAAAAGCTGTAGAGCAAAATGGTCTTAAGAAATCATGTGGATGGAAGACTAAATATGCAGTGCTGGCAGTCATTTGACTGATATTAAATTCAATGAATAATGTCAATCATTGAGTGCACAATGAAATTATAAATGTTTTATTTAAAAGTTATTCCAAAACAAAATGATGTCCTATGTAAACATCCTGCATAACAACTGAAGAAATTGTAAACCAATATTTTGGTTGGTAAATATTTTCAAGTCGTAAAATTTTCTGTAGCTATACATTCTTCTTGCAACTTTAGCAATATTGGCTTTAGTCCGATTTGCATTCAAAGCTTATCTAGAACCATGAGTCAGCTAAACTTGTTCAAAGTAGGCTTCTGTGAAACTTATAAAAATGTGCTCATGCTATCTCCATATATTTAACTCACTCAACATCTGTCCTGATCAGGACATGAAAATTTTAGATAAAATAATTTTTGAATAGACCTTTTGAAAAATTAATTAAATCAGCATCATGCTAATATAACAGGTGCCATGGTTTTAAGAGCAACCAGAGGGTTGGAAGTTCGAATCCAGCCAAAGACCGTCATGTAGAAGGGGGCTGGTGCATGTTAAATCTGTTGTGTTGCCTCGCTATATGACCATGATTCAAAATTATGTTGTCTTAATCTTTCCCTTTGGGGTTGATCCAGGATCGTCACAAATAGCCCATTGTGTTGCTCCAGTGGGGAGAGAGACGTTAAATAAAAATACCATTAGATATACCACATTTCATCAAAATGTTGGTTTTAGACTAATCAGTAGCATGTTATAACTCCTAAAAGGTCTTGTGAATAAATTATTGCACACTTAGTAATTAAACGAATAATATTGCTCAGATTAATATTGTAATTTTATTATAAAACAAATATTACTTTTCTTCTGTTCATAATAAGAAAAATTATATATATCTTGCCTCATAGCAGTGAAAAATTATATATTTAATCATAGGTTATGTATTTTTTGGCATACGAAACTGACATCTGATGAACTAAAAAACTACAACTATAACAGGTGCCATGGTTGGAAGAGTAATGGACTAGCAACCGGAGGGTTGGGAGTTCGAATCCTGCCAAAGACCGTCGTGTAGAAAGGGGGCTGGTGCATGTTAAATATATTGTGTTCTTACATTAGCGTGGTGTGTAAGTTTGGAGTGCCAGCTTGGGTGTTGCCTCGTTATTTAAAAATGATTCAAAATTATATTGTGTCTTAATTTTTCCCTTTGGGGTTATAAAAATAACCAAGTAGCATAATTTTCATAATCGCCAAATTGAACTTACTTTTAGACCAAAGTGGGGCCAAGGGTCTGAAAAGTAGGGATGCGACATCAATGTCGATATTTTCAAAACATTAATGTATTGAAGCCGATGTAGCATCACTAGTTGCTAAACCAGTGTTATGAAATGGGGTAAAAAAGTTTAAATACACTGAATTTTAAGAACATCGATGTATTATAAACATTGATGTTTAGCTGTCGTTGTTGCATCCGAAACCGCACAGTATACATCGCGTTACTTTGCGGGCCTCTAGCAAAGACTTTCTCAAGCCAACAGCAGGGTTCCCACGGTCCTTGAATTTTGTTTTCCTAACTAGGGGCCCTTGAAAATTACAAAACTTGGTAAAAAGTCCTTGCTTTTTTTTTTGGACTAGTACATAATTGCGTTGGAATTTGTGTCCAAACTAGTTTCCTTCACGGCAGGTGCGCAATTTGAGCGTCATTCTGAAGTGTTACGTGTTTTGACACCACGTTTTATATATATGAACAACCATAATGGGTGATGTATACATGAACACACAAGGTCATACACCATGTTTCATTGACGCGTCATCCCATCGCTTTTTTGCATTCAAACATGAAAGAGTTCCGCCTCTTTGAACATTTCTTAAAATTGTCTCAGGGATTGATGAAGAAATACAAAGAAAATATTAAGGTTTTTGAAGGGGGTAACTGTCAAGTCGTACGTTCAAGAATGAAAACTTAACAGTTTAGGACACTGCATTATCCGTTTTCGTAAAACGCCGAATTCGTATTGAGAAAATATAAAAGTTGCAATTGAAAAATTATTTATTTACAGAAAAGCACATTTAAGGTATTCTTGTAAAATTTTCTACAGATTTCAAATCCGTTGAAATTTTTACTATCTTTAACGATTGTGACCAGAGAACAACTTTTGACACTGCAGTCAAAACTTTGGATTTGTTTTGTTTCTCAAACAAAATAAACCACGACAGCCATCTGCTGTAGTGGCAGTGGGCGAGAGCAAAATGAAAACGGAGATTGTGTCGATCGAACCATGTGCAAGCTCCCATACTCTTCTTCGTGCCACCAAAGAATTTATCGTACGATATTTTACCTCACGACCGAAATTGATATGTGTGCAAATAGCCTGATAGTTAGCATTGAGACGTGAAGCCCACTTTGCAAAAAAGTTCACAGGTTCTGTGATAAAAGAAAATCCAAACTATAACCAAAATTGATGACAACCTTTCCTCTTTTCTTTGACTGTCAGTAGTTTAAAAAGGAATTAAAAAATGTTTTTTTTTTTTTAATAAATATTTTTCAAATTTTTTTAAATTGACAATTTTTGCACGTGCTTTGTTTTAGGTCGCTATAAAAAACTTTAGGTCCTTGAAAAAAATATTTTTGGTTCTGAAAAGTCCTTGAATTTTTTTTGGACAAAGGCGTGAAAACCATGAACAGTAAACGGTTCATCACACTACTACTCAAAATACCTACCAACTTACCTATGCTGTGAAGAATGGGAGGTTTGAAGAGTTAGGGTAAACGAGGCATAAGTTTGGCAGTCACAAATCTGTCCAAGGCCAGGAGGGCCTGGTGACACTGAGGGTGTTGCGAGTAAGTTTTGGTAGCCTCTTTTAGGAAAAGGAGATCACCCCTAAGGTGTTCCATGAGTTTACAGTGGAAGATGTAATGGTGAGTCGCCAATCTCTCCACACTGACACAGATCAGAAACTTGGTTTCTGAAGAAAAAAAAGTTTTTAAAAAAGTATTCCGGAAAGCAATTATGGCCTGCGAGTAGCTGGGATTTTATGGGGTGGTACACGTATTGACTAACATCTGGAGTGGGAAAAAACTTGTGCATTCTTCTACATATTGTATCTCTACTCCATCGTAGTTCCCACAACTTCATAAGGATCTTGAGAATTTTAATTGACAAGGCAATTGTGCCCACATTTCACAGACAGCGAATTTTGACAGGATCAGTCTTATCACCACCCATGTGACATATTGACTGCAGCGACAAAGTAATGTTGTTAGGTGAGACACGACTTCAGAGACAAAGCACTGTTGTCGTCACGTGAGAGGTGACTTACGACCACAGAGACATAGTACTGTTGTTATGTGAGAGGTGACTAATGACCGTTAAGGCTTAAAATGGTAATGCGTGTAAAAAAATTCTCCCTCCATAGCAGCCCAAATGCAAGTGCTATAATTATAGGATATGAGATAGAAAAACTTTGTTTAAAGAAAGCTATTGAAAACAGTCAAAATGGAATATTTTTTCAATTTAAATTTTGTTGTTATCTTGAGCTCAAATGAGTGAAACAAATCGAGAAGTGTATTTGTTTACAAAAAATTACTTTGCTTAAATCTTAATACTTATTATTGATAACTGCTTTTACTAAGTTTATATTTACTACTAGTTGTCTCAACAAACAGTGGTGAGATTATATCAGGTAGACGATCAAACAAGAGATTTGATTCATAAGAAACTATATTATGAAAATACAAACACTGTGTAGGTTATAAGGACGAATAAGTTCCACAAAAAACAAATACATTCTCATCAATTCTTTCTATTTGAGTCATTGATTGTCATTGAAATTAGAGTCAGTGATCATTTTATATTGTAAAAATCATAACAAAAGGCAATTGTTGACTAAATTTCAAATAATTGTAAACATATATAATTTGTTTACATGGGGGTACGTTTTTGCCGCCTGCTTCTTGCATCAACCAATTCTTCAAAGTAGTTACAATACAGACAGTTAACGAATTACAAAAAAAAAATCTATACATTACAATATTGAATGTCAACATATATTTAGAATATCCACAAAAAAAAATCATACGGAAAATCATAGCACTCATCGATAAAAAAAAATGGCGATCTTTTTTACAACGTAGTAGGGTTGCTTGAGAAATTGAGAAGGATTGCCAATTTCCCCAGCCTTCGGTTCTCAAAGCTCTTTCTATCGCCAACTCGCCAAGAGGTGCTGAAAGCGTGAGGGTTTCCGAGTATGCGTCCGGGATCAAACCCCTAAGGCAGGGATGGGCAAACTTTTTCGGTCGCGGGCCAAAAATCGAAAAAAAAAAAGTTTGGCGGGCCAAGATAAATTTTTCTAAAATTTTAAAAACAATATATAAGTATTACAATTTAGATATGTTAGACAGTCGTCAATGAGATGAATGAAATTGCAATTTCATTTTTAAAAGTTCCTTATATTGAGGTTCGAAGTGAGATGTACTGATTCTAAGGAACGAGGCTAAATGCTCATCTGGCAGTCTACTTCTGAAATAATTCTTTCTAAGGTTCATAGTTGAAAACACTTGTTCACATATAAAATATGAAGCAAACATAGCACTGATTTTCTGGGCGTGATATATTAAATTAGGGAAACTTACTTTCGATAATGATTTGTAAAACACTAACTTTGGCATATTTAGAAACAACTGCTTGAGATGATTGTTAGATTGCAACTCAATTAATTCAAGCTGCAAATATGACCTCACTGCTTCACAATTTACGTTGAAAGGCATGGTAAAAATATCCAATTCTGTTTGAATGGCACTGAAATCTCAAAATCTGCGTTCGAACTCAAAATGCAGTTTTTTCAAGCCATCTTCATAATTCTTAAGCTTCTCTTCATTTACTGAGGGAATTGAATTTAACCTCGAGAAATGAGACAAGTCGTTCTTAGCTAACTGCCCAGCAAACAGATAAAGTTTTAGTTTAAAAGCTTTGAGATGGGCCCAGATATCGTCGATAAATTGATTTTTCTCTTGCATCTTGACATTCAAGTTGCTCATATGACAAAGAAGATCTGTGAAAAATGCAAAGTCCGAAAGCCATTCTGTATCTTCTAACATTTCGCACTCCGCAGAACACTGTTTCTCATGGAAGAACGACACAATGTCGTCTTTCAGCTGCCAAACTCGCTCGAAAACACATCCTGCACTAAGCCACCTTACTTTCGTGTAATACAGTACATCAGAGTATTCAGTATTGCACGGACTGGAGAAAATCTCGAAATTGCCTCTGTGAATAAGCCCACGAGATCGAATAGTATTTACAAGCTTCACGACTGCATCAAGCACGGGTTTCATATTCAATGCAGATTTACACAGAGCACCTTGATATATAACACAATGTAGAAAAACAACATTGTTCCCGGAATAGTTTTGATTAAAGAGTCCAAGAAATCCAGATTTTTTTCCTGTCATATTTGGTACTCCATCGGTCGTAATATTACATATATTTGTTATAGGCACTTTCAAAGTTAAAAGCCCTTCCTGAAATTCACGAAAAATATCACATCCTGTTGTAGTTCCCTTTAAAGAACGCATGAACGCCAGTTCCTCGGTAATTTCAAAGTTCTCATCAACACCTCTTATAAATAATACTAATTGAGTAGTATAATTTATATCAGTGCTTTCATCCATAGCTATGGAGCTAAATTTAAACTGGCCAATCTTTGACTCTAATTGTGATGTCAAATTTTTATCGATGGCTTCGATTCTAGAAGTCACCGTTTTTCGAGATAAGCTTACAGTCTCAAAATTATTTTTCTTGTTTGGACATAAAACATCACAAACTTGGAGCATGCATTGTTTAACGAACTCCCCATCACTGAGAGCTTTATTATTTTTAACAATATTGTATGCTACAATGTAACTTGATGTGTAGCTGCTTCTTGGATAGTGTTTACCTTCTTGAAAAAATTTTGTCGGCCTGATAATTTTTGACAAAGACTTTCTACATTTTGTTTTCTTTCATATTCGGACATTGCTTCGTAATTGGAATTCTTATGCTTAGGTGATAGAGATAGAGAGATAGAGAGATAGAGAGAGATATAGAGATAGAGAGAGAGAGAGAGACGGGAAATGTTATATAAAAATATGAAGACTGCTACAGCTTCGTTGCAGATGAGACACACTGGCTTATCTTTAACAAATGTAAAAAAAATATTTCCAGGTCCATTCATCATTAAAAGCACGGCACTCTAAATCAACTTTACGTTTTTTAGTAGCCATTTTGGGGTTGAAATATTTTACGAATAACCCAAATAAGCACTAGCTACGCTATACTTTTAATACTTTCACCACTATTCACACTGATGCTATATGTTCGCAATCAATAATATTAAAACTCGCGCCTAAAGAAAAAACCGCTGGCTGGAGCTTAAAATGCGCAGTCTACCACATGTGAGGTCTAATTCATCTATATTGGATTCCCATATGTCTGCTCCCCGAGAAAGAGACAACGCTTGTTGGCGCCAGTCTACAGCTATAACTAACAAAGAACAGTGTGCTTGCTATTTCCGTCGATTTATGTTTTGTAGAACAAAAATAGAAAAAGTAAAAAGATCATCAGTCCTTTGAAAAAAAGGAAGAAAAAAAAATAATATTTAAACAAAGTAGAAAAGGTGATGGATATTGTTGAGAATTGTAAGTACATACGTTGCTAGGTGATGCAACCGTTGAGCTATTGCTCCGCAATTCCGTTGCTAGCTGACGCATGCACTTGAGAAAGTTGCCAGCTGCAAGGAGTTGCGTCTTGGGAAGAAAGGTTTTCGCAGAGACCGTCCCTGTACTATAGGAGGACGGAAGTAATTTTACGGCTAAGGCCTCACAGTAGTGGCGAGTCCACAAATGTATAGTTATATGTTCAGTTACGTTTTTATTTTAATAAAGTTATTGTTGTACAAGAAGTGTACATCTTTTTTATTGGAATGAAACCAGATTCGGATACCAGTGGATCCAACTAAAGAGGGGTGAGTACCCCAACTTAATTTCATATATCATTTGTAAATAATATTGATAGTAAATATAAAGAATCTGCTGCCGGGCTTGGGTCAAGCCCGAACTATAGAATTGTGTGGATATAGATACCACATAAAGTGGCGTCCGCGACAGGACTTTCTTGTGAAAACTGTTCTGTAGTATTGGTTGTAGATAAATAAGTAACAGTATTTTGAATGAGAAATCTTTGAAAAGAAGTTCAGTTATTTCAAGTATTTTCGTTTTGTATGTGAAATTATAGAAGCATTTTAGTTTTCATTTCAAGTTATTCAAGTATTTTAGTTTTGTATGTGAAATTATAGAAGTATTTTAGTTTTCATTCAGTTATTTCAAGTATTTTAGTTTTGTATGTGAAGTCATAGAAGCATTTTAGTTTTCATTTGAAGGTTATTCAAGTATTTTCGTTTTGTATGTGAAGTTAGTGAAGAAAATTGTTTTTCATTTTGTATTGGAGCATTTGAGGATATAGTTAAGTTATATTTAGTAACTTTGCTAAGTACATTAAAGTAATGGATCAGTTAAAACTGAAGAGAAGGGGTCTGCGTACGTCGTTCACACGTACGGCTAATGTGCTTAAAGAGCAATTAGAGATGGATGAAGTCGAAACAGGTGTCCTGAGAGATAAATTAACCAAATTAAATAATAGTTTCCGTGATATAAGCGAAATAGATACAAATATCCTGGATAAATTAGTAGAGTCCAATG
The DNA here is from genome assembly GCA_947359465.1 of Metellina segmentata. NCBI lineage: Eukaryota > Metazoa > Arthropoda > Arachnida > Araneae > Tetragnathidae > Metellina > Metellina segmentata. The sequence continues at coordinate 13,267,504 of OX375883.1, forward strand.
TTACTGAAAGCGAAATAGAATTGGAACTAATAGATGCGGAGAATTATTCCGATCAACACATTGAGATTTCTCGGCGCGTTAGCGAGCTGTTAGAAAGAGTGGCCTTGACGCAGTTTCAAGAGAGAGAGAACACATGTGTCGGCAATAATTCTACTTACGCAGAGTCAGAACGGGGGGGAAACGCTCCACCAGAAAGGAAACATTACAAACTCCCGAAACTAAACATTCCAATTTATGACGGCACTTTACTGAACTATTTGACCTTTTGGTCACAATTCAAGAAAATACATGAAGATAAGCAGTTAGACGACAGTGATAAATTTCAGTACTTGTTACAGTCAGTACAAGCAGGAACACGTGCTAAGGAACTTTTATCGAGTTATCCCTTAACATCTGACAATTATCCGAAGGCGGTAACTGCGTTTCAAGAGAGGTTTGGAAAACAAGAACTTCTCATAGAAGTATACGTTCGAGAATTAATAAAATTGATAATAGGTAATGTTCGAGCGAATAGTAGAGAGAGGCTACCATTACCAGATTTATACATGAAGGTCGAGGCATATTTGAGGTCGCTTGAATCAATGGGGATAGATTCAAATGCCAATGCAACATGGCTTTTCCCGATGGTCGAGAGTAGTCTTCCTGAGGAGACATTAAAGGCATGGCATAGAAGCCCATCGTACACGATTGATGTAGAGGAGGGAAAGTCTCGTCTTTCACATTTGTTAGAATTCCTGAAAAGGGAAGTTGAAGGGGAAGAGAGATTGTCTTTGGCGCGAAAAGGTTTTGATGGTACAGGTGCCAGGGCATCTGGGGGAAGTTCCGAAATACCAAATAGAGCGGTCCATAAGCTTAATAGAAGTCCAAGTACCGCAACTGTAGCCGGGTTATATACTGCTAAGAACTCAAAATGCATTTTTTGTGACAAGTCCCACGACACACGTGAATGTTATACCGCTAGATCTATGCCGTATAAAGAAAAGGTAAACAAGCTAAAACAAAAGAAAGCTTGCCTGAAATGTTTCAAATTTTTCCACATAGCCAAGGATTGTAAAATGTTTGTCCGTTGTATCGTATGTGATAAAGCACATAACGCCCTGCTTTGCCCGGATAAGAATAAAGATAGTAATTCGTCTGAGGACAAGAAAGATGAGGTCCTACAAACGACTTTATCTCATCCAACGTGTACAAGGGAAGTTGCTCTCATGACATTGGAAGTTGTAGTAAGAGGGAAGAAATCCAAGAAAATTAGAGCCCTATGTGATTCCGGGTCACAAAGAAGTTACATTTTGACACACACGGCCAAAGAGCTTGGTTTACAGCCTATGTCTACTGAAACAGTAGCTCATTCGTTATTTGGAGGCTCCCAGATGGAAGCAAAGCCACATAATAAATACCGTGTTCAGTTAAGTGCTCCACAGGGTTCCCTTCCAAAGACGACCCTTGTATTCGATTTCCTGGACCAGGATAGGATTTGTGGCCGAATACCCAGAGTCCCTAAAGGTCCACTGCTGAAAGAATTGAAGTTTCACAGGATTTGGGTGTCCGACATAGGTCTGGGGTGTCCCGAAGTAGAACTTTTGATTGGTAGTGATATTTATGGACAGCTTTTAACGGGTCAAATTAAACAATTAGAGAGCGGGCTGACTGCCATCCAAACCAAACTCGGGTGGACAGTCTGCGGACAGCTAGAGAATCCTTCGGAAGAATGTTGGACGGGAGGAACTGCCTTGTTGACCACAAACCTGGTTCTGAAAGACATGAAAGTTCCTGAATTGTGGAGACTAGAAGCAATTGGCATCACCGATCCGAGTGCAACTCTGACAAAGGTTAACGAGGAAGAACTAGCTCACGACCAATTCTTACAAGAACTGACGAGGAATGAAGATGGTCGCTACTGTGTTGGGCTTCCATGGATAAAAGGAAAACAGGAAATTCCGTCCAATAGAAATGTTGCTGAGAGAAGACTCATGAGCACGACTCGGAAGCTGAAGACTCTCCAAAAATTCGAAGAATACGGGAAATTATTCCAAGAGTGGGAAGCGGAAGGGGTCATCAGTAGAGTACGAGAAGAAAATATTAAGATCCCAGGGCATTACCTTCCTCACCACGCTGTTATTAAGCCGGGTAGCGTGACTACCGCAATAAGACCCGTATTTGATGCATCTAGTAAACTCGGAAGGGCACCTTCTCTAAATGACTGTCTTCTGAAAGGGCCTAACCTGATAGAGCAAATCCCTGCTATATTATTACGGTTTAGGACAAAGGCCATCGCTGCTGTTGCAGACATTAGGAGAGCTTTCTTGCAAATTGAAGTGAAAGAAAAGGATCGTCATTTTTTGAGATTCCTATGGTGGGAGAAGGCTGACAAGATCCAAGTTTATCAGCACAATAGAGTAGTGTTTGGGGCAACTTGCAGTCCATTTTTGCTCGGTGCAGTCATCCGTTGTCATCTAGATAATGCTCCTGAGGAGCTGAAACCAATCGCAGAAAAGCTGTCAAAATCCTTTTACGTAGATAATTGCATAACTTCCTTCAATGATTTATCTGAATTAGAGGAATTCGTTACTCAGTCAACTAAGTTGATGTCTGAAGCCAAGATGGACTTGAGGATGTGGCAATTTGGTCCAACAGAGGAAGTCAACGAAGCTTCGTTCAAGAATAAAATGCTTCTAGAAGATGATCTTGCTACACCTATTTCAGTTTTAGGTCTCCGATGGGACCGAGCAGAAGATTGTCTCAGCATTTGTGGCAAATTGGACACGGATTTGAAAAACCCTTCTAAAAGAGAAATTTTGTCTGTAACGCAAAGTATATACGATCCCATCGGTATCTTAGCTCCAGCATTGCTACCTGCTAAAGTTTTGATACAGAAGGCGTGGGCATCGAAATCTGATTGGGATGCTCCATTGCCTGACGTAATTCGAGACAGCTTCATAAAATGGTACGCTGACTTACCTCATTTAACAAATGTGAAAATTCCAAGAAGAATAGGATATGGAAATGTAAATGATTGGACTCTCCATATTTTCTGTGATGCCAGTCAGACTGCTTACGCTACAGCCATTTTCCTCAGATGTACCACACCAAAAGACGTCAAAGTACAGCTCGTGGGAGCAAGATCTCGACTTTCTCCTCTGAAGGGAATAACAATACCAAGGTTGGAACTACTAGCGTGCGTTCTTGGAGCTCGATTGTCACAGTACATTATCAAAGAATTTGATTTAGCTCCAGAATTGTTATTCTTTTGGACAGACTCGTCCACAGCCCTCACGTGGATCAAAAGAAACGATCAGTGGGGTACCTTTGTAGGAAACAGAATTAGAGAAATTTGCCGACTTACCAACACAGAGCAATGGCATTTTGTTCCAGGTTACCTCAATCCGGCCGACCTTCCATCGCGTGGATGTTCGTCCCGTCACTTTGCGGATACTGCATGGTGGGAGGGACCGGAATGGCTCAAGGGATCACCCAATGCCTGGCCAAGCGGCAAAATTGCAGTTGACGAGCAAGTCGTCTATTCTGAGAGGAATTCTTCTGCATGTACTCTGAGCGCGTATATAGAAGACAAATGTTGGTTTGAAAACATTTCGAAGTTCTCCAGAATAGTACGAGTTTTGGCATGGGTGAAACGAGTCTTAAAACCCACAGGTAAACTAGAAAAAAGAATAGGCAAATCAATTTGTAGTTTAGAGATTCAAGAGGCTGAAAACACTCTGTTCCGAGTAGTACAAAATCAGAGTTTTCCAGAAACGGAATCCAGTTCAATCCATGGGCTGATGGTAATGAAGGACCAAGAGGGTGTTTTGCGTGTCAAAACTAAAATTGTTGACAGCAATGACGAACTGTCATTTCGCTACCCTGTACTTTTGCCCTCAAAACATCATGTGGTTACGTGCCTTGTAAGAGAATACCATCTTAAACACTGCCATGCAGGAGTATTGGCACTTGCTACAAAATTGCGAGAAAGGTTTTGGATAATAGCATCCAAACGAGTTATACGAAACATCATCTCTAAGTGCATTAGATGCAAGAGATTTACTGCCAAGGCCGAGAATACACCGCCAATACAGCTACCACTTGATCGTGTGCGAGATGCCTCGACCTTCGAAATTACAGGAGTGGACCTCTGCGGTCCATTATACCTCAAGGGACGAAAGAAGGCGTGGATTGTATTATATACATGTGCTGTATATAGAGCAGTGCATCTGGAAGCAGTCACGTCCTTAAGTACAGAGGCGTTCCTACAATCGCTGCGTCGTTTCATTGCCCGACGGGGAAGACCTTCTACCATATACTCGGATAATGGGACTAATTTCACTGGCACCAATAACCTGCTCAAGGAGGTGGATTGGTCCAAAATCGAATCGGCAGAGAGACCCATCAACTGGAAATTTATCCCACCCACTGCGGCTTGGTGGGGTGGATGGTGGGAGCGTCTCATCCGTTGTGTGAAGATGCTCCTTGTGAGAACACTTGGCCGAGCTTCACTTGACTTTGAGGAGCTATGCACAGTGCTGTGCGATGCTGAAGCTACCATAAACAGTAGGCCACTAACTTACATCAGTGACGGACCAGAAGGTCTATCACCCTTGACTCCATCTATGTTTTTGCAGGACATGGCTACAACGGGAGTTGCAGACATAGACAATATAAATGAAAGACGACTACAACTTCGACACAAATATTGTCAACAATTACGTGAGCAGCTAAGAATTCGTTTTCGCCGAGAATATTTAGGACAACTAGTGCAAAAGTCCGGAAATAAAGATTCTACCCTCCAAGTAGGGGATGTTGTATTGGTAGGGCAGGACAATCAGAAACGTGTGAAGTGGCCGATGGCTCGAATAGAAAAAATTTTCCCTAGTAGGGATGGTAAAGCGCGCGTGGTTCAGTTAAAAACCGTGAATGGAACACTTATTCGGCCAATTCAAAGATTGTATCATCTAGAGGTTTCAAAAACTGATGATCCTGTAGTTAAAAGATCTAAAAGTGGCAGAGTCCTTAAGGTTCCGGCGAGATTGAATTCGTAGTGAGGCTCACGGATTTATATGTTCTAATCTGAATCCAAATTTACAGTTGGTGAAATTGTACATAGAAACTTAGTAGAACTCTAACCAAATTTCAATTGATTGTTCCATTGATTTTATTGTATTTTAGTGATTTATTTCTGTATTTCTAATATTGTTATTATGTTTAATTTTAGCTCCCGCAAAATTAAGGTGGGAGGATGTTGAGAATTGTAAGTACATACGTTGCTAGGTGATGCAACCGTTGAGCTATTGCTCCGCAATTCCGTTGCTAGCTGACGCATGCACTTGAGAAAGTTGCCAGCTGCAAGGAGTTGCGTCTTGGGAAGAAAGGTTTTCGCAGAGACCGTCCCTGTACTATAGGAGGACGGAAGTAATTTTACGGCTAAGGCCTCACAGTAGTGGCGAGTCCACAAATGTATAGTTATATGTTCAGTTACGTTTTTATTTTAATAAAGTTATTGTTGTACAAGAAGTGTACATCTTTTTTATTGGAATGAAACCAGATTCGGATACCAGTGGATCCAACTAAAGAGGGGTGAGTACCCCAACTTAATTTCATATATCATTTGTAAATAATATTGATAGTAAATATAAAGAATCTGCTGCCGGGCTTGGGTCAAGCCCGAACTATAGAATTGTGTGGATATAGATACCACAGATATATTATATATAAATCATATTTTCTTTTAATTTCCGTCGGACCGGCAAATTAAAATTATATCCGCGGGCCGGAGTTGGCCCATCCCTGCCCTAAGGGAAAGATTCGAGAACGACATGTGGTGTGGAAGTTTGGAGAGTGCCAGCTCAGATGTTGCTTCGTCATGTGACCATGGTTCAAAATTGCGAGTGTTGTACTCGGATATTTCCCTTTTTGACCGTCTTCAATAGCTGTGAGTTATTCCCCCTTTAAGGTTGCAGGTGTGATTGAAAAAGACATCGAAATCAACATTCCAAGAGGGAGGCGGACTCCCCAGAAAAAACGTAAAGGGAGACGAGGAACACTGGGAAAAGTGGTGGACAGGTGTGGTCACTTATAGACAGCTATACGGTGAAGTGAAACACCGGGAAACGAAAGACAAACTGTCAAGAGAAACTTACTGTTTCTTCCTGAACATTCGCTCATTGATTGTGCATTGTAAATAGTCGTGTAGATCGTTGCATTTGTTAATTGAATCCTTGTAAGTGTAATAAAAAAATATAAAGGTATACAGCTTTGTCCACCTCCATTGTATATCTGTGATGCCCCAAAACGCCACACTGCAGAGCACTTCAAGGAAACGACATTTCTGATTGCTCTACAAGATAACGATTAGTCGCAAAGATTTTTTTTAACGACTCTTCATGTAGTTAAGTTGATGTCGACATCGAAAGCACTTCAATTTGAAAGGATTCGTGTTCTGTGCAAATGCCAAAGCGGAACGACTTCCGGCAAGGCGTTGCAGCAAGAGTCCCATTACCGCTCTCTAATCGGTGGAACACTGTTGTAACTTGGACGGCTCTGTCTCTCGCTCGTGTGGAACTAATGCATTTCTTCCCTTTTCTCACTTTCCCTCTTCCACAGATTTCATCTTTCTCCACGCGCCGATTTCTTAAACACAATCAATTTATTGCAAAAAGTGTCTCTTTTGCCTTGGAAGGGGAAATGTGATGGTAGCGTTAGTCCGATTGGTTCTGCTTGAACATCGTCTTGAAAAGGTACGCTTTTTGTGTCCTACGATCTAAAAACGAGCCGCGGTAGCTCAGTCAGTAGAGCGTCGGGCTCGCATCAGAAGGGTTGTGGGTTCTGTCCTCGGCGGAGCCTCCAATTCTGATGATTGCGAGATCGGCGCTTCGACCTGGCTAAAGACCGTCGTGTTCACTAATGGTGACTGGGGCACGTTAAATAGGTCGTGGTCACAATGTCCCCCATGTTCCCATACCAAATCAATACCTCTGGGGGTACCTGATCAGGGGGTTATCGGCCTCTGATTGGGATCTAAATTACGATATGTGTGAGTGAATGGATGTATGAAAGGGACCTTCCTGTAAAACGGATGTGTCATGTATGTCGAGCAAAGTCGGACTTCCTCCCAATGGGGCTCAATAACATGGAAGGAGCACGCCTCTTGCCGTCTTCGACGGGCCTGGCACACCTCTGGTCTGCCAGTGTAGGCATAAGAAACAACAACAACTACTATCTAAATTTTAAACTTGTAACCCCCTTCCCAGCCTAAGCCATTCGGCGTATCGCCAAGTAATTTTAAACCAAGGTCAGGTAACGAGGCAATACTTTGACACCAACCCAACGTTAAGACATTTGAGGCCATGGCAAATTGAAGGTGCACCAGCCGCTTCTACACCATACACTTACAAACATCCATGTACTGATCCGGATTTGAATCAGGAACCTTTCAATCGAGAGGCTAACACCTTAAGTTTAAAAAGTGTTTATTAAATATCGTACAACTTGCTTTCAATGTTTAAAACGAGCTATTGGTTTATCCGGAAAGTTCTGCGCATTTTCAAATCGAAGCTAGCTTTGTTATTACTATTTTGCTACCGCTGATAAGGAGTGACCTTGATTGAAGCAGATATTTAAATCCAGTCCTTTTCTGCTTACACTGCATAATTACAGCATGTGTTGAGGCATCATTTCTGTTTCACTGCAGTGCTAAGAATGGATAACCAGAAAGTTCATTTTCGTCATATTATCCTCTTTTATTTTAAGAAAGAAAAAAATGTTAGTCACGACTGTTCGTAAAATGTGTGCTGTATATGGACATAGTGTCGTTTCTGTGGCCACAGTTCGAAGGGGGTTTGTTAAATTTAAGCGTGGAAATTTCAGCCTCGAAGATGATGCCCGCTCTGGACGACCATCCTCTGTAAACGAGAACCTATTAAAAGATGTGTTATAGCTGAAAATCCACGTTACACAGTTCAGGAACTATCACACAGCCTAAAAACTGTTCTCAAATGGCAGTATTAAAAGCTCAAATCGAAGCAAAGAGGCCTGAACTGACCAATCGTCGACGTGTTGTCTTCCAGCATGACAAACCTCTGCCGTACATTTCGCTGAAAGTCAGACAAAGACTTATTGGGTATGGTTGGGATGTTTTGTGTCACCCCCCCCCCCATATTCACCAGACCTTGCCCCCACAGATTTTCACCTCTTCAGGTCACTTCAAAATTCTTTGAACGGCCTGGAGTTCAATTCTTTGGAGACTGTCAAACAGCACCTTCATAACTTTTTTCAAATAAGCTTAATGGTTTTTTAAAAAAAGGGAATTTTCCAGCTGCAATATAGAAAGGCAAAAAGTCATACAACAAAATAGAGATTATGTGATTCTATGTATGTTTTTATACTGCTTCGTTGGTATTTATCTTAAAAAACGCGCAGAACTTTCTGAATGACCCAATACATTAACTTATTTTTTATTCGCCAATTTTGTCTCCAATTAAATCGCTTCAAAGTATGGTGGACACTATCCTTCGTAACGAGCAGCCTGGCGAAGCGATGTTCTCGGCTGCAGACGGATCTTAATTTGGGGAGTCGAAATATGCACCTTAAATCTGTCGTGGCCGAAAGTCCTCACGTTGGGTTGGCGTGGAAATTTGGAGAGTGGGGTGCCAGCTCAGGTGTTGCTCCGTCATCTGACCGTGGATCAAAATGACGAGGTGTTGTCCTCGGATCTTTCCTCTTGCGGATTGATCCCGGGCTATCGCCATAGCCCGTTGCGTTGCTCCAGCGCGATGTTATTAAACACCTCACTACCAACCGCTGTCTTAGGATTGATGCCGATCAACTGTTATAGTGGTTAAGGTGTTAACCTCTGGATCGGAAGGTTCCTGATTCGAATCCGGGCATGGATGTTTGTAAAAGTATGATGTAGAAGCGGCTAGTGCACTTTAAATCTGTCGTGGTCGAAAGTCCTCACGTTGGGTTGGTGTGGAAGTTGCCTCGTTATCTGACCGTGGTTCAAAATTACGATGTGTTGTCATCGGATCTTTCCCTAAAGGGATTGTAATGGTAATTTTTGTTAACGTCGTACTAGAGCAACACAACGCGCTATTGCGGACTGTCCGGGATCAGTCCCTTCAGGGAAAGATCCGAGGACAACTCCTCGTAATTTTGAACCACGGTCAGATGACAAAGCAACACCTGAGCTGGCACCCCACTCTCCAAACTTCCACACACACCCTACATGAGGACTTTCGGCCACGACAGATTTAAAGTGCATCAGCCGCTTCTACATCATACATTTACAAACATCCATGCCCGGACTCGGATTCGAACCAGAAATCTTCTGATCTAGAGACTAACACCTTAACCACTATACCGGTTGTTCGGCCCTAAACGGAGTGATCCCGGACCGTCGTCAATAGCCTGTTGTGTTGCTCTAGTACGACGTTAATTACCAATTACCATTACCACCTAGGATAGACTGTCCCCAATATCCCGTTGTGTTGCATCTGTACGATATTAATTCAACTACCTACCTACCTTATGTCGCATTTGGTTGATTCTTATCGGTTTTGAGGAATGTTTTCGAATACAAAATATTCGATTCCGAACATCTCTACGATCGAGTAAGGATTCATCCTGTCGGCTCACCTCACCGAACGGGTCTGAACCCACACCGGTCGTCCTTGGACAAAAGACCACTCACTCTCTTTTGCAAAAAACGAAAGAACAGTCCCCCAGACGGGGTGTGATGCAACAGCACCGCACAATCTGGAACGTGAGAGCAGGTGGGTCGCGACCCCAAAAAAACCCGAACGGTCATCTTCACAATCGGACCGACTGCGAGCAAAAGGGATCGAAAAGAATGACCCTCGCGAATTAAAGCGGCGACTCAAAACAATGAGCCGACCACCGACGAAAGGAGCTGACCTTGTTTCCAAAGGGAGAGGGTGATTAGTTTTCTCCGCATTAAACGCCTACAGGTGGTTGAGGGCAGCGCGTTCATTTGTTCTGGAGCCAAACAATAAGGAGCGTTGAGAGGTGTTATCGGCCGCTTGTATCTTTTTGAGGCTTTTCGTTTTGTGTGTGCGTGTGTAGTGATGGAGATAGATAACCTATATCGCTTTCATTGTGGAAGGGAGACTGGTTTGGAGAAGTAACCTAAGTGTGGATGGCGATTTTTATTTTTGGAAGTTTGGTGGGTGGGTTGCCAGCTCATGTATTGACTTCGACACCTGGCCATGGTTCAGAGTGACGATGTGTTGTCGTAGGTAATTTTTAGTTAACGTCGTACTAGAGCAACACAACGGGCTAGTGACGACGGTCCGGGACCAGTCCCTTAAAGGTAATGGTAATTTTAGTTAACGTTGTACTAGAACAACACAACGGGCTATTGACGACGGTCCGGGACCAGTCCCTTAAGGGAAAGATCCGAGGACAACACCTCGTCATTTTGAACCACGGTCAGATGACGAAGCAACACCTGAGCTGGCACCCCGCTCTCCAAACTTCCACGCCAACCCAACGTGAGGACTTTCGACCACGACAGATTTAAGGTGCACCAGCCACCTCTACACCATACGTTTACAAACATCCATGCCCGGACCCGGATTCGAACCAGGAACCTTCCGATCTAGAGGCTAACACCTTAACCACTAGACCGGTTGGTCGGCGTGTTGTCGTAGGATAGGCGGCATTGGACCGGTTTAAAGGTAATGGTTATGGTAATTTTAGTTAACGTCGTACAAGAGCAACACAACGGGCTATTGACGACGGTCCGGGATCAATCCCTTAAGGGAAAGATACGAGGACAACACCTTGTAATTTTGAACCACGGTCAGATGACGAAGTATCACCTGAGCTGGCACCCCACGCTCCAACCTTTCACACCAACCCAACGTGAGGACATTCGGTCACGACAGATTTAAGGTGCACAAGCCGTCTCTACACCATACACTTACAAACATCCATGCCCGGACACGGATTCGAACCAGGAACCTTCCTATCCAGAGGCTAACACCTTAACCACAATACCGGCTGCCCGGTTTATAGAGCAACGGATTAGCAACAGGAGGATTGCGAGATCGAAACAAAATAATCGAATCAAAAAGATCGAAACAAACCAAAGACCGTCGTGTCCAAAGGGGACTGGTAATGATCATGATAATTTGTAATTAACGTCGTACTAGAGCAACACAATGGGCTATTGACGACGATCCGGGATCAATCCCTTAAGGGAAAGATACGAGGACAACACCTCGTAATTTTGAACCACGGTCAGATGTCGAAGCAACACCTGAGCTGGCACCCCACTCTCCATACGTCCACATCAACCCAACGTGAGGACTTTCGGCCACGATAGATTTAAGGTGCACCAGCCGCTTCTACACGATACGCTACTTCTCCAATTCTCCAAGCCTTCCAGAGAGAACGACCCACGAGGGTCTTGCCATCATACGCTACGAACATCCATGCACTGACCCGGATTCGAACTAGGAACGTTCCGATCTAGAGGCGAACACCTTAACTACCAGACCGGTAAGTCGGCTCTCTAGATGGAAGTCTTAGCCAGGGAAGGACACCAACCCAACGTGAGGACTTTCGACCACGATAGATTTAAGGTGCACCAGCCGCTTCTACACCATACGCTACTTCTCCAATTCTCCAAGCCTTCCAGAGAGAACGACCCACGAGGGTCTTGCCATCATACGCTACGAACATCCATGCACTGACCCGGATTCGAACTAGGAACGTTCCGATCTAGAGGCGAACACCTTAACTACCAGACCGGTAAGTCGGCTCTCTAGATGGAAGTCTTAGCCAGGGAAGGACGTTTCTTTTCCCAAAGCATCTTCTGTTGTGTGGAGGTATTTTAATTAACTGTAGCAACTGTAGAAACACTGTAGCAACACAGCGGTCTATTGACGACGGTCCGGATCACCTCCAGAGGAAAGATCCGAGGTAGGTAGTTATTTTAACTAACGTCATACTGGAGCAACCCTACAGGCTATTGAAGACTCTCGGGCATCTATCCCCAAAGGGACAGATCCGAGGGCAACACCACGTCCTTTTAACCACGGCCAGATGACGAGGTCAACTACTAACCGGGTTACCGCGGACCCTTATGTTGTGAGGAATCCGCTCATGTCAATCAATGAGTTAGAACTTGTAGGATGAATCTGAAATTCTCCTTACATTCACATGCGAAAACTCATTCATCCATGTGACTAAACTTTGGAAATTTCGGTCTGTCAACTCACAATGCGGCGATAAATATTTTATATAGTATTGAATTATTGAAAATACTAACATTAAAAGATCAAATTGGAATTCATGGATCATTCGTAAACCAAGAGAACTTTTGAAATTTGGAGGAAAACCACTTGCTCCAAATATTTAAAGTTTCAGCCAGACGGAAAAATAGTTTGGCGTTGCTAACTTATGGCTTGGCTAACTTCCTATGCAAATACAAGGATCCATTTTTGAAAAATAGCCTTAAAATGAAAATAATCCTTGAAAAATACGATCTGTTCAAGTAATAAAATACACATCCGGAATAAAATAAACATTTAATAATATTTCTTTTACGAAAACGGTACCACAAAATATCTAGCCGTGGATATACAAAAATTTTTAAAAAATAGTTGCCTAAAATCACGCAATTTTATCTTCGCCTCTTTTTAATATGTACTTTTGAGATTGTAGCAAGACTTCCTTTTTTTTAACCCTGTAGTAACATCAAGATATCCAGAGTTCATTAACACCTTGTGAGAGTCGAAAAGAAAATTGGTTTCACTTTGTGTGTAAGAATGAAAATGTTGTGTTTTGCGAAAATCATTCTTCGAGAGGATCTAAGAGAATCGAGGGTAGAAAAGAACCTAGAATGCATCGTTAATCTTTCACAGCATCTCTTTGGAATGGACTCTATTAATGTTATATACAAGAGATTTATAAGAAACTTTTTTCTGATTTTAGAAGGATAAATTGTGCAGAAGTTTATTTTACGACACTTTGTTTCTGAGGATACCTTTTTGCAGATTGTAATACAGGGGGATTCATAAGTAAGTATACACCTTAAACGCTCTATATAACATCGACAATGTAAAATATTTTGTTTTACCTTTAACAGAAATGTAGGTGAATGTTTCAAGTTTTTTTAGAGACAGTCACAGATGTTCTATGTGTGCACCCTTATTCACCCTACACACATCGAACCGGTAACCCATTTCTGCCCAGACGTGTGTTAGGGTATCTGAAGCAAGTGCAGTGATAGTGGTTGCGATAGGATGTTTCAACTTCGCTAGATCAACAGGAAGAGGAGGGTTAAATACGTTATCCTTTATACAGCCCCAAAGAACAAAGTCACATGGTGTTAAATCAGGGTTATGGGTCAGGGCAATTGGGTTAGTGGCATGTTGCAGTCGGCGCTTCGTCCAATCCATCGGTGAAGATGTTAACAGGTAATTTCGCAAATCACCTGACCAGTGTGGTGGTGCACCATTCAATTGGAGGATAATTTTTTCGACTTTATTATCCTATTGGATGAATAAAGTTTTAGACGGCATATGCCGATAACGTCGTACTAGAGCAACACAACGGGCTATTGACGACGGTCCGGAATCAGTCCCTTAAGGGAAAGATTCGAGGACAACACCTCGTAATTTTGAACCACGGTCAGATGACGAAGCAACACCTGAGCTGGCACCCCACTCTCCAAACTTCCACGCCAACCCAACGTGAAGACTTTCGGCCACGACAGATTTAAGGTGCACCATCCGCCTCTACACCATACGTTTACAAACATCCATGCCCGGACCCGGATTCGAACCAGGAACCTTCCGATCTAGAGGCTAACACCTTAACCACTATACCGGTTGGTCGGCTTTCCTGGCTTTGGAACTTTGCACAAACAGCCCGTTGATTCTAATTTTTAAAACAATCGTTAATGAATTTTCTGGTTGGAGGTTCTTTTCTAAATCGTGATCGAAAATGTCGTTGCACAAAGATAACAGATTCCGCTTTGCTCAATTCAAGAACACAAAACGTCTTATCCACTGCAGACGCTGCCATTTCCACTGACTAGTTACGTGACACGCTCGCTATCGTCTACATCACTTCGCTCGGGTAATGGTAATTTTTGTTAACGTCGTACTAGAGCAACACAACGGGCTATTGACGACGGTCCGGGATCAGTCCCTTAAGGGAAAGATCCGAGGACAACACCCTCGTAATTTTAAACCACGGTCAGATGACGAAGCAACACCTGAGCTGGCACCCCACTCCAAACTTCCACACCAACCCAACGTGAGGACTTTCGGCCACGACAGATTTAAGGTGCACCAACCGCCTTTACACCATACGCTTAGAAACATCCATGTCCGGTCCCGAATTCGAACCAGGAAACTTCCTATCTAGAGGCTAACACCTTGACCACTATACCGGTTGGTCGGCACATTTCTTTAAGAACTCGAACACTAAGGCCTGGTGCACACATCCTGTTTTTTATGTGCTGCGCCGAAGCCCAACTGTGCACACATAACCGTGAAATGACGCACGTACTCATTTCGCGCCATGTGCGATAAATATTGTATCGATAAAAACGTGTTTATTTCGCTTACTAGGTGTACAAAAAGTATATTTTGAAACAAAATAGACGTTACTGGATACAACCATTTATTAATTATTATTTTTGTTCCATTTATTTATGAAAACAAGGTACTTCAGAACGGAGACGCATGTGCGGCGAGCTGCGGCGCCGTGCGTAACTGCGGTACAAATTGCACGCAAGTTGAACGTGCGTTGCCGCAGCGGCGCCGGAGGCATGTGTGCACTACTCCATTGGAACTAATGTATCTCAGACCGCACTTGCGTTGCGGCAGTGGTACCGCACGTTGAAAAACCGGATGTGTGCACCGGGCCTAAAGAAGAACTTTCGAAAGGAAAGGCATTCCGCTCCGTGTTATAGTTCCGGAACCCCGTTCTCTACAGATGAGTTACGGACCAGGATCAGTGTCACAGTGTGGTTGAGTGGAGAGTCGTAAATATCTTCGGAAACATGTTTGGCATAGCAACCTACTTCAAGAGCCACGTTAAATTTAACGCGAGAAACCTGATTTCAACTTCACTTTTTTTACATCCGCATCCGAGAAGGAATGAGCGGTTTTTTTATACCAATCGTAGAAATTAGGTTTTTGAAAATTAAAGTGGAAATGGGACGTGTGAGAGGAAAACTAACTGCACAGCCAAGAATGTTTGGTTTCTTTTGGAAATGGGCTCAACTATTATTTTCTCGTGGTTTTCAGTGATTTCCTGTAGTTGCGCTTCGACAGTCCCAGTTTCACCGAAGTGTTATTTTCGGTAACTATTTCCTGATCTTTTCCCGTCTTAGGAGTTTAAATAGGAGGGGAATTTTCAATTGAAAACAAACAAACCAGACGGAAAGAGATTTCATTTCCGTACTGTATGGGGAAGACAATGGAAGGCTACCACGAGCGACTTTTGGCTAGTTTTTCCAAGTTTGGCGACTGTCGGGATTTTTTTTAATGCAAAATCGGTCTCAAAAGTGTGGCGCTGCGGCCAAGTTGGATGGTAATGGTAATTTTTAATTAACGTCATACTAGAGCAACACAACGGGCTATTAACGACGGGATCAATCCCTTAAGGGAAAGATCCGAGGATAACACCTCGTAATTTTGAACCACAATCAGATGACGAAGCAACACCTGAGCTGGCCACTCTCAAATATATGGAATGGATAAATGTTACTTCCAGGACAACAACGCTCCGTGTCACGTAGCAGCTCTGTCGAGCTGTGGTATCGACATGGATGTAAAACGTCTTCCCTGGCCTGCTCAGAGTCCCGACCTAAACCCCTTAGAACATTTGTGGGGCGCGTTAGAGTAACGCTTACGGACCAGGGAACCGCGTCTGAAATCTACAGCTGATCTGGCGACATTCTTGGAGCTGGAATGGACACACATACTCATGGCTGTGTATCAAAACCTTGTTGAAAGTATGCCCAGAAGAGTTGCTAGTGTCATTGCAGCACGTGGGGACCATCTCCTTATTAATACATGTATTATTTCCCTTATACCATCACATATTGCTGTCCGGTGCTTTATTGTGAGTAGTGTAGGTAAATATCCATTTTTATTGCGTTATTATCATAAAATTAAACACTTAACCATAAATTATTTTTTACTAAGTGTTTTTGAAACTTGTTTAGAAAAAATTATGTGAGAGGAGTAAAAAGATAAGGAAAAAAAACAAGATACTATTGTCAGGCCCTGATTTACCATTAGGCCCGTGAGGCACGGGCCTAGGGCCCCCATAATTTAAAGGGCCCCAAAGTTTCAAAAGTGTCTAAAAATTTTAAACAAAAATAACTTTTCATATTTTCTGGAATGTTTTTTCAACAATTTTTGAAACGGTCAACAGTCAAATACGTAAGTACCAATTATTGTTTTAAAATTAGTTTTTGTGATGAACGGATAACATGGGGGGGGGGGGGGCTTCCTGCGTGTTGTGCCTACTATACCAAATTTTCTAAATCGGGCCCTGACTATTGTAGGGATTGTAATGTTGGACTTTATGCCGTACCATGCTTCATGGTATATCATACCAAACTGAATGTTTAGACATTCTTATGCTTGTAAGTATGACAATTTTATTTCATTTGATTTTAATATTTTGAAATTCAAAATAAACATGTAATCAGATCGTTTACACTTTGTTTGTATGATAATTTTTTTTATAACTTTCAAAAATTGTAAGGATATACCAAGTCTTCTTCTAGCGAGCAGAGACTCGAATATCCAACCTGAGCTCGCTGTCGGAGGACCATCTCGCTCAGAGCTCTGTCTTTCATCTCATCCGACAACTGCGATCCAGAGTTATCTTCACCAAACGAGACGGCAGCTGTAGCACCATCAGTGGGCTCCACGACTACGATCGCCCTCGTCCAAGACATCATCTCTCACTATTGTATGTTGGTAATCCAATAAACGAGTCTTTTGAACTGGAGTACATTAATTAAGTTAGTTTCCCCTAAGTGAAGCAGATCCTACCCTGTCTCTATTTTCCAACCCCAATCGTGAAAGTAAGAAGGTAGAATAGGTGCTTGGGTTTTATGGCGCATCTGAACTCGTATGTGACAACAAATTGACGTATGGTATGTAAAAGGTTGGCTACCTCTGGCCTAAGGGATGTGCTCCTAAGATATCATCTCATAACGGATGAATTCTTAAGGGATGTGCTCCTAAGAAATCAGCTTCTAAAGCATGTACTACTAAGAAATGAGCTCCTAAGGGATGTACTCCTAAGCGATTAGCTCCTAAGGGATAAGCTCCTAAGGGATGTACTCCTAAGGGATGTGCTCCTAACGGATGTACTCCTAAGGGATTAGCTCCTACGTGATGTACTCATAAGGGATGAGCTCCTGTGTGATGTAACTCTTAAGGGATGAGCTCCCAAGGGATAAAAAACCTCTTAAGTGATGTACTCCCAAGTGATGTACTCCCAAGGGATGAGCTCCCAAGGGATAAAAAACCTCTTAAGTGATGTACTCCCAAGTGATGTACTCCCAAGGGATGTACTCCCAAGGGATGTACTCCTAAGGGATAAGCTCCTAAGGGATGTACTCCTAAGGGATGAGCTCCTAAGGGCTTGTACTCCCAAGGGATGAGCTCCTAAGGGATGTACTCCCAAGGGATGAGCTCCTAAGGGATGTACTCCCAAGGGATGAGCCCCTAAGGGATGTACTCCCTAGGGATGAGCTCCTAAGGGCTTGTACTCCTAAGGGATGAGCTCTTAAGGGATGAGCTCCTATGTGATGTACTCCCAAGGGATGAGCTCCTAAGTGATGTACTCCCAAAGGATGAGCTACTAAGGGATGAGCTCCTAATGGATGAGCTCCTAAGGGATGAGCTCCTAAGGAATGTGCTCCTAAGGAATGTGCTCCTAATAGATGTTCTAATTGATGAATAGGGAACAGCCACAAAAGGATGTACTCCTAAGGGATGAGTTCCTAGGGGATGTGCTCCTGAAGGAGGAGCTCTAAGGGGATGTGCTCCTAAGGGTGGAGCTCTTAAGGATGTGCTCCTAAGGAATGAGTTCGTAAGGGATGTGCTTCTAAGGTATAAGCTCCAAAGGGATGTGCTCCCTATAGAATGAAATTGTCAGAGTTCCTAAGGCAGGCCTCGAAATAGATTTTTTAATACAGAGGTGCACTCTGAGCACCTAAGTTTTTAAATTAGGTGCACATGTTATATGCTAGGCGCACATTAAAAAAATAGGCGCACAATTTTATTTTCATGTGCACCTGTGCACCCGGGTATTTCGAGCCCTGTCCTAAGGGATATGCCCCTGAGGGTACAGGGATTGTAGCGCCCTGTGTGGGAAACAATGTTCAACGGTTTGCGACACAAGGGGTTGTTGGACCGCCTCAGCAAATAGGACATATCCTAATATAAGTAGGCCTTCGGGAACAGATATTTAGGTGTATACGGGCATCACAGTTCCGCGGTATTGGAGTGATCTTTCCTCCCTTCAATTTTTACTTTCTCTTACCTTTTGCTTTCTCTTCCTCTTTCATAATGTTGTCTTGTCTGGCGCCGCGTTTGTCCTAAAAATGGCCCTTGCGCCCACAAAACAACTAACCAACCCAATATAAATGACCCGATATTTGAGACCTACGAGTTCCTATAGCATTAAAACAAAACGCACTATTTTGCAAGAACTTACAATGCGGACAGACAGGTAGATAGATATTCTAATTAACGGCTCACTGAGAGCAACATCATGGCGAAGGTACGGGATAAGCCCCCGAAGACGTACAGACAGGAAACGGGTGTATGTAGCTTAAGTTATTTATAAAAAACAAAATGATGGGGCCTGGAAAAATGTGAAGGAAAATATTTTTTTTTTCCCCAAGAAAAGATTCGTTTTGATTGCAATTGTTATAGTTTAAACTGATCGTTACAAAAAGGTTAGGTAAGTAAGTAGCCGGGAATAGATGGATTTCATTCCCACAGACCAGATTGAACCTCGAAATATTTTCTCCGACCCATTGATGAGATTTGACCTGCCCGCAAACCAGATGAGATCCTTCAAATAGTTTTATCAGTCCTGCACATCAGACAAGGCTCTCCATACAGGTTTACTTCACCCGAATACCAGATTCGGTCCGAAAATGCCTTTTTTAAAGGGCCCGCAGACCGGATATTGCCCTTCAAATACATTTTTATTAGTCTTGCATTTTAGATTCGGTCCTCCGTACTAATTTACCTGCCCTCCAAATATTTTAAAGTCTCTCAGGACCTCCAGACAGTTTAAAACGACCCCCCCCTACCAGCCGCGTTCCAGATAATGCCATCCGGAGAGGTTTACCTGGTTTGTGAACTAAGGCCCTCCAAATACTTATTCCACGTTGGCGTGGTGCGGAAATTTGGAGAGGTGGTATTGCCAGCTCAGGTGTGACCTCGTCATCTGACCGTGGTTCAAAATTACGAGGTGTTGTCCTCGGATCTTTCCTTTAAGGGACTGAAACCCGGACCGTCGTCAATAGCCCGTTGTGTTGCTCTAGTACGACGTTAACTTAAATTACCATTACCTGGATCGTCTCCAACAGCCCGTTGTAGCAGTGCGACGTTTATCATAATACCGACCCACCAAATACTTATTTAATAATGCTTCGTTTCGTATAGCTTGTGTGTGCCGACCAACCGGTATAGTGGTTAAGGTGTTAGCCTCTAGATCGGAAGGTTCCTGGTTCGAATCCGGGTCCGGGCATGGATGTTTGTAAACGTATGGTGTAGAGGCGGCTGGTGCACCTTAAATCTGTCGTAGCCGAAAGTCCTCACGTTGGGTTGGCGTGGAAGTTTGGAGAGTGGGGTGCCAGCTCAGGTGTTGCTTCGTCATCTGACCGTGGTTCAAAATTACGAGGTGTTGTCCTCGAATCTTTCCCTTAAGGGACTGATTCCGGACCGTCGTCAATAGCCCGTTGTGTTGCTCTAGTACGACGTTAACTAAAAATTACCATTACCATTACCATTCGTATAGCTTGTGCGTTTTCGGATCTTGCGCCACGAAACACATAGATCAAAACACTGCTGGAGGTAATTTAATTAGCGTCGTATTAGAGCAACACAACGGGCTATTGACGACGGTCCTGGATCAAACTCTTAAAGGAAAGAACCGAGGACAACACCACGATATTTTGAACCATGGTCAGATGACGAGGTAACACATAAGCTGGCACCCCACTCTGTAGAATTTTACACCACTTCAACTTAAGGACGTTTGTGTCCACAACGGATTTAACCTACACTGAGGCCCCTTTGTACACTACGGTCTTTGGTTGGATTCGAACTCGCAACTTTCGGACTCTTCCACCCGGCAACAACGGTCTACTTATTTTATAATATTGTTCGGTAATGCTTGTCCGTATTCGGATCTGCCACCACGGAACCCAAAATCTATAGACCGAAACACTCACCTTTTGTGTATAGCCTTCTCGGTACCAGTCAATACTATCCTCGGAACACACGAACACTGAATCCACTATTAGACACTACCGGCCTTACTCCCACTGAACACATCGCCAGCGCACACATCCACATTGCGAACTGCCATCCGACGGCCTTGAACGAACACTACCCGCTGCAACTGAAATCAACAGGCCGCCGTGTGTCCGTTCGCAGAGCGGGGAAGGAGGGTGGTGTGGAAGCGACCTACATGGAAGGTGGCAACGAAAAGGAAGTGACCTAGAAAAGTGGAAGACTGTCGCTTCTTTGGGGTGAAAGTTTATTGACCGCATTTTTCGTCTGCTGGCGTCCTTGACGGAGGACCGACGCCCTGACGCAATCGGGAATGGACACGCGGTGAACGGTCGTCACATGGGCAGGTAAGGTAATTTAATTAACGTCGTACTAGAGCAACACGACGGGCTATTGACGACGGTACGAGATCAATCCCCTAAAGCTTTGGTTTCCTAAGAAAGTGGAGCCGTTATCTAACAGCCGTGATACGTCATGATGCGGCGGGCATAACTAGGAGGCCGTCTAAACAGAGTCCAGAGGTGTCAACTTAGACGGACAGAATACGTTGGAGAATGAACAACACAGACGGCTGTAGTGGTTTATTTTATTCCACAAACAAAACAAAGTGGCTTTTTTTATTCTCTAGTCCAAAGTTTCTAACTGCGGGATCGTTGAAGAAATCAACTGAAGATCGGTGAAAATTTCTACGGATTTCAAATCAGCGTAAAATTCTACGCCAGATCGATACCAAAAACAGTTTTATTATTCAATTATTTACCATTTAATTATTTATTAATTATTTATTATTTATTAAATAATTAATTATTTATTTATTATTTATTAAATAATTAATTATTTATTTGAAGAAATTCACGTTTAAGGTATCGATCTGGTGTCAAATTTTCCGCAGATTTCAAATTCGTTGAAATTTTTATTCTATGTTTGTAGCTATTTCTATGTATGGTGTAGAGGCGACCGGTGCACCTTAAATCTGTCGTGGCCGAAAGTCCTCACGTTGGGTTGGCGTGGAAGTTTGGAGAGTGGGGTGCCAGCTCAGGTGTTGCTTCGTCATCTGACCTTGGTTCAAAATTACGAAGTGTTGTCCTCGGATCTTTCCCTTAAGGCAGTGGTCCCCAACCCCCGGGCCGTGGACCGGTACTGGTCCGTGGATCAAATGGTACCGGTCCGTCCAAGAAATATTAAATTATTTCCATTTGATTTACTTTGGTGTATTTATCTCGGGTTTGTGCTGTTCGAATCTATGAAATGTCCACTCAAATTAGGAGGCGGTAAATCAGAACTTGAAATTTTTCTGTTACTAGAGATTCAATTTTGATTTCTGAATTCTGTATGTCTCTATTTATAATTTTGACAAATGTGACAACTGTTTTCAAGTTGGCAGACAAAGTAGCTGCATTTAAATCCAAACTGAAGTTGTGGGGACGGCGCGTAAACAGAGGCATTTTGGACATGTTTCAGACATTAGCGGGGATTTTAGGCGAGACTGAGCCTAAACATTCATTCTCCTAGTTGGTGCACGATCACCTGTCTTTGCTTTTAAAAGAGTTCGAGCGTTTCGTGGGTTTTTTTGTGGTTGGGAAACTATTTTATTGATTTAGCGTTCTAGTGAGTTATAAAATGTTAAATCACATTATATTCATTTTTTGGTGTAACTGTATTTTATTTTGAAGGCATGTTTAAATCCAATTAAATTAAAATTATTAAATCAAAACAATCTAAAATATAAACAATCAACGTATCTCCCCCCCCCCAGCGGGCCGCGTTAAAATTATCAAACGTTGATCCGGTCCGCGGCGATAAAAAGGTTGGGGAGCACTGCCTTAAGGGACTGATCCCGGACCGTCGTCAATAGCCCGTTGCGTTGCTCTAGTACGACGTTAACTAAAATTACCATTACCCGACTTTACAAAAACAAATTAATCAATGCCAGTCAAAAATGTTTGTTTTGCTTCCCTCCGCTCGAATCGTTTGGCGCAGGAAATGAAATGTCGCCGCAACAAGAGAAAAAAACGTTCCCCAACTGTTTGAGACCGCTATGACGATCGTCATGCAAATGGCGGATCCGATAATTGTCGTTACGCTCACAAACAACGCTCTCTAGGAAAACAACGCCATCTGTTTGTATAAACAACGTTTAAATGACGTCACCCACAGCTAGATCACGGCTCCGCTTTCTTAGGTAATGGTAATTTTAGTTAACGTCATACTAGAGCAACACAACGGGCTATTGGCGACGGTCCGGGATCAGTCCCTTAAGGGAAAGATCCGAGAACAACACCTCGTAATTTTAAACCACGGTCAGATGACGAAACAACACCTGAGCTGGCACCCCACTCTCCAAACTTCCACGCCAACCCAACGTGATGACTTTCGGCCACGACAGATTTAAGTTGCACCAGCCGCCTCTACACCAAACGCTTACAAACATCCGGACCCGGATTCGAACCAGGAACCTTTCGATTTAGAGGCTAACACCTTAACCACTATACCGGTTGGTCGGCTATTAATTGAGTCTAGCTCCGGCCTCCTTTGTGGGAGCACGACATTTGAGGTGTCATTTGTTTCATCTCATCGTTTTATAAACATTAATAGAAATAAAACCTCGATATATTTAATACTTGTTTAGATATCGGACTTCAAAGTGTGGAAATTTCGTAAACATTTCAAAATGTTTAAATGTATGAACAGAAGAATCATAGAAAACATCAACAGGAAGGAAGATCGAGAGATGGGTGTAACGTCGTGGGTATAGTTTACGAGGCGAGTGACTTGAAGGTAATTAAAACGACATTTAAAATTACAGCACATTTAATTAATTACAGAAGATATACATATGTTATAACTATTTCGAGGCTAATAGATATTGTACACAAATAGGGTTTCAGTCCCGCGGCTTCAATCGGAGCAGAGTCGTTCTGCGTCCGTTCACGCTCCTACGTTCCACGATTCTCCTTTTCCTCGAGAGAAGACCCCACACGTTCTTACGAAGCCGCTACAGTTCGAAGACGAGGGGATACCCCCCATCCGGTCATAAATTCATGGACCACCATGAAAGCTGTGGTCAGAGAGACCCCCTACGACGCTACATGGGAAATCCAAGATCTGTCCGATGCTGAGTGTCAACGGGCTCGGAGGGAGTTCTTGAAAGGATATCCGTCGTTCCGTCAAGGTGAACAAATGCCTAATAGAAGTGCGCTAAGTACCTCCACCGCTCAATTCGACGCGAATGGCATATCTGATGACATAGACGTTTCATTATCAATGATGAAGTTCAACCCATGGAGGTCGGTAATGAACCACAACCTTCAACATCAAAAGCGAGTGAACCAATTGTATCATATATGCGGAGCGATGATATTCCACGTGCGAATTTAAAACAGTGTAGTACAGAAGCGGCTCAATCCCATGATAGTACTTTACGCAAGTCCAACTTGATTGGCTAGTTTCACGGGCTTGGCTTCACTTGGATATCTCGCCAATCTGATTGTTGCAGTAACCATTTGATTTTGAATATGCGCGTTGTTTCGTAGAAATACAATACATACACTAGCGCCTCAGCGTAAGTGTCCGACAAGTTGACTCTGATTTGCTCCTCATATATATGTTGTATGATTGTTGTTAGTAGTATTTCTTGCCAACTTATATTAAGGGTACTTATACTTTAAAGAGCTTCTTTTCGTGAAGCAACGATGGCCTAATGGCTAAAGGCACCCACCTTCAGATTAGCGTCGGCAGCGGAGGATGACTTCCCGAGTTCGAACCCAGCTGGCGGAAAAAATTTTAGATCCTCCAAATTATTTTTAAAAAATTCCACAATTTAATTCCTTTTCATTCTAATTTACTTTTCCTAATTTTTAATACCCTTTTCATATTTTTCCAAGCTTCCGTTGATTTTACATAAATAATCTAAGAACCACTCCTGAACTCACTACCAGCTGATATTTTTTCGCCCCTCTGCCGTCCCCTTTGCTTTAGGATGATGGTGTCGTATCCAACCCTGGCTTAGGACCATTCTGATGTAACAAAAAGCATACATAAAACACTAACTTATATAATTATTAACTTATATAATAAAAGGATACAATTTTCGGCTCCCACCTCTACCCACCCATACCCATGGATCTGAAAAGAAAAGAAGAAAGTAGAAAGGAAGAGATAAATCGCCAACAACTATAAACCTTGATGACATACGTATCTAAGTCATGTGATCCGATTAGCCAATCAAGTTCGACTTGCGTAAAGTACTATCATGGGATTGAGGCGCCTGTGTGTAGTACTCATTTCTTTCACTCTCATTCACCCTATAAAGTCACTGACATATTCTACGCCTTAAACCCAGTGGCCGTGTGCAGGAGCAGCTCCGTCCGTTTTTTATAAAAGTTAATTGGATGATTATTTTGGTATATGTATAATTTCGTATCTGATTGTTTGGTATTATTCAATTGCTTTTTTAGGTAGGGAATGAATTTAATTGACGTCACACTTGAACAACACTTTGGATACTGACGACAGTCCAGAATCAATCCCGGAGGGAAAGATCCGATTACAACACCAGGTAATTTTGAACCATGGGCATAGGACGAGTAAAACACTTCATCTTGCAATCCACTCTCCACACACCACGCCATATTCAGTATATTTGAGGCCGTGACATATTTAACGTGCACCAGCCTTCTTTATACTCGACAGTCTTTGGTTGGATTCGAACTATCCAACCCTCCAGTTGCTAATCCGATGCTTCCCCTTCCAACCCCAAAAAAGTTCATCGCAAAATTCATTGTATTGGAAAGATTATATTTCGATCTTGAAATGTTCCATATGTAAAGGTGTGATGTGGTAGACAATAATGGTAATTTTAGTTAACGCCGTACTAGAGCAACACAACGGGCTATTGACGACGGTCCGGGATCAGTCCCTTAAGGGAAAGATCCGAGGACAACACCTCGTAATTTTGAACCACGGTCAGATGACGAAGCTACACCTGAGCTGTGATGTGGTAGACATCAGGGCTCGAAATAAGATTTTGAAGCTGGCAGCAAATATATTGCTGTGTGAGCTTTTATAAGGGGACAGCATAAACTATCCAGCTCATGTGGCACATTTTTCGCTAAACGTTTCGCTGAATAGTTGAATTAATAATGCAATGAGGAGAAGAAGAAAAAACACTTCACTTTTCTTGTAAGCTTTCTGCAATTTTACATAAAACCCTAAAATAAATCTGAGATTAAAAAAAAAAAAACTAAAAAACACTCAAATACTATACTGTTGACTCGTTTATTTTCTTATTAAGTTTACAAAGTCATCGATCAATAATTAGGCTAGAGAAAAGTGCAGTTGTTTCATAACTACATAGCTAATAGCAAGGTCTGCGATCACGTGCACGAAACCATTTCTGAACTGATCGATCAGCCTTAGAATCTGAAAGCGAAGGACCATCCGTACTTATCCTCATTAAAGCACATAGTTTTTTCTTAAATTTTTTTTAATAGCTGGTATTTGAAAGAGAAATAATGAAACAGTCTCTTTTAAATACTCGCAGCAAAACTTGCCGCGAGAACGGTCGATCGTCGCGGCGATTTAAGTTAAGTTCACGGCATTTGCCTCGACTTATTTCGAGTCCTGGTAGACACGAATCAATAGATTTTGAGGGATCTATCTATGCACACATTCAATTGACTGTTCACAATCTCGATTCCATTGTAACTCCAACTGAGAACAGGAGCAGCTTTTCAATCAGACACCTAAAAACGAAGCCATCACTCGGAATAATTTCGTCACGCACCGTAGCTTTATGTTCGTACAGAACGGCGATTATTTCGCCATCATCAAACAGACATTTGTGTACAGACTAAAGATAAGGCAAAGAAACAATAAGCTTCTGCCGCGATACAAATGAGCGCTAAGATACTGCAAACCCTTTGAATCCACTCCGACAGCACCATTGTCAGCTGTTCATTCAGTGCGTGAAGAAACGGCTCTTCTTCATTATCCACAATGATGCACGTGCAGTTTCGACAAAGGAGGGGAGATTCGGATTCTAATGTCGGAACAATACTCCGATGGAGGTTTTTTGTGACGAGCTGTAAAGTGTGACCTAAAAAGTGTCAGCACTCGAATGTGATTCTTGGAAGTAGATTCTATATTCCGATTGATTGAGCACGTTAGTTCAAGTCGCGCAATCGTTTCTTCAATGTGGTAAGGTAATTTTAACTGACGTCGTACTATCGTCGTAACACAACGGTCGCAGTAGAGTACCACAACGGGCTATTGACGACGGTCCGGGATCAATCCCCTAATGACAAAGAACCGAGGACAACACCGTGTCATTTTGTCGGCTTCTTCAATGTGGTAATTGGTAATATTTAATTAATGTCGTACTAGAGCAACACAACGGGCTATTGACGACGGTCCGGGATCAATCCCCTAATGACAAGAACCGAGGACAACACCGTGTCATTTTGTCGGCTTCTTCAATGTGGTAATTGGTAATATTTAATTAATGTCTTACTAGAGCAAAACAACGGGCTATTGACGACGGTCCGGGATCAATCCCCTAATGACAAGAACCGAGGACAACACCGTGTCATGGTAATGGTAATGGTAAGTTTAGTTAACGTCGTACTAGAGCAACACAACGGGCTATTGACGACGGTCCGGGATCAGTCCCTTTAAGGGAAAGATCCGAGGACAACACCTCGTAATTTTGAACCACGGTCAGATGACGAAGCAACACCTGAGCTGGCACCCCACTCTCCAAACTTCCACGCCAACCCAACGTGAGGACTTTCGGCCACGACAGATTTAAGGTGCACCAGCCGCCTCTACACCATACGCTTACAAACATCCATGCCCGGACCCGGATTCGAACCAGGAACCTTCCGATCTAGAGGCTAACACCTTAACCACTATACCGGTTGGTCGGCGCAACACCGTGTCATTTTGTCGGCTTCTTCAATGTGGTAATTGGTAATATTTAATTAATGTCGTACTAGAGCAACACAACGGGCTATTGACGACGGTCCGGGATCAATCCCCTAATGACAAGAACCGAGGACAACACAGTGTCATTTTGTCGGCTTCTTCAATGTGGTAATTGTTAATATTTAATTAATGTCGTACTAGAGCAACACAACGGGCTATTGACGACGGTCCGGGATCAATCCCCTAATGACAAGAACCGAGGACAACACCGTGTCATTTTGTCGGCTTCTTCAATGTGGTAATTGGTAATATTTAATTAATGTCGTACTAGAGCAAAACAACGGGCTATTGACGACGGTCCGGGATCAATCCCCAAGGGAAAGTACCAAGGACAGCACTTTATTTTGAACCACGGTCAGATAACGAGGCAATAAACTCCAAACTTCCACACCAAGTCAACGTGGGGACTTTCGACAACGACAGATATAAGGTGCACCAGCCGCCTCTACACCATACGTTTACAAACATCCATGCCCAGACCCGGATTAGAACCAGGAACTTTCCGATCTAGAGACTAACACCTTAACTAACATACGAGTTGGCCGGCTTCTTCAATTTGGTAATTGGTAATATTTAATGAACGTCGAAGTAGAGCAGCGCAACGGGCTATTAACGAAGGTGCGGATATTTTGGTAATTTTTAGTTAAGATCGTACTAGAGCAACACAACGGGCTATTGACAACGGTTCGGATATTTTGGTAATTTTTAGTTAAGATCGTACTAGAGCAACACAACGGGCTATTGACAACGGTTCGATATCAATCCCCTAAGGGAAAGATGCGAGGACACCACCACGTCATTTTGAACCACGGTCAGATGACGAGGCAACACCTGAGCTGGCACGCAACTCTCCAACCTTCCACGCCAACCCAACGTGGGGACTTTAGGCGGCGACCTATTGAGGTGAACCAGTCGCTTCTACACCATACGCGTACAAATAGCCATGTACTGACCTGTATTCGAACCGGGAACCTTCCTATCTAGAGGCTAACACCTTAACAACTAGACCGATTGGCCGGCTTCTTCAATGTGGAAGACAATGTGACGCAATTGCCTTCTTAGACCTATTCGGGATTGATCCAGGACCGTCGTCAATAGCCCGTTGTGTTGCTCTAGCATGACGCTAATTAAAAATTACCAATTTTAGTGACTCGATCACTTACTGAAACTTAAGGAAGGTATGTAGTTTTTAATAAAGTCATAATGGGGTAACACGACGAGCTATTGACAATGGTCCAGGATCAAAGTCAACGGGAGAGATCCGAGGACAACACCGCGTCATTTTGAACCACGGTTAGATGACGAGGTCACACCTCAGATGGCACCCCACTCTCCCAACTTGCACATCACGATAACGTGAAGATATTTGAGGCTATGGCAGATTTTACCAGCCCACGTGTTCTCGACGGTCTTTGGTTGGACGGAGTTTCGAACTCGCAACCCCATAAATCTAACTACTATTTTACTTTTCGAGAATCAGAAAAGGGCCGATTAAAGGCCTGATATCAAACTATCTATCTCTCATATCGTTTCAGCATATAATCTTGAAGTTGGTATACAATTTTTCAGAAACTTTCTTGTAGTTAGGAAATTGGATACCACTTTGTTGTGCGCGTGTATAGCTTTAAAAAATTACCTATCTTGTAACTTGTTAATGTTAAAATAGGTTAAATAACATAGGCGAAGTGTGAAAATTTGAAGAGTGGGGTGCCAGCTCAGGTGTCACCTTGTTGTCTGGCCACCGTTCCAAATAACGTGGTGTGGTATAAGTTCTATAATGTTCCTTACTGATTCAATTGACACCTTTATGATTTTTTTTGCCTATTGTTGGAATTGTTTTAACGAATACGGAAGACACCTTCGTGGGCAAATTCTGCGGCCTGACGCCCTTTTGGGTGGACTTGCAACTTACGGTGAAACGGGCGTTGAATATGGTTGTATAAATTACAAACACATCAATCTGGCGGTGTTGAATTTCTCGGCTCTCTAAATCTGTACTTCGGGGGTAGTAGTTTGTAGAGTGGGGTGCTTGCTCATGTGTAATCTCGTCATCAGACCGTGAATCAAAGTCCGGGGTGATGTCCTTGGATGTTTCCCTTAGCAGATTAATCCCGGACCGTCTCCAATAACCCTTTGTGTTGTTCCAGTGTGATGTTAATTAAATATAAACACATTAATGGGTAGGTAGGTAATTTTAGTTAACGTCGTACTAGAGCAACACAACGGGCTATTGACGACGGTCCGGGATAAGTCCCTTAAGGGAAAGATTCGAGGACAACACCTCGTAATTTTGAACCGCGGTCAGATGACGAGGCAACACCTTATCTGGCAACCCACTCTCCAAACTTCCAACACCAAGCCGACGCGAGGACATTTTGAGACTACGACAGATTTAACGTTCACCAGACTCCCGCGTCCACTACGGTCTTTGGTTGCTAGGTAGTTATATTAACGTCGCACTGGAGCAAGTAAACGTGCTATTGGCGATGGTCCTAGATCAATCCTAAAGGGAGGGATCCGAGGATAACGTCTCGTCGTTTTGAACCACTAAGCCGACACCACATTCTCCAAACTTCCTCATCCGACCGACGTGAGAACATTTTGAAACAACGACGGATTTAACGTGTACCAACCTCCATGTACACAACGGTCTTTGGTTGGACCTAGTTTTGAACTAGCATCCTCCGGTTGGCACTCAAGTCTACCAAACGGGTTTTCCGCGGCCCTGTTCAAAACAGCCTTGCATGGCAATTCTCATTCTTATAATCGGTTCTTTGTTTTAGTATTTGTAACAGATATGTTAAACGAATTACACAGAACTCATTACCTTTAATGTTATGAAAGGGAGTATTTGTCCGTCTGTTTTCTGTGTTCAAAGTCCTGACGAATCTTTGGCACTTACAATAATGAGATTTGCTATACAGTTAATCCAAAATTTTGCAATCTTTGGGTCGCACCGAATTTTAAAATTCAATCTAGAATATTTTTAAATGAATTTAATGGAATTTAGTTATTGTTTTCCGTAGCATGGCAACACCACCACCACACCAACGCTTTACATATAGAGATGACAGATTCTAAATTTATTTTTTCCGTTTGCATTTCATTTTGCATGAGGAACGATTTTTCATCAGATGAAAAAACAAAGAAAGTTTTAACAGTAGTTTTGCAAATTTTTTTCTATCTCCTAGATCAGGGGTGGCCAACCTGTGGCGCATGCGCCAAACGTGGCGCATTGGATGAAAACAAGTGGCGCATTGCATCCTTTCGCCTACTTGTTCTTTTGAAGTAGGCGCCATAACTGAATCCATCAGTGGGCTCCATGACTGCGATCGCCCTCACGTCCAAGATATCATCTTTTACTAATGTATTTTGGTACTCCAATGAACGTGTATCTTTTGAACTGGCGCACATTAACTAATTTAATTTCCCCTAAATGAAGCAGATCCTACCCCAATCTTGAATGTAAGAAGGTAGAATAGGTGCGTGACTTATGGCGCATCTGAACTCGTATGTGAAATAAAATTGGCGCATGGTATGTAAAAGGTTGGCCACCCCTGTCCTAGATCGTCAAAGATAGAGTAAAAATTTCAATGGATTTGAAATCTGCGGAAAATTTCACATTTGATCACACAATAATTTTTAAATTGTAACTTTTATATTTTTTCTCATATGGCCTTCGCGATAGAGAAATCATATTCCATTTCCTGCGCTCAAACGCTTCCAGCGAAGCAAAGCAAAACAAATAAAAAATATTTGGACTGGCAATGTTTAGTTTTTTTTTTTTTTTTTTTTTTTTGTAAAAGCGGGATTGTTAACGATCGATTTAAAATTTCAATGGATTTGAAATCTGTGGATAATTTGACACCAGTGAGAAACCTTATACGTATGATTTTCTTTTAATAAATAATTTTTCAATTAAATATTTATAATTTCGCAAGGGATTGTGACGTCACACCGATTGGATGTCTTCGCAATTCGAATTTAGCCGCATTTTGACGATAAGCGTTGCCCTTGGTGGCTGTTATCCAGTAGGCTACAAATTCTCAATTGGTTGGGAATGCGTACAATCACCGGGGATTAGCGAACAGTGGTCACACCTGACCCCACGAAAAGGACTGTCACGGGCAACGCAGTGGCTAGTAAATCATAAATCTCATTACAGCTCCACTGACGGCATGTTCTACCGATCTCAGTTACAGCCACCTGCTCTTGTCATTCCCCTCTGCACGTTATCCGGATCTTTCTCTTCAGCAGAAACCACATTTTAAGTTGTTATTGTGAACTCCCTATTCGTAACGATCCTATAATGTTCGTATACCCATGCCATACGCTTTACACATACAGCAATTCACTTAAAATGAACGACAATTATGCGGTGCGATACATTTAAAACAAACGTACGGTATAAGAAATATTTACATAAATAAAAATAGTGGTGGACATTGATGTAAAAGT
The DNA here is from genome assembly GCA_947359465.1 of Metellina segmentata. Classification (NCBI taxonomy): domain Eukaryota; kingdom Metazoa; phylum Arthropoda; class Arachnida; order Araneae; family Tetragnathidae; genus Metellina; species Metellina segmentata. The sequence goes on from OX375883.1 coordinate 13,299,474, forward strand.
TTGGAATATTTCCAAATATTTATATCATATAAGATAATCTTACTTTATTTTATCCTTAAGCCAATTTAATTTTTATTCTTTTAAGAAATCTCTAAATAGTAAAGGTTTTAATAAAATTGGAAATTTTTATAAAATCATTTAAAAATTTGAGTCAGAAAACTAAATTTAGCTTTGCTAGCCTCTTCATTTCAAAATATGCGACTTCCCAAAGAAAATATCTAGCACACGTGCAAGTATTGTATTTTAAAATAAAAATTTGATATACCAATTCTCTGATTATTACGGGAAAAGCTTCGCACCAAAAAAAATACAGCACCTTGCAGTCATTGAGCCTCATTGGGTTGAACAGAACCATGGTTCAAAATGCTGTTCTCCCGAAAGAAACACACATAAGCTTCGTCTAAATCCCACGCAGGCAAACATCAATCCATCGAATCACCGATATGACCTACGAAATCACATATAACACCTATGAAATCACTAATACTCAGTAGCAGTTTTCACTGCTGCCGAATCACCAGTATCAGTCGCAATCACCGAAAGAGGTATCGCTTCAAACACTAGCGCCTCAGCGTACAGCGTAAGTGTCCGACAAGTTGACTCTGATTGGCTCCTCATATATATGTTGTATGGTTGTATTTCTCGCCAACTTATAATAAGGGGAGGCAAAAATGAACTCTTCTTTTAAAGAGCTCCTCTTGGTGAAGCAACGATGGTCAAATGGTTAAAGTTACTTACCATCAGATTGGCGTTAGCGGCGGGGGATGACTTCCCGAGTTCGAACCCAACTGGCGGAAATATTTTTAGATCATCCAAATTATTTTAAAACAATTCCAATTTAATTCCTTTTGATTCTAAATTACTTTTCCTAATTTTTAATACCCTTTTTTTATTTTTCCAAACTTCCGTTGATTTTACATAAATAATCTAAAAACCACTCCTGAACTCACTACCAGCTGATATTTTTCCGCCCCTCTGCCGTCCCCTTTGCTTTAGGATGATGGTGTCGTTTCCATCCCTGGTTTAGGACCATTCTGATGTAACAAAAAGCATACATAAAAAACTAACTTATATAATTATTAACTTATATAATAAAAGGATACAATTTTCGGTTCAAAATGTTAAAAACTTTCGAAAACCGTTCCTATCAGTCAAAGAGATCTGCGCCAAAACGTAGATAAATAGCCAAATGAAACACCTTTACGTCTCAGGCACATGATCATACCAGCCAATCAGAGTCAACTTGTCGGACACTTACGCTGTACGCTGAGGCGCTTGTCTTCAAACTGATATCACGTCGCCCTGAATCACTGCTACCTAATCACAGATATTCTTAATCACTGCTACCAAATCACTGTTATTTTGATATTCCAGGAAAATATGGAAACATGGATGTCCGTGCAAGGAACATCAAGTTTAACATTTAAAATTCATCTGCTGGAATAAAGAATATGCTATGTGGAGGATTAGTTTTCGTTCCAGGGAAAAATATGTTTAAAAATTTATTATTATTGTTATATATGCGTTCTTTATACACATCAAATGTTGAGAAAAAAAAATTTATAACAAATTTGTTTAAAGGGAAATTGAATAAAAATTAGCTATTGATCGAAAAACGAAAACCATAACATAGAAAGTTTATCACCAGTATCGGACTTTGTTTGCACACGTGTGTTATCTTCCTTAAAGATTCGACAGACGCGGAAACAGAACTATAATAATAATTCCCTTGAAGCATAAAGTAAAATTTTAAAACATGAAAAAAAAGGCTTAACGTGAAGTGCGAATAAAAATATGACATGTCATCGTCGTTTCTCAGAAAGAATGCAACAAAACTAATTTTACAAACCATCAGTCCTCATCCGACGAATGTGAGAAAATCAAGACAGTGAAGACTATCCTTACGATTCGAAGCCAGGGCATCACCCCCTTCAGTAAACAAATCGACATCCACCAGCAGATAGCTCTGTGAGTGATTTCCGGTGAAAAAAATCTTTTTACTGACTCGATTCAATTGAATCGAATCTTTGGAAATAATCGATTTCACCCATCACTACAAAAAGCTTTTTCGCTGGTATCGAAAATCCATAATACATGCCTCGAAAAGCGTTGATTCTAAGCTGACCCTTCTCGCTGGCTTGGAAGTTCAGAGAGTGGAGTGCCAGCTCGTGTGTGACCTCTTCATATGACCGTGGTTCAAAATGACGAGGTCTTGTGTTCGCATCTTTCCCTTAGGGGATTGATCGCGGACCGTCGTCAATAACTCATTGTGTTGCTCTAGTACGACGTTTATTAAAATTACCTAATCTTATCTTCCCAAATACTCGCGTTGGGTTGGTGTGGAAGTTCGGAGAGTGGGGTGCCAGCTCAGGTGTTGCTTCGTCATCTGACCGTGGTTCAAAATTACGAGGTGTTGTCCTCGGGTCTTTCCCTTAAGGGATTGATCCCGGACCGTCGTCAATAGCCCGTTGTGTTGCTCTAGTACGACGTTAACTAAAATTACCTTACCTTACCTTACCAGATCGGAAGGTTCCTGATTCGAATACTTAAATATGTCGTGGCCGAAAGTCCTGACGTTGGGTTGGTGTGGAAGTTTGGAGAGTGGGGAGCCAGCTCAGTTGTTGCTTCGCCATCTGACCGTGGTTCAAAATGACGAGGTGTTGTCCTCAGATCTTTCCCTTAAGGCAGTGCTCCCCAACCTTTTTATCGCCGAGGACCGGATCAACGTCTGATAATTTTAACGCGGCCCGCTGGGGGGGGGGAGAGATACGTTAATTGTTTATATTTTAGATTGTTTTGATTTAATAATTTTAATTTAATTGGATTTAAACATGCCTTCAAAATAAAATACAGTTACACCAAAAAATGAATATAATGTGATTTAACATTTTATAACTCACCAGAACGCTAAATCAATAAAATAGTTTCCCAACCACAAAAAAAACCACGAAGCGCTCGAACTCTTTTAAAAGCAAAGACAGGTGATCGTGCACCAACTAGGAGAATGACTGTTTAGGCTCAGTCTCGCCTAAAATCCCCGCTAATGTCTGAAACATGTCCAAAATGCCTCTGTTCACGCGCCGTCCCCACAGCTTGGTAATGGTAATTTTAGTTAATATCGTACTAGAGCAACACAACGGGCTATTGACGACGGTCCGGGATCAGTCCCTTAAGAGAAAGATCCGAGGACAACACCTCGTAATTTTGAACCACGGTCAGATGACAAAGCAACACCTGAGTTGGCACCCCACTCTCCAAACTTCCACGCCAACCCAACGTGAGGACTTTCGGCCACGACAGATTTAAGGTGCACCAGCCGCCTCTACACCATACGTTTACAAACATCCATGCCCGAACCCGGATTCGAACCAGGAACCTTCCGATCTAGAGGCTAACACCTTAACCACTATACCGGTTGGTCGGCGCACCAACTAGGAGAATGAATGTTTAGGCTCAGTATCGCCTAAAATCCCCGCTAATGTCTGAAACATGTCCAAAATGCCTCTGTTCACGCGCCGTCCCCACAACTTCAGTTTGGATTTAAATGCAGCTACTTTGTCTGCCAACTTGAAAACAGTTGTCACATTTGTCAAAATTATAAAATAGAGACATACAGAATTCAGAAATCATAATTGAATCTCTAGTAACAGAAAAATTTCAAGTTCTGATTTACCGCCTCCTAATTTGAGTGGACATTTCATAGATTAGAACCGCACAAACCCGAGATAAATACGCCAAAGTAAATCAAATGGAAATAATTTAATATTTCTTGGACGGACCGGTACCATTTGATCCACGGACCGGTACCGGTCCACGGCCCGGGGTTGGGGACCACTGCCTTAAGGGACTGATCCCGGAACGTCGTCAATAGCCCGTTGTGTTGCTCTAGTACGACGTTAACTAAAATTACCATTATCATTACCATTAGCATTGTAATACAAAAAATAAAAGTACCCAAATTTTAAAAAAAGTGCAACTTATTTGAAAAATCAACGCTAAAAATAATGGAAATCCAACAGAGCACAAACATTCACCACAATCAATGTTAAAAAGAACGGATAAAAAGAAATGGTAACCAATAAATTAAAACTGTTGAATTTGTAATTTTTTTTAATTAACGTCGTACTAGAGCAACACAACGGGCTATTGACGACGGTCCGGGACCAATCCCCTAAGGGAAAGATCTGACGACAACACCGCATAATTTTGAACCACGGTCAGATGATGAGGCAACACCTGAGCTGGCACCCCACTCTCCAAATTTCCTTACCACGCCAACATGAGGACATTTGAGGAAATTGCCGTTTTAACGAGCCACCACATAGTGAAAATAAATATCTTCTTTCCATATGTTTTAAAGTATCTTGTAGTACTGCAATCTAAAACATTGAACCACCTTAGATTGAACAATTCTGTTAGTGCAGGTTCAGCCAGAAAAATCTGAACTGCATCATTAGTTGGCTAATGTTTAACATAGCCCTTTCTAAACAACGTCGACCAACCGGTATAGTGGTTAAGGTGTTAGCCTCTAGATCGGAAGGTTCCTGGTTCAAATCCGGGTCGGGGCATGGATGTTTGTAAGCGTATGGTGTAGAGGCGGCTGGTGCACATTATATCTGTCGTTGTCGAAAGTCCCCACGTTGAGTTGGTGTGGAAGTTTGGAGAGTGGGGTGCCATATAAGGTGTTGCTTCGTCATCTGACCGTGGTTCAAAATTACGAGGTGTTGTCCTCGGATCTTTCCCTTAAGGGACTGATCCCGGACCGTCGGCAATAGCTCGTTGTGTTGTTCTAGTACGACGTTAACTAAAATTACCAAATTATCTAGATCGGAAGGTTATTGGTTCGAATCCGGGTCCGGGCATCGATGTCCCCACGTTGAGTTGGTGTGGAAGTTTGGAGAGTGGGGTGCCATATAAGGTGTTGCCTCGTCGTCTGACCGTGATTCAAAATAACATTGTGTTGTCCTCGTATGTTTCACTTGGGGATTGATCCCGGGCCTTCGTCAATGAACCAGTTGTGTTTCATAAGTAAGACGCGAATTACGATACCTACATAACCCAAAGAAAAGTCCGAAACATGATTTTTCTGTCTGCTGGTAGTTAAAATAAATATTGTTTTCGCTGATCTTCGGTGAATTTTCAGAAAAAGTCGATTAAATTTTCAAAAAGTCGGTAATTGGTTATATTTAGTTAACGTCGTACTAGGGCAACACAACAGGCTATTGACGAAGGTCCGGGATCAGTCCCTTAAGGGAAAGATCCGAGGACAATACCTCGTAATTTTGAACCACGGTCAGATGACGAAGCAACACGCTCAAAAAGTCGGTAAATGGGTAATTGGTAATTATTAGTTAACGTCGTATTGGAGCAACACAACGGGCTATTGACGACGGTCCGGTAATTGGCAATTATTTAGTTAATGTCGTACTAGAGCAACACAACGGGCTATTCACAACGGTCCGGGATGAGTCCCTTAAGGGAAAGAGACAACACCTCGTAATTTTGAACCACGGTCAGATGACGAAGCAACACCTGAGCTGTCAACCCACTCTCCTAACTTCCACACCAACTAAACGTGAGGACTTTCGGCCCCGACAGATTTAAGGTACACCAGCCACCTCTACACCATACGCTTACAAACATCCATGCCCTGACCCGGGTGATTCGAACAAGGAACCTTCCGATCGAGAGGCTAACACCTTAAACACTATACCGTTTAAATTCAAAATGTCGGTAAAATTAAAAAAATGAGCTTTTATGATTTTCGATGATATTGACGATAGTCCTTGTCGCTAAAGTTCAACACAATGGCAAAAAGTCGCCTGTGGCGTGATGAAAAAAACACACTTGTAAGGAAAAGAGGACGAGGAACACAAGCAGCTTTTCCCGGCGGCGGAGGCCGATTGCAGCCAGGAGGAACATTGTTTTCACTTTTGTCTCGCTGTCGAGAGAGCGCCCAATTATACCCGCTCACTTAGTTCCGTAAGAGGAAAATGCGTTCTCTTCTTCCTTCGCGAAATGGCGGAAGAACGTCGCTCAATCACCGCACTCAAAGCGTCTCGGCGTTTTCAAAAGCGAAACGCCTTCCCGATTCCATACCTCAAGGGCACAGGGATAGATTTGAGATTTTATGCCCAAAACACAACAAGTTGCGCTAAACAATCGGTTTTGCAACAATCCGTTCCTTTAAACACCGCGCCGACCGACCGGTATAATGGTTGAAGTGTTCGCCTCTAGATCCGAAGGTTCCTGGTTCGAATCACCCGGGTCAGGGCATGGATGTTTGTAAGCGTAAGGCGTAGAGGCGGCTGGTGCACCTTTAATCTGTCGTGGCCGAAAGTCCTCACGTTGGGTTAGCGTGGAAGTTTGGAGAGTGGGGTGCCAGCTCAGGTGTTGCTTCGTCATCTGACCGTGGTTCAGAATTACGCGGTGTTGTCCACGGATCTTTCCCTTAAGGGACTGACCCCCGAACCGTCGTCGCCGACCAACCTGTATAGTGGTTAAGGTGTTAGCCTCTAGATCGGAAGGTTCCTGGTTCGAATCCGGGTCCGGGCATGTATGTTTGTAATCTTATGGTGTAGAGGCGGCTGGTGCACCTTGAATCTTTCGTGGCCGAAAGTCCTCACGTTGGGTTAGCGTGGAAGTTTGGAGAGTGGGGTGCCAGCTCAGGTGTTGCTTCGTCATCTGACCGTGGTTCAAAATTACGAGGTGTTGTCCTCGGATCTTTCCCTTAAGGGACTGATCCCGGACCGTCGTCAATATCCCGTTGTGTAGCTCTAGTACGACGTTAACTAAAAATTACCAATTACTTACCCGAACCGTCGTCAATAGCCCGCGTTGTGTTGCTCTAGTATGACGTTAACTAAAAATTTCCTACCTACCTACCTATTTTAACTTCCAGCAGACATAAATTTATATTGGTGATAGTTTTTGATTATTGTCGTACTAGAGCAACACAACGGGCTATTACCGACGGTCCGGATTCAATCACCAAAAGGAAAGATTCGAGGACAACACCACGTCCTTTTGAACCTCGATCAGATGACGAGGCAACACCTGATGTGGCATAAGACCTTAACCACCTGGCCGGTGAACGACAGATGGGCTTTTGCTCCAAACATAAACTGCAAGAAGAAAAATACTCTTCTGGTTAAGAACTAATAGGATTTATTGTAATGTTGATGGAGACTTTGGACAATGGTACTGAGCTCGTGATTTCGATTAAAGCTTCGTTCTTCATCCCATCCATTCCTGGGTCGTTGAAGCCGGGTTTGAAGAGTAACGGAGAAACAACCGTAGGGTTGCTAAATCGATTCCAACCCTTGACCGTTGCATACGAAAGGGGCCGATGCATGTTAAATCTGCGATGGCTTCAAATGCCCTCACGTTGGCGTGGTGTGGAGGGTTGGAGAGTGGTTCGAAATTACGTGATGTTGACCTCGGATATTTCCCTTGGGGACTAATCCCAGACAGTCACCAATAGCCCATTGTGTTGCTTCAGAGTGACGTTAATTGTCCACCGACCTACCTATCCATTCATATCACGAAATGAGAAAAGAACAACTTTAAATCATCTCACTAAGTATCTCCACGCTTTCGAAACGCGACACCATCCCTTCATCACACCCGAAGGACGACGGATAACCGAGGATTCGTGCATGTGCTCCAATGATATGAGTATACAGGTCCCATAAAACGCGAAAAGGTGTCATATCGAAACGATCCTCGGGGTTCGTCCATCGCAACTTTGTGCGAGATTTATCTTTTACGCGTATGATTTAAGGTCCGGGAAATGATTACGGATGCTGGCTCCTTTCCACCTCGAAGGGAGCGAGGTGTTGCCTCTTTATGAGCGAAATCCTCGATTCTGTCGGGAATCGTGATTTGCATCGCTTCAAGGACGGCGGGTAATCACGCCGAAGACGAGGAAAGGGTGTTGAAGAACAAGATTGTGTGTGTGTAGCAGCTTTCCGCAGTAGGCACGTTTTCAATACTTTCTTTTCCCACCAGGGCGCAACTCTGTCAAAAGCATCTTGTAATGGCCAAATTGTTTATCGATGTTACTTAACAAAAGGAGAGATGTAAGACAAAAGTAATCTTCCCAATGGTTTCGAGGAGATATTTCTATTGTCGACATCTGGTCTGTAGTAAAAATCACATCGAGTCCAAAATTAGCTTAACAATGTTTCGTGTTTCTGAAGGCCATTTAAGTCCAATCCAGTGTCTTTTAAACTCTTTATTGAAAATGACAGGACAATAACAAGAAACAAAGAAAGGTGGTAGATCTATTCCAGTGAGGTCTTCCTTCAACCACGTCCCAATTAATCTGATCGAATTCCCTATCGGGTAGGAAAGGTGCAAGTTTTCAATTCCCTTTCATAGGGATCATCAAACAATCTGTGGCAAGTTGCCACATGGTCAGTTTTGCTAATGACAAAATATCTTGTCATTAAGATGTTGCTGATATTTTGATGATGACCAGATCTTGATCTGGTCATTGTGACTCCAGTGTGACGTTAATTTAAGTACCTACCTACCCGAGAAAGAGTTATAAAGTTTAAAACATCTAGTAGGAAACAAATTACATACATTTATTTTTAAGGGTTTAACGAAACATATTTGACACTTTAATGGTGTTATATCTGAGGACGGTAAAATCAAATCAGGAAAGTTTTAAAAGCTGACCAATTTCTTTATGCAGAAGGTTATAAAATTTGTTAAATCTGTGTCTCGAAGGTAATGGGTAATTTTTATTTAACGTCGTACTAGAGCAACACAACGGGCTATTGACGACGGTCCGGGATCAATCCCCTAAAGGAAAGTTCTAAGGTAATTGGTAATTGGTAATTTTTAGATAACGTCGTACTAGAGCAACACAACGGGCTATTGACGACGGTCCGGGATCAGTCCCTTAAGGGAAAGATCCGAGGACAACACCTCGTCATTTTGAACCACGGTCAGATGACGAAGCAACACCTGAGCTGGCACCCCACTCTCCAAACTTCCACGCCAACCCAACGTGAGGACTTTAGGCCACGACAGATTTAAGGTGCACCAGCCGCCTCTACACCATACGTTTACAAACATCCATGCCCGGGCCCGGATTCGAACCAGGAACTTTCCGATCTCGAGGCTAACACCTTAACCACTATACCGGTTGGTCGGCAAATCTATTCGGTAGCAAAATATTTAAATATTACGCACTCATTCAAATAATCATAAATTCCGTTTGAATATTTTAATTCAATTTTTCTTTCATTACGGAAAACACCTGCTTTTTCTTTAGAGTCCTTTAATGTGACTTTTCTGAGATTTGAGAGGGACGTAGGTATTTATTAAACGTCGCACTGGAGCAACACATACGAGCTACTGGCGACGGTCCTGTATTGGTTTTGGTATTTTTTAATTAACGTCACACTGGAGCAACAGAGTGGGCTATTTGTGATGGTCCTGAATCAATCCCGAAGGTATAGATCAGTAGATTTTAGAGGAATGAATGCTATAGACCTTAAAATTGATTTAGATGGATGGATAAAAGATTTTGTAAACATCTCTGTGCTTTTTCCCCGAGTCAATTCAATCATTATAAACTATCCAAATGTCAGCCCGCGCGTTGAAAACGTCAACTTCGGAAATTTTTTAATGAATTTAATGATCGATTTTGAGTCATTTTATTGCATTTACCATCATTATCTTACCGATTACCTCTGTTTCCGCTTATAGGATCCAATGATCCGTTAGAAAATATGTAGATCGAAAAGAGGCTGCCATTAAGTTTCGGGAAGCATAAGTGTAGTCACAGTCGTTTTCAGAAAAGCAGTTTTTGTTTTTTAAGATTGGGCAACGATTGGAGTATATCTCAATTGCAATTCTGAATTATATTTGATTTAAAGAATAGTTGGCGGAAACCACGAAAATTGTGTTCTCATTCTTGCTTTGTTAATAGAAGAGCAAAGTAGAGAGAGAGTCGAAGATACCACACGACATCTGTGAAATCAAGATTATAATTCCTTCAAATAAATACCTTCAAATATTCAATAGTTATCACCCGCGGTAGTTCAACCATCGTCATGGCCTAGGAAAACTAAATTTCCAGAAATCGTTGGCTTTGAGTAGAAACTCATCAACTGGACACACAAAATTTTTACTTACATCTGTTTCAAGACTAACTATTAATTTTTGGCTCTCGACATCTGATCTTGATTTAAAATGATGTGGTGTTGTCCTCGGATCTTTTCCTTCGTGTGTGATCCTGGACCATCTCCAATAGTCATCGTATAGCTGCGACTAGTGATGCTACATCGACAGCAAAACATCGATGTTGATAATACATCGCCCCAAAATCATCGATTTTTTTAAAATTCTGTGTATTTTAACTTTTTCCCCCATTTTTTAACACTGGTTTAGCAACTAGCGATGCGACATCGGCTCCAATACATCGATGCTTTTTATAAAATGTCAATGTTTTGAAAACATCAACATCGATATCGCATCCCTACTTTCAGACCCTTCACTTTGGCCACTATTTTCTAATAGTATCTTCAATTTGCTGATTATGAAAATTATGCTACTTGGTTATTTTTAAAATTTTTATAACGGTACTTTTTTCATTTAAAAATAAAACATTGACAACGTAAAAACATCGATAAGTATAAACATCGATGTTAAAAAAAACATCGACTCCAATACATCGATGTTAAAAACATCGACATCGATGTCGCGTCCCTTGCTGTGCCGTTACTTAAGAATCCAGTGTAACGTTGATGACAGAGGCTGTTCGGACATTCTTTTGAACGATTTTGATGAGCTGTAAAAATTGTCGTATGCTACGAAACAATTTCATTTTCGTAGCAGTTAAAATAACTGAAGTATAACTTATTGTCTGCTGATTCAGAGTTTGTCTACTTTCAAAATGGCACTTTTAACTAAGCAGTGTGTATGGAAGGCTATGCTTCCGTTCTTTCCGATGAGAATTATTCTTATTCAGTTATTTCAAAACGCTGTAAAAGTCATGGTTTTCGATAGCTAAAGGTGCAATAAGTAATATTGTAGGGTGCTGGGGTTTTATTAAGTGAATACTTCTAGTTGAATTCGATTTATTATAAATAATATGTACAGAGAGTTTAAAAATGGCGCATCGAGATCACGTCCGTCAACATAACATCAATCGTCTCGTCTAACGTGATCCGATGCGCGCGCGATCAAAAAACGATCGCGCTTCTTTAAGTGAAAGTTGTACTTCTTTTCAGGTAAAAGTTGTAATGCTTATCTTAGGATAGCCGTGGGGCTTAACCCTACATTGACACCTCTGCTTGCCAATTCCCGTATAGCCAAGAGATATTCCGATACAGTCTCAGTAGGCTTCATCCTACGATGCTCCAACTGCCTATGCAGGTCGATGCTGTTAATTTTTTGGCTGAACTCTTCCAACAGGGCAGTTTTTAAATTTGCCATGTTGTTAATCCACGCTGAGACTGCAAAAAGGTTTTGGCTGGTCCAGTTAACAGATTTTTAGTAAATATAATTTTCTGAGCATCGCTCAATGCAGGAAACAGTTCAAGATTTTCATCCACATCACGAAAGAATGCGGAGATTGAGTATGAATCTCGGCCATTAAAGTGTCTGATAGTTTGCGCCAGGTCTTTTAGAATAAACCACCAGCTATCATTCTGCTGAATACTTGCAGCCGGGGAAATGGAGTTTCGAAGTGAGGCCTGCGGAACGGGAAAAGGAGATTCCTCTGAAGAGCTGGGTATATACGAAGCAACACAGGCACCAGATGTCTGATTGAATTGTTCGTCATCGTCGTCAGAAAAAGAAGCGTCGATGGTACTTTGTAGTGCGGTGAGATCCGAAAGGGCATCGAAAATCAACACGCAAAGTTCTTCTTTCGTACCAGCACTGTCAATATGAAGAATGGAACAAACTGAGATAACGTCGTGCAGCTTGAAAGTCTGTTGCACGGATTTCTTTCTCTTCTCCAGATCGAAGTTCTCGGGGAAGGATGAGAAGGCACGCAACTTCTGTCGGCTGTCCCGATCGTATTCGTCGTCGAAAACCACACTGTACAAGAGTCTGATCAATTTCGAAGAACCGGAATGAAGTAGTGCAGCTACCGCGGGAATGTCGCCAAGCGATTTCGCCATTTTGTGTACGGAGCCAAGCACAAGACGAAAGCAGTCACACAGCAAACACCAAAGAGATTCTTTTAACCACCAGCGACCCGAAATGTCCGTCGGAGAAGTTGTTTAAAACTCCAGTTTTCACAACAGCAGAGCCTTTACGCGTCAGTTGAAAGGCTAATAACTCTGAGAGCGTCCGTCAACATCTACTCACAGTAACAGCGTCTTGAAAAGTCACTTCGTCAGGTTTGACCGAGCCCCCATAATGTAGGGTGCTGGGGTTTTATTAAGTGAATACTTCTAGTTGAATTCGATTTATTATAAATAATATGTACAGAGAGTTTAAAAATGGCGCATCGAGATCACGTCCGTCAACATAACATCAATCGTCTCGTCTAACGTGATCCGATGCGCGCGCGATCAAAAAACGATCGCGCTTCTTTAAGTGAAAGTTGTACTTCTTTTCAGGTAAAAGTTGTAATGCTTATCTTAGGATAGCCGTAGGGCTTAACCCTACAATATTATTTATAAAAAAGGGGAAAAAAGTAAAAGTGGGAAAATACTTGAAATACGTGTTCAAAATTGAAAAGAATTTTTGAGAATATTTATAAGGTAAGATCTTGAATTTTAAAATAGAATCCTCCAAGACGAAGTACTGTTGCAGACAATTAAATGCTCAGATTAAATTTCAAATAAAATAATTAACAGCGATTTGAATCTTAAAAAGGCCACAAAATACAATGTTCATTGTCTGTCTACACAAAATATAGAACTCACTGCAGAATTCTGTATGAGCTGTAGAAAGATGGAAGAATGTTATGACAATAGACAAGGAGTGAGCGTATTCAAATGATTGTAACTATCAAAATAATATTTTATTCCCAATATTCAAAAAAGAAATACCATATCTTTACCCACATTGCCAACAATCAGTGAGCTGCCATCAGGATAAAGTAAGCAGCCGCACATCTAAACCCACTATTGAATTCTTGTAAAAACTAGAATAAGAAACTTGAATCAATTCGATATCCTTTACTGATATTCCTGTTAAATTTCCAGATGTCTCATCCATGTACATTTGTGCTTTTGGACTTTTAAAAAGAGCACTATCGAAACATAGACCGAAAATCATTTAAAGACATTGGAAAACTGTGGAACAAGATTGGCACATAATACCTAGGTCTATACTACAAAAGTCATAATTATCATGAAAATTAAAGCGTAGAAAGATAGTTAACTATAAGGGCTATCAAATAGAACATTTAAAATTTGAAAATTTCATGTGAAAATTGATCTTCGGTCCAGTAAAATAGTTCCAAAAATGTCCGAACATTATCTGTAAAATACCCAAGTACCTCGATATTGACTTAAAAAAAAACTAAAAGCACTTTTTATAGTGTTATATATACACACACACACATATATATATATATATATATATATATATATATATATATATATACACACACATATATATGTATATATATATATATGTATATATATATGTGTGTATATATATGTATGTATATATATATATATATATATATATATATATATATATATATATATATCCTAAAAGTGCCTCTCGAATCCCCAATTTCAAAATCTAAAGTTTGCTTTCTTACAATAAATGGACATTTACAAGGAAACACGTTCTACAGGGTTTGTGTATTTGAGTTAACCTAGAGAAAAAAGTCGTGGTCATATTTTAACTCTCGCGGTATGAAACGCGTTCTACAGAGTTTGAGTATTAGAGTTAACACAGGGAAATGTCACGGTCATATTTGAAAACATAGAAGAAAAAAAAACCGGTTTCATCAGCTAGTGTGACAATATATAAGGTTATCAGAGCAAGTGTCCTAATCCACCCATATACCAAAGGGAGATAAATGCGATTTTCTATGCACCATTTTTATTTACCAAATTCGAGATACTAAAATATAGTTTCTCAGTGATCAACCATAAGTTATTTTGTAATTTTAGAAGACTTGAACCTGTACACTTAAAAAAAGGTCTTAATAAAAGGTAGTAATACAATTTTCGAATGTTAGCAGGCTAGGCAACTCTTGCTCTGATATAGCCTCATATTACTTATCATTCTGAAAGTAAGTATTTAATGTCTCAGCAAAAGTAAGTTCGGAAGAAAAATTAGGTGGACAATTTTATTTTCATGTGCACCTGTGCACCCGGGTATTTCGAGCCCTGGCCTAACACCTTTACCACCACACCGGTTGGTCGGCAACGTGAAAGATCCGAGGACAACACCACGTCATTTTGAACCACGATCAGATGACGACGCAACACCTGGGCTGGCACCCCACTCTCCAAACTTCCACACCACACCAACGAAAAGACATTTGAGGCCATGACAAATTTAACATGCACCAGCCCCCTTTGTACACGACGGGGTTTGGTTGGCTTCCAACTCGCAACTTTACGGTTGCAAATTACAAGAACACTACTCTCCAAACTTCCACACCATGCCATCGTGAGCTCATATGGTTACGACAGATTCAACGTTCACCCCTTCCGTACATAACTGTTTTCTGTTGGTTCAAGATCCGAACTCCCAAGCGGTGACGATTCGCCACTCTACCAACCGAGGGCCGAGGTGCATTCAAAGCCGGGGTCAACCGAAAAGGTCAATTGAGGACGGTGTCGTCCTTCTCTCCACTTTGTTTTCCGGAGTCTCCTCGGCCCCGGGGTGGATCATTGTCCATTCTTCTCCGCGGATCAGGAAGTCCGTTCACCCGATGTCCCCAGCGCTGCAACAGGTGCCCTTCGCCAGTGGACACGCATGTCGGTCAGTAGGTAGAGTGTTGGGCAAACATCCCCCTGGTTTCGCAAACAGATGCGCCGGACAAATAAATCGCTGAGATCCTGCATTTCGGAATTTAAAACCGGATGCTTGGAAGGTGGGTTCGTTGTGCTCGGATCGAGGGCCGAAGTCGGGAATCCTGCAAAAGGACCGGTCCTGATATCCCAACTACACAAGTGCAAACCCGCAAACTTTACAGAGGAAAAAAATTCCCTTGTTTTTCTGATTTTCTGGATGAGCAAAACATTTGTCTTGGAATTTCTTCGTGGTACATGGTCACGTTGCCGTGTTGTGGAAGTTTGGAGAGTGAGGTGAAAACTTATGTGTTGCCTTGTCATCTGACCATAGCTCAAAATGACGCGCTGTTGTCCTCGGTTCTTTCCCTTAAGGGACTGATCCCTGACCGTCGTCAATAGCCCGTTGTGTTGCTCTAGGACGACGTTAACTAAAAATTACCATTACCATTCCAACCGGACCAGAAAAAAAGATAATGAGGAATTGATAATCTGGTAATTTTTAATTGACGTCGCACTGGAGCGTTACAACGGGCTACTGACAACGGTCCAGGATCAATACCCGAAGGAGAAAGATTCGAGGACACCACCACGTCATTTTGAAGCCCGGTCAGATGACGAGTCAACACCTGAGCTGGCAACCCACTCTCCAAACTTCCATGCCAACCCAACGTGAGGACTTTCGGCCACGACAGATTTAAGGTGCACCAGCCACCTCTACGCCATACGCTTTCAAACATCCATACACTGACCCGGATGCGAACCGGGTACCTTCAGTTCTAGAGGCTAACACATCAACCATCAGACCGGTTGGTCGGTTAAAATAATGGAATAAAAGCAGACAAAGGTAATTTTAGTTAACGTTACTAGAACGACACAACGGGCTATTGACGACAGTCCAAGACCAATCCCTTAGGGAAAGAACCGAGGACAACACCTCGTAATTCTGAACCATCGTCAGATGACGAAGCAACACCTGAGCTGGCACCCCACTCTCCAAACTTCCACGCCAACCCAACGTGAGGACTTTCGGCCACGACAGATTTAAGGTGCACCAGCCGCCTCTACACCATACGCTTACAAACATCCATGCCCGAACCCGGATTCGAACCAGGAACCTTCCTATCTAGAGGCTAACACCGTTACCACTATACCGGTTGGTCGGCTGAAAGCAGACAAAGATCGCTAGGATAACCCGTTAGGTCGACTCCCACGTATATTAAACACAGTAAACCTCATAGGAAAAGGAGATTTACTCTAGAAGGTAAGAAAAGCAATTCACAAGGAGTCTGTAGCGAACTAAGCTATAACTCCAAAAATTAACTCACGTTTGAGTAGTATAAATATATCAGAGTAACCCACTACTATCATGCAGATCTTTTTGGTAGACAAAAAGTTACAGTTTCATTCCGGCTTGCTATATTGGTGACTGACGGACGTGATTTGAACACGCAAAAATTTACATACTCGATGGATGGCCCACGATGGATAGCTGAATCGCTATGGTGAGGCTAATCACCTTCAACGACCTGGGGCGCTGTGATAGCAGACACTATTAATGTCATATCACAGCTCCCATCCGTACATTGCCGCTTAGCCTTCGGCTCTTAAAGGCAACACGAGATAATTACAACTGTGATCTTAATACATGTCTCATAGTCTGACTCAAAATTGGCAATCATTGTACTAGTGACGTAATCTATCGAATCTCGGCTACTGCAAAATTCTGGAGGGGGAATATTATAGCGAGATGCTAAGCTACAACTCCAAAAATTAACTTACGATTGCGTAGTATACATATATAACTAGTAGTTAGAAGTTACACTGTCTGATTCCGGTTTGCCATAAGTCTTCATATCTCATCTTTGAATTTAGGAAAACCTTAAAAAATGAAACACCATCACAGCATGAATATCAAAGCGACAGCTGACAGTTACGAAACGTGACACAACGCCTCGCGAATACAAAGAACTACCTAATTTTTTTTTAATATGGCAGACTGAAGAAATCCCTAATAGAAAAATAGAGATTTTCTCCTCCGATTCTCGTAATACCAGTTACTCTTGAAACCTCACCAACCTCTCTCGTCACCGATGACAGAGAATGAAGATAAATTTCCATTTCTGCATCCACTTGGAATTTTAATATTCGAAATCCTTGAATCTTCAACGAGTGCATAAATGTGGTTAGTTAGGCAAATGTTAGTCCTTTTCGTTCGTATGGAGATATACAGTCGCACACGAGACAGACGCCTCGAAAGGATTCATCGTTTGGACGTGTTTGGAATGGACGATGAATTAGATGAGTTGTCCAGTCAGATCTACTCTGGGTGTGTCAAGTTCAAGACCATCCGTCGTTAGCTCCGCTTTAAATTCCAAGATTGCGTCCAGTGAAGATGACATCGAAGTCGCCTTTTCAGTTGACTGTCAAGTAACTGGATGATGGAGGAGATAAGGATCCTTGGAGAAAGTTGTGGAACGTTTCATGGAAGATTTGTGTGAAAGGAATTTGAATACACATTGCTCTTGTTGGTGCCTAACTTCAAGAACACCGGAACTTTTTATGACATCGTTAAAACTTTAAAATAATTACTTTCTTAAAATTGTATCAGGAGGGAAATATTAATATGTGATTATTCTGTAATGGTAATTTTAGTTAACGTCGTACTACAGCAACACAACGGGCTATTGACGACGGTCCGGGATCAGTCCCTTAAGGGAAAGATCCGAGGACAGCACCTCGTAATTTTGAACCACGGTCAGATGACGAAGCAACACTTGAGCTGGCACCTCACTCTGCAAACTTCCACACCAACCCACCATGAAGACTTTCGGCCACGTCATATTTTAGGTGCACCAGCCGGCTCTACACCATACGCTTACAAATATCGATGCCCGGACCCAGATTCGAACCAGGAACCTTCCGATCTAGAGAGTAACACCTTAACCACTATACCGGTTGGTCGACGAAATCGGAAAGGAATTTTTGAGGCCAAATCTTTGTCTAACAAAAATGATTTTCCAGGCCACAACCTCACAAAGGTTAAGGTAGGTAGGTATTTAATTAACGTCGCACTGGGGCAACACAACGGGCTATTGACGACGCTCCGGGGTCAATCCCCCTGGTATCCGAGGTCAACACCACTTAATTTCAAACCACTGTCAGATAACGAGTCCTCACCTGAGCTGGTACCCTACTCTCCAAACTTCCACGCCATGCCGATGTAAGGACATTTGAGGCCACGACAGATTTGACGTGCACCAGACCCCTTTGTATACGATGGTATTTTATTGGATTCGAGCCCGCAACCTTCCGGTCGCAAGTCCATTGCTCTTCCCCATAGGATGAGAGGCACTGCATTAGACTGAGCGTGTTTGGATCGTGTCTAACTCTTGCCCCAGACCCATCAGCCCTTGCCTAATCGCTCCATTCAGATCAAAAGAAGCTGAAAGAGCGTTCAACCTTTCAGTCAAAACAGCGTTTCTCTTTTTATCCCTTAGCGCAGGAAGAAACGTATCGAAGGTTTAGAATTACTCAAACATTCGGTGCTTATCTCGGGGCGAATTGCTTGGGTAAGGAAAGACAGAAGGTTCCCGCCACGAAACTAAATTTAGATTCTAAGACGCTGCTTTCGAAATGCATTTCTCAAAAAGGCTTTTTATTTGTTGCAATTGAGGTGAAATGTTTCGTATTTTTTCGACGACGGATTCATACTGCTTAGTGCTGTGATTCTTAAACCTTTCTCGTGAAATATCTCTTATCGTGATAGAGACCTGGTAAATAAGGCACAACTGTTTTGGTGCAGGACAAGTAGTTTTTGTTGTGTTTAGAGATTTTGAAAATAACATTGTGCTGACTTGGCAAGTTAAGGAAGAAAAAAGTGCTATACAGCAACGTGTACACGTTTTCTTGAGACTGAATCGGTCATCAGCTTATATACATATATATTTTTTTTTTGGGGGGGGGCGAGGTAGCTTGGATGGAAGAGTAACGCATTAGCAGCAGGAGGTTTCCGTGTTTGAGTCCAACCAAAGACCTTCATGAACAACTGGGACTGGTGCACGTTAAATCTGTCGTGGCCTCACATGTCCTCACATTGGTGTGGAAGTTTGGCAAGTTGCTTGAATGAGCTCCAAAGGGATGTATTCCTAAGGGATGAGCTCCTAAGGGATGTACTCCTAAGTGATGTACTTCTAAGGGACGAGCTCCTAAGGGATATACTCCTAAGGGATTAGCTCCTAAGTGATGTATTTCTAAGGGATGAACTCCTAAGGGATGTACTCCTAAGAGATGAGCTCCTAAGTGATGTACTTCTAAGGGATGAGCTCCTAAGGGATGTACTCCTAAGGGATTAGCTCCTAAGTGATGTACTTCTAAGGGATGAGCTCCTAAGGGATGTACTCCTAAGGGATTAGCTCCTAAGTGATGTACTTCTAAGGGATGAGCTCCTAAGGGATGTACTCCTAAGTGATGTACTTCTAAGGGATGAGCTCCTAAGGGATGTACTCCTAAGGGATTAGCTCCTAAGGGATGTACTTCTAAGGGATGAGCTCCTAAGGGATGTACTTCTAAGGGATTACCTCCTAAGTGATGTACACCTAAGGGATGTACTCCCAAGGGATTAGTTCCTAAGTGATGCACTCCTAAGGAATGAACTCCTGATATACTCCTTAGAGCGCAAATCCTTAGAGCGAAGATAGATAGATAGATATGGGCCCCGGTAGCAACTGACTCGCAACCAGAGGGTTGCGAATTCAAATCCAACCCAAAACTGTCATGTACTAAGGGACTAGTGCACGTTAAATCTGTCGTGGCCTCAAATGTCCTCATGTTGGTGTGGTGTGGAAGTTTATAGAAATAGGTGCCAGCTCAGGTGTGACCTTGTCACATGGTTCAAAATAACGTGGTGTTGTTCTCGGATTTTTTCCTTCCGGGGTCGGCAACGTAAGTTTAAAATACCATACCATATCATTTATATATTATTCTTTATTTGTTTTTCAGTGATTAGCAATGAAATATTTTGTTATTTTAGAAAACTAAGTATAAAAAGTTGTTAATTAAATTTTGTAGGTTTTGTGGCTTAGGTAGGCCGCTCTTGATCGGATAGTCTCACATATCGCTCTACGTCAGCTCCACAATGTAGTTCTTTTTGGTAGACGGAAGTTGGCATTTTTCGCACGTTCTTGCTCAGTTTGGTTTGAATGTTTTAAAAAACTTTTAATGAGATGTTTCTGAAATGTCGCTCTTTCAGACATTGGCTCTCGGGAATGTAGGTATTTTAATAAACGTCGCATTGGAGCAACACAACGGGCTGTTGGCGACGGTCCGGGATCAACTCCCGAAGTGAAAGATCCGAGGACAACACCACGTCATTTTGAACCACGGTCAGATGAAGTGGTCACACCTGAGCTGGTACTCCACTCTCCAAACTGCCACACCACCCCAACGTGAAGACACGTGACTGGATTTACCGTGCAGTAATCCTCCTTTGCACACGACGCTCTTGGGTTGGATTCGAACTCACAACCCTCCGAAGGCCTCCCTACCTACTCCTCCATCCGGGCTACCGCGGTTCGCAGGCCTTGTCACACACCGCTTTAGGTACCAATCCTAATGTACAATTGTGTTTTAGATCCTTGGTTCCCAAACTTTTCAGTCCAAGGAAAATCCAAAATTACAAATTTTCGCAGACCACTTGAGACTATAAATCCATATTGAACACATTACAAAACTATGTTGACATTTCACGTTAAAAATTAAGGATTGCAAGTTAAATTTAAAAGTTCTGAAACAGAACTTTTGTGTGTGTGTATATCAGGGCTCGAAATACACGGGTGCACAGGTGCACTGTGTACATGAAAATAAACTTGTGCACCTAGTTTTTTCCCGCTAGGTGCACGCAGTGCACCTAACGTTAAAATTAATTTGTTAATTATATTATTTATTTATTTGGTATTTATGTTATTTTGATGTTTGAACAAAATATTAGTTTCTACCTCTCGATCTAAAGGAACGTAATTGAAATTCCTAAATACACAATATAAGAAAACAAAATCGCTGGGTCATAACGGGTTTATACAAGAGGAATATTTATTTTGTCACTGCTACCAGAACTTTCCTATGATCGAAACATTTTCCAGCTAGCTCTGTTGAAGCAATAGCCGTGAGCAGGAGAAGGGAGAATTTAGATGTTTAAATATTTTTATTCACTATCTACTACTAACCAATATAAACATACCCAACTAATAAAGTAGTTTCTCTCTATATTAAAAAAAAGTTGCCACCGCCGTTGCAGGATTGAAAACTGTGTTGTTTAGCTCGTTTCATAGACAGTTTCCTGAGAAAGTACGGATCAGAAAATTACGAAATTAACATGGTTTGTTTTTCATTGTGTTCCCTGGACAATTTTGAAGTTTTCTTCCGATGCGAGTATTAGTTTAGAGTTTATTAAGTCTCAAAGTTGAAAAAGCAAAATTTCTACAGGGAGTTGGCGAGCGTAAGCGATCAGGAGGCGAAGCCCCCTTGTATATTACATTAATGCTCTTATATTACGTTTTTTTTTTAAAGGGGCACCTAAAATATAACATGTGCACCTGTATTAAAAAATATATTTTGAGGCCTGGTGTATATATATATATATATCATAAAATGCTGGAATCTCTTAATTGTGTTAAATTTTCGAACAAAAGAAAAATTGGAAAAAATCATTGAGCATACATTTTTTTACAAGTTCACTATTTCAAAATTCCAAACAGTAAACTTCTAAGCATAAATAAAGTGTTGCATTATTTTCTCCAATTCGTTTCCAAAATCTAAATTTTAGAATCCAAAACAAAAAGTAGGAGACTAGTATTGATTTGTAACAGACCTGAATGACCTATGATTGTGAGAATGACTTAATTTTGAAATTATCAGTTATCAAGTAAAGCATTACAGAGCTAATTTCAAAAAAGCACCCTTCATTGATCACATCAAGGTTATATTTGGACGTCCTTAATTTAACAATTTTGCAAGTTATATTTTATTTTAATACATTTTAATTAAGAAATATACGTTTTGTATAACATTTAGCTAAAATAATAATCGTTCCCTTATTTTCTTCGAT
Source organism: Metellina segmentata (assembly GCA_947359465.1). Lineage (NCBI taxonomy): Eukaryota > Metazoa > Arthropoda > Arachnida > Araneae > Tetragnathidae > Metellina > Metellina segmentata. The sequence continues at coordinate 13,321,533 of OX375883.1, forward strand.
GTTTTTTGAAATCTAAATTTTAGAATATTAAAGAATTAGTAAGAGACACCAGTATTGATTTGTAACAGACGTGAAGCTAAGAATGACTTAATATTTAAATTATCAAGCATTAAATCAAACATCCCAGAGGTAATTTCTCTAACGCCTTCTTCATTGCTTAGATTAAGATTAACATATTAATTTTTATGTTCTTAATTTTACAATTTTGTGCAAGTTATGATTCGTTTGATTTTAATACATTTCAATTCAAAAATAAGAATTGTATCATACTTAGCCAAAATAATAATAGGTGGAAGTAAAACGTTCCATTATTTTCTTCGATTCTTTTGTTTTCAAATCTAAATTTTAGAATCTTAAACAATCGGTAGGCATTCCAGTACTTATGTATGGGCCACTTCGGGAACCAACTTATTTTAGATAAAAAGTTTCGAAAAGCTTTCTCCAAAGGCTTCACGTGATGGTAATTGCAGAAGAAAACTACTCCCTTCTACATTTGAATCCTACATTTAATTAAGAAATACGAATTCTACACTATTTATCCCACATAATAATCAGCGAAAGCAAAACGTTCCATTATTTTCACCGATTTCATTGTTCTAAAATCTAAATTTTAGAATTTTAAACTTATAGTAGGGCATTCCAGTATTTAGAGATGGACCACTTCGGGAGCAACTTATTATGGATAAAAAAAGTTTCGAAAACTTTCTCCAAAGGCTTCACGCGAAACTAATTGCAAAAGAAAAGTATCCTTCCAAAATGAAAAAGAAACGCCACCGTTCGAAGTTCAGTTTGCCCCGCAGGACCGCTCGAACATCCCTCCACCAAACGATCAAAGAAGAGGACTGACCTGATAGACGGTCGATGAGCATCCAAAGAATGATACGACCCGAGGCAAAGTCCCATCAGCATCTGAGCTGTGGCAACGGAGCACTCGAAGAGAAAATCTCCGTCAGTGGGTCACGGGAACAGAGTCGAAACCGGTCTCGAATCGGCGGAGAGAGGCAGAAATCATTTTACTTTCGAACGAGTACTTTTTCGCGCCTTCTTTGCCGTTGCCAGCGGCGGGAGAAGAAATTAAGCGGACCGGTTTCATCTTCGTTGTTTACCGTCGCTTCGTTTGGTGGAGGTTTTTTTTTTCCGCGCGTCGGTCTTCCTCCTTGATGATGATCAGATCACGATTTCGGGGTTTGTTTTTTGATGTGGCGTGATTCTCGGGGTTTAATGGAGTGTGTGTGTGATTCGTACAGGTGTTTCGAATCTGTTTTGTCGCGTTTTGTGCATCTATTGAGTGGAAACGCACCGTATCGTATGCAGCGGCGTGGAACATCGAGAACTGAGAACGCACAGATTGCATCGAAGGCAAGGCATATATATATATATATATATATATATATATATATATATATATATATATATATATATATATATATATATATATATATATATATATATATATATATATATATATATATATATATATATATATATATATATATATATATATATTTATATATATATATATATTTACATATATATATATATATATTTATTTATTTATTTATATTATATATATATATATATATACATATATATATATATACATATATATATATACATACATATATATATACATACATATATATATATACATACATATATATATATACATATATATATATACATACATATATATATATATAAACATACATATATATATATAAACATACATATATATATATATACATACATATATATATACATACATATATATATATATATATACATACATACATACATATATATATATATATATATATATATATACATATATATATATATATATACATATATATATATACATACATATATATATACATACATATATATATATATACATATATATATACATACATATATATATATATAAACATACATATATATATATAAACATACATATATATATACATACATATATATATACATACATATATATATAACATACATATATATATACATACATATATATATATATATACATACATACATATACATACATACATACATATATATATACATACATACATACATATACATACATACATACATATATATATACATATATATATATATATATACATACATATATATATACATACATATATATACATACATACATACATACATATATATATATATATATATATATATATATATATATATATATATATATATATATATATATATATATATATATATATATATATATATATATATATATATATATATATATATATATATGCATCGACCGAGTGGCAACAACATCCTCGAAAAAAGTTCCCTGATGTTTCCCAGATTTTACCAATTCTCTTAATGAATGTTGTGATCCGTGATCGAAATCTATATAGAGTATCCACACGTTCTTTTAAATATTTAGGATGCGATGGAGTTAAAAGATAATTGTCCACAAATATTTTATGTTTCTTCTCTTCAGATATTTCAATTGTTATTGTAAGGGATGGGACCCTTATTGGAACTCTTACAATAGCAATTGAAAAAACTGGAGAGAAAAAATACAAAATATTTTGATGATGGACTTATTACGTCTGACCCTACATTATCGTATTATACATCGAAATCAAATACAAATATACATAAAACATTCTTCAAAAATGTAGTTGCAAGCAAAAAATATTAATTTTCTGCACGAAATAAACATCATTAGTTACACAAATTTCAAATTGTATACCACAAGTGGTACAGCTAGTCTCACTCGAAAAAGGCAGCGGTTTTCAAAAATTACGACGCCAGTGTTCTTTATTCGAATTACAATTTCAGCGATTACGATTTTTTCGATTCTCAAAAGTACACGTAAACAAGCATCTCTGAATAGGACGAACGATAATAGTCTCCTTTTAAGTTATCAAAATGTTCCCGATTTTTTTTGGAAATTTGGAAATTTTCCCTGAGATTTCCTTGATTTTTCCAGAATTAAAAAATTTCCTGAGAATTCCCTAATTTCCCGGATTTTCAGGTTCTGTTACCACACCCTTGAATAAGAATTCGAATTTTCAACTAATCGATAGTAAAAATAAGCCAACTAAGGTTTTTTAACTTAAAAAATATGTTGAATAAATAGTTTGACATATGAGATGTATATTCAGAGGTATTTAATTGACGTCGCACTGGAGCAACATAACATGCTACGTGCGAAGGTCCGGGATAAAACCCGAAGGAAAATAACCGAGGACACACAGCACTACCCCATTTTGAAGCAAGGTCAGATGTCGATACAACACCTGAACTAGCACTGCACTCTCCAAACTTCCACACCACGTCAATAATTGAGGCCACGACAGGTTTAACGTGCACCAGCCTCTTTGAGCACGACAGTCTTTGGTTGGATTCAAACTCGCAACATCCCGGTTTGTAATCTGTTAATCTTCCAACCGGGTCACCACGCCTGAATGAATATTTTGGCTACTGTATTCGAATACGAGAAAGAATCAGTACTCGATTAGTTTTGTATTCTAATACGAGAAAGAATCGAGTACTTTTGCATTCGATTACGAGAAAGAATCAAGTACTCAAGTACTTTTGTATTCGAATACGAGACAGAATCAAGTTCTCAAGTACTTTTGCATTCTAATACGAGAAAGAATCAAGTACTCGAGTTCTTTTGTACTCGAATACGAGAAAGAATCAGTACTCGATTAGTTTTGTATTCTAATACGAGAAAGAATCAAGTACTCGAGTACTTTTGTATTCGAATACGAGACAGAATCAAGTACTCAAGTACTTTTGTATTCTAATACGAGAAAGAATCAAGTACTCGAGTTCTTTTGTACTCGAATACGAGAAAGAATCAAGTACTCGAATACTTTTGCATTCTAATACGAGAAAGAATCAAGTACTCGAGTACTTTTGTATTCGAATACGAGACAGAATCAAGTACTCAAGTACTTTTGTATTCTAATACGAGAAAGAATCAAATACTCGAGTTCTTTTGTACTCGAATACGAGAAAGAATCAAGTACTCGAATACTTTTGCATTCTAATACGAGAAAGAATCAAGTACTCGAGTACTTTTGCATTTGATTACGAGGAAGAATCAAGTACTTGAATACTTTTGCATTCGAATACGAGAAAGAATCAAGTACTCATGTGCTTTTGTATTCGAATACTTGCATCGATAAATTTGTACACTAGAGGGGTAAACAATGGTAACTCCAATTTTGTCTTGTCTGTTATATCGCACCCCGGCAAGAAAAGTGATACAAGTCAAAAAAATAAAAACTTTGATGTTATGTCATTGAAAAATATGTATGAGGTGGCCCAGCTTGTTATATTACTATTATACAGAATATAATAGAAGTTACCATCATAAATACTTACTTAAAATTTAAAAGAAGCTTACACTATTTCAATATAAGTTTAATAGTATCCTTTAAGTTGATGTTTCTCAAATTCTGCTATTTTGAGTTGCGTCACTTTTCATGCCGGTGTGCAATATGTATATGTTACCGCTAGAACTCGAAAACCGTTAATGTGCACATTACGTAGCTGATCTGCAGATTAACTGATTTAACGGCTTCCGTATCATTAAAGTTCAAAAGTTTGTTTCCCTCATTTCCTTTCCCTACACCTTCCCCCTCTTCATCCGCTTTCAGTTTTAGTTTGGTTTCGCCAGCGTCTTGTCGTCGCCGGTTGTTTTATTTTCTCATAATTTGCGTCTGCTGCCAGTGCGTAGCATAGCTAATTCTGTTTTAAAATTCGTTTCTGCTTGTTAGCGCGTGAATTTGTGTCGTGATTTTTTCAAAGCAGATAAATTTAACTCCTAGAATGCAAGCAAGCACTGAATTGGTGAGTGAAATAAAGAAAAGATTCTTAGCAAACTTCTTTAGCGAAGATTTAAAATATAATAGTGTTTTAATGACAAAACGAAAGTATGATTCCATAGTTGAAGATGTAAAGCGAATAAAAGTTTCCAAGGAAAAAGAATCATCTCGAGATTATCGAATAATTCAAAGGTAATGATGAGTTGACTGTACGTTCCTGTTGTTCCAGCAAAGATCTTATTTTCACTTTAACGAGTGCCTAGTAGTTAATGTGCAGATTATCTTGGTAAATTGCAGATTATCTACGTAAATTGCAGATTACCTAGGTAATTTGAGAAATGGGAACAATTTTCCGCACTTTAACGGATTACCCTTGTTGCATTACCTAGGGCCGGGTACCTTACCTGGTCGGTAGGGCATCGAGTTCCTGACTGACTGATCATGAGTTCGAGCCCAGCTGACCGAAAACTCCCGTGTACGCTAAAGGTGACTGCTGCACGAAAAATCTGTCGTGGTCACAAAGTCCTCCATGTTCCCATAATAAATCAATATCTTTGGGGGTGCCAAACCAGGGATTAGTTGGTCTCTGGTTTGGATCAAAATTACAACCGCGTGCCTGAGGATGATTGAATGTTGTGAAAATGTGACCTCTCCGTAAAAACGAGACGTGTCGATGTGCTGCCATCTGTTGGCTAAAAAAATTCGAGCTAAGTCGGACTTCCTCCCAATGGGGCTCACTTGCATGGAAAGGCGCACCCCCTCGCCTCTTGCCGTCTTCGACGGGCCTGGCACTCCTTTGGTCTGCCAGTGTAGGCATAAGAAACAACAACAACAACATTACCTAGATAATCTGTAGAATAACTGATTACTGCACTTTAGTGGTAACATATATATACATTCACCTTTTTCACTACTCTCTCTCTCTATATATATATATATATATATTTATACGTATACGTAATCGTTCACTTAGAGCAGAAACTCACCAACTGCTTATTTTCATGTTGAGTAGAAATACATAGTTAAAGTTCATATGGGTAATTATTTTTTGACCTAAAAAGTAGCATCTGGAGTCATCCAAACAGCTTGTACACTAAAAATCATTTTCGTCTGTTAGGGTAAGGCGGGGTAACTGTAAACAGAATTTGTAAGTTCACTTTCAATCCCTATTTTCAAACTCTTGATAAAGTAATTAAACATTGTTCCCTCTACTAAACTAGTTTGTCACTATTCTACTTTGATATTTAATCAGTACGAAGATTCCAGAAAAGAAATTTAACACCGTACTCGGCTGTTTACAATTACCCCACGTGTTTACAATTACCCCTGAAGGTAGGGGTAATTGTAAACAACGATTTTCCTCGTGAGAGTGAATATTGAACAAGTGACAGCATGAGCAGTAGTCATGGCAGTAGAAAGAACTTCAATGGAATTTTTACCCTTCTAATACCATGTTTACCATAACCCCATTTTGATCTTTGCATTTACCAAATACTCCCACTGCTTACCCCAGCAAAATATAGTGACACTTGAAAGTTGCATTGATCATGAGGTGAACTTCCAGGAATACATAAGAATAAATAATTCGAACATTCACTGAACACGAATTGTATTTAGTGTAAAAAACAAGAAATTTAAAAATTTAGAAGAAACTAAAAATTTAAAATTACAAACCTAGGTGCGAAAAACAAACATTACGTTGCTTACACATTAACAGTGCCCTCAAATTGGAAAACTTCTTTACGGCCTTCTTTGCTATAGGTTGGAGTAGGTAAAATTGATTTGACATGATCTTTGGTAACACAGAATTAGTCTTTTTCAACTACAGCGAATTGAGTCGATGCATTTGAGTCCGATGATCTCAAACTCCTCTTCTGAAACAACATCCACCCTTCATAGATACGAAAATGGGTTTTCTTTCTCCCCCCCCCCCTCAACATCTACAAGTAGAAACATATTTGTTTCAATGTCTTCCATGAATGGTTCCAAAATATTTAACTTCCCCTACAAGCTAGTCTTCTATATTTTGCTTGAATGTTTGGAGAACTTCAAACTCTTCACCGTCGATGTTTGTCAATTCTTTCAATAGTTCCTCGTCCTCGGGTTCTGCTTTCCATTCCATTTGCTTGTTTCTTTGTTTCTTGCTTACTTCTGGCTCTTTCACTATCTTCTCACCAGGCTTCCTTTATTCTTTTCTCTTTTGCCTCCTTCAAGCGTGACTGTACTTGATCAGTTGTAAGAACTTCACCATATGTGTGCAGTTTTAGTAAATCAGTCTTCCTGCTCCCCAAGAACACGAAAAATGCAATTAAATGCAATTCAAACGTACTAAATACGATTAAATACAAAATTACACGGAAAAACAAATTGGTTTTCCATCCAAATTGAACGAAACTATTGGCCAAGTTATGTTTACAATTACCCCGTCCCTTGAAAAATATGGGGTAATTGTAAACATTCAACTGTAGGTGCATTAATGTTCCCAGAAGCAAAAGTCAATGATTTTCTGTTCGATAGAAACATAATTGACCGCAGTAAAGAATTGGAACAACATATCTTTCAATATATTTTGGAGGGCAGCAGAAAATGCAGCACATAAAAACTGTAAAATCCAAACTTTTCAACCGTAAATTTTTCAAATAGACATATTGCTATCAGCTGTGGTTCAAAGAAATACGGGATCACCCTATTGCATCCTCAGGGTTGCCAGCTTTCATAGTTCAGAACTTTTTAGTTTCTCGGAATCCCACGTGGGCGCTTGTATAGTTTGCTTACAATTACATCGTTAACAGGGCACATCGTTTACATCGTTAACAGGTTAAACATCGTTAACAGGGCATTAGCAAGTTTTTTCGTTGATATAAAATTATTTGGTAGAGTATCCACACGTTTAATATAATATTTTCAGTTTTAGTGTGGGAACATTATAATTTGCTCTAATTTCAGACACTTTCCCTTCTACTTCGGAAATCAAATTATCAAATTTATTTTTCCAAACTATACTGTGCCGACCAACCGGTATAGTGGTTAAGGTGTTATCCTCTAGATCGGAAGGTTCCTGGTTCGAATCCGGGTTCGGGCATGGATGTTTGTAAACGTATGGTGTAGAGGCGGCTGGTGCACCTTAAATATGTCGTGGCCGAAAGTCCTCACGTTGGGTTGGCGTGGAAGTTTGGAGAGTGGGGTGCCAGTTCAGGTGTTGCTTCGTCATCTGACCGTGGTTCAAAATTACGAGGTGTTGTAATCGGATCTTTCCCTTAAGGGACTGATCCCGGACCGTCGTCAATAGCCCGTTGTGTTGCTCTAGTACGACGTTAACTAAAATTACCATTACCAAACTATGCTGCTTTGAAATTCTGCTAATTCCATTTTCTAAATCATGGATACCTAGCCACTTAAATTCGTTTTGCTCTATTGTTTCGAATTTCGTTTTGTATGGATATAAAATAAAGTGAAATGTATTTTCCATACTTTTAAATTGATTAAGGCCCCGTTCACATGAGGCGTTTGAAACGCGCGTCTAGTAAGGTCCCGCCATTTAATTGTTTTCTTTTATTCTTCTAATTCAAGTTACTACGTTTGCGACCTTGAAGTGCGGGACCTCGCTAGCCTCGCTAAACGCGTGTTTTACGTGCCTCATGTGAACGGATCCTTAATAAATGTCTTTATTATTAGTATTTACCACATCTGTTCATTCTCAAGGTTTTTTTTTTATTATTAAATTACATGTTTTATTCAATCGGCCTTCATATAAATCTCAAAACAGCATTATGTGTAATCAATAAATGTAAAACGTTTTACAAAAAGCATTTATGCATTTTTTTTTTAAGTTTCTTATTTGTGTTTTCTTCATATTTTTAAGTTCTTTGTTTGCATTTTCTTCATATTTTTAAAAGAGGGGTTCGAAAAATAATTAAACTTCTTTTGTATATGAAGAAATATGATAAGAGTTTATAAAAATCAATGCGTGGGTCATTTAAAAAACCTGCGTGGGTCAGTCTGATCCGCAGGTCATAGGTTCGCCATCCCTGTTCTAGAGCATCCATTTTGAAGACGGTTAAAAAATCGAAGAAGGGGTGAATAACCCATTTTCGATCGAAGATACGAAGGTTATTCTGAACCTATAACTCAGAAGGGTAAAATGTGTCCAAAACGAAACTTTTTTGGGAAGGACGCAAGAGCGTGACAGAACACGAACGCCCGTCCATGTTTTCCTGTTTTCGGTAGCTAGCACCTCAAACGAAGGGTGAAATGATTTGGGAGATTGCGAAGGAAAAACCCACTCTGTTGTATTCGTGCGGGAAAACTAAACGACTCTTGCTCTGCCAACCTTCCCCAAAAGAGAGGAAATATCACGAATTGTTAAATAAGGTTGGCTATAGCGTCGCAAACTGTAGGAACACAACGTGCTCATGGTGACGGTATGGGATCAAATCTCAAGGAAAACTGAGGACAATACCACGCCATTTTCAACCACGGTCAGATGATCGAGGCAACACTTGAGGTGACACCCCATTCTACGAACTTCCAAACCACGCCGTGACGACATTTGAGGCCACGGTCTTTGGCCGGATTCGAACTCGCAACCTTCCGGTTGGAAGTCCGCTTCTGTTCCAACCGGTCTACAGCAGCCCTATGGCATATAGGTAAGATAAGGTAAGGGACGTAATTTTTGTTAACGTCGTACTAGAGCAACACTACGGGCTACTGACGACGGTCCGGGATCAATCCCTTAAGGGAAAAGATCCGAGGACAACACCTCGTCATTTTTAACCACTGTCAGATGACGAAGCAACACCTGAACTGGCACCTCACTCTCCAAACTTCCACACCTACCCAACGTGAGGACTTTCGGCCACGACAGATTTAAGGTGCATCAGCCGCCTCTACACAACACGCTTACAAACATCCATTCCAGCATACGGATTCGAAAGAGGAACCTTCCGCTCTAGAGACTAACACCTTAACCACAAAAGATAAGGTAAGGTAATTTTAATTAATGTTGTTCTAGAGTAACACAACGGGCTATTGACGACGGTGCGGGATCAATCCCCTAAGGGAAAGATACGATGTCAACGTCATTTTGAAGCACGGTCTGTTGACGAGACAACACTTGAGCTTGCACCCCACAACAGATTTAAGGTGCACCAGCCGCCTCTACACCGTCTCTACACTGACCCGGATTCGAACCAGGATATCTAGAGGCTAACATCTTAACCACAAGACCGGTTGGTCGACTGTGGCATATAGGATAAAAAATTGGTAATTTTAGTTAACGTCGTACTAGAGCAACACAACGGGCTATTGACGACGGTCCGGGATCATTCCCTTAAGGGAAAGATCCGAGGACAACACCTCGTAATTTTGAACCACGGTCAGATGACGAAGCAACACCTGAGCTGGCATCCCACTCTCCAAACTTCCACGCCAACCCAACGTGAGGACTTTCGGCCACGACAGATTTAAGGTGCACCAGCCGCCTCTACACCATACGTTTACAAACATCCATGCCCGGGCCCGGATTCGAACCAGGAACCTTCCTATCTAGAGGCTAACACCTTAACCACTATACCGGTTGGTCGACTGTGGCATATAGGAAAAATAAAAGAAAATTGAGTGAGTTTTCGTAACATATTTTGCCTAGGATCATGGGACCAAAATAAAAAGTAACGTTGACTACATTTGTCTGTGATTAGGAACCTAACTAACTAACTAACACCAACACATACTCCCGTGCCTAGTGTCGTGAGACACTGTACCAGTTTAAATAAGTGTGGTTGGATGATTAGAGCATGCCACCAAAGTGACATGTCTACCCAGAATGTTAGAGCACATTATATTACATTTATACATCCTTTCATCTATACAGAATATACATTAAATTATTATACTAGGTTACATTATAAATATATATATATACATCATGCAAGGTGAGAAAAAAGTTTTTTTTTTTTAGTCTCTTAGGATAATCAAGTCCTGATGGTTTTCAATGAATCTCACCATGTTAATAATTTTAACCCTCGAGCCCTTGTTGCATGCAATGTTCCTGAGCCATGCAATTTTTAGGTGGTCGGCAGGTGTTCTCATATGCCATGAGGCTGTAAGGGGGCAAACTGTGATGTAATGTAGAGGTGTGCCAATTTCACCACATGAGCAGTTTTCGGACTTGATTGCGATTAGGAACCAACATTCATCATCTGATTGGTCCGGGGAAAGACGCCCAATCATTGATTCGTCATCTGATGGATCCGCGCGGCATTGTGATAGAGCGGCGATTGCATCATTTTTTCCAACTCTATAGAAATGGAGCCCTGGTGGCCCGCTCGGAAGAGTTATAACGAATTCGCAACAGGAGGGTTTCGAGTTCGATCCCTCCAAAGGCCGTGGTGTACAAGGAAAGCCGCTGGACGTTATATCTTGCGTGGTCTCAAATGTTATCCACGTTGGCATGGAGCGGAAGTTTGGAGAATGGGGGCCAGCTCAGGTGTGACCTCATCATCTTATCGTGTCTTAGAATTATGTGGTGTTGTCCACGGATATTTACCTCGAGCGATTGATCCCGAACCGCTGTCAATTCCACTACGTTAATTAAAATACCTACCTACCTCTATAAACATGCGAATCCACACATCCACCCTATCATGAGATGTTATATCGCCAAACGAGGTGATGAGATTGGGGCGTGTTTGGCACCACAGTATTACACCGGAGTCGGACTCAGCTGGATGCCTTTACAAGTTTTTTATTACTATTTGAAAAGTCTCGATTTACAATAGGAATATTACCTACAAAAAAGCATTGAACAATCGATGAACAAATTTTCATAAAGAAACAGTAAGTTTTGAACGACTGTTGTTTGTTTTTTTGTTTCCCTGTGTTTAACTTCACCGTATAGCTGTCTAAACGAGAGCTCTTCCCCCAGTATCTGCTTTCCCTCGTCTCCTTTCTCGTTTTCTCCATGGCAGTCCGCCTTCTTCTTGGAATGTTGATTCTTTTGTTTTCCAATGACACTTCTTTGGTTCTCGGAAACGTTAGAATATGATGTAAATGACAGGCAGGTGCAAGAAATCGGATGACATGAGGACTCTACGATAGTTTTAATGCCTTTCTAGCCTGAGTTGTTACAGAACTGTAACCACACCTGTTCATCTTTTGGGTAGTCGTATGCTCCACTCCCGTGTGAGTCCCATGGTGATCCAGGGGTTGAAATCGTCTTTTAAATGGTCACCAGATGCCAAATCGGCCAACGAAGACAATATTCCCCGTAAAATCTGTCGTGGTCTCGAATCTCCTTGTGTCGGTGTAGTGTGGAAGTTTGCAGTACCAGCACCGGTGTTACTTTATCAGCTGACTAGGAATGTGACATCGATGTTTTCAAAACATCAATGTCTTATAAAAAGCATCGATGTATTGGAGCCTATGTTTTTTAACATCGATGTTTATACATATCGATGCTTTTACGTTATCGATGCTTTATTTTTGAATGAAAAAGTACTATAGTAGAAAATAAGAAAAATAACCGTTCTACTAAGTGTGCGTCGTGAAGAAAGAGTTTTTCCCTAAACTGTGGGATATTTAGTGAAAGAAGAAGTCGGTTTAAGGTGTAGAAAGTTAACAAACACTTCTGTTTTTACAAACTGTTAATAACAAATACTGGGCATATAATAATTATAGGCCCCAATATTTTTTATTTACAGTAAATAAAAATTAAGTTTGTTATGTTCCCCCATAAGTTGAGAAATAATTAATAATAATTATTGTTATGTACCTACCTAGTTATACTTATAGTTAGTAGTACCTATGTCAAATTGTTGTAAATATTATTTTCTTTTATAACATTCAATTTGAAAATAAAAGATTTGTTAACAGTTCTTAATTTTTTTTACTTTGTTTTGACAGTTTAAAAAAAAAAATCTTAGTTATAAATTTAAAAAAAAAAGGCAATTGGCAAATTAAATACCCTTTCCCCCGGCGAACATTAATGTTTGAGGTTACTAAACCAGTTTTTAAAATGGGTAATGGTAATGGTAATTTTAGTTAACGTCGTACTAGAGCAACACAACGGGCTATTGACGACGGTCCGGGA